>CM073584.1:58547629-59747629 GCA_037074715.1 Magnolia kwangsiensis | reverse complement strand
TCCATCAATGGCAAGGAGAGGTCCAGAGGAGGAGGGTTGCTCGACCTATGTGGGGCCCACCATGATGTATGTAACAAATCCAATCCATCCATCTGTTTTGCCACCTCATTTTAATCCATGGATCCAAAAATGAGGCCAATCTAAAGCTCAAGTGGGCTAAACAAACGTTTTTATTTTTTTTTAAATGAGAATTAAACACCCATCGTTAAATGTTTATCAGGCAACAGGATACCTTCTTTTTTTTTTTTTTTTTAACCAATCCACCTTGTCCATCTGTTTTTCAGCTCATTTTGCTTGTGCCCAAACCAAACATGAGGCCGACACCAAGCTCCAGTGGGCCACACGGGAGATTAAGTCTAGAGGTTGTTCTAATATAGTGGGGCCCACAATGATGTTTGTAATCAATCCACTCCCTCCATCTGTTCTGCTACCTCATATTAGGGAATGGGACAAAAAATGAGACTAATCAAGAGCTCAAGTAGGTCACACGAACATGAAACAGAGGGGATTAAAAGCTCACCGTTAAAACAGGCATTGAGCTACAGGATGTTTGCGACAAATCCACCTCGACCATCTGTTTTTCTGGCTCGTTTTATGCCATGAACCAAAAAATGAGGCCAATACCAAGCCCCAGTGGGCCAAGTGACAGGAAACATTGAGATTTGAACGTCAAACCGTTGAATAATATTGGATCTGCCACATTTTTAGGCTCATGCACTAAAATAAGCTGGTAAAACAGATGGACAGGATGGATTTTTCACAAATAACAAGGGGAGATTGCAAAATGCCGTAAAGTGAGGGCAGTTCCGTCAATACGAAAATATACAAATGCATTCGTTTACTAAACTAACGGCAGGCAGTTTAATCTCTAACGGTGAAAACTATAAACGGATTCTCGGATATAGTTTAAAATGTGGGACGTTTTCGGTCTATAGCCCAAAAAAAAAAGAAAATAAAAGTTTCTTCTATATTGATCAAAATTAGTCCAAATCTTTTTTAGTATTCTACAGATTAGCAGGTGATAATCTGACCTTCGATATTAGCATTTTTTTTTGTCTCATTTTCTAATTAGTCAAATTATTAGATTGAATTAATTAGTGAAATATTTCAATGTCATTGCTTCGGAGCTTTTTTGCAACATAGAGAGATTAGACTTTTCTTTTTTCTTGTACTGATTGAACTAATCCCTTAGGTTATCCCATGTAGAATTCAGCATTAGATCACCAATTAAGAATACTTTTTTGAAATCCATTTGATGAATTACAAAACGATGCATCACAACATGAGAAATATAAGCCTTAACAACTAGGTCATATGCATCGAAAATAATTACTATGAATTTGTGTAGAACCCACACTAATTATTTCATTAGCATGTTTTTTTTCTAAAATACATTATCGTATTTGTCTTAAACCCGACAGATGATCAACCAAACATAGGTATTAATGGAGACAATGGAATCCCTGTTGCGAGATGTCTTAAATCTGAGTCCTTTCGCAACTGGGATGCTAAAGGGTCCTTTTGCGTCCTTTCGTAACTGGGATGCGAAAGGGAAGTTTCCTAAACTATAAATAGGTGTTCCTAGGGCTTTTCTATTGTATGGAAAATAATTTTAAGGCTTTTTAAAGGGGTTCTAAGGAAATTAAAGGGTGTAGCAAGGGTGAGATTCGATGTTGTTCGAATCGGGTAAGTCCACTCTCTTTGTAATTTCTGTTTTCATAGTGGAGATCTGTCGCTTTGTGCCGTGTTTTTTTTTTTCCCGCAAGGGTTTTCCACGTTAAATCTGGGTGTTCTCTGTGTTCTCTGTGTTCTCTTGTGTGCTTGGTGCCATTGGATTGCTATCCTAGATCTAGATCTGTGTGATTCCGCAGGTCAAAATCCTCAACAAGTGGTATCAGAGCTATGGTTGGGGCACAGATCTGAATTCGAGAGATTAGTAATAATGGCGAGCGCTAAGTATGAGATTGAGAAGTACTCAGGAAAAAATAATTTTGAGTTATGGAAGGTTAAGATGATTAGCCTATTAACCAAGCAAGACGTAGATGGTGGTGCTCTTGAGGAGCAGAAGTCTACTATGAATGATGCTGATTAGAATGTTCTTGATAAGAAAGCTTTATCATCGATCCGTTTATGTCTTACGGATGAGGTTCTCTACAATGTCATGAGGGAGAAAACTGCGGTTAAGTTATGGGAGAAGTTAGAGGATGTCTATGCGAAGAAATCCTCGAAAAATCGCCTACACTTGAAGCGGCAGTGGTATAACTTCAAGATGGCAGAGGGTGGAGATCTGGAGGCTCACATCAACAACTTTAATAAATTGATTTGCAAATTGCTGGATATGGAGGAAGTGATGAAAGATGAAGAATAAGCATTTATGTTGCTGAATTCTCTCCTGACGTCCTATGAGGCATTCAAGGACACTATGTACAGCATGAATAAATTTCTGAGTGTCTACACAGTTATCTCAGCCCTTCGAGGGAAGGCTATGAGACAACCGAACAGCGACATGGGGACATCTTCTGATGCACTGTTTATAGTGGGTAGGAATTGTGGACAAGGTACAGGTTCTTCTGGTTCTAGATCCAAATATAGGGGCAAGGGCAAATGAAAGGTAAAGTGCTGGAATTGTGGGAAGGAAGGACATGTGAAGAGGGATTATGAAAATCCTAAATCAAAGAGGAAAGATTCTGAGGCTTCATGCAGGGAGGCCAATGTTTCCACGTCAGATGGATCGAGTGGATGTGATGGTGATATTTTATCTGTGTTTTCGCTCAGACGGTCATACGATGATCGTAAGGATGAGTGGATGCTAGACACAGGGGCATCTTTTCACATGACTCCTCATCGGAGTTGGTTCACCAGCTACAGGAGTGCGATGGTGGACAGGTATTTATGAGCAATGATATTGCCTGTAATGTTGTGGCTGTTGGTTCTGTGCGCATCAGGATGTTTGATGGGGTGGAGCGTACCTTGACAGATGTGAGGCACATTCCTGATTTGAAGCAGAATCTGATTTCTCTTGGTGTGCTTGAGGTAAAAGGATGCAAGTACACAGGTATTGATGATGCTCTTAAAGTATCCAAGGGGGCACGGGTAATCATGAAAGCGCAATGACTCGGTAACTTGTATAAGTTGATCGGGAGCACTTCAAAAGGTAGAACTACAGTGGATGTAGCGGATTCCACTTCTGCACATGTGGCATGTTGGGGATGACCACATGAGCGGGCAGGGTAGGAAGGCTGAGACGCGCGGACAGGGATACAGAGCAGGTGGAGTAGCCACCTGTGAGAAGAAACACACGGCATGATCGCGGGATATCGGCGAGATACATGGACGACTCCAATATTGCAGGAGTATTCATCTTCTATTCAGATGGCTCTAGGTGAGCCTGGTATTGAGAAGTGAAAGGTGACTATGAGCGATGTGATGGATTCATTGTATCAAACCGACATGTGGGAGCAGGTGGAGCTTCCAGTGGACCAGAAAGTGGTTAGATGCAGGTGGATCTTCAGGATGATACAGCATAGATACAGAGCGAGGTTGGTGGCGATGTGTTATGCTCAGGGAGAAGGGATCGGCTTCTCAGAGATATTCGCGCCGATGGTATAGCAGGTGTCTATTAGATCAGTGATTGGCGCTGGTTGGCCAATGTGATCTTGAGCTGGAAGGAAGGATGTGGAGTCTGCACTTCTGCAAGGAAAAGTGAAGAGCAGATCTACATGAAGCAACCAGGGCGGTTCGAAGTTAAAGGGGCTGAGAAAAGACTTTGCAGGAGGTCGTGGTTCGGCCTGTCGCCTAGGCAGTGGTTTGATTCCTTCATGGTGGGTCAGGTATTGTATGTTGATGACGTGTGGATCTCCAATTGTGACATATATGAAATCAATGTACTGAAGACTCGGGACATCCAGGATGAAGGATCGGGGGGTTGCAAAGATGGTTCTCGGCGTTGAGACTGAAGGAGGAGTAGGCTTTGGTAATCACAAGAGGAATACCTTGTGTGTATGTATTGATCAAGGATGTGATGGGTCAGGTAAAGCCGGAGAGCGTTCCCTACGCGTCTCTCCTCAAGTTTTCCTCACGACATGTCCCAAAACAGATGAAGAAAAGCAGGATATCTCATGAGCCTTATTCGAATGCGTTGGGCAGTGTATGCCACGGTCTGGATTAGACCGGTTTATTTCACAAGCTATCAATGTTGTGAGCAAGTACCCCGTCAAGCAATATTGGATAGTGGTGAGATAGTAAAAGAACTGTCTTTTCTTTTGGGAAGACAGGAGCAAAGGTAGCTGGGCATGTGGATTTAGATCCAGCAGATATGATCAACAAGAATGTTCCTGCAGAGAATTTTAAGTTCTGTGCAACTTCTCTGGACTTGACGATGGCGTAAAAGGAAGACGGTGTGTGCAAGAGAAGCTATGATGTGATGTAGAAATAAGAAAAGAGGTTAAGAAACTACACGGTTGAAGATTGAAGACATGGTGGAGATTGTTGCGAGATGTCTTAAATCTGACGCAACTGGGATGCGAAAGGAAAGTTTCCTAAACTATAAATAGGTGTTCCTAGGACTTTTCTATTGTATGGAAAATAAATCTAAGGCTTTCTAAAGGGGTTTTAGGAAAATTAAAGGGTGTAGCAAGGGTGAGATTCGAGATTGTTCAAATCGGGTAAGTCCTCTCTCTTCATAATTTCTGTTTTCATAGTGGAGATCTGTCGCTTTGTGCCGTGGTTTTTTTTTCTCGCAATGGTTTTTCACATTAAATTTAGGTGTTCTCTGTGTTCTCTTGTGTGCTTAGTGCCATTGGATTGTTATCCTAGATCTAGATCTGTGTGATTCCGCAGGTCAAAATCCCCAACAATCTCTATCATTCATTTTCAATGCCCTCCTTTTGGCCGCTATGGATTATCTATGAGCCACACATTTGCACAAGGTGATGTGTTGAAGAGGGTCCATCATAGACTATTTATAGTTAAAAAGTCATCTTGTTTAGATGATCCTATTCCTATCCATATTATCAAGGGTATTTGGTAGTCATGGATTTCCATCCTCAGCACATTTCCATAAGGTGATATTTCAGAAATAGAATTCATCACAATTGGAAAATCCTATCCATATGATTGAAGGCATGTGAAATGGATGTCAACCATCGTTTGTCTATGGACCACAACAAAATTTAGTCATGAGGCCCAAAAAACAAGCGCATTCATGATTTATGTGGGCTACACCAAGCGAATCAGTTTGGAGAGTAAGCGCAACTATGTACACTCTCTCCAATCATGTGACCGGACTTAATTATAAATGGGGCTGATTTTTTAGCCCCTGGGACTAACATTGGGTGACACACCTGGTTGTAGGCATAGATTTCACATAACCTTTACAGTGGAGCCTACCCCAGTCACCCCAACTCTTTGCCAGCAGAGCTGACCCCAACTTCCAATGATAATTTACTAATTGGAGGTAGCTTATTGAAAACTTTTTTGAAAAAGGCACTGGAATGTAAATTCTATATTAAATAGTAATTTTTTTAAAATTTATTTTATTTTTATTTTTTGTAAAATTCATGTGTAGTGTAGATGGCTTTGGAATGGATGGAGTGGTGTACGAGAGAAGGGCAGAAGTATTCATATATCCACATCTGCAAAAGTCACAACGGTCCTCTTCCAAAGTACAAACCTTTATGGGTGACTTCATAAATCCCTCTATATAGGTGGCCGAGCGTGAAAGATGTTAGAGTAAGCTTTGGACCGTGGGTAAGAGCCTCGACCAAAGAAAACGTATTCAGTGGTGATTTGCAGGGCATTCATGCAAAGCAAATGTAGGTAGATTCAAAGCAGCAGGAAGGTTATGTGCTCTTCATAATCGACTAGTCTGCTATGATTACGATAGGCCATCATGAAGTGAAAATAGACTTTACCACCTCTGTTCATGAAACATTTGGCATCTTTGTGCGCTGGATAGATGGCTTCACCAAAAGGGAGCAGTTGGGTCAAGGCCGAAACGTAAAAAATACTCAAACTCGTAGGACCGCAGCCAAAGAAGAACGTATTGGTCGATGAGCTCCAGAAAGTTAAAGCTGCAAGAAGAGCCAGATTTTTCGGATAGTCATAAATGAAGAGTTGGATGCAATTGTAGATGCCCGATTCTCTCCACGTTGCCTCGTGTTTAGAAGAAGCGCGGGCAAACCAAGCTTCCCATTCCGGGAGTGATCTTAGCTATGCCCGAGGATTCTTCAAAGCGTTTGAAGCATCAGGGATGGAATCAGACTTAATTAATAATGTCTCACCAGGACAAAGGGGAAACAAAGGATCCATCATATTGACTTCATCCATGTCCGTTGAGGGATTAAATGTTGGACGCAGGCAGATGTAATCATCCAGGGGTAATTGAAATACGATCTTGTCGATGCACTTATTGGCAAGTGCATCCATCACCATAATCAAGTCATTTTGATGAAATGCGGCAATAAAAGAGGAAGAGCAACCATTGTTTGGGAAGAAAAATGGGATTCGGAGCTGTTGGGAAGAAAGGTAAGGAATGAAAGCTTAAGAGGGAAAATAATTCGAATCAGTGCTTATATCGGCCGATGGAGTGAAGCACTTATTAGGGCATCATTATAATTTTATTAGAAACGATGTAAGTACACGTGTCAGCATGAGGTTCATCCCCTGTTTCGATAAAGTGCAGCCGTCGCTAACATTTTGCAGTGAGTTGGCAAAAATCGATTAGCGCCCTACTAACACATGTAAGCAATAAATGATACATTTATGAAGGGTCGCAAGTCACTTTCACCTTTTTCCAAAGGTGAAGCGACATGGGGGGCATTGTTCATCCCTATTATCATCATTCCCTGGCCAATCAGGGAGAGCTACGTGTGATCTGTACAGATCCACATGCTACATTTAAAGATCTGTAGATATGTATGAAGAAGATTTCTTGATAATCGCAGCTGGAGCGTATCAGATGATACTGTGTATTGCTTGAGCGGCCGAAGAAGAAGTAATCGTGTGAAGTAGTTACAGGACAGGTGGCAAGAGAAGAAATAGAGAAGTTCAAAGTGGTGGCGAACGGTTATAGTAATTGTTAGAATGTGGGAAGGATTTAGATGGGTAAATCAATGTTATAAATAAAAGAAGAATACAAGAAGTAAAATCGTCTCATACCAACCCAAACAAACCAAGTCTATCTTCCAAACTATCCCTTTATCCTTTAAAATTATCAATCAATTTACTTTTCATAGTGTGATCATTCACTTTTCTTGTCAAGAAAATTACATTTCTTAAGTATAATCTTTACTTTTCAACATGTTATTTACATTTCGTAGTGTAATCTGTAGTGTTAACCAAGTAGTTGGTAATCTTTAGTTGTAATTTGATTCTACACTCGTGCGCTGGATTCAGTTCTTCAATCGGGAAGGTGTTTGGCAACCGCTCTTCGCGATTGACTATAACAATCCCATCCTCATCTCATTTTATATGTAACATAAAGTCCATTCGCATAGAAGGCAAAGGAGTAACCCATCATCAGAGGACAAACCTCACCCTTTGAATATCGCATGATCCAATTTTACACATTGAGGGAGTGGCTAAATAGATGACTGATCTCACCAGATCTCGATTATACGCTACATGTCTGCCTATCTTGGTGCTTAGGGTCATTATTGTTCGGTTTGAATTGAAGCCGCAATTTCAATTCTTGTATGTCCGCACACCTAGTTTGTTTAGCATTGTTTTCGGCACTAGGTGTGTGGGTGTGCCAGAATTGAAATTGTGGCTTCAATTCAAATCGAACAACAATGACCCCAAGCGCTAAGATAGGTAGACATGTAGTGTATGACCAAGATCTGGTGAGATCAGTCGCCTATTCAGGCGCTCACTTAATATGTAAAATCGAATCATGCGATATTTAGAGGGTGGGGCTCGTCCTCTGATGATAGGTCATTCATTTGCCTTTTGTACGAATGGACTTTACGCTACAGATAAAATGACATAAGGATTCTTACAGTTAATCACAAAGCAGCTCCAAAACACCTTTCCAATTGAGGAACTGAATCCAACGCACGAGCATAGACTCAAATGACAAATAAAGATTACCAGCTACTTAGCGCCATGAATTACGCTACGGAATGTAAATGCAAACGACATGTTAAAAAGTAAAGATTACACTTACGAGATGTCATTTGCTTGATTGGAAAAGTGAAGGATTGCACTATGAAAAGTAAATTGACTGATAATTTGAGAGGATAAAAGGATAATTTGAAAGAGATTTGGTTTGTTTAGGTTGATAAGAGACGATTTTACTTCTTGCATTCCTCTTCTATTTATATAGCTTTGATTTACCCATATAGATCTTTCCCACGTTTTGACAGTTACTACAACTGTTCGCCGCCACTTTGAACTTCTCTATTTCTCCTCTTGCCACCTGTCATGTAACCACTTTCAAATAATTGCTTCTTCATCGGCCACTCAAGCCATATATGACATCATCTGATGCACTCTAACTACGATTATTGAGAAATCTTCTCCGTACATATCTGCAGATTTTCAAATGCACCATACGAATCCCTATAGATCACACATAGCTCTCCCTAATTGGCTCTTGCAGGGAAAGGCGCTAATGGGGATGGACGGAATTGTCTATACTTGAAAAATAAACCTATCCATTTCATCAAGCACAATGTAAAACAGATGGTATCTATTGTCTTCAGCCCCACACATTAGACAAGGTGATACATTCGAAGGCATGGAGGCCTGCCATGGATCACCCATGTTTAAAAGTTTTATCTCAATTGTGCTAATAGATCCAAACAAAACCATTTGATCCCCCGTGGCATCGCAAATTGTTTTAACTGTAGGAATATGCAAATACCCTATTAATGGAGGCATTGGACTATGCATAAACCCCAATATATTAACGAATTATTAGTAACATTAGGCACTGCTCATCCATAAAGGTATAGTTCCATGACAGACACCGTCGCAACCATAATCAGGAGATCCAAACCATTAATTTAGTATGTTGGCATAGAAATAGACGGCTAGAGAAGAATACAGCATCATCTCTCAGATTCAACAAGAAAAGGGACAGTACTTATGATCAACTAATCAGATGGAGCATCACCATGGATGATACACGTATACCTTTGCTAATGAACAGAACCACCAGTTTCAACTCTGCTCGGTTTGGTTTGGGCTGAAGCTTGTTTTAAATCTAGCCAGTGAATTGACAACCTTATGCCAGGTGCAGCCCTAATCAGTAGTAATTGATTTATCAAAATCATGAACCAATGTAAGGGGAGATGACAAATTCCGCCCTTCAACTTTGATGGCTGTTCATATTGATCTCTAAAGTTGAACATCGATGGGCATGGGGGCTATTTGAAGCTGAGCTTCAATGCTTGGCTCTCACGTATCAAACCGCTGGATTGCTAGAATTGCATCAAGATTGGCCCATCTCTGTATTTCTGATTAACCATCCATTTGCCGACCACCAAATGAATTGAAAACAATGGTCCGGATCACTCGATCATGGGGCACAGTTGTACAAACTGAAAACCATGAGCTACTAGGCATAACCTTGGTGTCAAGGATCATATTATTCATCTTCATTATCATCATCAAAAAAAAAAAAAAAAACACACCCACCTGATCTCATTATGGAAAATTTCAAATAGATGGGAACACTGAAAAATATAAGTATATCTTGGAAAAGTTCAGGGAGCACGGCCTGAATCCTATAGTGAAATATTTGTGTTTCGATGCATCAGAACCCAAAACCTATGCATATCTTGGAAAAGTTTGTGGACCATGGCCTGAATACTACAGTGATAAATGTATGGGGAAAAAACTGTTTTCATGAAAACAAAAGATATCTAGCTCACCATTATTTCTCAGAGACCATTGTTTGAAGAGGCAGCGAACTTTCAACTTCATTAAGACTGGAATTCCTTTCAGCAACAACCTTTGACATTCCAAACATCTGAAATGGACCAAAAGAGCATCTGGTAGGTAAATATATATATATACAAATGTAATAGAAAGTAGGAGACCAATCAACCCAACACGAATTCGTGAGAGTACTAATGTAACTACTCACCCATGGTACATACATGGTATGCACACCAATCAACATCATTTGTGGGTCCCATTGTGAATGGAGAATCATAGCCCAAAAATCACAATGAGTGGACATAAAAGGGCCAGCGATTGTGAGGATCGGGGATGCAGATACCTTAACCATCTTACTTCACCCATTTAATTTGGATCTGGGATCATTGTCAAGTGATGGTAACCATTGGCTGGGATAGTCTGACACCACTGTAATTTTCCGGCCATGCTCCCTACATCCATAAAAGGGCCAGCGATTGTGAGGATTGGAATGCATGGATGACATGCATCCTGTGGATATAGTTTGGTATACTGTCATGCACACTGGAGTCTATCCCATCGAGTATTATCTTCAGTTTCTTTTCTTGACATTTAGCTCCCCAATTTGAGTTCTGGTTCATGTGTTTGCCTAACCTTTTGAATGGTCTTCTTAAAGCATGTCCTGTGTTCGTCCATGGAAGCATGAACAAATTCATCAATGTGATCCTTTACATCGGCCAAGAAACTGGCTTCCTCTGATTTCTTCTTTCGACAAGAGGTAGTGGTTGGGCTTCTAACAGATGATGACGACTGCAATTGAGATTCAGCTTGCTGGGATTCCATTACGGACGACGCTCGATCTTAACCTACCACATGGAAATCTGTCACCTCAACTACCAAGAAAGGAAACCTTCGAACTGCAATCTTAGACTTATGTCTATCAGTTTCTAACAGATCAAACCTGGAAAACTAGAAATGCTAATACATCCATACAGTCAAACATTAGCATTTTAATGAGAAGGTCTAGGATCAATGTGTTAAAAGGAATGATCTTCATGGTGGAAGCCACCCAAATTGTCCTCATTTTTTGGCATGAAGAAACACTACCTACTGCCCCAGACCACATTCCCATCAAATTTCTTGCTTAAAACTAAAATAAGACCATTCAAACCATAAAAATCAGGATCAACAACAAAATAAAGATACAAAATTATTTTTCAAAAACATCAACTCAACCTGCAGTCACCAGTCATTCTAAACCACACCCACCAAAACTTGCAAATTTCCTACTAGGAATATTTTCTTTTTAAAGGTTACGGTTTTATTGGAAGAAACCGAAATGGCCAAAAGAATTACACAACAGTCCACTATTTACAAAAGAGATCCCCCTCACCCACAGCAATAGAGATTGAAACCCATTGCTTTACATCCAATTGGTTCTTCCAAAAACCCCTGATGCACCCCCCACAAAGATTACGAAAACATCGCTTGGCCCAAATACCAGTCAATAGGCCAACTTCCAACATCTCCTACCATTCTTCCCAAACCCACCCCCATGCCATGAGCAAAGAAGCCTCCATTGATTCCAGAATCACCCACCACACCCCAAAGAGATCCTAGAAGTTCACCCATACTTCCTTCACAAATGGTTGAATTTCTACTTATGTAACTCTGAAAGATGCCATTCAAATCCATCATTAAAATATCAAGATAACTAAATTTCCAACCTTCAAGTCCTGATTCCAGTCGAAAAGGACACAAAGAAGTCACAACAGGAAACAACTAACTTGACTCACATTAGTACAAGATACCTTTTGATTACACCATAAATTGGAAATAAAATTTAAAGAAACCAGGGCTTGTGTTCTGCCACTGGAAGCAGTTTACCACAAGTTAAAAGAAACCCACTTGGCATAAAGTGGGTAACCATTGGAGCTCAATTTGGCATGTTGATGAGGATTCTTTGGAGCTTTTATGAAGCTCTTTCATTCAATCTCTCGTGTTCATCAAATAACCAAAATGCAATTGTTCAATCTATTCAAGTTCGGACCCAATCCAGGACCTTCTCAATTGGGCACATTATCCTCAGATCCTTCCCCCCAAAGAACAAATAAATAAATAAAATAAAAGCTGAAGTACTGAAATAGGACACTGAGGTACTGTCTGAGTGTAAGGACAAGGGATTTTGAGTTATTAGTTGTTCGGAAGTTACAGTGAACCATACAAATTGGGCTACAAACCCAACTTATTCTATTACTAGACAAATACCAGTATCATACATTCGAGCTGTAACCTTAATGGGTACTGCAAAATAGTTGTGCTAAGAGGCGATGTGGGGCTTGACAGCATTGGCATGCGAGCCTCGTGTTAATCATGTATAGGTGGTTCACTATTATTGTGAGCAGCCTGCTACACAGGCATGATCATTCATATTTGTGGGTGCTTTCTGCCTAGCCTTTTTCCTAGCAACCGCACCACAATGACCCAACAGTGCTTGCTCACCCTTTGGCGGTGTGCATGTAATGGTTTGTGCCGGAGATCAACACAAGTCGGGAATTTGTTGGCCTTTGAGTGGTGTCGAAGTGAGCCTCTCTCTACCATGGCCGATTCCAAGAGCCGTGTAAAAGGGGAAGGTTGAGGTCTAGTAGGCGGCAGATCTTAAAACCTTTCAGAATCTATCATTTAAAAGCCGAACCCAATATAGAGTTACAAATAGGCCAGGTCCAGGCCCAGCTAAGTAAAATCAAAATTTTGAATAGACCCATTGACAGCCCAACCCAATCTGTCTATGAGAAAGACAAAGATAATGGCCTATGGGCTGTAGCCAAACCCTGCCATACCCGTATCTTAAGATCTGAATTTAAAAGTTCTCATGCTTTATCCCTGCCACACTCAGCATCCATACTATGGTACCGTAAGTTGTACCTACCTTCTTGATCTTCCATCTTCTGCTTCTTTTATGGTCATACATGAAAAGATTCTCAATCTATGAAGCCCATCCACTATTCAACAAGGAGACACCTAAACCATATTGTTGCACACATTAGAACTGAGGTCTCATATCCTCAACATTAGGCATTTAAACTAAAGGAAAATTTTGACAAGGATTTGACAAGCAGAAAAATCTGCAAAATCCACTTTTTGCAGGGCCTACGCAGCTAATGCAGAACCAGCCTAGCAGCCGTTTCCAAAGTTTCAGTTTGCACGATTGTGCCTTACAAAATCTGATGCAAAGGCTCTTGATGCGGACTCCAAGGATGCACCGTATCTACATACCGGGGTGGGTGGCCCACGAGGTGGGGTCTGTGAGATGTAGTGTAAGACCCGTATCCTAGTCCATACTATTCCGTAGGCTCCTGCGATCCTCCCGGTCGAATTCCGGCGACTCGCGATCTGTAACCGGCGTCTGCGCGCGATCCTGAGACAAATCCTGTTGATCTGAGTCGGCTGGACTCGAGACTTATATCAGTGCGATCGCGCCGTCACCGCGGTTCCGATGCCTCGTATTACGCGCTGAGGCGATACTCGTGCTAGGAGATGTAGGCCCACGTTCAGTTCGAGAAAACGCCAAGCATTTGCGAAATCTCAAGAGAATCTCTACAACTTGTCAAATCAACCAAGTACATGCCACATCACTCAAAAGCAAATCCAAAGTCAACTCTTTCTCTCTCCACCCATCCCTTTCAAGTACACACCTATCACTCCCCATCACTCCATCACCTCTCACCATCCCTCTCTCCTTACATCCTCTCTCTCTCTCTCTCTCTCTCTCTCTCTCTCTCTCTCATTTCCAAGCAACCCAAGTCCATGGCTTCCATGGAGAGCAAGTGTGGCCCACCTCATACCTCCCATCTCCACCGTCCAAGCTTCATCCCGGTCGTTGAATCTCGTCCACTAGAGCTCTCGAATGCGTTGATGGAAGGAGAAGTCTGTGATCAAAGGTGGGTGCTTCTTTCTCCCTCTCTCCCTTTCACTATTTTGGTATGATGATGAGGCCGTGTTGCCCACCCCGATGGACCCCATCTTGATGAATGTCTTATCCAAACCATCCAAGCCATGTGGGCCCTACCCTCGGTGATGGGGAAAACACAAGTATCAGGTTGATCCAATCAAGTGGGACACGTCCACATGGGACCCACCAGCCGTGGTCCCCACCCATGGGACCCGCCTTGATAATGAATTCACGTCACCCGTCCAGCGTCCAGGGACGCTAGACGTGGGTTGAATGAAGTGTGAATAGACAGTGAGTTGCACTCACAGCACCATCAACAAAAATTTTATATATATATATATATATATATATATATATATATATATATATATATATATATATATATATATATATATATATATATATTATATTTGGTTTGTGCTTTTTGGGTGGGCCACTTATACAAGCCCCACCTTAATGTATGAATTTAATCCACGTCGTCCATTCCATTCTTTAGCTCATTTTAGGCATTGAGCCAAAAAATGAAGTCAATCCGATCATCTGACGGGCTATAGCATAAAAAACAGTAGTTTTCACTGTTAAAATGTACCATAATAGTTCTATACACCGAAAAATGCTCAATATTGGGCTAGTTGGATCTGTTATGAGTTGTAAAATGCAATGGGTGGAGTGGATCCAGTTGATGCGGGCCCCACATGGGAAAAACCACCAAAAAAACTGTTTTTTTTTTAAAAACAAAAATAACAAAAGAGCAGCAGCAGCGCCTGCTGCTGCTGACACACCTGAGGACGCGCAGGGCGTCTTGCGCCATTTGAGGGCGGAAGAGGCAGGGACGTGGGTCCCAATTGTAGGCCCATCGTGATGCGTGTTGAGCATCCATGCTGTACATTGGTGGGCCCCTTAGGGCAGTGAGCCCCACTCCAAATATCAGCCACATCCAAAGCTCACGTGGCCCGCATCACAAGAAACAATGTGGATGAACGTCTGCCATTGAAACCCTTTTTGGGTTGACACAGAAGTTTTAGCACATTATGAAAATTATTATTTTTCTTATTCATCTGAGTCCACATGACCTTATCAACGGATTGGATGGCAGATAAACATTATGGTGGGCCCCACGTGGGACCCACTGATACATGTATGTATGCCCACACCGTCATCCATTTGGTGAAAACCACCATGATGTATGCTTTGGCCTGCACCATCCAGCAGGCATGGACGGTGGGCCACCATGATGTATGTTTATATCTACACCGTCCATATGTTCGGACATGGCCCATCCCACACGTGTGGCACATGTATGAGTGGGACCCACTTGTAATATGTGTTACATACGCTGGGCGTTGATAGCGCTGGTCTCTCTCTCCCTCTCGTATACACACACACGTGCACATATATAAAATATATTGTATATTGATATAATATATTATATTACTTAAGCTGGTGGGCCACTTCCCCGTGGACCCACCCTCTCAACCTTGAATGAGGGTCATCCATTGCTGGTGTTGGATGGCCAGCAACGCTGGCATCTCTCACTCTCTCACACACACGCACGTTCATTAAAATATGATATATAATATTATATAAGATAATATATTATATTTGAATAATAAATGCTATGATGGGCCACTCCCATGTGGAACCCACCATACCTACAGCAGCTACACAGCATGCTGTATTAACGTTAACTCCTCTGATGTGAGGAGAAATTCCCATCGTCCAGGGAGCAGTGACGTCACCAGTTCTGTGGACCCCATCGTTTGTGTTTCATCTTGGTGGAGTGATCAACTTGGGTGGACCACTCTCGTGGGCCCCACCTTGATCCATATGTTTCATTTGTACCATCCATTTGGACGGTGCCATACATGGCTTCACCATTAATGGATGTATACCATCCAATCGTCCACCCATCTGACCACGTGCATGGACCCCACCACGATGTATGTGCTTTATCCATGCCACCAATTAGTGGGCCCCATGACATCAATAGTCTTGTGGGGCCCGTTTCCGTATGTGTTGCACCTAAACCACCCATCGTCTCAAATATCGAGACTAAAAATAAGGCAGATCTAGTTATCAGGTGGACCACATTACAGAAAGCAGTGGGTCTGAACATGAGGACTGTGTTATATCAACTGTCCACCTAGCTGGCGTACTGGCTACGTACATAGGTCCCCACCCTGATGCATGAGTTGTATCCCTACTGTCCATCCATTATAAGGGACCCACTGCATCACGGATGTGCTGCATCCAACCGTCCATCCATATGGTTGGCTCGTCTCATGACCGAAAATGAGACAGATCCAATTATCATGTGGACCACATGGCAGAAAACTGTGGTGTTGAACGTCTACCACTGAAACCCCTTTGGGTTACAAAAGTTTTAAATCAATATAATGTTTATTTGTCTTTCCCTCCCTAATCTGGTCCTTGTGACCTTATGACAATTTGAATGGGAGATAAGTGCTATGATGGGCTCTCTAAATGTTCAACTATTGGGAATCATTATCACCATTGCTATTTGTGGTATGGTCCAGATGATCTTTTGATCTGATTCATTGTTTGGAGAATACTCTAAAATGATCTCTATAGTTGGGTGAATGGTGCGGCCCATTCATGCAGCCCACTTGATGTGTATGAGGCCCATTAGTGCAACCCATTCATGCAGCCCATTTGATGTGTATGAGGCCCATTAGTGCGGCCCATTGATGCAACCCACTTGACGTATGTTAGGCCCATGTGTTGGGCCCACCTATTATGTATTTAAGGCCCACGAGTGAGGCCCATCATGATATACTTTCGACCCATATGATGAGGCCTGTTATGATGTATTTCTGGCCCATTTGGTAAGACCCACTATGATGTATTTCCGACCATGTGATGCAGTCCATAGTGATGCATATACGGTCCATGTATTGCGGCCCATTGTGATGTACGTGAGGTCCATGAGTGAGGCCCAATGCGATGAATGTGTGGACCGATGTAAGGTGTGATTTCACTATAATGTATGAAATGAAGCTTACGTGGGCCACTCCTTGGGAGCAATGTTGGCTTAATGACCACATCGATGGACAATGATGATTTAATGTCCTCATTGTGACCTTCCTTTAGACCTTATTAGACTCATTCTCACCGATTGCCGATCCCGATTGACGGGATCGATTTGCCGATTAACGATCGAGGCCAATTACCGATTCTGATTTGTCGTGATCGATTTGCCGATTATCGATCAAGGCCGATTACTGATTCTGATTTGTCGTGATCGATTTGCCGATTACCGATTCTGATTTGTCGTAGCCGGTTGCTGATTATCGATCGAGGCCGATTACCAATTCTGATTTGTCGTGGCCAGTTGCCGATTATCGATCGAGGCCGATTACCGATTCTGATTTGTCGTGGCCAATTGCCGATTATCGATCGAGGCCGAATATCGTGGCCGATTACCGATTCTGATTTGACTTGATTGATTTGCCAATTATCGATCGAGGCCGATTATCATGGCCGTTACCAATTCTGATTTGGCGTGATCGATTTGTATAGGCTGATTTCGACTGTCGATGCCGATTTCGATTTCCGATGCCGATTTCGATTGCCATGGCCTATTGTTAAGACCTATATGATGTATATGCGACCCGTAGTTGAGGCCCATTGAGATGTGTATTCGGCCTGTGTAATGTATATGCAACCCATGTTTAAGACCTAATGTGATGAGTAAGAGGTCTATGTGATGGAGCCCAATGTGATGTACTTGAGGTCCATGGGCAAGGCCCATTGTGATGTATTCGTGGCCTATGGGCGAGGCCCATTGTGATATGTACTAGGCCTATGAGCAGGGCCCACTTGCTGTGTATATGTGGCCTTAAGCAAGGCCCATTGTGTTGTATATTAGGTCTTTGTGTGGGGTCATGGGTCCAATATATGTTAGGTTCTATGTAAGCCATTCCTTGGGGCAATGTTGGTTAAATGTCCACATTGTCGAAGCCGATTGTTGAGGCCGGTTATTGACACCGATTATGAGTGTGTGATAGCATAGCATCATGATACATGCCCATATGCATCATATGCATGTTTGTTATAAGATGGGGTTGACCATTGCATATAGCATTAGGTAGGTTATAAGACTCCCTAATAGGCGGAGGTTATCTCACATGAGCGCACAGTATGTGCATGATTGATGCATGACTGGATTGTATGACTCATGCATCTTGCATTGTGTGTTGTGATTACTGTACGCCCTAGTGACATCAAGGTCGTAGCCTCCACAGGCATATCGTGGATGGCCAGATGGAACAACGAAAATGTTTAGTTCTATCATACGGGCACCATAGATGTCCCTAGGTGAAAATCTCTAAACCTCCGTGGCCAGGAGATGCCCCAACGTCGAGACCGAGTGGATATATATGAGCGCATGAGGGCCATTGACCAGTAGGTCGCGTCTCCCACTGTGTCGTGGTCGGTTGGAGGGGGTGTGGCCTTACCCGTCCGAGGGTAGGGGGCATTACTAAGTTGAGTTTGACCAGCTCGTGAATGGGTCCGATATTTGGCTATCTATGATTCCTCATTTGCATAGTTGAATTGTCTTGCGTATTCTAATATTGTATGACTCATGGACTTGTCAGTATTTCCGCTTACTCTGTTATCGTATGATTTACGATCTTGTCAGTATTTCTTTTTACTTTAATAATTCCTGATCTTGCTAGTATTTCTACTTATTCCGATATTGCACGATTTATAGATTACCAGTACTTCCGGTATTGTATGATTATGGCATTGTATTGAATATTTGGCACTTACCTTGTGCACACACTTACACCACCCTCTAAGCTTTCTATAAGCTTATGCACGATAGATGCGTGCAGGTGATGTTAGGTTACAGCAGTGTTGAGCTTGGAGCATGCAGTTGTCTTCTGGAGCTTGATTTTCTATTTATGTATTTCCCTTTCGGTATTGTACTCAAATGATTATATTAGTGGATATGTGATGACGATGTTGCCTTTGTGAATTGGGTAATCTTGTGGTTATGCTTATTACGATTTAAATGTACGTTGGAAGAAAAAAAATCCTCCTTGTAGGATCCCAGGATCGGAATCTGGCATATGAATGCTAGGAGCCGAGAATGGTGTACTACGGAGGCTGTCGACAATAGATTCGACGATCGGGATTCCTGTGAATCCGATTTTCGAGTTTGGGGCGTGACATGTAGGATGGCCAGGAGGTCGGTCCCACTATGAAACCGTGTGATTCGAGGACCCATGCGACACAGGGATTGCCCATGGGGATGTTTCACCTGGGTTTGCTTGGAAGAGCCTGCATATATGGATAAATTGGTCCTCCATCAGCTCTGGAGCTTTTGGTGCGTTAGTCAGTTGTCCGCTATCAGAATGATATTAGAGCGGGAGCTCAGTGTTCGAGTCTCACCAGTATAGGTAGATGATACAAGGGCATCTTGGTGCAGACTCCAAGGATGCATCATATCCCCACACTAGTGTGGGGTGGTCCATGAAGTGGAGTCTGTGAGATGCAAAATGATCATGAGGTGCGGCTTACTGTGGGATCGTGTGATTAGGGGACCCCGTGCAACGCCAAGGTTGGCCACAAGGAGGTCTCACATGGGTTTTCCTAAGAGAGCCTACATATAGGATAAACCAATCCTTCCCCATTAACTCTAGAGCTTTTTATGCGCTAGTCAGTTGTCCGCTACATCCGAGCACCTTACAGAGTATATTGGGGGAGGATATCAGCTCCAGTTTCACTTTGGCTTGGTGACCACTACATGGGCCCAGTGGGGCACATTGAAGACCCCACGGGAATAATTGTGCATCTTCACAGACCCTACACCAGGAAGATCCATGTAGGTTGCTTACTGAGTTTAAACGATTGGATTGCGAGGTCACATCGATCGGATGGTTGGATCTTGAAGATGCTTTGATCCGACAGTTGGATCATTGTAATCTTGGATCACATTGATCTTAGACTTTAAGATGTTTTAAATTTGTTTCTTTTATTTAGTTGATTATTCATGTTGGATTTATTTTGATATTTTGTTGAGATTAGGGTCTTAGGAACAAATGTTATTTCATTGAGCATTCTTATGTGAGGATTTTCATCTGAGAGTGTTATATATATATATATAAAGTCCCTCTCGAGACAATAAAAGGCTTGGACGACCAGCCTTAGCCCATTATTGAACATTTTGAAAAAAAAAAAAAAACTTTTTCTTGCTTTGAGATAGAAAATATCTTATGAATAGAGAATGATGGTGTGATTCCAAGTTGTGAAGCCTAATCTATCCTCTTTGAAAATGTATATCTCTCGTCTTTCTCAAATCCTTCTTCTTTTTTCTACTTTTCTTCTCCAAACCCTAAATCCCTTTCCTCGTTCCTTCTAAACCTGAACACACTGCCCCAAACTCATATTTTCTTATTCCTCACTCCACCAACCCCAACCCAACCCATCACCATTAGCCCCTACATGTATAGTGATGCAAGACATGAAATTCAAATATGATGTGTAAGATTTTCAAGCTTTAGATCACACTACTTCAGAGACGATCACACAAAATTTCACATCCCACATAATGTCAAGCATTCAACAAGGGGAATCTATGCAGGTCCAGACCTACATATGCTAGGGCTGGATCAAGTAAAATTATAGACCAAACAATGCTCGAAGGAGAGTAAATTCATCCACACATGCACAAAAATATTTCTCAAATCCAAGGGATTCACAGGTTCAATTCGGGGAACCCTAGGGTTAAAGAAAAGGGATAGAAATTGGAGATTTAGGACAATCTAGGGTTAGGGTTAGAGAAATCAGGTGAGAGAGGAGTGAAAGAGGGGAGAGAAAGAGAACCTATAACCAACCCGCGCATGTGGACAGCAAGGTGGGCCTGACGCACGTGTGTGGGGCCCACGAACTTTAAAAAAAAAAAGAAGCCCTCTTGGGTCTAGTCGGCTAGGGCTGAGCTTCAAAACCTCCAAGTTTCAAGTCAATCCAATGTACGTTCTGGGCGTGGTGCTCCGCTGAAATTTCAACCCTCCTACAAGGCCAGATTTTGGAATTCTTCTAAAGAGAGAAAAGTTGCTGTAATAAAGGACAAATTTGTAGCGCAGATGATTGTGGGAGATGAGAAGGGTGGATGGTAGAAGATGGAAGCGAATCAAGATAGATGTGGCTTCGCACCACAGTAGTTAGCCCTTCAAAGAAGGAAGGGCTTCGAACCCAATTAGGTTTTCATAACTCGGAAAGGAGCAGGAAGACGCAGCAATTTTTATTAATCTTCATTAAGAAAAAAATCCTACAAGGGGTGCTTATTTATAAGAAAATCTTATACCCCTAAAACTCGCATGATGTGCGCAACCTATTACTTGGCGATGAAGTAAACACAAATAATAACTAATCAAAGTAATTTAAACCATTCATGATATGACTAATCAGACTAGTGGGTCACAATCATGAGAACCCATGATGGACTTTATTTGACTATCAGGCCCACTCCAACGAACCAAAACTCAGTCTTCTAACTATAGGGCCCTTCTTGGATGTCGTCATCGATCCAGATCGACGATGGGGCCCTCCTCCTTGCATACGTGCGCCGGGGGGGTAGGGGACGTGCATGTGCACGAGATGTCCCCATCATACAGGCTACTTGTCCATACTAGTTAGTTTGCACGGTTGTATGGACAGGGTTGTACAACCATACGGTCAGCCCCTTCTCTCCATTTTTCTTCCCTTTCTTCAATCCATCTTCATATTCCTTGAACCCTAGCCTAAAACCCTATTTCCTATTCACCTATAAACCCTATTTCTTTTAATTTTCCCCAAGCCCTAGTCCCCAATTCCCTATAAAATCCTAAATTCCCAAATCCTTCCAAAGCCCTAATTCCTTTCAAATCTATAACCTTATATAATCAAACCCTAGCCCTATATTCTCATATCCTTGACTCTAGAAAGACCAAATCAGCCCCTTTGAATCAAACCTAAGCCTATGCTAAAGTGGAAGTTCTATCTTCCATTGATCCTATAAAATTCATGTTTTATATGGTTTTGTTTAATGTGGGGTTGTGATTTAGTATGAAATCTGAATTTTCTTGTTTATTTGATTTCTTAGATTTATGGTAGGTTAGTATATTTTATGTTTTGAATTGCTACTTAATCCGTTTATAATATATATATATATATATATATATATATATATATATATATATATATATATATATATATATATTTGCATCGTATTTAGTTTAGATCACACGTCCTGCATCAAAATTTAAATGAAGAACTTCATTGTTTTGAGTGCAATCCAGCAAAACAATTAGTGCTAACCTAGCTGGTGGTGCAGGCCATGAAACTAAACATTTCATGATTGTTAAAACATTGGCAATGTCTTCTTCTTTTTTTTCTGACATCAAAATGAAAGTTTCACATGGATATCGGCAGAGAAGCAAAGCACGTTTAGGGTTAGGTCTGATTACATCAGTATAAAACAGTTAAGCTAAACTATATCGACAACAAGCAGATCATTCTCAGACCAGATATCTAACATAATTTAAATGAAAGCAGGCTTCAAATGGAATTACACCTACTCCTGATATCCTAGCCATGGAACTCAGCATAACACAACAGTTCCATAAATCAACTGATTGTTTTCCACCTGAACTCAACCAGAGCTACTCACTAAACCATTGGTCACAACCTGCTACAGTCTGTTGCAAGAATTGTCGAAACTGAAAACCAGGAAATGATAATGAAACATAATAATCCTCTTAGCTTTATCACAGCTATTTGGGGTCAGCTTTTAAATGGTAGATTGAAAAAGTTGTACAATTGGCCACCCACTAGGTATCAACCATCATCTTTTACCAGGGCTATGGAAGAGGCCATTGTAGAGCCTTCTCCCAGGAAAGGACAATGAATATGCACGAGAAAGAATGGAAGTCATCAATGTAATTTGAAGTATGTACACAAACACCTGAGTTTTTAAAGAGAATAACATGGTTGGTCAAAGTACAAACAATATAAATGAAGGACATATCCTACACAAATGAAGAACATATCTCCGATTTATGTGAGAGTAGAGGTAAAACTATGACCAACATACCCATTTTCAAAATTTGTAAAACTATGACCAACATACCCATTTTCAAAATTTTCAGATGGTAATCAACCAAGATGCCTAGTCATTGGTAACAGAAAGAGTCTTCCATTTTGGCAATATTACAGGGGGCCATCCATATGAACATTGAAGAATAATGACAAGAAGATCATCTGCTGCATTGGCAGAATATTCCAACCATGACCCAGTCACTTTTAATGGACAACATTATGTTCAGCTCAGTAACACCACTGCTCCAAAAACATGCATGCCCAAGTATGTTAAAGCTCAGTGTATCTTTTCATATTTGAATCTTTGTACTTTCTACCTGAACAAGAGGGCAAAGAATGGCATTATATGTATATTCATCAGGAATTACTCCTCTTAACTATCATATAATCATGTAACTCAACTACTTCATGTGCATTGCAATTCTTTTTGAACTCAGTAATAAGAATTGTATAAGTAATACAATCAAGAACGAGGCCCCTATCCAACATCACCTCCATAAGCTGTTTTGCCTGTTGAATACACCCAAACTTGCACTAAAATTTAATCAAAATATTGTAAGTTACTTCATTTGCTAAAGTCTCAAACTGTCTCATCTCATGACATAAAGCAAATGCATCCCCAATCTTTTGAATGCTAAAATAACCATTTAGCAAAGTGTTGAAGGTTATAACATCTACTAGTAAACTGCTCTGCATCTCATCCAACACAACCCTTGCGGTGTCCACAGATGACTCCCTGCAAAGACCATTAATGATAGAATTTTATGTTACCAAATTTGAACATTAATGATAGAATTGTATGTTACCAAATCTGGCATTTGCCTGGCCTTCACCATAAATTTGAAGTGCATCAGCTATTTTCCCCTCCTTACAGTACCCATCGATCAAAGTGCTGTATGTAACCAGGTCAGGGATCAGTCCTCGGGTAAAAGTACTGCTCAGTAGTTGCTTCACTCCTTCAATATTCCTGTTCTTGTATAGATAATTAATGAGAATATTGCATGGAACAACATCATTAACAAGGTCCTTGTTTTCTATAATCATGTTAAAATATTTCAGAGTCTTTCAGATGTCCAGTTTTGCAGCAACTGCATGTAAGAATATAGTACGTGATTTGGTTCGATCAATATGCTTTTCTATCATATCTGATAATAGAAAACACACTTCTTCTAAATCTCCTTGCTTGAATACGGAGTTATATACAATGGTGTTTGGCATTAGACCTTTATCCACCATTTTATCGCACAACCGAAAAGCCTCTTCCATCCTCCCATCACTTGTGTACCCATTGATCATGGTCGCATATGTCCGTACGTTTGCCTCAATCCCCACTTTTTGCATGCCTTCCCAAATTTCTTCAGAAACTGCCACCTTTCAAGCTTTGCAGAATCCATTAATGAGGCAGTTAAAGTAATGCAATTGGGTTTTACATGATTCCCTGACATGACCTCCATCTTCTTCAGCAGATCACAAGCAGGATCAGCATCACCAATCTTGCAAGATCCATCAATAAGCAAGTTGAAAGTAACAACATTGGGCATGATTTCACTCTTTGAAATCCGATAAATTGAATGTACTCATGTTTTCTACATACCCTCTCGAGAACATTTCCCTGTACATCTTCCAAAACACGGAGCGAGCCAAGCAATCAAATACGCGAGCCAACTCTGGTTTCATCCCGAACCTCCCCTTGACCCATCCTGTTTGATTCTGATTGTGGGGCATTCCACCTCCCACTATCAGTCAGCTTCAAAAGAAGATTCAAGACATTATTCCAAGCATGAAATGAGATCCCATAGTCTTCCATCCTGAGCTTCTTGATTACCACATAAACATCTTCACTAGCCCCGACTTGAGTACAAGCTCTAACCAATGCATCAAAGACCACTCGACTCGAGGCACAGATATCATAAGTATCAATCAACGTTTCCGAGATAGCCATGGCAGAAACACTCTTTTTTCTGCATTAAATATCCCATCAGAGATAGCGCATCCTCAAATCTCCTTGAAATAACCAACACATGAACTACAGTCGAATAAGACTCCAACCTATGTGAAAAACCCTTTTGCAGCCCAACCCAAATGAAGAAATCCAATGAACCGTGGAGACCTTTGAAACTGCCAAATCACCCGATCCACTAATGAATTCGTCAACATTGAAGAAATCTGTCCTAAGAATCCCCATCTCCTCTGCCTCAGATTCATACATATTGCAGTGAAAACAATCTCCTCATTACTCAAGAATCGATAACCGCTTCCTCACATAAAAGTTTCGGATTAAAGAAGAAGAAGAAATACTCCTTAATAAAGCATGAACCTACTACCATAAATGTTCAATTTTCAGATCCTAAAGATGACCTGGATAACTAATAATCTTTTTCCTGCGATTAACAATGAAAACAGAAAATACACAAATCAGTAACAGAAACAAAAAGCCTAGAAAGCTTCTAAGGTTTCATTCAAACATCTATAAAGATGGCATTCTGATTCCTAGATCCTATAGACAACTTGAATCATTAATCATCTTTTTTATCATGATCGACAATAAAAACAGCAGCTAAATTGGTAGAAGCTGCAAAACCATTCCTTAGTATTAGACTCAGAAGACAAGTTAAATAGCAAATCTTTTTTACCCCACAATTACCATTAAAACATCAAAAACATGAAGAAATCCACAAAAGGCCTCAAAAAGTTCTCAGGTTCCAAACTTCTAGGCCTAGGTTGGATGCGCAATCTTTAAAAATTGGATTGTTAAGAAAACATAGATTCCTTGGAACGCAGAGATTTTTATTAATTTTTTTAAAAAAAAAAAAGGAAAAAAAAAAAAAAAGAAGCTACCCTTTAAAGGCTTAATTAGAGCGAACCTTCGAAATAAGTTGGGGTTACATTTCAACACCTACATTTTTATGCTCTCTCTTTCTTTTTTTCTCTCACTCTCTGCCAAATTCAACTCATGACCATCACCCACATTTGTTATGCCACTTTTCCTCAGTTTCTCAAGACTGTCGCTCTTTCTTCTTTTTCTTCTTCTTCTTCTTCTTCTTCTTCTTCTTCTTATAGAAATAATGAAAGTACCCATATTCAGTGGTACGCATATAAAATAGCAAAAAACATAAAGAGGGACTACAGAGAAAATAAAATCCACGATTTTCAAGTAAAAGCAAATCTAGAACAAGGTATTAAAATCCAAACAAGCTCATAATCAACCCAAAACAATTATATCCACATGTTTCTAAGTCAAGTATCACTAAACTACCATAGCAAAATCTAACAACAAATATTATAAATCATCAATAAACACACACACACAACGCGTATCAGTAAAGAAGTGTAACTGTGTATGCCATCCAAACTATGTATAAGTCATCAATATACATAGTTTCCTTTTGAAGAAGAAGTTGAAGAAGAAGAAGTGTAACTGTGTATGCCATCCAAACTACATATCAAGCTAGCCTCACATGATGATTGGATGCCACCAACATCATACAAGACAGGGGACAAACATCTAAGAATCTCCACTGATTCTACAACGTTGCAGAAGAACTGACCTCCCAAAAAAATCTGTAAAAACCTAACTCTTAATCCAAAATCAAACAAAAATCATTAAAAGGTGGGGATTAAGGCCATGAACATACCCCTCTTGAGCTTTAGAAGAGATCCAATTAATTTTTTATTTTAAAACAAAAAAAATTACCTAAAAAATTCGAACACCACAGCCTCACGGACGTGAAAATTTAGTGAGGTGATCACCTCATAGAGCCAATTCCACGGCTAAAATTTCACCTTGAAATGCTTCATGGGTTGAGAGAATCAAGCCGTTGAAGTTTCGAGAGGGTGGTGATGATGGTTGCAATCGAGGGTTACGGTTCAAATCCTTCATTCCGAAGTCTCATGCTTAGACTCGGTCACAGCAGCGCCAACGTCGGTACCTTGTGCTACTGGAAAAGCTCTTATGTGCATTCAGTCCGGATCCTCTGTTATTCGATAACAGGGATCCTCTGCTTGCTTCTTTGCTATTGGTCCACGTCACCTCTTGATTTTATAATAAAAAATAAAAATAAAAAAATAGACATGAAAATATTATACATAAAAAATAAAAAAATAAAAAATAAAAAAGAGAAGGAGAAAATAAAATCAAAACCAGACAAAAAGGAAGGAGTCTATCTCTGGAGCCATCTGCTCTCCCTACTCTCCATCTTCTCTCTCAACTTCTCTCCCAGCTTTTCCTCTTCTCTCCAAAGATTTTTGTTTGAAACAAAGTATCCAGACTTTCGTCGTCTCCTGACGTTTTTACTTGCTACAAACAGAGGTCCAGACTCGTGCAATGTCAAGGTTATTTGTGCAGTCATGGATGCATGCCAATGTGAAACAAATATGTGTGATCTTGGCTATTCATTAGGTGATGTAACCATCTATGACGAATTTTAAATACTTATTATAAGCCACAAAAGTTTTGATTATCCCACTGTTTTCTGTTCTCAAATGGATGTGGTTAATCCATGGAAGGAAACAACTATGGTTGACACCAGGAAGGAGAGAGTTGTAGTTGAATTTGTGCTTTTGGTATATAGTACGTGGTCATGGGGAGTGACCCAATATTATTGTATCCCTAACATTATGTACAAGTAAATATTAAGTTCATCAAAAAATTTAATTTCACTATAAAATAATTTTTCGTTGCTCTAAGGCTAATCGAAATGCTACCCGTGCAAATGAAAATTGAACATTAGAGCATACTAATGCGGGCTATTTATTGGGATAGACTGGATTTGGTGTATCTCTCTACTCTTTCTGTTGACGTCTCTTCGATTTTCCTTTCTCCAAACTACTCTTAATTCTACGTCTGCCACGACAATTCTCATTTCTTTTAATTTCATGAGGTTTTTCTATTATTTCAATGATTTCAACGCTATTTTCTTTTGATACAGTTACTTTTCATTGCTTTCTCATGAGCTTTTTTTTTAAATTTTAATGATTTCGCTTCGTTGCTGCACATCATCAACCTCAAATTTTACCCGATAATCTTGAACACTTTTTTCATTACTTAGGCTTTCAACATGTGATGAGGGTCCTTTTTCGTTCTCTTTTTCTTTCAATATTATTTTCAAATCTTGCAACATCCATTCTAAATGTTTGGAAGCACATTCAAATACTTCTTCACTTTCACAATCCATTGTTACCAATTTCATAAAGTTGCAAACCAAACTATTATAACGCCGGGTTTGTGATTTCTTATTTTTATCATTGGAGTCACATCCACTAAATGAGGGGTATGTAATTGAAGAAGCTTCTCAAGTCTACCTTTTCAAAATGTACTTGGCCGGGATATTTATGAGGATATGATTCTTAGCTTTTAATTCATATGGACACAAAATACCCGTGAATTCAAACTTTCTACAACTACAAGTGATGGATTCTTCCATTGAGTTAACGGTAACAATATGAAGACTGATTTCTTCTATTCAAAACTTGATATTTTCTGACCATACCGGACTCATCTACTTTTTCCACCATTTGATCAAGATTATCGCCAAACTCTGCTTGAAATAATTTGAAAATGGTTGGTGTATATATACTAGTTGCATGCTTCAGGATACTAATAGGAAAAGTCACAATTGGTGAACTTTGGGTCATTTTGAAATTAGCTTCTAATTTTGCATTTCGTTTATCATCCACCAATTGTTCGAAATGTTCAAAAAAATTAATTATATTTTGGCCTGGATGTAAGTATCTCCTCAAATCCTTATTCAAACTTTCGCAATGTTGGGTGCTCTTCATATATGCACAAAAAATGTTCTTTCCATATACTAGTGCCCACTTCTCTTTTTCATTGAATAATTGTTGTAACCATATATTATCTGTAAGGTTATATTTCGTGATCATGCTTTTCCACACCAGATGGAATTCATATTCCTCATCAAAATCATATACACATCTACTAAAATCATTGCCTAACGACTTGAAAGAACAAAATAGATGACTTAGATGTTTGCACGCGTTCTGAAACATACATACACAAATACGTTGAACCATTCCTGGTAACTCTATTTTGATTGCATTTGATATAGCCTTATCTTGATCTATGAGAATGGTTTGAGGTTTTTTTTCTTCTACACATTGCATCACAGAAAGTTTTAAATAACAATCTGAAAGTATCGATTATTTCATCGTAGATGATTGCAACCCCAGAGATAATTGTCATTCTATGATGAATAACACCGATGAATAATGCAAACGGTCGTCGATATTCATTTGTTTTATACGTTGTGTCATAGCAAATCACGTCTTCAAAGCGTTTATAATCTAAAATCATTCTTCCATCTACCTAAAAAATGTTGGTGATGCACTCTTCAGCATCAAATTGAATAGAATAAAAGAATATTGGATCTTCAGCGTGCTTTATTTTGAAAAATATTAATAGACCATCATTAAATTTTTTAATTGCTTTCACCTTTTTCGTCTGTAAATAATTCTTATAATCTAACAAATTATATCCAACATTTTGTCAACCACTGGCTTGTCTAGTCATGAAATCAAATATTGTTTTTGGCTTTATACCCGAATTATCACAGTTATCGTCAACTACTTTTTGAGTAAATTTTCGTTGTGATCTTAACAAATGAGATTCTTCAGGAGATGCAAGAATATGATTATGATCAATCTTAAGATCAGTAACACGATATTTACCGTCAACTCCCAATCTAATTTTCATGTGTGCCTCACAACATGTTCTTATTTCATCCCAATGATGTTTTGCATTAACATCGTGTTTATCAAATGAACGTTTACCTTCTTTGGAACAAACAAAATCTCTCATTTTCAATACACATGTCTTTTTGTCTTTATTTATACTATGCTTCCGAACATTGAAACCGACTTTCCTTCTAAAATTATTGTAGAAATCATATGGATCTTTCTCTGTTTTAAACTCCATATCAATTTCTGGATTTCGTACCTTCTCATCCATGTTTGGATCATTTATACCAATTTTCATTTCTGAGTCGATGTCTATATCATGTCGTGATTGAGATTAGTAAATTTACTATTTATAGTAAGTTATGAATTTTAGGGAGTTTTAGTTGTAGTTTCATTCCGAAATTTCTTCCAAGGCTTGGTATCCCTATTTAAAGGGTTGTAGACTCATTTATTTCAATCTTCAATCAATTTATGAATTTTCATGAATACTATTTCTATCTTCTTATTTTTTTCTCGTGGATTTGAGAAGTCTTTATGAGGAGTCCAGAGAAGCTTCGTGGATTCGACGTAGTTATCCTTGGAGAAGATAGTGATCGACCTCATCATGTTCATCCCTGCGTCAATTGATATCAGAGCGAGGACTCTCCTTAGGCCAATGTCAAACAACAAAGGTATAAACCAAAATTCTATGGATGGTGATCTAGGAAAGAATGGAAGCTTTCCATCGGGAGAGTCAGTTGACTATGCAAAGGTTGCATGTAACCCTTAATCATATTACGGATGCACTAATTTCGCCCCGAGCTCAACCGCTTGTGATCACAATACAAAATAACTCTGATTTTTACAAAGCACCCATTGATAATGGTAAATCGCAAGGCACCACTGTGAACATGAGGAAGCTATTATACATGCCAAAGGTAGAGATAAATTTACAACGACATAACATCTTTCGAACAAAATGCACTGCATATCAAAAAGTCTGCAAGCATACATGATTGGAGGGATCAAGGAGCTCAACAAAACAAAGGTAACCAAACGATATCGTATATCCTTTTCCATTGGTAAATATTATAAAGACGAAATAATGTGTGACGTAGTCGACATGAAAGATTGTCACATGTTACTTAGTCAACCATGGTAATATTATAATATTAATGCAATACATAGTGGCCGGGATAACGTATTTATATTTATTAAAGATAGTAAAAAGATTATCCTCGCCCCTATGGGAACGAAGAACCAATTCCAGACTTCTAAAGTGGAGGGATAGGCTCTCATAACTGAACATGATTTTGTTAAACAATCTAAGAAAATAGGAGATGTAAATGCATTAGTTAAAAAAGAAAAATATATGGAGCCTGTGAACATCCTAAAGGATTTAAAAGCAGTGTTGCAGGAGTTTAAGGTGATTCTGCTCAATGAACTCCCTAATAAATTATCTATCATACGAGATATACAAACCACTGAGGAATGAGCTGGTGGTGAAGGATGGATGCCTAAGGATCGTGGCGAATCTTTAGTCATGAGGCGATTAATGTACACTCCACGTAAGGAGTTACATCCACAGTGATAAAATATATTCCATAGGCAGTGCACCGTTTTCGACAAGGTCTGTGATGTGATCATAGACAGTGGTAGTAGTGAGAACATCATCTCGAAAGTGATGGTGGACAAGTTACAGCTACCTACAATAAAACACAATTTCCCTTACTCAATTGGTTGGATTAAAATGGTGAATGAGACCAAAGTAACCGAACAATGCACTGTCTCATTTTCAATTGGTAAAACTTATAAGGATCAGATACTTTATGACGTGGTTGACATGGAAGCATGTTATATGTTACTTAGTCGACCATGGCAGTCAAACTGTGATGTGACCCACTAAGAGCGAGACAATATTTATGTCTTCATTAAGGATGGTAGAAAGATAATTATTGCCCCTATGGCACCAGAAAAACACATCGAAGCTTCTAAAGTGGAGGGGAGCTCCCTCTTGACCATTCGGGATTCCATATAGGAATCTAAGGAAACCGGCGAGGTGTACGTCGTAGTGGTAAAGGGCAAGGAATCAAAGCCCTTAGACATTCCTCCAAGTTTAAAGCCAATTCTGAACGAAATTAAAGAAGTCTGGTCCGAAGATTTACCCGATGGATTGCCTACCATGAGAGACATCTAACATAACATAAGCCTTGTCCTTGGGACTAGCTTGTCCAACCACCCTCACTGTCAGGTGAGTCAGAAAGAATATCAGTCTTGCAAGTAGAAGTGAAAGAACTGATTGATACTAGTCAAGTCAAGGAAAGCATGAGTACATGTATTGTGTTAGTTCAAGATTCTAATGCCAAGTACAAGAAAATGGCTAATAAACACCGGTATCAGAAGTTATCTTAGAATCATGAGTCAAGTACCTTGAGTAACTCAAGGACAAGTTTTTTTTGTCAAGTGGAGGGGTTTGACGTAGAAAATGTCACAGAAACGTTCTTAGCATGGTTGGACCAAAAGAAGGTAGACCGTAAATTGACTGTAACATTTTATCTGGGTATTGTTATGACGCACCTGACCGAGTATTAAGAACTGAAGCAGGACGAGTTCTTTTGAAATAGGGGGGACACTTTCATGACTAAGATGGATTAGAGAAGGCCCGATCGGAGGCAGAAGTCGTCAAGACTGTCAAAACCTTAAAACAGGCATATCTCACAAACCAGAATGAGTTACTCTACTTTAGCCCACGTCAAATTTGAGAGATTTCATCATATCGATAGTCGAATTCCCTGTTTATCTCCGTTTTTACTATTTTTAGTAAGTTTTAGTTTTATTATAACTCTTCATCCTTTTAGATTTAGGAGTTGTGCCTAACATGAAAAGTTCTTAGAAAAATTATAAGAATAACGCGGTTAAGCCACATAGGACACTTACTATAAATAGTAAATTTACTATTTATAGTAAGTTACGAATTTTATGAAGTTTTAGTTGTAGTTTAATTCCAAAATTTCTTCCAAGGCTTGGTATCCCTATTTAAAGTGTTGTAGACTTGTTTATTTCAATCATCAATCAATTTATGAATTTTCATGAATACTATTTCTATTTTCTTGCTTTTTCCTCTTGGATTCCAGAAGTCTTTGTGAGGAGTCCAGAGAAGCTTTGTGGATTCGAAGTAGTTATCCTTGAGGAAGATGGTGATCGACCTCATCACATTCATCCCTACATCAGTGACCTTATCAACAGATTGGATAGCAAATAAGCATTACGATGGGCCCTAGGACAATTTTAATGGTGAGCGATCAATCACCATTGTTTCCAATGGTGTGGTCCACCTAAGCTTTAGATCGACTTCATTTTTGGGCTTGTGGATGCTAGAGGGAGGTTTCCCAAGGGATGGGAGATTGGCTCATTTTTCCACAGTTTGTCTCGTTCGAGGGCTTTCGTTTGGGGGTAAGAAGTTATATTTGAATAGGGTTGTCATTAACCAATTTCTTTGAATCCATAGTCGGTTAGACCCTGTAGAAACCCTTAGGATTGAGAATCCTAAGATCCTTAACCCTAAGATGACTCTTGAGTTTGTGTTCCAGAGATTTCAAGTAAGGAACCGCAGTTACAAAGAGGGAAGGTGTTAGGTACCCTTTCTGCTCATACAGAAGTATGGTCTTTACTTCATAAGATCTAACTAATTTTTGAGGAATGTGATTAGTTCCGTGTAGGAGATGTAATGCGATGCAATGACAATGATGATTGATCAATCCAAATTTCTAATGGGTAGGATTCGATTATACCGGCAAGCCACATAACAAACGTTCGAAACAATCAAGTGCAAGGTGCAAAATATGTAGAAGTAGTGTATGAGATGCTCCATGCTATATTGATGATTATGATAAAACAATGTCTAACTGGCTATATTGGTGTGACATCTAATGGTAGGAGTATATTTCGTATGATCATCACCGTGGGCCTTGTAAAAATAAAGGGTGCATGTCTCTCCCAAATGTTTTCATTGGTGTGGACAACCTGAATCACAGGTCAGCCTTATTTTTTGGAGATGGCCTAAAGTGGGATTACACATCTAATGGTGTTAGAGCATAAAAATGAGTAAAAATGATGAAAAAGAAATTATAGAAGAAAGAAGAAAAAGACTAGAAGAAATGAGAAGATAAAGATCAGAGGCAGAAGACAGTCAAGTTGCACGGGTCTGCGCAACACGCTTTGTGAATAAGATTTGTTGCACAACACTCAACAAACGTGTTATGCAGTGGGGTCCACAACACGAAGATCGAGATTTTACACGTGTGGAAGCCTATAAATACACCTCCACTCCTTCATTTGGACACAACAAGATCAGAGCTCCCGAAGAAAGTTCTTTTATACTTCTGCAAGGTATGAGGAGAAGAAGAAGGAAACGAGGAAAAGGCTAAAAGGACAGTTGCGCGACTAGTTACACTGGACCATACAACAAGGGTTGGTTGCGCGGGTGCGCGCAACTATGCTTTATTGCGCAATAATGATGTGCATAGCCTATATGTTGCCGAGTTTTCTGAACTTCCTGCAATCTTTCTTGGAATTTAGCCATTCCTCCATAAAAGCTTTTACTCTAAACAAGTTAAAAGAGAGAATGAAAGACGTTCAAATCCACACAACACTTCTCTCATTGAGATGAATGCATCGCAAGCCGGAATGCTGCCGAAATTATTATTTGAACTGTCCCATATAATTTGTATTCAAAATCTTTTATTTCATTTTGGAATCAAGGGAAAAATGAGGATGTAAATGAACTCACAATGAATAAAATACTTTATGATGATTATTCTCTCATTCTTTCTTTGTTATTATTGAACAAGATAATCCCCCTACGAAACACATTCGTTTCTTGTCGAAACAAAATGGCGGCTCTGCTAGGGAATCATATTCTTATTTAATATAAACTTAGAAACTATCAAGAGGACTTTCATCACTGTTTGGCGTCATACCGATGCCAAAAATGGCAACTCTTAACGAGAATATCCTCCCATTCATCTCCAAAATAAAGTATAAATCTATCCAAACCCTTTTTAACAATGTATCTCATTGTTTTGCTAGGAACCACAATTTCAATCAAATCGTAATGGCAACCTCTACTTGACAAGACAATCTTCTACTTCGTACCGACTGGGTTCGTTGTAGAATATGCCCGTAATCAACCCCTTAGCCAAAAAGGCCAACCAATTCTGACCAAGAGCAACGCGTTGCAAACCACTGTTGGAATGATCTCTGTATCACCATTAGCGTAGGACAACGACGAAGAATGGGTTGTCATATCTCACCGAAGATTGAAACCCCGAACCCGTTCTGCTATCAAACTTGTCCCATCACAAATGATCAGGGTACCGGTAACACGAAATGCAGTAAAATGAAACCCAGCACTTGCTCCGCCCACATTATACCCTAGAAAGTCTCCTTGTTCCTTCATATCATAAGACTTGCCAGCTCTTCCTGTTACAAATGTCTGATGGATTAGGAAAGAAAAAGGCAAGTCGCCTGCAGAAGATATATCACTCTCTGAAAAATTCACTATGTTTTCGCAAACAACGCCCTCACGAACCATGTCAAAATCGGTTGAATCCGACAAAAGTATTAAAGAATCCAATGAGAGCCCTCTCTTGTCAAGTCTTCTCATGCCAACATACTCTTGTCCCACTCCGGTAATGGCCAATGCGAGGCCATAAACGGAAGTAGAATCATTCTTCGCAAATGTAAGCTACTATGATGGGTTTGCAGCCGAAGATAAGAAGAAAGATGATGGAAACGTGGCCATAAAGAACAACAAAAAAAAAGTAATAAAAAACAAAGTTGCAAGAATAAAGTTGTCTTGGAAAGTGAACACGAAAAAGAAGTTTTACTTTATGCCAAAACACTTGAGACAACCCGAGTAGCCCGCTCTGACATTATTATCACCTGAATAGTTGGAGACGTTACAGTCAAACTATATAGTGCCACTACCATATGCTAAAAGAAATAAACCATTTCTAGCCATGCTTAAAAGATTCTAGGTCAAATCCAGTCTAAAGAATCTAAAGCTTATCAAGTTCTATGCCCCTTCAAAGATGAAGTCAGAAGAAAGGACCAATGATAAAGTGATCTGCGACAAATTGACATCTGGAGATTTGGAAATATATAGTCCCGTAAGTAGAAAGATCATGCAGAGTATGGGTTTTGATTGTGAAGAACTGACCAGGCTAAATAATGGCAGAGGCATACATATATCGATTGATGTAAATGAATACAAAAGAGAGAAATTTCACGGATTGGGAGCACCGTCTCTGCGCACACAAGAAAATGTGATAATAGCGGATCTAGCAGTCGCTCAAGAGACAGATTCTGAAATAATCAAACATACAGAAATCGCTCCAAAATAGATGGAAGACGGGGGGCAACCGACAATTGATGCTTTGTGGGAAATAAATATGGGAACAAAAGAAGAGTCACGAAATACATTTATAAATGCCAGCCTTCCTGAACAAGAAACTGATCAGTACATTTAATTGTTGAAAGAAAATAAAGATTTGTTCACCTTGACATATGCTGAAATGCTAGGCTTGGAACCATCATTGGCGATGTATCAGTTAAACATCTCTGAAGATAAGAAACCAATTAAACAAGCACAAAGGCAGTTCCATCCAGATTTAACACCTCTAATAGAGGAAGAGGTAAACAAGCTGATCAAAGTTGGTTTCATAAGAGAAGTCAAGTATCCCAAATGGATATCAAATATTGTCCCAGTGAAAAAGAAAAGCGAACAAATCAGAGTACACATTGATTTCAGCGATTTAAATGAAGTATGCCTAAAAGATGACTTTTTATTGCAAATTATGGAGTTGTTGATCGACAGTATGATGAAATATGCTGTCATGTCATTTATGGATGGATACGCTAGGTACAATCAGATACGGATTGCTCTTGAGGATGAAGAAGCGACTGTGTTCAAAATTCTCTTGGAATCTATTGTTATAAAGTTATACTCTTCGGTCTTAAGAATGCTGGCATAACATATCAAAGAGCAATGCAGAATATATTTCAGGACATGATGCATAAACATGTGAAATGCTATGTCGATGATTTAGTAGTAAGATCAAGCAATCATGAAGAACATCGTGAACATCTATCTTCAGTATTTTTTCAACTTAGAAAGAAACAGTTAAAGATTGTAAGTGCTATATTGTATAAAGCACACCTTTGTTTGTCAAATTTCATTTAGACAAAATGACTTATGAAGTAAGCCTATTAATGTGGATTAAGATGGAAAGTTCAAGACTCTAATGAAGTTCAAGTCAAGTAGTGGATCAAGATGAAAAGTTCAAGTTCTACTAAGTTCAAGATGACTGAGTTCAAGTTCTACTAAAGTTCTAGTAGAAGATCAACCTCTATCTTCAACTTCAAGCTCTATTGAAGATTCAAGTAGAAGAACAAGTTCCGTGAAGTTTAAACTACCTCAAAGTTCAGTCATATCAGGTATAACAAACCTTAGAAAGACCTTAGGCTTAGGTACTTTCAAAATATAACTTAAAATGGGTTTTTATGCTTATGTTAGGCTAAAGTTCGACTAGTCTAAGCTATGGTTCAACTAGTCTAAGCATTTTTTTGACCAGTCCAAGTTTAAACTCAAGAAAATAGATTTTTCCGTTACTTCTTCGACCAGTCAAAGATGGGCCTTCGACCAGTCGAGGGTTGCTCGACTCGAAGTCCAGCAACTGAATCGATTCAGATTTTAGGCACCCTCGACCAGTCGAATAGGGCCCTCGACTAGTCGAATAAGGCCCTCGATCAGTAGAGCAGGGCCATTGACCAGTTGAAGATCTGTTTTATCTTATCACGCCCAAATTTAAAAATTTATTAAAATAGAATCTGGTCCTTCGATGAGTCAAAGATTGTCTTAGACGAGTCGAAGCAACAACTTCTTTGTCTATAAATAGAGGCCTTCTCTCAATCTGAAATTATGAATTCAAGTTGATAAAAGCCTTCATCAAGAGAGAGAAAAGTCCCCATTATTGTCAAGCTAATGCATGGTATTTATAATATTTTTTTAATAATATATTTTTTTTAAATTCCTTGATCTCCTATTTTCTGAATCTTATTCTATAAAAAAAAGTAAATACTCTTCTTTGAGATCTTAAGGAATTCAAACAAGTAGCCTTTAGTTTGAATCTATTTAAAATCAATCTAGAACCTATAACCCTTGTCTATATGACTGAACATTGAACAATGTACTACAAGAGAAGCGGTTCTATGGCTGCATCAACATATACATCTTTAAAGGTGAAGATAATTATATTCTACTTTTGTATTTTGGTTTTATTGAGATAGCCAAAAAATCTCATTTGTTGGTTTTCCTAAGATAGCTAGAAAATCTCAGTAAGGGGTTTTTTATTTGTGATAGCCCTTTAAAATCACAACTGTATCAAGTTTTAAGGTTATCCTGAGAAAACTTTATTTATAGTGAAAGCTAATATCACGTGGATAGTGATTATTAGGAGTGGAGTAGGTGTGGCTGTTTGAGAATGGTTGTTGTACACACCAAACCACTATAACTCTTGGTGTTGTAGTGAATGTTTACTTTTGTATTTGTGGAGAATGTTTGTAATTTCATTTATAAAAAAGTAGTAAATGTTTGTAATAGATATCTTTATTTACTCTTGCTTGGTTTGAGATCTTGATTCTTACAAACATTCATGAAATAAGGTTGTCATATCTAAACTTGGTTTGGGTGTAGGTTGTCATACGAATTAGTTTGAATCAATTTTTCAATATAATGCGATTGAGACTTCTGATAATTTATTTAATATTTCAGCACTTTAATTTTTATTTGGCATAGTCCTATTCACCCCCCCCCCCCCCCCCCCCCCCCCCCCCCCAACTCCCTCTAGGACTTTTTAAGCTCGCCTTTTCAAAGATGAATCCGACAAAGTGTGTCTTCGGTGTTTCGTCAGGTAAATTCCTTGGCTTCATCATCAGGCATAAAGGGATTGAAGTTGATCTAGGAAAAATAAGGGTCATTCAGGAAATGTCACCACTAAAGACACTTAAAGAATTGAAAAGCTTGCAAGGAAAACTGACATATATCGGACGCTTCATCTCAAACCTGGCTAGAAGGTGTCAGGCATTTGCCCATCGAATGAAGGAAGGGACAGAATTTGTATGGGATCAGGCATGCTAGAATGTGCTCGACTCTATCAAAGAGTTACTGAAACAGCCCCCGGTTTTAGCAGCTCTTGTGAAAGGAAAACTGTAACGCTCGTGAAAAATCCATACTTAGGCTCGAGTACCAACTCGACCCGAAATTGCGTAGAATTAATTCTTTTAGAAAATATGACTAAGTTAGCTAGCGCAACGCTGGAGTAGCTGGGAAATAGTCCCTGATTACTTTAAATACATTCTACAAGACCTAAATCGAGTAGAACCAACGACTCTATAACACTCTATAACCTCGGACCAAACTCTAAGCAGGTTTATTCTCTGGACTACTTTGAATCTTTGTATTGGATCTAGACCGCGCGTCGAAAGTTCGATACCTCCTATCTTAGACCGTTAGAACCGCCTAGTTGGACTTGACACTCATTCCGAAAATCAAGTCAAACCGATAATCACAGGCTATTTCATTGAGCCCGGACCGAAGAGAGTGCGAATAGGGACAGAATTAGAATTTCAAATTCAAATCTGGCACACGACTTGACGCATCAGTATTGAGCGTTCTGACTGTCAGAATTCATCCAGATTACACCCTCGGATCAGGAGAAATTTCTATTTTATATCATGAGACTTTCAGCCCTGATGTACGTGCGGTGACCGCTGAACTGAAACTGGTCCGCCACGTGCGATCTGCGAACCCTGCCGGACTGAAAACTTAGTACGTGCTAGATCTGGTACGCATGAGCTTAAGTCCGATCGCATTCAACTAGGGGACCACCAGAAAGCATCTTTTGGACCGAAACAGCCCCGAATTGGATATGCACTAAGTAAACTTTGTACCGGAGCCTGTTTTTGACGTTTTTAAGCTTATAAAAGGGGTTGAAACCCTCACTCCTCTCTCCCATCCGAAATTGCAAGAAACCCTAGATTGGGAGAGAGAAAAGGTGAGAGTTTGTGAGAGAGAGTGGGATAGATTTCTCCAGCCTTCGAGCCGCCTGTTGCTAGTGCCTAAGCAACCCTTCCTGATCACCAAGCCGGTGATTCTCCCGCGTTTTTAGGTAATAACTAACCCTAGAAGTTGCTGATTTAGGGATCACTAAGATCCATAGCTTTTTAACTAATAGATCTTGTAAATTAGGTTCTCTTATCGCCGTAGACGAAGCGTATACGCTCCGTTCGAAACAACACGTCTATAAGAGACTATGTGAGGATTTTAGATGCTTTGATTGACGGTTTCCAACGCTTTCAATGTTGTTTAATAGTAGATTATCGACGGCATCGCCGTTTGGCATGTACAACATGTTATCCGTTTCCTGTTTCGTAAATAAACGAAGAATATGAGATTTAGGGCATTTTAGTCATTTGTAGGAAGTACTGATTACATTAATATTTTGCTGATGTGATTGACATGGTTTGTTGTCGCATTAGGAAGTTAGGAATACGTGTATAATTAGTTTGGCGAAGAGAGTCGCCTAATTGCGCACTTCGGGTCGACATACTATATGTAGACTTAAGTGTGTAGTGTATGTGTTTGTATAAATGTTTGTATTAGTATGTATTGAATTAAATGATGTTATGAGATAGTTTGAGATTGGTTTCTCAATTAATATGCTGACGTAAATGATTTCCTACATGTTGATTATATGCATGATTTCATTACATGCATGAAATATATGTGCTTGAAGATTTACTTAAGTTGTATATTATAACATGTGTTAACATGCTCACATGATTGTATTTCAATTCCAATACTCCTACATAGATTGCTGATGTGATTCCATAATTGTTTGGGACTATACTTAGTCCAGGCAGTCGGTAACCGAGCAAATTCGTGGCTGGATGGTCTTGGCCACGAACGACACGTCGATGAACGCGAGTCGTGTTTGGAGTTGGCGGCAGTGACTCCATGTCGTTCGACTTGAGATGCGATCGCGCTAGTCAAGCCATTCAAGTAACCCGACTGGCCGATGTATGTTCACCCTGTATGAGTCATAACTGCTTGAACCTAGGGTACTGAACTTACCATTGTAAACCCTGTTAACCATGATACCTTGATCCATGAAGACTCATGAGCCGGGCATGGTGGTATGGGACACCGTAGTTGAGCTGTCGGCCTACGCTGGGGCTACAAACCTCCCCGTAGTGACCAGTGAGCACCTAGTCTCGTGAGCAGAATATGGTGGTATGAGACACTATATTCTAGCTATCGGCCTACACTGATCAGGCGACGAGTCCTTTGTAGTGACCACGAGCGTATTTTGAGTCTACGGGAGGCGACGACCTTTCAGTAGCGGTAGAGTATAGTAGGCCTATATTGATAAGGTGATGGGGGAGCGGTGCAACGAGTGCGAGCAACAGCCCTGGCAGCCCTTGCAGCGACCTACAAAATATACATCGTATGAGATTACTAGGAGTGATGACCCTAGACAGGATCTGCGTTGGGATTGATATAAGGGAAGTACCTTAGTTTCCCAATCCTGCTGTTTGAATGGACTAATAACAACTCAGAAATCATATCACCATAGCATTGCATGTGCCTGGAAGATGTGGAGCACTCTAGGGAGTGTGGCATGCCGCAGTCGTAAGATGTTTTCGTATGAGGGAGATCGTCGGTGAGGGCATACATCACCTCATATCATCTTGCATTAACAACAGTATTAGGATTGTCTGATTTACTGCTTTACTATTATCGCATGATTGAATTGTGAACATGCTAATCTTTTCTCTATGATTCTACTGAGTTGATCACTCATTCCCACGTTACGGGATGGTGTTTGCAACACCCACCAGACCCTGTTGTAGATGCAGGTGAGGCTGAGATCCAGGAGGCAGAGCCAGATTTCGACGAGGACTAGGACGAGTTCTCGTACATGCAGTATCATGATGGCTTTGCGTAGGCGACCTGGATTGATGGGACTTCAGTGGGACTATTTTGAACATTACATTTTGTTCATGTATATGTATATGAGACTCAGAGATGTATTCATACCTTAGAGACAGATGAGATCTACTTTGTTTTTCCATACAGTGATATATATATTGTTTAGTCTTCCGCTTGTTTTTATCACTGGATCTGAAGTATGAATTACAGTTTTGGTATACTTTTACTCATGTGAATGCTTTAAATCAAACAACATTGAATCATAATCATTTTTGTTGCATAAGTGACGGTCTGGAACTCGGGAGTTGAGTTTATACACGACCCTCCGATTTTCAAGGTGTTACAAGTTGGTATCAGAGCATGAATGAGAGTATACTGGGCCTGGGTTATGGTCTCGCGACGTACGCTGTCGCTTCCTTTGACTTAGGTGGGTGCGAGAAGGGTCTAGAAACACTTCTAGGATCGCAGATTCGCCGATAGGCGAAGTCTATTTGAATCGATCGCACGATCGAGTCTGTAACGCAACTCGGGTCGCGTAAAGCAACCCGAATAGCTCCTAGGTCGTAGGAAGTCGGGTTGAGATGTTCTTTGAATGATTTTAAACCCATAGAAGTAAATCCTTGGGCCGTGGGATGACCACGACTCCTGTATTCAATCGTCAGGGCTTAAAAACCCCGTTTCACCAAAAATCTTCAAAATTCTTCCTCTCACCACTCCAATCTTCATTTCTTTCTTATCCATTTTATGTTAGGCATCAAACCTAATGTAAAAATAACATAAAATAATACTTTCACAAAATTTTACAGTGAATAGTAAAATTTCATAAAAAATGGCCATAAGGTCATTCTAAATTCACTTTATTTAGCAAATAAGGGTCTAGATGGATGTACTGGATCCTTCTACCCCAAAATCATATGCTGCATGATAGGTTTTTGTATTCGAGATTGTGGATTGGTCCCGGAAAGCTCCCAACACATGTTTGGGCCTATGTAGGTCAAAATACTATGAACCAAGGGTCGAACCGTACATATCTGGGGTCCTTGGACCATGGGGGACCAAACCCATCTGGTCCCACCGGCCGGATGCATCACCGGTCGGCGAGGTGGGCCCACTTGAAGTGCAATTCGGGCGCACGCCCTTAAATGTCATGTACACACCCCCCATACGTGTCCCGTCCAAATAAAACCCCCAAAACATGCCTCTCCTTCACAAACAGCCCTCCCTATAGCCCTATTTTCGTTTTTCAGCAACCATCTCCAAAATTCGTGGTTCCAAATCACCCCTAGATCCATCCTTGGCCAAAAATGACCACCCTCCATCAATCTATTTCAGTTGGCAGCTCTCCCTCTTGAAGATTTCATCTCTTAGAGCTCCAAAAAATCCCCAAATCGAGCTGAAATCGTGAGGTGCTCCATTTCACTTTTTTATTTTCATTTCTCCTTGAAAATACATCCTTGGGAAGCTTGAAGCATCCCTCTACGACGCCTAGATCTCCTTTTTCCAGTTTGCATAACCACTTCTTCACATTTTCTCCGTTTTCCATGGCTTTCGTGGAAGCCATTTTAGGCCTTTTATCACTCTCCACCATCTTATCTTTGATGGGTAAAAGGAAGAATGCAACAGATGAGGCTGGGCCGAGTCGCCCTGCTCAATCGAGAAGACCGCGGGGTGGTACCGCAAGTTCAAGCGCCGCCGCAGGTCCAGCTACAGCCCTAGAGTGCCGTACAAAGCGGGATTTGGATCCCCATACTCACCTTGGGTGAGTAATTCTATCAGAGATGCCTCACGGCCAATACACTGATCGCAAAGTGTTGTTTGAGGCGGACGTGGAAAGGCGACTGTTCGGTGAATTTTTATTGTTCGAGCGCATTGAAGCTGCGCATTGGGGTCCGATCTTTGAAGCTCGTGCTCGTGCTAATGTAAGCACCGTTCGTGCCTTCTACGCTTGTATCCAGAATCCTACCTTGGAGCCATTGCAGTTTAAAATCCCTTTTGGTAGAGATCGGATGGCTACGATAGATGTGCGACTGATTGCCCGACTTCTGAACGTGCCTCTTGGTGATGTTCATCCTAGTGAGAAGAATCTGAGGAGTAGGCGTGAACGCGATCGCCGCACCAGGTTTCTGTGTGGTAAGTTGGTTCTATGACAGTCTAATAATAGCCTCAAGGCGACGTATATGTCTGATGATTTGCACCTGCTGCACTATATTTGCACGTTCAATGTTTATCCCAGGTCTACGAATCGCATTGAATGTACACGCCTTATGGTCGATTTCTTGTATCTGGTGGCCCAGGGAGAGAACGTATGTATGGCCACTTTCATCTTGCGACATATAATCCTCATAGCCAAGTCAAGAAGAACATCCGAATCGCTTCCTTTTGGCCGACTGATATGCAAGATCGCGCTTGAGTTTGCTTACAGACTTGGGCTGGAATTGCCAGTTTTGATTCATAGCATTGACGAGTCGACTATGGTCAAGATGAAGATTGGGTCTCAGTACCGTGGGAATCAGCTTGAGGAGGATAGAGAGGATGACTTTGATGATGAGGAAGATCAAAGTGAAGAAGAACCTGGAGCAGAAGTTCAGGAAGAGGCAGAAGAGGAGGCTCAGGATACAGATGAGAGCCCTCCTCCTTCTGCGCAGGCTACTAGCGACGATCGCATTGCTCGGATCGAGAAGAGTCAGATCGCCTTGCGAAGGGAAGTTCAGGAACCGCATCGGGGGTACTGGCACTACAACCCTAGAAGGAGGGTCGGCGCGAGGCCTCTTACCCGCAAAGGGCCTGTCCTGCAACTCTGGTCGTGGCCTAGGAGCAATAGGGCCATGAGATCGCGTAAGTGATCCACATCCTGCTCTGCCCGCATGGACATGTGAATCAGCTCTGTGTAGGAGGGAATGCTCACGCAACACATCTTCGACCGAATATCAGGTCGCAAACCCTCAGAAAAGCACCGTATGCGCATCTGCTCATTTGTCAATATAGTTGGGACGTATCTGCCCAGCTCAGTGAACCTATGCTCATACTCGGTCACTATCATGCCTCCCTGTCTGAGGTGCAGAAACTCGTTCTCCCGATCATGCCTATACGTTTGGGGATAGTATTTCTCATGGAAGCGGAACTCGAACGCTGCCCAGGTCCATATGTAATCAGCGACAACGGTTCGCAACACACTATCCCACCATAAGCTGGTCTCCCGTTCGAACAAGAACGTAGCTAACTTGATGTGATCAGCCTCTGAACAATGCAGCATCCGTAGTATCTTCGACACACGGTCGAGCCAATACTCGACCTCCTCGGGTCTATGAGAACCTGTAAAAGTGGGAGGCCATAAGCGCTGGAATCGCTCTAGCAAGCCCCGTGTGTCTGCGGTATTCCCCGCAGGGTAAGCAGGTGGTATAGGATGAGCCATGCCCTCATCTTAAGCATATGTATCGGCATCCTCAGCTGGATGCGCAGGTGGTGCAGGTGGAGGCACACTCCTACCCTGGGCTAGAGCCCCCACCAAAGTAGTCAGGAGCTGCTGCTGTTGCTGCATCATAGCCATCATCTGCTCAAATCTATCTAGAGGTGGAGTAGGCTGTGGCATGTACTGCATCGAAGAAGATGCACGGTACCACTCTCTGACGGGCGGTGTGAAAGGCAGTGGTCCAACTGCAGGACCAGTAGTAGGCTGAGACGCACGTGCTGTCTCAGGAATCGGGCCCACAACAGGGTCCGCATGAGCTTCAGACTGCAAAGGAGCCTGATCCATAGGCTCACCCAATGTAAGCCGAGCTGTGCTCCGTGTAGCCTTCGGCGGCATTCCCTATATTCAAAATAGGGCGCAACCTTATCAGTCTCAATAGCACAAACACACCGCAATCATTCACATAAGAGTCAAAGACATTCCATGTATTTCATTTAATCAAAATTGTCACAATACAAGGGATATCTCCTTACAAGCATCATGACAAGAAGTACATGGGAACTAAGACAGTTAAAGTTACAACAGCAACATAAGTAAAGCACTAGCCTTAACAGGCTTACACAACTGAAAGCAGGAAACGACAACTGCTACCAAATAGCATCTAAGATCTCATCGCTAGTCCGAGTCGGGTGACGGAGGAGGAGCACCCTTTTCCTGCAAGCAGCACAGGATCGCCTTCAAGGTGCGAGTCACCTTGCCGAATTTTCTCTTCATAACGGCCTTAGTATCCTCAACCTCAGCCCGAAGTTCCTGAACTTCCCTTCGCAAGGTGACCTGACTCTCCTCAATTCGGGCAATACGATCATCACCAGTAGCCTGAGCAGAAGGAGGAGGGCTCTCATCTGTATCCTGAGATTCCTCTTCTACCTCTTTCTGGACTTCTTCCTCAACTTCTGCTCCAGGTTCTCCCTCACTTGGATCCTCTTCATCATCAAAATCGTCCTCGCTATCCTCCTCAAGATGAGTCTCATGGTACTGAGACCCGATCTTCATCTTGACCATGGTAGACTCATCAATGCAGTGAATCAGAACCGGCAATTCTGGCCCAAGTCTGTAAGCAAACTCAAGCGAGATCTTGCATATAAGTCAGCCAAAAGGAAGTGACTCAGACGTTCTTCTTGATTTCGCTATGAGGATAACCTGTCGCAACGCGAAAGTGGCCATACACACATTTTCTCCCTGGGCCACCTGATATAAGAAATCAACCATAAGGAGCGTACACTCAATGCGATTTGTCGACCTGGGATACACGTTGAACGTGCAAATGTGGTGCAGCAGGCACAAATCATCAGACATATGAGACGCCTTGAGGCTATTGTTAGGCTGCCATGGAACCAGTCTACCACATAGGAACTTGGTTCGGCGATCTCGCTCACGCCTACTCCTTAAATTCTTCGCACTGGGATGAACATCACCAAGGGGCACGTTCAGAAGTCGCGCTATCAACCGAACATCGATCGTAGCCATCCGGTCTCTACCAAAAGGAATCTTGAACTGCAATGGCTCCAATGTAGGACTCTGGATACGAGCGTAGAAGGCATGAACGGTGCTCACATTAGCACGAGAACGAGCTTCAAATAGCGGACCCCAATGTGCAGCTTCAATGCGCTCGAATAACAGGAATTCACCGAAGAGTCGCCCTTTCACGTCCGCCTCAAACAACACCTTATGGTCAGTATATTCATCGTGAGGCATCTCTGCCAATATCACTCGCCCAAGTTGAGTATGGGGATCCAAATCCCGCTTTGTATGGAACTCTCGGGCTGTGCTTGTACTTGCGGCGGCGCTTGAGCTAGCGGCGCCACCCCTCGGTCTTCTTGATTGCGCAGGGTGACTAGGCCCAGCCTCATCTGCTGCGGTCTTTCTCTTTCCCATCAAAGAGAGGATGGTGGAGAAAGATAAAAGACCCAAAATGGCTTCAACAAAAGCCATGAAAAATGGGAGAAACGTAGAGAAATGGCTGCCCAAACAGAAAAAAGGAGATTTAGGTGTTGTAGAGGGATGCTTCAAGCTCCCCTAGGGTGGATTTTTAAAAGGAAAAGAGAAGGAAAAAGGGGAATAGAGCTCCACACGATTTCAGCACGTTTTGGGGGTTGTAGGAGCTCCAACGGACGAGATCGGAGAGGGAAAGGGTTGCTGATCACGTTGGAGGTATGGGATGGGGTCGTTTTCAGCAATGGGAGGATTTGGGAGTGATTTGGGGTCACGGTTTTGAGATGGGCAGCAAGAAAAATGAAAATGGAGGCTTGGGAGGGGCTGTTTATGAACGAAGTACCCCATTTAGGAGTTTTCTATGGTTGGCCCACACATGGGAGGGGTATACTAGCCAAAACAACACGTGCGCCAAAATTTCACAGCAAGTGGGCCCCACCCATCGGTGATGCATCGCCGACCGGTCTTCAATCCGGCCTGTGGGACCCCATGGGTTAGGTCCCCCCTGCCCCAAGGACTCCAAATATGTATGGTCCCCACCCCAGATCATTGTAATTTGACCTAGGGAGGCCCAAACATCCATTCGGGGCTTTCTGGGGCCAATCTGTAAACCTGAATACACTCTCCTATCATGTAGCATATGATTTTAGGATATAAGGAGCTAATACATCCATCTAGCCCATTAGTTGCTAAATATTGCAAACTTAGAATGGCCTAATGGCCAGTTTTCATGAAATTTTACTATTCACTGTAAAATTTTGTCGAAGTATGATTTTATATCATTTTTATATTAGTATCAATGCCTAACATAAAAAGAATAATAAATAATTGAAGAATGGAGTGGTGAGAGGAAGAATTTTGAAGAATTTAGGTGAAATGGGGTTTTTAGGCCCTAGCGATTGAATGTAAGGGTTGTGGTTGTCCCACAGCCCAAGGATTCACATTTACGGGTTTAGAATCATTCAAAGAATGTCTCAACCCACCTACCTATAACCTAGGAGCTACTTAGGTCACTTAACGCGACCCTAGATGCATTACAGACTCGATCGAGCGATCGATACGAATAGACTTCGCCTATTGGTGAATCTGAGATCCTATAAGTGTTTCTAGACCGTTCTCGCACCCACCTAAGTCAAAGGAAGCGACAGCGTATGTCACATGACTATAACCCAGGCCCGGTATAATCTTATTCATGCTCTGATACCAACTTGTAACACCCTGAAAATCGGGGGTCGTGTATAAACTCAACTCCCGAGTTCCAGACCGTCACTTATGCAATAAAAATGATTATGATTCAATTTTGTCTGAGTTAAAGCATTCACATGAGTAAAAGTATACCAAAACTGCAATTCATACTCCAGATCCAGTGATAAAAGCAAGCGAAAGACTAAAGAATATATATATCACTGTATGAAAAACAAAGTAGATCTCGACTGTCTCCAAAGTATGAATACATCTCTGAGTCTCATATACATGTAAATAATAGAAATCAAATGTCAAAATAGTCCCACTCAGTAGTCCCGCCATTCCAGGCCACCTAAGCAAAGCTGTCGTGGTACTGCATATATGAGAACTCGTCCTGGTCCTCATCATAGTCCGGCTCTGCTTCCTGAATCGTCGCTTCACCTGCATCTAAGACAGGGTCTGGTGGGTGTTGCAAACACCATCCCGAAACGTGGGAGTGAGTAGCTAACTCAGTAGAATAATAGAGTAAGGATTAACATGTTCTCAAATCAATCATGTGATAATAGTAAAGCAGTAAATCAAACAATCCTAATACTGTTGTTAATGCAATATGACATGACATGATGGATGCCCTCACCGACGATCTCCCTCATACGGCAACATCTTACGCCTGCGGCATGCTTTCATCCCACAGTGCTCCACATCTTCCAGGCATATGCAATGTGATGGTGATATGATTGCCGAGTTATTATTAGTCCATTCAAACAGCAGGATTGGAAAACTAAGGTACTTGCCTTATATTAATCCCAACACAGATCATGTCTAGGAACGTCACTCCTAGTAATCTCATACGATGTATATTTTGTAGGTCGCTGCAAGGGCTGTCAGGGCTGTTGCTCGCACTCGTTGCACTGCTCTCCCATCACCTTATCAATACAGGCCTACTGTACTCTCACTGCTACGGAAGGGTCGTCGCCTACCGTAGACGCAGAATACGCTCGCGGTCACTACAAAGGACTCGTCGCCTGATCAGTGTAGGCCGACAACAAGAATATAGTGTCCCATACCACCATAATCTGCTCACGAGTCATAGGTGCTCACTGGTCACTACGGGGAGGTTTGTGGCCCCAGTGTAGGCCGACAGCTCGACCACGGTGTCCCATACCACCATGCCCGGCTCATGAGTCTTTGTGGATCAAGGTACCATGGTTGACAGGATTTTCAATGGTAAGTTCAGTACCCTAGGTTTAAGCAGTTATGACTCATACAAGGTGAACATACAAAGGCCAGTCGGGTTACTTGACGGGCTCGACTAGCACGAGCGCATCTCAAGTCGAACGACATGAAGTGCGTAAAACACCTCGTGTGGCCTAACCACTGCCGCCAACTCCAAAACACGGCTCGCGTTCATCGACACGTCGTTCGTGGCAAAGATAAGTCAACCACGACTTTACTCGGTTGTCGACTGCCTGGACTAGGTATAGTCCCAAACAATTATGAATCCACATCAGCAATCATGTAAGAGTATTGGAAATGAAATACAACAATGTGAGCATGTTAACACATGTTATAACATACAACTTAAGTGAATCATCTAACACATGCCTTTCATACATATAGTGAAATTATGCATATAGCTAACATGTAGGAAATCATTTACATCAGCATATCATTTGAGAATTTAATCTCAAACTAATTCATAACACCATTTAATTCAATACATACTAATACAAGCATTTATACAAACACTTAAACTACACACTTATGTCTACATATAGTATGTCGACTCAAAGTGCGCATTTAGGTGAATCTCTTCGCCAAACTAATTATGCACGTATTCCTAATATCCTAATGCGACAAGAAGCCATGTCAATCACATCAGAAAATTATGGATGAAAACAATATTCCCTACAAATGACTAAAACGCCCTAAATCTCATATTCTTCGTCTGCTTACGAAATAGGAAACGGACAGCATGTTGTACATGTTAAACGGCATTGCCGTCGATAATCTACTATTAAACGACATTAAAAGCATTGGAAACAGTCAATCAAAGCGTCTAAAATCCGCACCTTTTCTCCTATAGGTGTATTAATTCGAACGGAGCGTATAGGCTTCGTCTACGGCGAACTGGGAACCTAATACACAAGATCCATAAGCTAACATGCTAAGAAAATGAGGGAACAACAAATCAGCAAGTATTTAGGGTATTTTCTTACCTAAAATCGTGGTAAAATCGTCGGGAAAGTGATTGAGGCGCGTTGCTTAAGCACGTGCAACACGTGGCACAAGCAGCAGGAAATTCCCTTCCACTCTCTCTCACAAACTCTCACTTTCTCTCTCACTCTTGCTAGGGTTTCTAGCAAATTCGGATGGGTGAGAGGAGTGAGGGTTTAAGCCCCTTTTATTACCTAAAACTTGCCCGAAACAGGCTTAGGAACAATGTTTACTTGATACCTAACCAAATCGGGGCTGTTTTGGTCCAAAAAGGCATTTTTGGTGGTCTCCTGGCCGAACGTGATTGGACTTAAGTTCATGCACATCGGATGTCGCTCTCATCCCATTTTCAGACCAGTAGTGTTCGTAGATCGCACGTGGCGGTCCAGTTTCAGTTCAGCGGTCACCGCGCGTAGATCAGGTTTACAAGTCTCATGATATGAAATAGAAATTTTTTCTGATCCGAGGGTGTAATTTGGCTGAATTCTGATGGTCAGAACGCTTGATAATAACGCGTCAAGTCGTGTGCTAGATTTGAATTTCAAATTCCAAATCTAACCCTATTCTCACTCTCTTCAGTCCAGGCTCAATGAAATAGCCTGTGAATGTCGGTTGGACTTGATTTTCGAAATGATTGTCAATTCTAGCTAGGCAGTTATAACGGTCTAAGATTGTAGGTATCGGACTTTCGACGAGCAGTCTAGATCCAATACAAAGTTTCAAAGAGGTCCTGGGAACAAACCGGTTTAGAGTTTGATCCGAGGTTTTAGAGTATTATAGCGTCATTGGTTCTACTCGCTTTGGGTCTTGTAGAACGTATTTAAAGTGATCAGAGACTATTTCCTAGCTACTCTAGCGTTGCGCTAGCTAACTTACACTTATTTTCTAAAGGAATTAATCCTACGCGATTTCTGGTCGAGTCGGTACTCGAGTCCAAGTACGGATTTTTTCAAGACGTTACACTCGATCACTCGAACGGATTCCTAAGAGTTCTGGAGCTTTTTCTTATTATGCTCTTTTATCTTTTCTTTAAACTCCTTCGCCTTATTTCGACGAGTTTTCTTGGAGCGAGAAGCAGGCGGGGTATCTTCTCTGGCAGGGGGTCTATCGCTATCCATGCGAATATGGGCAGTTGTCTTCAACCATTCTTCCCAATCATATTCATGGCCATGCTTCGGGGGAAGTTCTATATTTCCCATGATTATAGCTTGGTGAATGGGAGAAGAAAGCGATTCAATACGGTCGGTAAAATCAAAAGTTGGAAGTACTGGCTCTTTGAAGTATGCAGGAGTTTGAGTGGTGGTTTTGGTGTGCTTAGCTGGTGGTTGATCGGCAGAAGGAGACGGGCGATGAGAAGATGTATCGAGTACGTCGGGATGAGAAGGATGCTCCGTTGGAGGGTCTACGGGACGAAGGGTCCTCTTGATGCGGGCCATGAAGAGAAGAGGGTTAAAGACCTAAGGAAGATTGTTGAGGAAAGTTTAGAAAATAGAAAAGTCTTGGTTGCGCAGGTCTGCGCAATCAAAATCAGTTGCGCAACGTGTCGCAATACTTAGAAAACTTACGCAGAAGGAAGATTTGTTGCGCGGGTCCAGGCAGACAATGTCGGTTGCGCGGGAAAATTGCCAAAAGGAAAATCTTCTCCAGAGGATGTGGAAAACTACATGTAATGAAGGAAGTGTGGTATTTATAGGCTACTGTGACCGAGTATATACACCGTCGGTTGCGCGGGTCCACGCAAGCCAAATGAAAGTTAGGGAATTTGATCCTTTTTTGTTTCTTGAGGAAACAAAGAAAGGATCACGGGGGCATCTGTTGAGGCATAAAAAATGGTGAAGGAATCAAGCAAGGAAAGGTAAAGAGAAAAGAAGAACCGCGCAAAGGTTTCATGAGAGTGCGTAGGTCCACGCAGCCATTATAGGTTGCGCGGTTCCGTGCAATCAATCTTAGTTTTGCAGGACCGCCCAAAGGAAGTATCAGTTACGCGGGACCTCGAAATGTACTGCACAAAGGGCTTTATTCAGAATGACCTAAAGTACTAAAAAATAGTCCCACATCGCTAAGATTAGGATTTTCACACGTGCAAGGGTCTATAAATACCCCTTCCCCTCCTTCATTACAGCTAATTGAAGATTTTCAAAAGAAGTGGAGCGGAGCAGAAGACAGAAGGTAAAAGAGAGTCTCCTGGCAGTTGCGCAGGACCACGCAACCGATATCGGTTGCGCGGGTCCACGTAACCAGGCTGCCCTGCAGTCTGTGAAGTCCAAAAGCCATCATGCTCCTGAAGTTCGTGGGCTAGGCTTCCTTTCTCCGGGTTTTCTCCTCTTCATGGGTTCAAAGGAGAAAGATCAGTCGATCTAATCGACATTCCTCCTAAGTCCCAGACGATGGTTGAAATAGGCACTGTTATGCTGTTGAAATCTTTATTTCATTAAAGACCCGTCGATCGGAACGACATTCCTCCTAAGTCTTAGGGGATGATCGAATCAGGTGCCGAAAGGCTGTCGAAATGAACTTTTGATGCTTAAAGCACAAGTCCTTCATTTCTAAATGATTTATCTTAGAATCAAGGGATGTAAAGAGGATGTAAATGAACTCAGTATCAATAAAATGTGATGAATGTTCATAGTACTCTTTCTTTGTTATGTTTTAAATAAGACAATCTCCCAAATCAAATGCATTTGTTTCTTTGTCGAAACAGCTGAATCAGAACTTTTCATGATTTGGCCACTAAAGCCCACGCATTGGAGCTGATAACCCACAAGATCCCAGTATTTCACCATGATACAATTAGGAGGGTACCCAACAGGACAGCCATGAACGCTGTTGATCATAACAGAAGAAGTAAAGATGCAAGGGGCTCGAGGGAAAGAAGGCCAGACCGACGTGAAGAAGGGAGTCAGTCAAGAAATAAATATAATGGGAAGAGGCCTAGAATGCTGAATTCTCATGAGGGGTTCACATTCGATAAGGAAGATGCCGCCCCTATGATGGAACAATTATTGAAAGCTGGCACGATAATATTACCAGAGCCTAAACGCCCAGAAGACGTGATAAGAACCAAAGAAAGGGATTTATGTCGTTATCATCGTCTAGTGGGACATCCAACAGAGAACTGCTATACATTGAAATGTATTATACAGTGACTGATCGATAGGGGTGAGATAGTACTGGGAAAAGAAAAAGAAAAGGGCGTCATGGCAATCGTAAATGTGCTTACAGTCCGAAAGAAGGACCAAGAGGTGAATGACGAAGGAAATGGTAAAGCGACAAAGAAGGTTGCAGCAATCACGTTAAGGTCAGGTAAAAAGGTGGTAAGCCTTATAAAGTAAAAATCTGAAGTCACTAGGAAAGAAACGATTGAAAGACTGAGTAATGGCGACAAGACAAAAGAGAAGAATGAGGTGACGAGAGTAACTTATGACGTGGTAAGTCATCTAAAAGGAATATAGAATTTCGACAGAGTTTGATCCAGGCATTATCCGATCACGACATTAGAGAAACTTTACTAGCAGAGTTAGAACATGAAGAACTTGATGAACAAGAGGACTATCTCCCAGTCATTTCTTTTTCTGAGGACGATCTGATTTGTGAGGGAGAACATAATAGGCCACTGATGATAGAGGGCCATATTCGCGGGAAGAGAGTCAAACAGATTATAATAGATAATGGGTTTGCAGTGAATCTTTTGCTACTTTTGATGTTAAGTAAGTTAAATTACCGTCGTTCAGAACTACGCCCTAGCGGAATGATGATACAGGGTTTTAATCAAGATGGGAAACGTGCACTTGGTAAGATTACGGTAACATTGAAAATAGGAGAATTGACTACTGACGTTGTGTGTCACGTTATAAGTGCAGTAACGACATACAACCTTCTCCTAGGAAGGTCGTGGATACATCAGTATAATATCATACTCTCTACTCTGCATCAATGTTTCAAATACTGTAAAGACGAAGTACAACATAAAGTAATGGCTGATAAAAAACCATATACAGAAGCTGAATCCTTCTTTGCAAATGCTAGCTACTATAAAGAATTTACTATTGAAAAGATGAATAAGGATGAAAGTAGAGTCCTAAAGGATGATCAGCAAAGTGCGATTACAGAAAGAACAGAAAAAGCAGGACCATCTGAAACTGTGAAAATAAATAAGAGGTTCTATTTTGTACCAAAATATTTAAGGCAGCCAGGACAACCGCCGTTGACTTTGCTATCATCTGAATAGTTGAAAATTTTACAGTCAAATTATACGGTACCGTTGCCGTATGCTGAAAGAAATGAGCCGTTTTCAGCCGCTCCAGCAAGATTTCAAGTTAAGGCGAGCGAAAAATACCCTGAGCCAATAGAGTTTTATGCTTCGAGAGCAGTAAAGACCAGAGGAGAGACTCAAAACAAAGTGTACCATGGTAGGTTGACATCGCAAGACCTCCAAAAGTATAGTCCGACAAGTAAAAAGATTATGAAAAACATGGGTTATGATTATGAAGAACCCGTTGGCTTAAACCATGGAAAGGGAATTCAAATCCCCATTGGGACCAATCAAGATAAGCGTAGAAAATTTCAGGTGTTGGGCGCAAACTAGTCGATAAATATGATCACAGTCGTGCAGCCTTCTACAGAAATATACTGCCTCAATATCTCCAAGAAGAAAGAGTATATCTTTAACAGCAGCCACGATCATATCAAGGGGGCAAGTTCAAGGCCAAATGAGATAGGATGTACTCAATAAAAGTAAAGTTCTTCAAAGGAGTAAATAAAAACCAATGTTAGCCTATACTTGCGTTATCAAGAAGGAATTACTTCTGAAGGCGCTACTAATTTTGATACAGAACATTATCAGGATAATAATTTTGTATCAAAAGGGGGCAAGATGATTAGAATGAATAAAGAGGAAGTTCACAAGCATATCAAGATCATATGAAAAGCATATTAAGATCATATGATAGCAAATAAAGAAAGACGAAGAAGATGAGCGCCATCAAGTGAGCTCTACAAAATTTTTCCTGCAATTGGTATCACCATCAAGTTGGTCTATTGCAAACAATACAAACAAAAGATATAGACATACAGATAGGTATAATTGAAGACATTGGCAGAAGTCGTGGTGTGTCAATTTTAGGCAAAATACCCATCACCTTCTTCCAAGACATTTTAAGACAGCATATTAAGTCATCACCAAATGAAAAGTCTTGATGTTCACCGTCAAGCGATAACGATCGCTATCAAACATTGATGATCATCGCCGACGCTAAAGATTTTCATCAAAATCACCAGGTATCAATGATTTTTAAAATAAAAAGAGAGCAGCTATAGCTATCACCGATCAATCGCTCATCAAAGTTGCCATCATCGCTAAGCTGATACATTATTTTAAACATGATACAAAAAGTACTTATGACATTATCAGCAGCAGTTAAATGTCAATCATTGATCAACCATCTGCTTATAGCAGAATAAATCATATAACCAACTGTATATAAAATTGGTGATAACAATGGTTGCTTACTGTAAAAAGGTAGTCTAGTCAAGTCCCGAAAAAAGAAAAAGAAAAAAGAGAAAAACGCCAAGTCCTAAGAGGACCAAGTCTCCAAGACTTAAGAAGGCCAAATTCTAAAAGGATTAAATCTTAAAAGGGACCAGCTACGCATAAGACCTATAATCATTTAAGGCAGCTCAGTCAAGCCAATGGCCCGCTGTGCATGAGACCTATGAAGATCGCCATTCGGGCAGCGGTGAGAAGCTAGTGGCCCTAAAAAGCCCGTGAAGGCCATCATACGCATACCCATGCGGGCAGCTGATGGAGTCAATGACCAAAAGCCAAAGGGCCAAAAGTCGACTAAAAGCCAAAGGGCCAAAAGTCCTCAAATGACCAGTCAGCATAACTCCTATGCCGTCTGTATAGCTTTCCGGTAGTGTCACGGGGAATGGAGGACAATGCCCTCCTGTGAATGGGCCCAACCTTACAGACGAAGAAAATGAGGGTTGCAGTGCGAGCTTTAGATAAGCCAACCATGCATAAGACCCCCCAGATTTATGGTTCGATTCCGGTACTAACTCATGAGCAAGGGCTTAAACCTACTCATCGATGGACTGGCAACCATGTATTTGGTACCCCCAAAAGTAGCCTTACGAGCTCTATAAACTCTAGAGAGTTACTGTGGCCAACCCTGTGTGTAAAACCAACCGAGTTCACGGCCCCGGTAGCGTCACTGGGCCCCTCTGATGGATCGCGGTTTGTGAACTCCCTAGGCAGTGAGAAGTCCGCGAACTATTAAGAGTTACAAAGGCCATCACGTGAGACCCGACTTTAGCTAGAGTCCAAATAAGTTTGCCCCACTACTCATGAGCTTAAACTGTGTGTGCAACTGACAGAATTGAAACTTAGCACCGTTAATAAAATATAAATGAATGAAGTCATGTAGGAGATCCTATACTAACAAGCATAAAATATGGGTGTTTTATAATTAGTTTTTATTGAATATCATGATAAACTATGTGCGATATTCAAAATGCAGCAAATTCGTATCTCACATACAAACAGGGAAGGAAAACTAATGATCTTGAGATTACTGCATAGATAATATGTTTGGAATGATGCATAATATAGAAGTGCATGGAAAAAAAAAAGAAGTTACTGAAAGTTGCTATTGAAAGTCAAAAGAAAACATACACAAAAGAAAAGAAAAAAAGAAGAAGAAAGAAGGAAGCAAAAGCACATATATACAACAAGGAATTACATGCTTAGAGTTCCTCTGTAATGCCTACTATCTTCATATATTGCTGCAAGTCTTCTTTTAATTGAATCTGTGTTGCATCATGCTTTGACTTCTCTTCAAGAATAATCTTTATTTGATCAGGAAGGCCAGTTAATTTTTCTTCCAAGGATGTGATCATTTCCTTGCTCCTGAGTAATTCAGACTTTTTAGCATCAGCAGACCGAATATTAACATTGAGTTTTTCTTTAACCTCCTGTATAGACAGTTCCCTCTCATGAACTTTCAGTTCCAGCTGTGAAATTTCTTCTCTTAAAGCCATAATACGATCTTAAATAAGTACCTTGTCATCAGTGAGAGTCTTCAACTGTTCTTGCAAAGTTAACTGCTCATGGTCTAATTCAGATATGGTAGAAGCAATAAGTGAAGCTTTCTCCTTAGATAAAGTTAATGCTTCCCATATTCTAGAACTTCTGGAGCAATCGTGATATTTTCCACTGATGCCAAAGAAGCTATCGAATCACGGAATCTGAGGGAGTCACGCAAAATAAAAATATTAATCTTCGCCATCTTTGCAGAGCTTACTAGAATCTCAATGGCGATATCCAGGTCTGGCCATTATTCAAGATCTTTGAAGATGTGAACTACCGTTGACAAAGAGTTCTTCATTAAAAGCATTTTATGGGCTGGAATCTTTGAGGGAAATGGTCTCTTAGAGACAGTGGCCACAGATTCGGAGCTGGCTGCCCCGCTACAGGGAAGAATTCCTGTAACATGAATAGGAGATAAAGTTAGAGTAAGCAACACAAAATGAAGGGTTTGCGGCTCTTCAAATTGATATATATACCTGCCGCAGAGGTGTGACCAGCAAGTGAGGGAACTTCTAGAGCTGCAAAAGTACCAGCTTCCAACATGTCAGCAAGAGAAGGCACCCTCACTTCTGTGCTCAAGTCTCTGGTAGTAAGATTCGGCAGTTCAGTGGCCTCAACAGGGAATGCAATTTCACGGGCCACATTTTTTGATGTCACCAAAGAAGCCAAAGGAACCCGTAGTGAAGCCATTGGTGCAGCTGGATGAAGATCTGCAGAGGGGGTAGCACTTGTCTCAATATTAGCTACGTGCATACCTGAAAAGGAATGATAATGATGATAAGATAGTTATCACTAGATAAGCATGTGTGTTGAGGCACAAAAAATATCTCATTGCAGTGGTCAGGGAATCTCATGGTGTTGATATGCTCTAAGGTTAGTTTAGGTATTTTGGTACAGATCCAGCTCCAAGGGTAGTTTAGGGGATTGAAGCAGAAGAAGATTGGAAAGCAAGGTGTAAGAGAGAAGAATAAAAGAAAGAAGAGAAGTGCCTTTTGAGATTGGTTGCGCGGGACCACACAATAGATGTCGGTTGCACAGGACCGCGCAACAAATATCCCTTGCATGAGTTTTTTTTAAGGAAAGGAAAAGAGAAGAAGAACAAGCCAGTTTTTAAGGAGTTTGCGCGGTTCTGCGCAAATAATATCTATTGTGCGGTGTCACGCAATTGATGTTCCCTATGCACGGCCGCGCAACTGATATTTCGGTTGCGCAGGATCTCGCAATAAGCTACGAAAACTGTCCTTTACAAAAAGGTCCAAAGTGTTAAAAGAATAGTCCCACATCGCTAAGATCGGGATTTTCATGAGCTCGAGGGCCTATAAATACCCCCTCCCCTCCTTCATTGAGGAGGATTGAAGATTTTCAAGAGGAGCAAAGCGGAGTGAAAGATAGAAGGTAGGAGCGAAGTCTCCTGGGAGTTGCGCAGGACCGCGCAACCGATATCGGTTGCACGGGTCCGTACAACTGGACTGCCCTGCAGTCTGTGAAGTCCAAGAGCCGTTGTGCTGCCAAAGTCCGTGGCCCAGGCTTCCTTTCTCTGGGTTTTCTCATCTTCATGGGTTCTAAGGAGAAAGATCAGTCGAATTAATCGACATTCCTCCTAAGTCCCAGAGGATGGTCGAAATAGGCGTTGTTATGATATTGAAATCTTTTTTTCATTGAAGGCCCGTCGATCGGATCGGCATTCCTCCTAAGTCCTAGGAGAAGATCAAATCAGGTGCCGGAAGGCTGTCGAAATGACTCGTCGATCGGATCGACATTCCTCCTAAGTCCTAGGAGATGATCAAATCAGGCGCCGGAAGGCTATCAATATGAACTCTTGATGCTTAAAGCACAAATCCTTTGCTTTTAAATGATTTATCTTAGAATCAAGGGATGTAAAGAGGATGTAAACGAACTCAAATAAAATGTGATGAATGTTCTCTCAGCATGTTCTTTGTTATCATTGAATAAATCTCCCAAATAAAACGCATTTGTTTTCTTTGTCGAAACAAAATGGCGACTCAGCTGGGGACTATTTATTATTCAATGGTAACTTAGAAATTATTTCAAGAACATTTATCACTTTTTGGCATCTGTAAAGATGCCAAAATGGCGACTCTCAACGGAACGTCCTCCCCTTCATCTCTGAAAATGAAGCACGATTTAAAAAGGCATTTTAAATCATTTTCATGCTTTCTTTGAGATAGAATGTCTTATCGATTAAATGCCTAATTGCAATTTTTATATGTGGAAGGTAAATAGAAGCGTTAGAGAAAAGCAAAGTCTGTTGAGATCAAGAGTAGTGAATTTCTTACAATGAATAGAACAATCTCCATTTCGCCAATAGCTCAAGAAGATGAGGAAGAACGGAGGATGGTAACATCTAAAAGTCAGAAAGTTCGATCTACTTCTGTAAGAAATAACATCTCGCCAAATACTGGGTCGATTATGTGAAATGTCATAAGACATAGTCCTGCTCCGGTTATACGATCATCTCATTCGAGAAAAACAGAAAGGCTCGTCACTCCAAAAGGTCTTTCAATACCGTCAACTATAACCGTAAAGACATCTTCCGAAAAATCATTGTCGGTTCTGAAAAATAAGGGAAAGGTGACCATAACCAGTCAATGTCCACTCACATCATCTCCTGTAAAAGCTGTCAAGCAAACTCATGCATTAAGAATGCCACGGTCTACGTCAGCTAGTCCTTCGAAGCGACAATACTTTGGTTTCAAATCAAATAATAGTCCATCTTTTTCAACAGCGTCAGCAGCACAGCGCTTGCCTCCTTTGGTATCAAGACAATCAAAGTATAAAGAAACAGAAAGTTCATCAACAGATATTAATCAGTTTGATCAGTTTCCACTAGATGAGCATGTGGTTCAGGAAGTCCCTAATATGCCGACAGTGACTGTCGTAAATAACATTGAACCACAATTAGAAAAGCCACAGTTGCGAGCAATAAGATTTCAAGAGCCAATGCCTAATATTACTCAGAATATAACGCAAGAAGAAATCCGGCAGATGGCTATTAAATCTATTCATCTAGAGAATGAGCGAAGTGACAATCAAAAATTTCGATATCAGACACCGTATCCCCCTGAAATAGGAAAAATGCCATTTCCTGCTGATTTCGAACACCCAGACTTTCAGAAATTTAGTGGGGACGGTTCATCAGAAGAGCATATGATGCATTTCATAACAAGGATGGAAAATTTTGTTAGAGTTCCTCAATATTGTCTGCGATTATTTGGATCCTCTCTGACAGGAAGAGCTTTCAGATGGTATTCAGGTTTAACCCCAGGATCTATTCATACCTGGGAACAAATGCAAGATGCTTTTATGTTAAACTTTGCCCCTTCGGACCGAGAAGTTAGTTTGACTGATTTGGCCTCTATTCTCCAAGAAGAAAATGAATCAGTTGAAGAATTCATCAGTCGATGGAAGAAATCGGCAATGTCATGTCGACATTCTCTGCAGGATTCAAGACAAATAGAATTATGCTTAGAAGGCATGAGACTAGAGCTGGCATGCCACCTGATTAGTAAAGATTGGAAAACTTTTTAAAATTTTGCTGCGAAAGCTTGTGCTCTTGAAAAGATGATGGAAAGAGTTCTTGCTTTTCAGTCAAAATCAGTTCACATAACTCGAAAAGAAGAAACTAAAGAAGATTATCAGGACGAGGAAAAAGACAGCAATGAAGAAGATAGAAATGGCCAGGCAATTGTAATGGCGTATAAAAGGTCCAGGAAAAATAAAGATCACACGAAGTATTCATTTGCAAGAAAAGATGTTCTTCCTATGCTGAATCAATTGTTGGCTACGAAAAGTATTGAATTACCTTGGCTAAGACATCTCGAGAGAAGTAAAAATATAAGAGGGCTGGATTATTGCCATTACCACCGTAAATTTGGGCATCATATGGAAGATTGTAATTTTCTTAGAAAAAAGCTACAAAAGATGATCGATAAGGGAGAAATTGTGATGAAAAAGAGCATGATAGAAAGAGAAAAGTGAAGAGAAATGACAGAAATCTAATAAAGAAGATTCTGGGGGCATCCACATTAAAAAACGATGCTTCGTATGGTGAATCGTCAGTAATTGACAAGATCGAGTTGTCATTGCCTGAAAACTCATATGAAAAGAAGAGGTGAGGCAAAAGATATAAAGCCACGATAAATAATAAAAAAAAAAAAAGGAAAAAGAAGAAGCATATTCGTTGCAGATATGCATTGCAATGTCTGTCAGTTCAAAAGATGATCGCTATTTTGATTTCAAAAGATATGAATATGATACTTCCAAAATCAAAAGGGGGCAAGACAGGAAAGACAGGTGAGTAAAAGCTGTGGAATGAATTTCTCACCATAGAATGTATATCTTTTGTGCATATGAATAAAATGCAGGCTTTCAAGCATATCAAGTCATCGCCAAATACAAAGCGCCAATGACAATCGCCAAATAAGTAAGTGCCAATGATCGTCGCCAAAATAAGCAATTATCACTGTCGTCATCAATGGCTCACACAAGCTTATTTTATCAAAATTGCTATCATCACCAAGCTAATAAACTATTTCAAATACAACATGGATATTCTCAGAATATATCGGCGACGGCGAAATATCTACTTAGAATATATTAGCAGCTAGTGAAATATCAGCTATGGATTCACCGTTCATGATAATGAAATAAGTAGTGGAATAAACCTAGCCAAGCCTATACGGCCATCTACACTTGAGACCTATAATCAATTAAGACAGGTGAGTAAAAGCTGTGAAATGAATTTCTCACCACGAAATGTATTTCTTTGGTGTATATGAATAAAATGTAGGCTTTCAAGCATAACAAGTCATCGCCAGACAGAAAGCACCAAGGACAATTGCCAAAAGCAAAGCCAAATGAAAAGCTGATCGCCAAAATTAGCAACTATCGATATCAAGCGATTAGAAGATCAAGCGATTAAACGATCGTTATCAAGCATTGACATAAAAAGTGCCGATGATCGCTATCAATCAAGCATTGACATAAAAAGTGTCGATGATCGCTATCAATCAAGCATTGACATAAAAAGTGCCGATGATCGCTATCAATCAAGCATTGACATAAAAGGTGCCGATGATCGCCATCAAGCATTGACGGTCATTGCCGACAGAAAATCTCCATCGAAATTGAATTATCAGGTATCGATGATCATAAAAAGAAAAAGGGACCAGCTATGTATAAGACCTATGAAGATCACCATTCGGGCAGTGAGGAGAAGCCAGTGGTCCTAAAAAGCCCATGAAGGCCATCGTACGCATACCCATGCGGGCAGCTGCCGGAGTCAATGACCAAAAGCCAGAAGGCCAAAAGTTGACTAAAAGTCAAAAGCTCAAAGTCTTCAAATGACCAAAGGCCGAAAAAGCTCAAAGTCTTCAAAGACCAAAAGCCAAGAGCCAAAAGTCAACCGAAAGACCAAAAGCCAAAAGAGCTAAAAGTCTTCAAATGACCAAAAGCCAAAGTGCTAAAAGTCCCCAAAGCCCAAAATTAGCATGCCCGAAATCGGCGGTAAACTACTTTGCTCCTTGAGCCTTGCCCGAAATTGGCGGTAAACTACTTTGCTCCTTGAGCCTTGCCCGAAATCGGCGGTAAACTACTTTGCTCCTTGAGCCTTGCCGAAAGTCGGCGGTAAACTACTTTGCTCCTTGAGCCCAGTATCAAGTCCAATTTAGTCGTCTAGTCAAAGTCAAGTTTAGTCGTCCAGTTCAGTCAAGTCTGGTCAAGTCAAGTTAAGTTTTGTCCAGTCAAAGTATGGTCAGTCAAAGTACACCGGCACCAGCGCTCAAAAGCATAAAATTAAAGTTTAGCATTCAAAATGCTGCTGCAAATGCATATTTCAATTTAGATATGCTCAAATATACAATTGCCTGATGAAAATTTTAAACATTGATTAGACAAGATGCAAAAATGCATTTCTCTTGAATCAGGTTCAAATTACATCAATAGTAAATGCCTTCAAGATATTGGTGATTATCTACTTGAAGGCTCAAGTCTCCAAAATCAATTAATATATTGACAAGAGCTGCAAGGTTCTCAAAAGGGGATAGAGGATAAACTAGTGAAGAATTATCATTCTCTATCGGACAGTATAAGGACTCTAATATATTCTTTGGAGTCATGAAAAGAGCGAAAAAGATTATTCATTCTTCAAAAGTATCAGAAGGCTTCGCTTCAGAAATATTATCTTCTGAAGAAATCTTTATGCGACATTGACCTAGAAAGGGGGCAGGATTTGATGTCTTCAAAATAATCTATGCCTTGGTCTTTTTGATAATCTCGTATATGTGGTGAAGGAATTCATATGCCGAGTATTATGGATAATAATATTGTAAGACTCCAAGTATCAGATATGATGAAGACAAAGAACAAATGGAACCATCATAAAATCAGTAAAGATCCAAGAAAAAGTCTATGAAGAAATGCTAAGGAGCACAACTAGAGAAGACTCAATAAAAAGACTCAGCGGTCGAACCTTTAGAGCTAAAGATGAAATCTCCAAGATTGCAATATAAAGAATACAATGCGAAGCACGATGACAAGTGCAAAGATTGATTAAATCAAATTGCAAATATCACAATTGGCCAAAGAAGAGAAGAACCTCTCAATCTATTTCAAAAATTATCAATGCTTCATAAAGCCATATTGAAAAATTGTAATGAATTAAAATACTAATTCCGATAAATTTGGCAGGAGAAACTGAAAGGGCCTAGCTATATGCCCTAGAGGGGGGGTGAATAGGGCAATGCCAAATAAAATTAATAACAGCAGAATAATAAAAGAATTAAAGCACAATGCTTAATATAAAACAATTGCAATAGCCTAGAATAAGGAGATTGATACTTTATCAGTTCTAAGGACAACCTTACACCAAAAACCAGAGGTTTAAGGTAGGACAACCTTATTTCTAGAACGTCCTTATATCACAAACCAAAGAGGAATAATAAGCAATGAAATCAAAATAACTTGCGGAAAATAGATCCTAAGTTATTACAACATTCATCCACACTTTGGTTGAAGTGATTACAACATTCATCCACAAACACAAATCACAAAACTGAATGAATAAAGGAATGAAAGAATAAAGCACATCCACAACACAACGATATATAGTGGTTCGCCTGTGTGTACACCAACTGTTATCCAACAGCCACACAGATTGCTACTCCACTCCTAATATCCTCACACAAGGGATATTAGCATGCACTATCAAAATAGGTTTCACAGGTTCACCTAAAACCTTCACAATTGTGTCTTTGATCTCGGGCTTACACAATCCAAAAACCCCACAATCTAAGTTTTCTGGCTCTCCTCAGATAACCAATACAATGAGATTTTTCTAGAGAATCTCAAACAAAAACCAGAGAAAGTAAATTACAAAACATGTAAAATACTTGAATCACCTTTTGATGAAGCCTGGTAGAACCAATCGGAGTAGTAGTTCGATTCGACGTTCAAAGTCCAATATTCACTTTAAGAATGGTTCTAAGTCTAATTGATTTTAGATCAAACGGGCTAGATCTATTTGATTTTGAATCCAGAAGAAGGAATAACAAAAATTCCCCTTTTCTAATAAGATTGGAATGTAGATCAAAATCAAATAAGAATAAGCTAGCAAAATGAATATTAAATAAGCACAAAGCATCTTAAAATAAACACAAACTTATCTCAGAGAATAGCCTAAAGAATGCTTGAATAGAATTGATTTAAAGTGCTAAAACTCTGAAGTTCGTGCTCAATTTATAGACTGAAAAATCCCGTCTACGACTGGTCTTAGGATCCTAAGACTGGTCGTAGCTCCAAAGATTTTTGAAAGATTTTCACGGGATTTGATTTTCAGTTCCACGACCGGTCGAAGGTGGTCTACGACCGGGCGTGGGCCATCTACGACTGGTCGTGAGACGCCTACGACCGGTCGTAGGATCCCAAAAATGGTTGCTGGAGTTTGAGTCATAGGGCTACGACCGGTCGAAGGATGAGTCGTAGAACTCACAAGACTGGTCGTAGGATATCCAGGACTAGTCGTAGGACAGCTAGAAAGATCCAAAAATCTTCAACTACCTAGGACTGGTCCTGAAAAACCTAAGACTAGTCGTAGCAAAGCTAGGACTGGTCTTGAAGTCCCTAGGACTGGTCTTAGAAAACTCTAAATAAGCATATATAGATATATGAGTTGTGTATCCGGAATGACCTACAATAAAGCTCATCCTAAGGTCAATCTAAGGTCAAACAAACCTTAAAAGTGAGATGGACATTGAAAGTCTGTACACTCAGATGACCCTTTCGAGAAGCTTGCGAATATTCAAAACTTGTAGTGGGCCTTCATAAGCTTGATCTTGACTTCACAAAGTCTTCTAGTAAGCTTGAACTCGATCAACCCTTGAACATACAACCTTGAAAACTTCTATTCTTGATTTCTTCATCAAGACTTGAAAACTTTCTTCTTTTAAGATCTTGACTTGAAATGCGATGTCTTGATATGTCTTGATTGCAATGACTAGTCTTCAAACATAAAACACAAGATATACAAGACATAGATATAGGTTTTGGCACCACAAAATTTGACAACTAAAGGGATATGAAATCATAGCACTTATAATCTCCCCCTTTGTCAAATTGTGACAAAACACATAGCATCAAAGATAATAAGGAATGATAAGTCATGAAACCACAAAATACTCTATTCCCCCTGAGTAATACGAGTATTGCTCATATAATCAATACATAACATGAAAACCTCAAAACTTCAATCCACATATCCATCATTCCACATATCCTTCTCAATAAATACAAACAAAATTACTCCCCCTATCTGTAATACTCCCCTTTTAGCAATGCTTACTACTCCCCCTTTTTGTCACAAAATGACAAGGGAAAGGAACAATATAAAGGAGAATATGGAGAGCAAATAATGAGAAGGTGATATGAAAGGACATAAAATAAATCTAAAGTGTCAAGACATAATCCATACCACAAAGTACAATATCCAAAATGTTATGAAACCAGAATCCATAATACATATCCAAAGTAAAAGAAATGTTATACTATTCAGAACATAATTCACTTAATCTGATCCAGAGGAGGGAGCAGGAATAGATGGATCAATCTGGTGTAAGCCCTTATTTATGCGACAAAGATATTTTCGCATGTACTTGAATCTCATGTCATGGGCTATATTCATATTATCAAGTTTTTCCTCTAATGCACGAAGGCGTGCATCAAAACCAGAAGGATCATAATCTGGATCATTAGGTGAATCAGTTTCTATATCATCAAATAAGTCATCCATATTAACATCTTGTTGTGGAAGATCACCAGCTTCCTCTTCGTTTTCAGAAACACCACCATCACCACCAACACCACTAACACCAGCTTCATCAAATTGGCCAGGAAGCAGTTCCAATTTCATCTTATTAAGATTGGCATTATTGAAAATGAAATGAAGAATTGGTGCTTCATTAACAGGTTTATCAACAAGCATGTGAGTGGCTAGAACATTCATAAGATAACCGAATGGAATATCACTGTGACCCGGATGGAAACGAAATTGTATAATGGAATGACAAATTAAAGAAGGAAGACAGACCTTGATTCCAGAAGCAATAGAATGCAACACACGAACCATGAAAGAAGTTAACTCAGTTTTATTACTGGATCGAGGATATACATTTGAAATGAAGAAAAGATGTAGTATTCTGTATTTGGGTAACAGATACTTTGCAGGGAGCGCATTCCCTTTGTGAGTCCAATGCACATCAATTTTGCATAAATCTCTAGTTAACATGCATTTTTCCGATTCTGAAGGTTTGTCGTATAAAGTATGAATCGGTATTCCTTCATCATTAACAGGTATATCCATAATACCTAATATTAAATGATGGTCTACTTCAAATTTCCCTTCTCTTGTATCAATTGAAAATGTTAAATTATCAAGGGAAAAATCTAAAATGCATGCAACCAATAATTGAGCAATGGACTGGTATGCAGACCCACCCCAAAGCAAAATGTTAGTCCAACCTACAGATTCAAGAAGGGGAATGACACCATATGGAGCAATGTGATTTAGATCAATAGTATGCTCAACGATAATGTTACGAGCACGCAAATTCCGTACATCTTGAGTATTATCTTCGGGTGACCGAACATGCCGTCTAGTTATTGGTCCAGATCTGGATGAAGATGGACCACGGGATGTTTTCTTTTTTTCTCTAGCATCCATATTCAAAAAGATATACAAAGAACAAACAAGATACACAAATGAAAGATGGATTTTCTCTAGATCAACAAATAGAGAGCAAACCCTTGAAAACCTCAACAAGAGATGAAATCAAACTATACTATGAACAAATCAAAGCATAGAGATCATGAAACTTCAAGAAAAATGATGAAATAGGACTTACCTTGAAGAAAAACTAGAAATTCTATGACTGGTCGATCCACGACTCGTCGTAGGTGGGTGTGGAAATGAAGAAGAAGGAGATTTTTCCCAATTATATGATGTTCACGAGATCCACGACCGGTCGTGAGTGGTCCACGACCGGTCGAACCACGACTGGTCGTGTAAAACCACGATCGGTCGAGCATCGACCAAAAATGCATTTTAAATAGAAAAATTTAAAATTTAAACAATTATAATGTGAAATATAATACACTATGATACATGCAAGCAAGTATATTCAATGTAAAATGCACATATTAAGATCAAATTTTAATTTATTAAACCTGCTTTTGTCGAGCGGTTTAGTAAATATATCAGCAAGTTGAGTTTCAGTTGGTATATATTCCAATGAAATGATTTTTTCTTCAACCAACTCATGAATGTAATGATACCTAATGTCAATATGCTTAGTACGTGAATGCTGGATTGGATTTTTAAAAATGTTTATAGCACTGAAATTATCACAATGTAAAATCATTGAATCTTGATTAATTCCATAATCGCTAAGCATGCGTTTCATCCAAACTAGTTGAGTACATGCATATCCAGCTGCAATATATTCAGCCTCAGCAGTAGAGAGTGATATTGAGCTTTTCTTCTTGCTAAACCAAGAAACTAAACAATTTTCAATGTAAAAAAAACCACCACTGGTTGATTTTCTATCATCAATATTTCCAGCCCAATCAGCATCTGAATAGCCGGCTAATTGAACATTAGTATCAAAAGGATACCAAAGTCCCAAATTTATAGAACTTACGATATATCTAATAATCCGTTTAACAGCAGTAAGATGTGATTCCTTAGGATTAGACTGATATCTCGCACAAATTCCAACACTGAATGCGATATCAGGTCTACTAGCAGTAAGATATAACAAACTACCAATCATACTGCGATATAGTTTAGGATCTATATCTTTACCTGTAGAGTCTTTTGAGAGTCTTAATGTTGTACTCATAGGAGTATCAAAGTTCTTACCATTCTCAAATCCAAACCTTTTAACCAAGTTTGAAGCATATTTGGTCTGAGAAATGAAAATTCCATCAGGTTGTTGTTTTACTTGCAACTCTAGGAAATAGTTAAGTTTGCCAACCATGCTCATTTCGAACCTTGATTTCATTAACTCTGTAAACTCAGTAGACATGTTAGAACAAGTAGATTCATAAATAATATCATCAACATATATTTGAACCATCAAAATATCAGTGTTATTCTTTTTAACAAAAAGCGTCTTATCGACACTACCTACTTGAAAGCTATGACTAAGTAAGAATTTAGTCAATTTTTCATACCAAGCCCTGGGTGCTTGTTTTAGACCATAGAGAGCCTTTTTGAGACGAAATACATGGTCAGATAACTTAGGATCTTCAAACCCTGAAGGTTGTTCAACATACACTTCTTCATGTAGATCGCCATTCAAGAAAGCACTCTTTACATCCATCTGAAAGATTTTAAATTTTCTGAAATATGCGATGGAAATAAAAAGTCTGATTGATTCAATGCGAGCGACTGAAGCAAAGGTTTCATCGTAATCGATGCCTTCAATCTGAGTGTACCCTTATACAACCAGTCTAACCTTGTTTCGTATAATATTTCCGAGTTCATCAGACTTATTTTTAAAGATCCACTTTGTTCAAATAATGTTTTTATCTTTAGGTCTAGGAACAAGATACCAGATATCATTACGAATAAATTGATTAAGTTCATCCTGCATAGCAACTATCCAATTTTCGTCAGAAAGTGCTTCTTTTATGTTGACCAGTTCTATTTGGGATGTAAAACAAACATAATTACATATGTTCTCAAGTTGTTTGCGAGTACGAACTCTAGTGAGAGGATTTTCAAGAATTTGATTGGTTGGATGATCTTTAACAGTCCTTGGTTCAGATTCTTTTTGACTTGATGAGATATCTAGATTGTTAATAATAATAGCTTCATCATCATCTGAACATGGGGCTGGTGCATTCAAATGATCATCAATGACCACATTGATGGACTCTTGAATCACACCAGTTCTCTTATTTAGAACCCTATAAGCTCGACTGTTCAAAGAATAACCAAGAAAAATTCCTTCGTCACTCTTCGTATCAAACTTACCCAAATTTTCACGATCCCATAAAATATAACACTTACTGCCAATAACCCGAAAGTATTTGACAGTAGATTTCTTTTCAAACCATAATTCATAAGCAGTCTTATTATCAGATTTACTGGTATAAACCTGATTAATAATATAGCATGCGGTATTAACTGCTTCATCCCAAAGATTTCTAGAGAGCTTCATACTATTCAACATAACATTAGCCATTTCCTGAAGCACTCTATTTTTCCTTTCAACTATACCATTTTGTTGCGGTGTTTTGGGCGCTGAGAATTCATGTGATATTCCCTGATCGCTACAGAATTTCTCAAAACTACGGTTTTCAAATTCAGATCCATGATCACTATGGATCTTACTAACATGAGAACCTTTTTCATTTTGAATTCGTTTGATGACCTTTTTCACTTCATCCAGGGTTTCAGTTTTATCTTTTAAGAATGATACCCAAGTGAATCTTGTATAGTCATCTACGATAACCAAAATATATTTTTTTCCTCCTCGACTCTCCGATCTGGTAGGTCCAATAAGATCCATGTGGAGAAGCTCGAGTGGTCTAGATGTGGTGTTAGAGTTCACTTTCTTGTGAGAACTCCTAATTTATTTGCCCAACTGGCATTCACCACATATTTTGTCTACTTTTTACAATTTGGGTAGACCTCTAATTAGTTCTCTTTTGCTCAATCTAAATAAGTTCCGATAGTGTACATGTCCAAGGCGTTTATGCCATAATTCAGTCTCATCGGTATGGACCATGTAACATGATTGAGTAGATGAGCTAGCATCACTAACAATGTAGCAGTTTTCAAAAGTTCTGCGACCAGTTAATATAACAGAACCCCTTTTATTAACTATCTCACAACCTTGATTAGAAAACTTTACACTATGGTTGTTATCACATATCTGAGAAATGCTTAATAGGTTGTGTTTTAAACCCTCAACATATAAGACATTCTTAAATAAGGGAAGGTTATAAAGTTGAACCGTACCTTGGCCAATAATCTTGCAATTGCTTCCATCACCAAATGTGACTGACCCATCAGTCATATCTTTAAGATCGGTGAATAAAGCTTTGTCACCTGTCATATGCCTGGAGCAACCACTATCTAGGTACCACTTTGAATGGCTTGTTGCTTTGAAAGCAGTGTGGGCAACCAAGCTGGCAACTTTAGGAGCCCATTTCATAACTGTTTTGGGTTTAGGAGTATAGATGGTCTTTTTCTATCTATTGTCGCAGGAACGACCTATAGAGTTCGACTTTAATAACTCCTTGAGAAGATCAATAATTTTTTCAGCTAATTGATTTCGGTTTTGAAAATTAAAGTTGACATGGCCACTTTTAGGTTTTTGGAAAGACCTAGAATTTTAAAAAAAATCTTGATAGGTATTCTTTTCTTTTGAGGTTGAAGACTCTCCTTTAACAAATCTAGGAGCAATATTCTTTTGTTTAGGAGATGTATTTTTATCATAGCCTAACCCGGATCGATCGCCACATTTTCTTGATCCGGACAATAATTTTTCCAATTTCGAATCTCCTTGGGCATATCTCCATGTGTCTTTCAAACTAAGAAGAGAAGCTACCTCATTTTTGAGTTTCTCTTTTTCGGATTTCAAATCTTCAATTTGAGAGGTTTTGAAATCTAAATCATTTTTGATTTTTTCAAAAGAATCAGAAATATGAGATTTTTCTAAGACAAGAGACTCATAATCTTCCTTAAGCTTAGAAAATTTTTCTTTTTGTAATTTAAACTTGACAGCAATTTTATAACTCTCTTTATACAGGGCATTATAAGCATCTTGAAAATCATCTTCATTATCGCAATCACTGTTCAGATTTTCTTCACTAGATGTATCATCATGATCTGAATAGGTAATCTTGGCTAGAGTCATAAGGGCTTTAACACCATCACCCGACTCGGTTTCAGAATCTTCTGATTTAGAAGAGGATTCAGAATCAAATGATTCATCCCAAGTAGCCATCATGCTTTTCCTTTTCGATTTGTCCTTTTTAGGACATTTGTTAGATAAGTGCCCATACTCTTGACAGTTGTAACATTGACTATCTTTCAAAGATTTACAAGTTCTAGGTTTAGATTGTCTCTTATCATTTGATTTTTAAAAATCAACCTTTTTCTTATTTTTAAAAATTTTGTAAAACCTTTTTGCTAAAAGTGCCATATCATCTTCGGTATTTTCTGAATCCGAAGTGCTCTCTTGAGAAATATTTTTAGATAATTTGAGAGCTATTAATTTTCCTTTAGGAGCCTTAAAGGATAACTTATAGGTTTGAAGTGAACCAACTAATTCCTCAACCCTCATGGTATCCGTGTCACGAAGTTCCTGAATCGCGGTCACTTTAGAATTGAACCGTTCAGGAAGTGAACGTAGTATTTTTGTGCACACTTTACTTTTAGGGATTTTATCACCAAGACCCCACATAGAGTTCACTATGTCCTTCAATCTAGTGAAGAAGTCCATAAACATCTCATTCTCTTCCATATGAATTTCTTCAAATTTAGTTGTGAGGAGTTGGACTTTAGATTTCTTGACAGTAGAAGTACCCTCGTCTGTCATTTCTAATATATCCCATGCTTGTTTTGCATTTTCACAAGAGATGATTCTTTTAAATTCATCTGGTGATAATGCACAAGTAATTGTATTTAGTGCTTTTGCATTAGCACTACTTTCACTTTTCTGAAGTGTGGTCCAAAGAGAATAAGCTGTTATTTTCATAGTTTTTAAACCATCGTCATTAGCAACTTCAGTAATAGGAGGGTTCCATTCATTCACTGTGGCCAACCACACACTTTTATCCTAGGATTTGAGGAAGAACCTCATCTTGGCTTTCCAATAGGCATAGTTTGTGCCATTAAAAGGTGCTGGCCTAGTGACTGATAGGCTATCAAAATTTGACATTTTAATATAGCTTAGATCATTAGCTCAGAAAATAAATCCAATAAATAAACAATAAGCACGAGCTATTAGGCTCTGATACAACTTAAAAGGGCCTAGCTATATGCCCTAGAGGGGGGGTGAATAGGGCAATGCCAAATAAAATTAATAACAGCGGAATAATAAAAGAATTAAAGCACAATGCTTAATATAAAACAATGGCAATAGCCTAGAATAAGGAGATTGATACTTTATCAGTTCTAAGGACAACCTTACACCAAAAACCAGAGGTTTAAGGTAGGACAACCTTATTTCTAGAACGTCCTTATATCACAAACCAAAGAGGAATAATAAGCAATGAAATCAAAATAACTTGCGGAAAATAGATCCTAAGTTATTACAACATTCATCCACACTTTGGTTGAAGTGATTACAACATTCATCCACAAACACAAATCACAAAACTGAATGAATAAAGGAATGAAAGAATAAAGCACATCCACAACACAACGATATATAGTGGTTCGCCTGTGTGTACACCAACTGTTATCCAACAGCCACACAGATTGCTACTCCACTCCTAATATCCTCACACAAGGGATATTAGCATGCACTATCAAAATAGGTTTCACAGGTTCACCTAAAACCTTCACAATTGTGTCTTTGATCTCGGGCTTACACAATCCAAAAACCCCACAATCTAAGTTTTCTGGCTCTCCTCAGATAACCAATACAATGAGATTTTTCTAGAGAATCTCAAACAAAAACCAGAGAAAGTAAATTACAAAACATGTAAAATACTTGAATCACCTTTTGATGAAGCCTGGTAGAACCAATCGGAGTAGTAGTTCGATTCGACGTTCAAAGTCCAATACTCACTTTAAGAATGGTTCTAAGTCTAATTGATTTTAGATCAAACGGGCTAGATCTATTTGATTTTGAATCCAGAAGAAGGAATAACAAAAATTCCCCTTTTCTAATAAGATTGGAATGTAGATCAAAATCAAATAAGAATAAGCTAGCAAAATGAATATTAAATAAGCACAAAGCATCTTAAAATAAACACAAACTTATCTCAGAGAATAGCCTAAAGAATGCTTGAATAGAATTGATTTAAAGTGCTAAAACTCTGAAGTTCGTGCTCAATTTATAGACTGAAAAATCCCGTCTACGACTGGTCTTAGGATCCTAAGACTGGTCGTAGCTCCAAAGATTTTTGAAAGATTTTCACGGGATTTGATTTTCAGTTCCACGACCGGTCGAAGGTGGTCTACGACCGGGCGTGGGCCATCTACGACTGGTCGTGAGACGCCTACGACCGGTCGTAGGACCCCAAAAATGGTTGCTGGAGTTTGAGTCGTAGGGCTACGACCGGTCGAAGGATGAGTCGTAGAACTCACAAGACTGGTCGTAGGATATCCAGGACTGGTTGTAGGACAGCTAGAAAGATCCAAAAATCTTCAACTATCTAGGACTGGTCCTGAAAAACCTAAGACTGGTCGTAGCAAAGCTAGGACTGGTCTTGAAGTCCCTAGGACTGGTCTTAGAAAACTCTAAATAAGCATATATAGATATATGAGTTATGTATCCAGAATGACCTACAATAAAGCCCATCCTAAGGTCAATCTAAGGTCAAACAAACCTTAAAAGTGAGATGGACATTGAAAGTCTGTACACTCAGATGACCCTTTAGAGAAGCTTGTGAATATTCAAAACTTATAGTAGGCCTTCATAAGCTTGATCTTGACTTCACAAAGTCTTCTAGTAAGCTTAAACTTGATCAACCCTTGAACATACAACCTTGAAAACTTCTATTCTTGATTTCTTCATCAAGACTTGAAAACTTTCTTCTTTTAAGATCTTAACTTGAAATGCGATGTCTTGATATGTCTTTATTGCAATGACTAGTCTTCAAACATAAAACACAAGATATACAAGACATAGATATAGGTTTTGGCACCACAAAATTTGACAACTAAAGGGATATGAAATCATAGCACTTACAGAAATCATTATTCAAAAGCTTGGGTTATGCAGATCGTGAGTAAAGGAAACAATTGAAAAAGTTGTTGCGGCAGGAGCGACATTAAAGAACAGCCCCAGATATAGAGAAAAAGGAAACAATTGCTAGAGTTGATTAAAAGGAAAGAATCACTGGAGCTGATCAAAAGGAAAGAATTGCTGGAGCTGATCAAAAGGAAAGAATCGCTGGAGCTGATCAAAAGGAAAGAATTACTGGAGAGACCATTACAGCAGCAAAAATGTTAAAAGAAAGTTCTCTGATCAAATCGCTCAAAGATGAAGTCGTCACAACTGCTGCAGAAGCGTGCTTGTAACACCCTAAAAATCGGGGGGTCGTGTATAAACTCAACTCCCGAGTTCCAGACCGTCACTTATGCAACAAAAATGATTATGATTTGATGTTGTCTGAGTTAAAGCATTCACATGAGCAAGGGCTGCCAGGGCTGTTGCTCGCACTCGTTACACCGCTCCCCCATCACCTTATCAATACAGGCCTACTGTACTCTCACTGCTACGGAAGGGTCGTCGCCTCCCGTAGACTCAGAATACGCTCGCGGTCACTACAAAGGACTCGTCGCCTGATCAGTGTAAGCCGACAGCAAGAATATAGTGTCCCATACCACCATAATCTGCTCACGAGTCATAGGTGCTCACTGGTCACTACGGGGAGGTTTGTGGCCCCAGCGTAGGCCGACAACTCGACCACGGTGTCCCATACTACCATGCCCGACTCATGAGTCTTTCTGGATCAAGGTACCATGGTTGACAGGGTTTACAATGGTAAGTTCAGTACCCTAGGTTCAAGCAGTTATGACTCATACAGGGTGAACATACAATGGCCAGTCGGGTTACTTGACAGGCTCGACTAGCACGAGTGCATCTCAAGTCGAATGGCATGAAGTGCGTAAAACACCTCGTGTGGCCTAACCACTGCCGCCAACTTCAAAACACGGCTCGCGTTCATCGACGCGTCGTTCGTGGCAAAAATAAGCCAACCACGAACTTGCTCGGTTGCTGACTGCCTGGACTAGGTATAGTCCCAAACAATTATGAATCCGCATCAGCAATCATATAAGAGTATTGAAAATGAAATACAACAATGTGAGCATGTTAACACATGTTATAACATACAACTTAAGTAAATCATCCAACGCATGCATTTCATACATATAATGAAATCATGCATATAGCCAACATGTAGGAAATCATTTACATCAGCATATTAATTGAGAAATCAATCTTAAAGTAATTCATAACACCATTTAATTTAATACATACTAATACAAGCATTTATACAAACACTTAAACTACACACTTAAGTCTACATATAGTATGTCGACTCAAAGTGCGCATTTAGGCGAATCTCTTCGCCAAACTAATTATGCTCGCATTCCTAGTATCCTAATGTGACAAGAAGCCATGTCAATCACATCAGCAATATATAGATGAAAACAGTACTTCCTACAAATGACTAAAATGCCCTAAATCTCATATTCTTCATCTGCTTACGAAACAGGAAACGGACAGCATGTTGTACATGTCAAACGGCGTTGCCGTCGATAATCTACTATTAAACGACATTGAAAGCATTGGAAAGAGTCAATCAAAGCATCTAAAATCCGCACCCTTTCTCCTATAGGTGTATTGATTCGAACGGAGTGTATACGCTTCGTCTGCGGCGAACCGGGAACCTAATTTACAAGATGCATCAGCTACCATGCTAAGGAACCAAAGGAACCTTAAATCAGAAAGTGTTAGGGGTGTTTTCTTACCTAGAAACGTGGCGAAATCACCGGCAAAGTGATTGCTTAAGCATGTGCAACAGGTAGCACAAGAAGCAGGAAATTCTCTCTCACCTTCTCTCACAAAGTCTCACTTTCTCTCTCACTCTTGCTAGGGTTTCTAGCAAATTCGGATGGATGAGAGGAGTGAGGGTTTAAGCCCCTTTTATAACCTAATTCTTGCCCGAAACAGGCTTGAGAACAATGTTTACTTGATACCTAACAAAATCGGGGCTGTTTCGGTCCAAAAAGGCATTTTTGGTGGTCCCCTGTCCGAACGCGATCGGACTTAAGTTCATGCATGTCGGATGTCACTCACATCCCATTTTCAGACCAGTAGTGTTCGTAGATCGCACGTGGCGGTCCAGTTTCAGTTCAGCGGTCACCGCACGTAGATCAAGTCTGCAAGTCTCATGATATGAAATAGAAATTTTTCCTGATCCAAGGGTGTAATTTGGCTGAATTCTGACGATCAGAACGCTTAATACTGACGCGTCAAGTCGTGTGCTAGATTTGAATTTTAAATTCCAAATCTAACCCTATTCTCACTCTCTTCACTCCAGGCTCAATGAAATAGCCTGAGAATGTCGGTTGGACTTGATTTTCGAAATGATTGTCAAGTCCAGCTAGGCGGTTATAACGGTTTAAGATTGTAGGTATCGGACTTTCGACGCGCAGTCTAGATCCAATATAAAGTTTCAAAGAGGTCCAGAGAACAAACCGGTTTAGAGTTTGATCCGAGGTTTTAGAGTATTATAGCGTCATTGGTTCTACTCACTTTAGGTCTTGTAGAACGTATTTAAAGTGATCAGGGACTATTTCCCAGCTACTCTAGCGTTGCGCTAGCTAACTTACACTTATTTTCTAAAGGAATTAATCCTACGCGATTTCTGGTCGAGTTGGTACTCGAGTCCAAGTACGGATTTTTCCAGGGCGTTACAATCTACCCCCCTTAACAAATAATTTCATCCTCGAAATTTGTACCTTTTTGTATTCCTAGAGAAGCTGTGGGTAGTTCTTTCTGATCTCGGCTTCTGTCTCCCAGGTAGCCTCTTCCTCAAAGTGATGCATCCACAATACTTTCACAAAGAGAATCACCTTGCTACGTAGTACCTGCTCCTTCCTATTTAGGATACGCGTCGGTCGCAGGATATATATAACATCCTCTCCTAATTGCACCTGCTCCCATCTGATGATATGGGAAGGATCAGAAACGTACTTCTTCAGCATAGAAACATGAAATACGTTGTGAACGCTCGCGAGAGGCGTGGGTAAAGCCAAACAGTATGCCACTGTTCCCACACGATCGAGGATCTGGAATGGACCAATGAATCACGGTGCCAGCTTCCCCTTCTTCCCGAACCGAAGGACTCCCTTCATAGGGGAAACTCGCAAAAATACATGATCCCTAACTGTGAACTCTAGCTGCCGCTGTCTCGTATCGGCATAACTCTTCTGTCTGCTTTGCGCTGTGAGAAGCCGACGTCTAATAATATCAATCTTCTCCGATGTCGCCTGCCCTAACTCTGGGCCAATCACGCTACGCTCACCGACCTCTGCCCAGTAATGTGGTCACCCATATAACGCCTCGTAAGGTGCCATACCGATACTCGCCTGAAAATTGTTGTTGTACTCGAACTCCGCATATGCAAGACAGTTATCCCAAGTGTCCTTGAAGTCCAATGCACACGCTTGCAACATATAATCTAAGATCTGGTTCACCCGCTCTGTCTGTCCGTCTGTCTGTGGGTGGAAGGTAGTACTGAACTTTAACTTCACACCCATAGCCTCCTGAATGCGAGTCCAGAAAATAGAAGTGAACCACGTGTCTCTGTCTGACACGATCTCCAACGGAACTCCATGCAGATGCACAATCTCTCCGATGTATAGTCTAGCTAGCTCGTCCACAGAGTTCGTGACTCTAATCGGTAGGAAGTGCTTCGACTTCGTCAGACGGTCGACGATCACCCATATGGAATCATGTCCCTTCCTCGTCTTCTGCAGCCCTGTAACGAAATCCATGGAAATGAAGTCCCACTTCCACTCTGCGATCGGCATAGGTTGCAAGAGTCCAAGTGGTCGGCGATGCTCTGCCTTCACCTGCTGGCAAGTGAGACAACGGGACACGAACTCTGCTATGTGGGTCTTCATACCTTCCCACCAATAGGTCCTTTTCACATCGCGATACATCTTCGTACTGCCTGGATGCATCACGAGTCTGGTACAATGCACAGCCTCGAGAATCTCTCGTCTCAAGTCAGGGACATCTGGGATGTATAGGCGGCTACGATAACGTAAGCCCCCATCCATGCCAACTCGCCACTCAGCGTCTGCATCATCACTGGCCTGCTCTCGAAGCTCAGTCAGATGCGCATCATCCCTCTGCGCCTCGATGAACCGGTCATCGATCTGAGATCGCACCTGCACATGTGCGATGAACTCATACGGCTCCTCTACAGTGAGTTTCTGCTCAAAGTCTCGCAAAAACTCAACCATATCCCACTCAGCAACCATCAGCGGAGCTGCAAAATCTATCGCCTTCTTGCGGCTCAACGCGTCAGCCACAAGGTTCGCCTTTCCAGGATGGTAAGAGACTTCGAACTTGAAGTCCTTCAATGTCTCCATCCATCGCCGCTACCTCACATTCAAGTCTCGCTGCGTGAATATGTACTTGAGGCTCTTGTGGTCGCAGAAGAGCTCGAACTCCTCTCCATAGAGGTAATGTCTCCAGAGTCTCAGTGCGAATATGATGGCTGCCAACTCTAGGTCGTGTGTAGGGTAATTCTCCTCGTGCTTCCTTAATTGTCTCGAGGCATACGAAATTACACTGTCCCTCTGCATAAGGACACAACCCAAACCAACGCTAGACACGTCAGTGTATATAGTGTACCTAACCCCTTGCTCTGGTAATACTAGCACAGGGGCGGACGTAAGCCTGTCCTTCATCTCCTGAAAAGCTGACTCCGCCTTGTCATTCCAGGCGAACTTCACATCCTTCCGTGTCAACTAAGATAGAGGTCTCATGATCTTCGAGAAATCTCGAATAAAGCGTCGATAATAGCCAGCGAGACCCAAGAAACTCCTCACCTCAGTGACAGAACCAGGTTGCTCCCAGTCTTGAACTGCAGCTACCTTAGATAGGTCAACTACCATGCCATCCTTGGACACCACGTGTCCCAGGAACTTCACTTCCTGCTTCCAAAAGTTGCACTTCTTGTACTGTGCGAACAACTGATGCTGTCTGAGAGTATCCAGGACCAAGCGCAAGTGCTCCTCATGCTCCTCTCCACTCTTGGAGTATACCAAAATTTCGTCAATGAATACAACGACGAATCGATAGTGGAAAGGCCGAAATATCCAGTTCATCAGATCCATGAACACGGCTGGTGCGTTCGTGAGACCGAACAACATCACAAGGAACTCGTAGTGGCCAAAGCTGGTCCTGAATGTTGTCTTCTGCACGTCCTCATCCCTGACGCGCAACTGATGATATCCTGATTGAAGATCAATCTTCGAGAAGTACTGTGCTCCTCTCAACTGATTAAACAAGTCATCGATCCTGGGTAAAGGGTACTTGTTCTTCACCGTGATCTGGTTCAGCCTGTGATAATCAATACACAATCGCATCGAACCATCCTTCTTCCTTACGAACAGGACTGGTGCTCCCCAAGGAGACACACTAGGTCCAATAAGGCCAAGCTCCAACAGACCAACAATCTGCGTCCTCAACTCCTCCATCTCACATGGTGCCATGCGATACGTCAGCAGTGAGACGGGCGTGGAACCAGGCACCAGATCGATAGTGAAATCAATCTCTCGTCGAGGCGGCAAACCAGGGATCTTCCTGCATAGATCCCCAAAATCACAAACGACCGGCGTATGCTCAAGCATCTGGGCACCAGCGTCCCGTAGTAAAGTAGCGTAGCTAAGTATGCGGAAGGAGAGATTTACCCGCACTGGAAATGTAAAGGATGCGCCCTCTGGCTCGTAGGCAGTCACTATACGAGTCTCGCAGTCAATCTCGGCCCTCGCTGCAGTCAACCAGTCCATGCCAAGAATGACGTCGAGATAAACAAGAGAGGGGTCGACGACAAGATCAAGAGCCATCGTCTTGCCCCTAAGATCCACCAAACAGCCCTCACACATCAGGGTGGCATCTGTAAAGGACCCGTGAGTTGTATAAACTCGCACCCCATCCATCTTAATAGTCGGTAGCCCAATGCGCCTGACTATGGCATGTGATATTAATGAAATCCTGGATCCTGTGTCCACCATCACAAGAATAGGAATACCTCCGATGTGGGCAGTGACCTCAAAGGCCGAATGCTAAGAAGTGTCTGTCGCAGCTGCCTCAAAATTGTCAAATACAAGGGATATCTCCTTACAAGTATCATGACAAGAAGTACATGGGAACTAAGACAGTTAAAGTTACAACAGTAACATAAGTAAACTACTAGCCTTAACAGGCTTACACAACATAAAGCAGGAACGACTAACTGCTACCAACAACATCTAAAATCACATCGCTAGTCTGAGTCGGGTGATGGAGGAGGAGCATCCTTATCCTACAAGCAGCACAGGATCGCCTTCAAGGTGCGAGTCACCTTGTCGAATTTTCTCTTCATAACGGCCTTGGTATCCTTGACCTCAGCCCGAAGTTCCTGAACTTCCCTTCGCAAGACGACCTGGCTCTCCTCAATTCGGGCAATGCGATCATCACCAGTAGCCTGAGCAGAAGGAGGAGTGCTCTCATTTGTATCCTGAGCCTCCTCTTCTACCTCTTCCTGGACTTCTTCCTCAACTTCTGCTCCAGGCTCTCCCTCACTTAGATCCTCTTCATCCTTAAAATCGTCCTCGCTATCCTCCTCAAGTTGATTCTCACGGTACTGAGACCCGATCTTCATCTTGACCATGGTAGACTCATCAATGCAGTGAATCAGAACTGGCAACTCCGGCCCAAGTCTGTAAGAAAACTCAAGCGCGATCTTGCATATAAGTCGGCCAAAAGGAAGCGACTCAAACGTTCTTCTTGATTTCGCTATGAGGATAATCTGTCATAACACAAAAGTTGCCATACACACATTTTCTCCCTGGGCCACCTGATACAAGAAATCAACCATAAGGCACGTACACTCAATGCAATTTGTCGACCTGGGATACACGTTGAACGTGCAAATGTGGTGCAGCAGGCACAAATCATCAGACATATGAGATGCCTTGAGGCTATTGTTAGGCTGCCATGGAACTAGTCTACCACATAGGAACCTGGTACGGCGATCTCGCTCACGCCTACTCCTCAAATTCTTCGCACTGGGATGAACATCACCAAGGGGCACGTTCAGAAGTCGCGCTATCAACCGAACATCGATCGTAGCCATCCAGTCTCTACTAAAAGGAATCTTGAATTGTAATGGCTCCAGTGTAGGATTCTGGATACGAGCGTAGAAGGCACGAACAGTGCTCACATTAGCACGAGAACGGGCTTCAAAGAGAGGACCCCAATGTGCATCTTCAATGCGCTCGAATAACAGAAATTCACCGAAGAGTCGCCCTTCCACGTCCGCCTCAAACAACACCTTACGGTCAGTATATTCGCCGTGAGGCATCTCTGTCAATATCACTCACCCAAGTTGAGTATGGGGATCCAAATCCCGCTTTGTATGGAACTCTCGGGCTGTGCTTGGACTTGCGGCGGCGCTTGAGCTAACGGTGCCACCCCTCGGTCTTCTTGATTGCGCAGGGAGACTAGGCCCAGCCTCATCCGCTGCGGTCTTTCTCTTTCCCATCAAAGAGAGGATGGTGGAGAAAGATAAAAGACCCAAAATGGCTTCAACAAAAGTCATGAAAAATGGAGGAAATGTAGAGAAATGGCTGCCCAAACTGAAAAAAGGAGATCTAGGTGTTGTAGAGGGATGCTTCAAGTTCCCCTAGGATGGATTTTTAAGAAGAAAAAAGAAGGAAAAAGGGGAATGGAGCTCCACACGATTTCAGCACATTTTGGGGGTTATAGGAGCTCCAACGGACGAGATTTGTAAGAGGAGGAGTTACAAACTGCAATGGAGTGATGGAATGGATTCAGTTTCAATAAGAAATGTGTTTGGGAAGGATTTGGAGCAACGATTTGAGAGAGGGCAGCAAGAAAACGAGCAAGGGGCTTGGGAAGGGGGCTGTTTGTGAAGGAAGTACCCCATTTAGGGGTTTTCTACGGTCGGCCCACACATGAGAGGGGTATACTAGCCAAAAAAACCACACGCCAAGATTTCACAGCAAGTGGGCCCCACCGGACGGCAATGCATCACCGGATCGGCGATGGCATCGCCGGCCATCTCACAAGGTGGCCGGTGGGACCACATGGGTCGGGTCCCCCCTGGCCTAGGGACCTCAAAAATATATGGGCCCCACCTTCGTTCATTGTAGATTGCCCTAGGGAGGTCCAAACATCCATTTGGGGCTTTCCGGGGCCAATCTGTAAACCTGAATGCATTCCCCTATCATGCAGAATATGATTTTGGGGTTGAAGGAGCTAATACATCCATCTAGCCCATTAGTTGCTAAAGATTGCAAACTTAGAATGGCCTAATGGCCAGTTTTCATGAAATTTTACTATTCACTGTAAAATTTTATCGAAGTATGATTTCATATTATTTTTACATTAGGATCAATGCTTAACATGAAAAGAATAAGAAAGAAATAAATAATGGAGTGGTGAGAGGAAGAATTTTGTAGAATTTAGGTGAAACGGAGTTTTTAAGCCCTAGCGATTAAATGTAAGGGTTGTGGTTATCCCACAGCCCAAGGATTCACATTTACGGGTTTAGAACCATTCAAAGAACTTCTCAACCCACCTACCTACAACCTAGGAGCTACTTAGGTCACTTCACGTGACCCTAGATGCGTTACGGACTCGATCGCGCGATCGATACGAATAGTCTTCGCCTATTAGCGAATCTGCGATCCTATAAGTGTTTCTAGACCTTTCTCACACCCACCTAAGTCAAAGGAAGCGACAGCATACGTCTCGTGACCATAACCCAGGCCCGGTATAATCTCATTCATGCTCTGATACCAACTTGTAACACCCTGAAAATTGGGGGGTCGTGTATAAACTCAACTCCCGAGTTTCAGACCGTCACTTATGTAACAAAAGTGATTATGATTCAATGTTGTCTAAGTTAAAGCATTCACATGAGTAAAAGTATACCAAAACTACAATTCATACTCCAGATCCAGTGATAAAAGCAAGCGGAAGACTAAAGAATATATATATCACTGTATAGAAAATAAAGTAGATCTCGACTGTCTCCAAAGTATGAATACATTTCTGAGTCTCATATACATGTAAATAACAGAAATCAAATGTCAAAATAGTCCCACTAGTAGTCCCGCCAATCCAGGCCACCTAAGCAAAGCCGTCGTGGTACTACATATATGAGAACTCGTCCTGGTCCTCATCATAGTCCGTCTCTGCCTCCTGAATCGCCGCCTCACCTGCATCTAAGACACGGTCTGGTGGGTGCTGCAAACACCATCCCGAAATGTGGGAGTGAGTAGCTAACTCAGTGGAATAATAGAGCAAGGATTAACATGTTTTCAAACCAATCATGCGATAATAGTAAAGCAGTAATTCAAACAATCCTAATACTGTTGTTAATGCAATATGACATGACATGATGGATGCCCTCACCGACGATCTCCCTCATACGACACCATCTTACGCCTGCGGCATGCTTTCATCCCACAGTGCTCCACATCTTCCAGGCACATGCAATGTGATGGTGATATGATTATCGAGTTATTATTAGTCCTTTTCATACAGTAATATTGGGAAACTAAGGTACTTGCCTTATATCAATCCCAACACAGATCCTGTCTAGGGTCGTCACTTCTAGTAATCTCATACGATGTATATTTCGTAGGTCGCTGCAAGGGCTGCCAGGGCTGTTGCTCGCACTCGTTGCACCGCTCCCCCATCACCTTATCAATACAGGCCTACTGTACTCTCATTGCTACGGAAGGGTCGTCGCCTCCCGTAGACTCGGAATACGCTCGCGGTTACTACTAAGGACTCGTCGCCTGATCAGTGTAGGCCGACAGCAAGAATATAGTATCCCATACCACCATAATCTACTCACGAGTCATAGGTGCTCACTGGTCACTACGGGGAGGTTTGTGGCCCCAGCGTAGGCCGACAGCTCGACCACGCTGTCCCATACCACCATGCCCGGCTCATGAGTCTTTATGGATCAAGGTACCATCGTTGACAGGGTTTACAATGGTAAGTTCAGTATCCTAGGTTCAAGCAGTTATGACTCATACAGGGTGAACATACAATGGCCAGTCAGGTTACTTGACGGGCTTGACTAGCACGAGCGTATCTCAAGTCGAACGGCTTGAAGTGCAGAAAACACCTCGTGTGGCCTAACCACTGCCGCCAACTTCAAAACACGGCTCGCGTTCATCGATGCGTCGTTCGTGGCAAAAATAAGCCAACCACGAACTTGCTCGGTTGCTGACTGCCTGGACTAGGTATAGTCCCAAACAATTATAAATCCGCATCAGCAATCATATAAGAGTATTGGAAATGAAATACAACAATGTGAGCATGTTAACACATGTTATAACATACAACTTAAGTAAATCATCCAACGCATGCATTTCATACATATAATGAAATCATGCATATAGCCAACATGTAGGAAATCATTTACATCAGCATATTAATTGAGAAATCAATCTCAAACTAATTCATAACACCATTTAATTCAATACATACTAATACAAGCATTTATACAAACACTTAAGTCTACATATAGTATGTCGACTCAAAGTGCGCATTTAAGCGAATCTCTTCGCCAAACTAATTATGCACGCATTCCTAGTATCCTAATGCGACAAGAAGCCATGTCAATCACATCAGCAAAATATAGATGAAAATAGTACTTCCTACAAATGACTAAAATGCCCTAAATCTCATATTCTTCGTCTGCTTACGAAACAGGAAACGGACAGCATGTTGTACACGTCAAACGGCGTTGCCGTCGATAATCTACTATTAAACGATATTGAAAGCATTGGAAACAGTCAATCAAAGCGTCTAAAATCCGCACCTTTTCTCCTATAGGTGTATTGATTCGAACGGAGCGTATACGCTTCGTCTACGGCGAACCGGGAACTTAATTTACAAGATGCATCAGCTACCATGCTAAGGAACCAAAGGAACCTTAAATCAGCTAGTGTTAGGGGTGTTTTCTTATCTAGAAACGTGGCGAAATCACCGGAAAAGTAATTGAGGCGCATTGCTTAAGCACGTGCAACAGGTAGCACAAGCAGCAGGAAATTCTCTCCCACCTTCTCTCACAAACTCTCACTTTCTCTCTCACTCTTTCTAGGGTTTCTAGAAAATTCGGATGGGTGAGAGGAGTGAGGGTTTAAGCCCCTTTTATAACATAATTCTTGCCCGAAACAGGCTTGGGAACAATGTTTACTTGATACCTAACCAAATCGGGGCTGTTTCGGTCCAAAAAGGCATTTCTGGTGGTCCCCTGGCCGAACGCGATCGGACTTAAGTTCATGCACGTCAGATGTCGGTCACATCCCATTTTCAGACCAGTAGTATTCGTAGATCGCACGTGGCGGTCCAGTTTCAGTTCAGCGGTCACCGCACGTAGATCAGGTCTGCAAGTCTCATGATATGAAATAGAAATTTTTCCTGATCCAAGGGTGTAATTTGGCTGAATTCTGACGGTCAGAACGCTTAATACTGACGCATCAAGTCGTGTGCCAGATTTGAATTTCAAATTCCAAACCTAACCCTATTCTCACTCTCTTCACTCCAGGCTCAATGAAATAGCCTGAGAATGTCGGTTGGACTTGATTTTCGAAATGATTGTCAAGTCCAGCTAGGTGGTTATAACGGTCTAAGATTGTAGGTATCGGACTTTCGACGCGCGGTCTAGATCCAATACAAAGTTTCAAAGAGGTCCAGAGAACAAACTGGTTTAGAGTTTGATCTGAGGTTTTAGAGTATTATAGCGTCATTGGTTCTACTCACTTTAGGTCTTGTAGAACGTATTTAAAGTGATCAGGGACTATTTCCCAGCTACTCTAGCGTTGCGCTAGCTAACTTACACTTATTTTCTAAAGGAATTAATCTTATGCGATTTCTGGTCGAGTTGATACTCGAGTCCAAGTACGGATTTTTCCAGGGCGTTACAGTGCTTCAATGAAAAGAGAATCTTAACCTCTCTAGTGAAACATCTGCTTGAACTACTGACTGGGGGCATTCTAGTCTTCCACTTAAATGTCAGCATTCCAGTCCTCCGCTTGAGTGTCAGCATTCCAGTCTTTCGTTTGAGCGCCAGTATTCAAGCCTTCTGTTCGAGCGCCATCATTCAAGTCTTTTGGTCGAATACAATCATGCAAGCTTTCCATTCAAATGCGATCACCTAGTCTTCCATTTGAATGCGAGCATTCCAGTCTTCCGTTCGAATGTGGTCGTTCAAATCTTCTGGGCGAGCATGATCAACCCGTCTCCTATACAAGGATGATTATCCAGTCTTCTATGAAAGCAAAATCGTTTGGTCATCCTTCAGTTGCAGTTCATTCAAGTTCTTCAGGCAGAGGAAGATCGATCCTCCATTTAATTTCAGGAATCAATCAAAGAAGGATCGAGGGAGCATCTGTTGAGGCACAAAAAATATCTCATTGCAGTGGTCAGGGAATCTCATGGTGTTGATATGCTCCAAGGGTAGTTTAGGTATTTTGGTACAGATCTAGCTCCAAGGGTAGTTTAGGGGATTGAAGCAAAAGAAGATTGGAAAGCAAGGTGCAAGAGAGAAGAATAAAAGAAAGAAGAGAAGTGCCTTTTGAGATTGGTTACGCGGGATCGCGCAATAGATGTCGGTTGCGCAGGACCGCGCAACAAATATCCCTTGCGCGGGCTTTTAAGGAAAGGAAAAGAGAAGAAGAACAAGCCAGTTTTTAAGGAGTTTGTGGGGTTCCGCGCAAATAATATCTATTGCGCGGTGTTGCGCAATTGATGTTCCCTGCGCACGGCCACACAACTGATATTTCGGTTGCGCAGGATCTCGCAATAAGCTACCGAAATCGTCCTTTGCAAAAAGGTCCAAAGTGTTGAAAGAATAGTCCCACATCGGTAAGATCGGGATTTCCATGAGCTCGAGGGCTTATAAATACCCCCTCCCCTCCTTCATTGAGGAGGATTGAAGATTGTCAAGAGGAGCAAAGCGGAGCGGAAGATAGAAGGTATGAGCGAAGTCTCTTGGGAGTTGCGCTGGACCGCGCAACTGATATCGGTTGCGTGGGTCCCCACAACCGGACTGCCCTGCAGTCTGTGAAGTCCAAGAGCCGTTGTGCTACCAAAGTCCATGTCCCAGGCTTCCTTTCTCTGAGTTTTCTCCTCTTCATGAGTTCTAAGGAGAAAGATCAGTCGAATTAATCGACATTCCTCCTAAGTCCCAGAGGATGGTCGAAATAGGCGTTGTTATGCTATTGAAATCTTTTTTTCATTGAAGGCCCGTCGATCGGATCGACATTCCTCCTAAGTCCTAGGAGAAGATCAAATCAGGCGTCGGAAGGCTGTCGAAATGACTCGTCGATTGGATCGGCATTCCTCCTAAGTCCTAGGAGATGATCAAATCAGGTGCCGGAAGGCTATCGAAATGAACTCTTGATGCTTAAAGCAAAAATCCATTACTTTTAAATGATTTATCTTAGAATCAAGGGATGTAAAGAGGATGCAAACGAACTTAGATAAAATGTGATGAATGTTCTCTCAACATGTTCTTTATTATCATTGAATAAATCTCTCAAATAAAACGTATTTGTTTTCTTTATCGAAACAATGTGAATATTTTTGGAATTCAGTTTCCCTTACCAAGTGAATATCCGTATTCCCCGTAGTCTAAAGGTTCTTCATCCTCTTCGGTTACTGCGTGTGGCTTGCCAGGAATAGAAGTGGCAGGGGAAATTTCGGGGGCTGAGGGGAGGTGTTCTTCCTCTATATTTTCGGCGGCCATATTTTTCTCTTCATCTATGTTAACTTCTCCTTCTTCGAAGTTGTCATCTTGAGCTCCATCGTTTCCATCATCATCATCGTTATTATCTTCTTCAGACCCCATAGGAGTAGAATCTTCTGATGAAGAAGATGAACTTTCGCTTGCTGAACCCTCTTCATCTATTTCTGCGACCACGACTTGTTTCCCTTTGTAAGAGATAGGCTGGTTACTTTCTTTGGAGATCTCCTACCAACTAGAATTGGGGGACATACGGAGACCTGTCTTATCTCTTCCTTGGAAATAGGTGATGATGTTTGCAGACGTGCTCACGATCTAGTCATCGGAGACGATGAGCTAGAAGGAGGAGGTTGCGAGGGAGGGCCAGGTTCGTTTTGACCTGGATTCTCTTGAGCCGTAGCAATTTCTTCAGGAATGGGGGAGGATGTCCCTTCAATATTTTCTGAAACTCGGCCACCAAGGTCGTGGGGGACATGTTTAAATTCTGCTAGAACTCCATGAGCAAACCAACCATCTAAGGTATTAATTGGTTTCCTCTCACGAATCGGCTCTTCCGTCGATATCTTCCTACAAATTTCACCATGGTGAGGAGCGTGACTCTTCTCTGGAATGAAACCAATTCCATTCTCAATTTTTCTGTCTCTGATCCGAGGTGGGTGGAGAAAGAGAAGGGTTAGAAAGGATAGATGGTCCCACCATCTCATCCAGCTATAGGAAGTGTGGACTATCCGGTCGCAGCTGGGGATGATGAAAGAGGAGTTGACATGACCACCTAATAGTTGCTTCCATATCATGACCTAGTTCAAAGGACCTGTTCCATAGCAGCGCATTCTCTTAGTAACCAACCCACAATCTTCTGGCATGGCTTGGTCATAGTCGAATTGGCAAGCAAAGCGGTTGGGGTAGTAGGGTTCTCCCCAGAACTCTGTCCCTTCTCTAAGAGGTAGACTGCAAGAACTGATGGAGAGAAAGAAAGCCCTTTCCGCTACAGTCAGTGCTCCCTGGTCCACCATATCTGTCTTGAGCGTAGCGATGGAGGTGAAACTGGAAGAAGTCTATTTGATCAAAGTCCTGGATCTTGTTGATTACCCGTTCATACGACTTTTGGCCATGGCTCTTTGTTGAAAAAACCAGAAAGGAAGATGGGAAGGGTTGACATATGCCTTCTCTGGCGCCTCGAAAGTCCAAGGGAAGTAAACTCCCAACCATCTCATAAAGTAATGCCAAGCAGTGTATGCAGAAGAAGATCCCAGGGTGGGGTTCTTGATATGTGTAGATATTTCTCCAAAGGCCCTATAGATAGAACATAGTACAGGAGGCGCAATGGAATATTTCTGACCTTCCGCTAAAGCTCCGGCAATGATGAAGGTGGTAAGGCGAATAGCATCTGCCCACTTAGAACTAGGAAGAGCAACTATGCTTAGCCAGTAAGCTAGAAAGGCTACAAGTTCCCCAAAGGAACTATAATCTGTTCTTTCCTTCATATTGTCATGAAGATTCGTCAGTTTCTTACATCGACTGTCGCGGAATCTGCAGGACAAAAAAAGGGGTTAGTACGCAGGAATATGCGATGAAAAGAAAAATGCTAACGTCTGAGCCTAGAATACCTGAGCATTCTAGAGAAATGAACCAGCATTGCTGAGGGGAAAGTTTGTGAAAATTCAGAATTTTCCCATTTCTCTGAAAAGTTCGATGGTGGTTTCAGAGATGGAAGGTCTACGGTCAGGAGAAGATACAAATGCCAACTCTGCGTTCGTCAGGTTGAACTCGTCATAAAATCTTCCTGTTAATGGAAGACCTTCTATGCGATGCAAATCCCAGAGCGTTATGCTCATTTCTCCAAATGGCAAATGAAGAGAGTTGGTAGTAGGTGACCAATATTCAAGTAAGCCTTTCAGCACGGAAGGCTCCTTGTAGAAGTACTTGGATGTGACTTTTATAAAGGCCCACTTTTACGAGAGTACTTGCATGTTTCTTTAATATGGCCTCTGCCCAGTTTGAATAATAGCGGCGAGAGGTCAGTAGGCCCCTTTTTTGAAAATCTTTCGATCCCCAAAGAGGATCGCAGTCCTTGTACCGCTGTCTGACGGTCTCGTAAAAGTATGTTGGAAAGAGATTATGCAGACTGTGAAAAGGGGTAAGGAAAATCATGGAATGAACTTCTCTGATGATTTGTCGTGGTTTCTGCACCTGTATTTTCCCTTCGAGAATCTGAGGTTCTCGCGTCGCCCATGATTCAGTATACATCAATTTCTCTCCATCCACATAGTCTCTGGGCTCACATTCGAGGATGGCTTGGTGGCGATGAATATTGATGGGAATTACTGTCATGCCTTCTGAATGAGGGTTATCGAATTTCACAACGCCCTCGATTACTCGGACAGATTCCCTAGAATTTTGGAGCTTCTTCTTGTTATGCTCCTTTATCTTTTCCTCAAACTCCTTCGCCTTGTTTCGGTGAGTTTTCTTGGAATGAGAAGCAGAGGGAGTATCCTCTCTTGGAGGGTGTCTGTCACTGTCCGTGCGGATATAGGCGATCGTCTTTAGCCATTTCTCCCAATCATATTCGCGACCGTGCTTCGGAGGCAGTTCTATGTTCCCCATGATTATAGCCCGATGGATGGGAGAGAGAAGTGATTCAATGCGATCAGTAAAGTCAAAAGTTGGGAGTACTGGTTCTTTAAAGTATACGAGAGTTTGAGTGGTGGTTTTGGTGCGTTTGGCCGGTGGTTGATCAGCGGGAGGAGAAGGGTGATGAGAAGGTTGGTCAGTATCGGGCAAGTCAGGATGAGAAGGTTGGTCAGTTGGAGAGTCTACGAGTTGAAAATTCCTCTTGATGCAGGCCATGAAGAAAAAAAGGGGGTTAAAAGCTTAAGGAGATTGCAGGGAAAGTTCAAAAGTTAGAAAAAGAGCTAAGTCTAGGTTGCACGGGTCTGCGCAATCAAAATCAGTTGTGCGGAGTGTTGCAACACTTCAGAAACTTGCACGGATGGGAGATCCGTTGCGCGGGTCGGCGCAATCAATATTGGTTGCTCGGGAAAATTGCCAGAGAAAAAAAAATTTCACCACAGAACAGAAGAAGTGCAGATTATGAAGGGGACGTGATATTTATAGGCTACCGCGGTTGGGTATGTACGCGGCCAGTTGCGCGGGTCCGCGCAAGTCAAATGAAAAGGAAGAATCTTGATCCTTTTTTCGTTTCTTAAGGAAACAAAGAAAGGATCAAGGGGGCATCTGTTGAGGCATAAAAATGATGAAAGAATCAAACATGAAGAGATAAGAAGGTAGGGAGAACTTTTGGAGAGAAGAAGAATGAGATAGCTTCGAAAGGACTGCACTGGACCGCGTAACTAATGTCAGTTGCGTGGGTCCGCACAATCAATCTCCCTTGCGCAGGTCCGCGCAATGAGGATATCAGTTGTGCGGGACCCCGAATTGTGCTGTAGAAATGGTCCTTTTCAGAATGGTCTAAAGCATTGCAAATTTGTCCCACATCGCTAAGATCAAAATTTTCACACATGCAAGGGTCTATAAATACCCTTTCCCCTCCTTCATTTGGAGTAGTTGAATATTTTCAAGAGAAGTGAAGTGGAGCAGAAGACTGAAGGTAGAGAGAAGTCTCCTGTCATGTTACCGAAATGCCTGTGCAAGGATTTTCTCCTTCCAGCCCTCTCCTATTGACAAGTGCAGAGGAAGAAGATTAGTCGATTGAATCAACATTTTCCCTAAGTATTCGGGATGGTTGAAACAGACGTCATTATGCTGCAAAAATCTCTGTTTCATTGAAGACTCGTCGATCTAATCAACATTCCTCCTAAGTCCTAGGAGATGATTGAAACAGGCATCGAAAGGCTGTCGAAATGAACTTTTGATACTTAAAGCACAAGTCATTTATTTCCAAACGATCTATCTTAGAATCAAGGGATGTAAAGAGGATGTAAATGAACCTAGTATTAATGAAATGTGATGAATGTTCTTAATACTCTTTCTCTATTATGTTTGAATAAGACAATTTCCTGAATCGAAACGCATTTATTTCTTTATCGAAATAAAATGGCGACTCTGCTGGGGACTCTATTATTTTCTTGTCTTATTTAAATATTAACAGTAAAGTTGTTATGAACTTTCATCACAGTTTGGCGTCCATAGGACGCCAAAATGGTGACTCTCAGTGGGAAGTCCTCCCCTTCATCTCTAAGATAGATCACTCTAATTGTTCACTTATTAATTATGACTATGTTTCATGATTGAAAGTTTTAAAATCTGACTACGACTTATTACTCATGGCAACTCCTGTAAGAAAAGTAAACTTCCGATTCACCTCGACAGGATTCGTGATAGAATACGCACCAAGTCGTACAAGTAGAAGTGGCATGGCTCAAGTAATAGTTGGGGTCATTTCTGCTTCGCCCCAATCATTAGGGGACAATGCAGGCGGGACCGTTGTAGCCTCTCGTAAGGCAAAAACACGAAACATCAGGAATTCTGAGATGAATTAGCCTTCACTAAGGATCAGAGGGCCTGTAACACGTAGCGCGGTTAAAAGAAATCCCGAACTTGCTGCTCCAGTGATTTATCCTGCGTAAATAATTCCCCAATTGACAGTGCATGAATTCCCAGCTTTAAATGCTCCTGTGACTGAAAGGATAAGAGAGCAGAAATGAAAAGCATTGGTAATCAGATCGCCAATGTCATCCCAGATAGATTCACCAGTATCAATATCATCTCAGTCAATTGATGCCACAAGGGGCACGAAAAAGTCCAATGACACTCCAGCCTCTCCTTTTTCTGCGAGTCCCATTACGTCAACATACTCCCACTCTGCTTCAATTACCACTTCGTCAAAAAGTGGAGAAGCTGCAGGGTTCATGGCCGGAACAAATCCAGATTATAGAGCAACCACAGAGGATCATTTCAATGCAATAGCAGATGCCCAGAATGCATTAATGGAAGAATGCAGAAACCTTAGAGAAGCACTGGCAACCCTCGCATATAACGTAGGTCCAATGGCGATTCCCCGGAATGCAACGAAGGGCCAAGAAAATCAGCCTGATGTCCTCCCACCACAAGAGGCAGGGTCACTAGGGTCTATCCCAGCGGCAAGAACTGTGACATAAGATGAAGTGAGGCAAGTGGTTGAAGAGGCGGTTAGAGCAGAAAGAGAATGCAAAAATATCTGACGTTTTAGGTATCGAACGCCGTATCCAAGGGAAGTAGAAGACATCCCTTTTCCGGCCAATTTCAAGCATCCGAATTTTTAAAAGTTCAATGGAGAAGGATCCCCAGAGGAGCATTTGATGCACTTCATCACTAGTATGGGAAATTTTTCTATGATACCATAGTATTGCTGCGATTGTTTGGTTCATTACTAACGCACAAAGCATTTCAATGGTATTCTAGCTTGGCACCAGGATCGATACGCACCTGGGAACAAATGCAAGAGGTTTTCATGTGAACTTTTTCTCTTCAGAACGTGACGTCAGTATTACGGACTGGCCTCTATACGGTAGAGAGAAGGAGAGCTGGTAGAAAAATTTATAGACAGATGGAAAATGTTGGGGGCTTCATGTAGACAATTACCAGAAGAAAAAGAAAAGGTTAAAATGTGTCTAAATTCTATGGGGACAGGGATTGCGTTCGGACTCACTAGCGCTAATATCAGAACTTTTCGTGATTTGGCCACTAAAGCCCACGCGTTGGAGCTGATGACCAGCAAGATCCCAGCATTGCACCATGATATAACTAGGAGGGTACCCAGCAGGACAGCCGTGAACACTGTCGATCATGACAGAAGAGGTTGTTTTGATAAGAAAACAAATGCGTTTTATTTGGGGGATTTATTCAATGATAACAAAGAACGAATGAGAGAACATTCATCACATTTATCTGAGTTCATTTACATCCTCTGATTCCCTTGATTCTGAAAATAAAGTACAATTAATACAATGTACTAAATGAAAGAGAAGATAGCTCGATGAAAATTTTGGCAGCATTCCGACGCTATTTCGGTCATCTCCTAGATACTTAGGAGGAATTGCTGATTTGATTAACCAGTCTTCAATGAGATGGAGCATCTTTCCAGTCTTTCTTCTTTAAAATACGAAACAGCCCATTGCAGTGTGGCCAAGCCCTGAAGAAATCAGCCTGATCATGATAAATAGGCCCAAAAAGTCTCCCAGAATGAAAGATTAGGGGGTTTCCACCGTCCGTTCAATTTCAAACTTGATGTGTAGCCTTAAAACCACAAATTAGCCATCCACGTCAAATTTCAGCTTCTGGATCATTGTAGAAGTGGCTGAACTGGCAAATCAGCCCTCGAGATTGTGATTTGCGGCCCGCTAGATATCTGGATATACTTCAAACTCGGCCTCAACGCTTCAAATACAATGGGCAAGTAAATGGGTGGAGTAGATTTTCTGTTTGCATCATCATAGGCCTCACATGTACATTGCACATGCATGGTGTATGAGTGCATGGGACGTGCACCGCATTTTCAAAGTCGGTCAGCGCTGCTGACCCGACTCTCGTCCTCTCTGTTTAAGAAAACGCTCCAATGTCTTCACAGTCATCTTGCAATTCTCTTAGCGTGACCCAATCATGACTCCATTGAATGATCTGAATCGCTCATTCATTCCAGAGGATAGGAATTAGCCTCGCCTAGCTCTCCTTTTGTCTCCATGCAAACCATTGAAAGATCTCAACCGTTAACAAGCAGATGAACGGTTAAGTGGATAATTTGGTGGATCGCACTGTTTTCGATTCAAAAGCAGTCTGTCCTTAGTGGTTTTTCATCGTGATTCCAACGAACGGAGTAGATCTTCCAAAAGACTCCAGTAAATGGTCCTTTAAAAACCACAGAGTCGACGTACGTCGACTCTGTCGAAAACAGAGCATCGGTCCTTCCTAGTGGGCCACCATCACGCATTTAGGGAATGATCCGAGGCATCCATGAGATAGAGGGAGTGAAAACAATCGAGGTGATGCTGAGCTTTGGCGACGATGTCCAGCCGTACGATCTCTACGGTGACTGGAAAACGACCGTTCAGCGGCTTTCAAGGCTTGATTACCCATGTGGGCCACATCATCAGTTGATCAAACTGGCCTTTCATGGTCGAAATTCAGAGAGGAAGACATTAGACGGCGTGGATCACTCAAAAGAGAGTTGTATTAGACTTTACCAGCAACACCACATATCTTTCAAAAGACGGTGATTGCGCAGAGCTGCAACAACAACTTCTCCTTTGCGCGGATGTCTTCCTTTGCATAGACGTTGCAGACTCGTCCTTTGCGCGGACATTGCAGACTCTTCCTTTGCGTGGATGCCAGCAACTCTGCAGACTCTTCCTTTGCACGGACGCCAGCAACTTTGCAGACTCTTCCTTTGTGCGAACGCCAGCAACTTTGGTTGTGCTGGTCCACGCAAGCGACTTCAGTTGTGCCGGCTAGCACGAAGACTTCCTTTTCTCTTTCTCCTCTCCCATTTCTTTGGCCCACCAGCTCTCGTCCGATCCCTCCTTTTAAATGAAGCGGAAGTGGGGCTATTTATAGGCCTCACCACTCTTACAGAGTGGTGATCACCCCCACGTATTGCTTCATACTGGAATTCCTTCTTTTCTTAAGCTATGGTGACCACCAAGCCACCTCTTAAACGGTGGTGTATGACCTTTCTCTCTTAAAATGACACATATGCTCCTCTTTTTACCAAATTACCCTTTTTCAATCCCTTTTACCAGAATACCTAAACTACCCCTTGGATATGAAATGTTACCAAAATACCTAAACTACCCCTGGAACTGGATTTTTACCAAAATACCTTTGGAACTGGCTTTTTACCAAAATACCTTTGGAACTAGATTTTTACCAAAATACCTAAACTACCTGTGGAGCTGATACTTTCCCAAAATCCCTAAACTACCCGTGGAGCTGATACTTTCCTAAAATACCAAAACTACCCCTGGAGAAGATTAATAACATGTGATTTTTTGACCACTGCAATGAGATATTTTTGTGCCTCAATAGAGGTAAAGATGCAAGGGACTCGAGGGAAAGAAGGCCAGACCGACGTGAAGAAGAGAGTCAGTCAAGAAACAGATACAATGGGAAGAGGCCTAGAATGCTGAATTCTCATGAGGGGTTCGCATTCAATAAGGAAGATGTCGCCCCTATGATGGAACAATTATTGAAAGCTGGCACGATAATATTACCAGAGCCTAAACGCCCAGAAGACGTGACAAGAACCAAAGAAAGGGATTTCTGTCATTATCATCGTCTAGTGGGACATCCAACAGAGAACTGCTATACATTGAAATGTATAATACAGCGACTGATCGATAGGGGTGAGATAGTACTGGGAAAAGAAAAAGAAAAGGGCGCCATGGCAACCGTAAATGTGCTTACAGTCCGAAAGAAGGACCAAGAGGTGAATGACGAAGGAAATGGTAAAGTGACAAAGAAGGTTGCAGTAATCATGTTAAGGTCAGGTAAAAAGGTGGTAAGCCCTATAAAGTAAAAATCCGAAGTCACTAGGAAAGAAATGATTGAAAGACAGAGTGATGGCGACAAGACAAAAGAAAAGAATGAGGTGACGAGAGTAACTTATGACGTGGTAAGTCATCTAAAAGGAATATCGGTCTGATTAAGTGTCTATGACACACTTAAGCTATCAGAAGAATTTCAACAGAGTTTGATCCACGCATTATCCGATCACGACATTAGAGAAACTTTACTGGTAGAGTTAAAACATGAAGAACTTGATGAATAAGAGGACTGTCTCCCAGTCATTTCTTTTTCTGAGGATGATCTGATTTGCGAGGGAGAACATAATAGGCCACTGATGATAGAGGGCCATATCCGCGGGAAGAGAGTCAAACGGATTATGATAGATAATGGGTCTGCAGTGAATCTTTTACCACTTTCGATGTTAAGTAAGTTAAATTACCGTCGTTCAAAACTATGCCCCAACGGAATGATGATACAGGATTTTAATCAAGATGGGCAACATGCACTTGACAAGATTACGGTAACATTGGAAATAGGGGAATTGACTACTGACGTTGTATGTCACGTTATAAGTGCAGTAACGACATACAACCTTCTCCTAGGAAGGCCGTGGATACATCAGTACAATATCATACCCTCTACTTTGCATCAATGTTTCAAATACTGTAAAGACGGAGTACAGTATAAAGTAATGGCCAATGCAAAACCATATACAGAAGCTGAGTCCTTTACAGATGCTAGCTACTATAAAGAATTTGCTATTGAAAAGATGAATAAGGATGAAAGTAGAGTCCTAAAGGATGATCAGGAAAGTGCGATTACAGAAAGAACAGAAAAAGCAGGACCATCTGAAACTGTGAAAAAAAACAAGAGGTTCTATTTTGTACCAAAATATTTAAGGCAGCCAGGACAACCGCCGTTGACTTTACTGTCATTTGAATAGTTAAAAATTTTACAGTCAAATTATACGGTACCGCTGCCGTATGCTGAAAGAAAAGTCTTGATGTTCACCGTCAAGCGATAACGATCGCTATCAAACATTGATGATCGTCACCGACGCTAAAGATTTCCATCAAAATCACCAGGTATCAATGATTTTTAAAATAAAAAGAGAGCAACTATAGTTATCGCCGATCAATCACTCATCAAAGTTTCCATCCTCGCTAAGCTGGTACATTATTTTAAACATGATACAAAAAGTCCTTATGACATTATCAGCAGCAGTGAAATGTCAATCATTGATCAACCATCTGCCTATAGCAGAATAAATCATATAACCAACTGTATATAAAATTGGTGACAACAATGGTTGCTTACTGTAAAAAGGTAGTCTAGTCAAGTCCCGAAAAAAAGAAAAAGAAAAAAGAAAAAAAGGCCAAGTCATAAGAGGACCAAGTCTCCAAGACCTAAGAAGACCAAATTCTAAAAGGATTAAATTTTAAAAGGGACCAGCTACGCATAAGACCTATAATCATTTAAGGCAGCTCAGTCAAGCCAATGGCCCGCTGTGCATGAGACCTATGAAGAATGTCATTCGAGCAGCGGTGAGAAGCTAGTGGCCCTAAAAAGCCCGTGAAGGCCATCATATGCATACCCATGCGGGCAGCTAACGGAGTCAATGACCAAAAGCCAAAGGGCCAAAAGTCCTCAAATGACCAATCAGCGTAAACCCCATGCCGTCTGTATAGCTTTCCAGCAGCATCACGAGGAGTGGAGGACAATGCCCTCCCGTGAATGGGCCCGACCTTGGAGACGAAGAAAATGAGGGCTGCAGTGCGAGATTTAGATAGGCCAACCATGCATAAGACCTTCCAGATTTGTGGTTCGATTCTAGTACTAACTCATGAGGAAGGGCTTGAACCTACTCATCGATGGACTAACAAGCATGGATTTGGTACCCCCAAAGGTAGCCTTACAAGTTTTGTGAACTCTAGAGAGTGTTGAGGCATAAAAAATGGTGAAGGAATCAAGCAAGGAAAGGAAAAGAGATAAGAAGAACTTTCGGAAAGAAGAAGAAAGAGATAGCCTTCACAAGAGTGCGCAGGTCCGTGCAGCCATTATAGGTTGGGCGGATCTGCGCAGACAATATAAGTTGCGCGGGCTCACGCAATGAAAGTATCAGTTGCGCGGGACCTCAGAATGTACTACACAAAGGGCTTCATTCAGAATGACTTAAAGCACTAAAAAATAGTCCCACATCGCTAAGATCAGGATTTTCACACGTGCGAGGGTGTATAAATACCCCCTCCCCTCCATTAAAGAGAACTTGAAGATTTTCAAGAGAAGAAGAGCGGAGCAGAAGACAGAAGGTAGAAGAAAGCCACCTGGCAGTTGCGCAGGACCGCGCAACCGGTATTAGTTACACAGGTCCGCGTAATCAGACTGCCCTGCAGTCTGTGAAGTCCAAGGACCGTTATGCTGAAGTTCATGAATTAAGCTTCCTTTCTCCGGGCTTTCTCCTCTTCATGAGTTCAAAGGAGAAAGATCAGTTGATCTAATCGACATTCCTCCTAAGTCCCAGAAGATGGTTGGAATAGACGCTGTTATGCTGTTGAAATCTTTATTTCATTAAAGACCCACCGATCGGAATGACATTCGTCCTAAGTCTTAGGAGATGATCGAATCAGGTGTAGGAAGGCTGTCAAAATGAACTTTTGATATTTAAAGCATAAGTCCATTTCTAAGTGATTTATCTTAGAATCAAGGGATGTAAACAGGATGTAAATGAACTCAGTATCAATAACATGTTATGAATGTTCCCAGTACTCTTTCTCTGTTATGTTTAAATAAGACAATCTCCCTAAATCAAATGCTTTTGTTTCTTTGTCGAAACAAAATGGCGACTCTGCTGGGGACTGTTTTTATCTTATTCAAAACATTAACAGTAAAGTTTTTATGAACATTTGTCATGATTGTGCGTCCTATGGACGCCAAAATGGTGACTCTCAGTGGGAAGTCCTCCCCTTCATCTCTAAGATAAATCACTCCAATCTTTTAACTACTAATTATAACTTTGATTCATGATTGAAGAAAGAAGTTTGAAAATTTGACTACGACTTTTTACTCATGGCGATCCCTGTAAGAAAAGTGAACTTCCGATTCACCCCGACAGGGTTCGTGATAGAATACGCATCAAGTCATGTGAGTGTCGGCATGATTCAAGCAATAGCTAGGGTCATTTCTGCCTTGCCCCAGTCATCAGAAGACAATGCAGGCTGGACTGTCGTGACCTCTCGTAAGACAAGGACACGAAACTTCAGAATTTCAGAAATGAATTAGCCTTCATTAAAAATCAGAGGGCCCGTAACGCGAAGCACGGTTAAAAGAAATCCTGAACTCGCTCCTCCAGTGATTTATCCAGCGCAAACAGTTTCCCAGTTGACAGCGCGCGACTTCCCGTCTCTAAATGCTTCAATGGCTGAACGAATAAGAGAATGAAAGGGAAAAGCATTGGTCATCAGATCACCAACGCCATCCCTAAAAGATGTACCGATATCGGCGTCATCACATTCAATTGATGTCGCCAGGAATACGAAAAAGCCTGATGAAACTCCGTCCCCTCCCTTTTCTGCAAGCCCCGTCACATCTGCATTCTCTTGTTCTCCTTCGACTACTGCTTCATCGAAAAGTGGAGAAGCTGCAGTATTCATGGCTGGAACAAATCCAGACTATAGAACAACTACAGAGGATCGTTTCAATGCAATGGCAGAAGCCCAAAATGCATTAATGGAGGAGTGAAAAAATCTCAGAGAAGCACTGGCAACCCTTGCACACAACGTAGCCCGAATGGCCATCCCCCAGAATGCAGCTGAAGGGTAAGAAAATTAACTTAATGTCCTCCCACCATAGGGGTCAGGGTCGCTAGGGTCTACCCCTGCAGCAAGGACTGTGACACAAGAAGAGGTAAGGCAAGTGGTCGAAGAGGTGGTGAGAGCAGAAAAGGAACGAGAAAATACCGGACATTTTAGGTATCAAACGTCGTACCCAAGGGAAGTAGAAGACATCCCTTTCCTGCCAATTTCAAACACCCAGATTTTCAAAAGTTCAATGGAGAAGGATCCCCGAAGGAGCATCTGATGCACTTCATCATTAGCATAGGAAAATTTACTACGATACCACAGTACTACTTACGGTTGTATGGTTCATCACTAACACATAAAGCGTTTCGATGGTATTCTAGTTTGACACCTGGATCGATACGTACCTAGGAACAAATGCAGGAGGTTTTCATGTCAAACTTCTTCTCCTCGGAACGTGACGTTAGTATTACGAAATTGGCCTCTATTCAGCAAAGAGAAGGAGAGCCGGTAGAGAAGTTCATAGATAGGTGGAAAACATTAGGGGCTTCATGTAGACAACTACCGAAGGAAAAAGAACAAGTTAAGATGTGCCTAAATTCTATGGGGACGGGAATTGCATTCGGACTAACTAGCGCCGATATCAGGACCTTTCGTGATTTGGCTACTAAAGCCCATGCGTTGGAGCTGATGACTCGCAAGATCCCAGCATTTCACCATGATACGAGTAGGAGAGTGTCTGGCAGGACAGCTGTGAACGCTGTCGATCATGATAGAAGAAAAAAAGATACAAAGAACTCGAGAGAAAGAAGACCGAACCGACGCGAAGAAGGTGATAAGTCAAGAAATAAGTACAATGGGAAGAGGCCTAGAATGCTGAACTCTCATGAGGGGTTCGCATTTGAAAAAGAAGATGTCGCCCCTATGATGGAACAGTTGTTAAAAGCTGGCACGATATTATTGTCGGAACCTAAGCGCCCAGAAGATGTGACAAGAACCGGAGAAAGGGATTTCTATCGTTATCATCGTCTGGTAAGGCATCCAACAGAGAACTGTTATACACTGAAATGTATAATACAACGACTGATCGATAGGGGCAAGATAGTATTGGGGAAAGAAAGAGGAAGAGGCTCCATGGCAACCGTAAACATGCTTATAGTCCAAGAAAAGGACCAAGATGTGAATAACGCAGGAAGTGGCAAAGCTGTAAAGAAGGTTACGATAATCACACTACGGTCAGGTAAGAAGGTGGTGATCCTTACAAAATAAAAATCAGAAGTCACTGGAAAAGAAATGACTGTAAAAGAGAGTTACAGTGGCAGGACGAAAGAAAAGAATGAGATGACAAGAATAAATTATGATGTGGTAAATCATCTGTAACACCCTGAAAATTGGGGGGTCAGGTAGAAACCCAACTCCCGAGTTCCAGAACGTCACTTATGCAACATAGATAATGATAAATGCATGTTGTCTATAGAATGGCATTAAACAAGATTGAGACTAAGCCAAAATAGCATATCATACTCCAGAGACAGTTAAATGAGCAAGCGGAAGACTGATAAATACATAAAATATATAATTGATTGTAAGTCTCCTGAGTGTGAACAGGTTACCAGGTTAATTAAATACATATATACTCCAAAACTGGAAAGAAAAGAATATACATGAGTGCTCCAAAAATATAAAATGACAAGTGTCAAGGCATCTACTCAACCTCCCTATAATCCCGTCGATCAGAACACGTATAAAGGAGGGATCCTCCTCATCATCATCAAGTCCGGCTCTGCCTCGCAGGCCGCGCCATCATCTGCAATTACAAAAGGGTCTGGTGGGTGTCCGGAACACCATCCCGTAACGTGGGAGTGAGTAATTAACTCAGTGGGAGAATAGAGCAAAGATTAGCATGTTATCAATTCAGTCACGCATTAATAGCAAAGCAAACAATCAAACATTCCTAGATACTGTTGTTAATGTATGCATGAAATGACATGATGGATGCCCTCACCGACATACTCCCTCATGCGGCACCATCTGCGTCCACGGCATACTTTCTTCCCACAGTGCATCACATCTTCCAGGTACATGCAATGTGATATGGATAATGATTATCGAGTTGTTATTAGTTCTTTTCATACAACAGGATTGGAAAACTAGAGTACCTTGCTTATATCATTCCCAACACAGATCCTGTCTAGGGTCGTCACTCCTAGTAATCTCATACGATGTTATATTTGTAGGTCGCTGCAAGGGCTGTCAGGGCTGTTGCTCACACTCGTTGCACCTCTCCCCCATCACCTTATTAATACAGGCCTAATTATCCTTAAGACTGCATCAGGACTCGTCGCCCCCATGCGGTGTCAGGATAAACTCAAGGTCACTACAAAGGGCTCGTCACCTGATCAGTGTAGGCCAACAGCAAGAATATAGTGTTCCATACCACCATAATCTGCTCAGAGTAGGGTGCTCACTGGTCACTATGGGGAGGTTTGTGGCCCCAGCGTAGGCCGACAGCTCGACCACGGTGTTCCATACCACCATGCCCGGCTCATGAGTCTTTATGGATCAAGGTACCATGGTTGACAGGGTTTTCAATGGTAAGTTCAGTACCCTAGGTTCAAGCAGTTATGACTCATACATGGTGAACATACAATGGCCAGTCGGGTTACTCGACGGGCTCAACTAGTACGAGCGCATCTCAAGCTGAACGACATGAAGTGCATGAAACACTTCATGTGGCCTAACCACTGCCGCCAATCCAAAACACGACTCACGTTCATCGGCGCGTCCTTTGTGGCAAAGAGAATCCAACCACGAATTTAATCCGTTACTGACTGCCTGGACTAGGTCATAGCCCCAAGCATTTGCATATCAATATCAGTACGCATATGAGAGTAACAGAAATGAATATAAACCATACAAGTATGTTAACACATGTTATAACATACAATGTAAGCAATCAACCAACACATGTATTCCATACATATAAGGAAATCAATTCATATAGCAAACATGTAGGAAATCATATACAACATCATGTGGATTGAGAATTCATTCTCAAAACTAATTTACAACACCATTTACTCAATACATACTAATACAAACATTTATACAAACACTTAGTCTACACACTTTAGTCTACATAGCGTATGTCGACCCAAAGTGCACATTAGGGCGAATCTCTTCGTCAAACAGATTATACACGCATACATAATATCATAATACGATGAATTTACATGTCAAGCATTTCAGCAAAATACAGACGTATACAGTATTTTCTATAAATGCCTAAAATACCCTAAATCTCATATTTACCGTACGTTTACGAAATGGAAAATGGACAGCACATTGTACATGTCAAACGGGGTTGTCGTCGATAATCTACTATTAAACGACAGTGAAAGCTTTGAAATCAGTCAATCAAAGCATCTAAAATCCTCACCTTTTGCCCTAGACGTGTATCGTTTCGAATGGAATGAATACGCTTCGTCAACGGCGTAGCGGCGACCTAATACACAAGTTACATAAGCTACTTTGCTATTGAATCAAAGGAATCTCTAAATCAGCAAGTGGTTTAGGGTTTTTCTTACCTAGGAGTGCGTTGGAATCGCCGGGAAAGTGATTGGAGTGCAGTGCTTCGATAAGTGCAAACGCTGCAGCAAGTGGCGGGAATTCTTTCCCACACTCTCTCACAAACTCTCACTTTCTCTCTCTCTCAATCTAGGGTTTTATCCAAATTCGGATGAGAGAGATATGAGAGGGTTTTAAGCCCTTATATAGGCTAAAACTTCACCAAAACAGACTTGGGAACAAAGTATACTTGAGTTATAACCAAATTGGGACTTTTCCGATCCAAAAGAGTGTTTCGGGAGGTCCCCTGGCCGAACGCGGTCGGACTTAAGCTCATGGATACTGGATCTAGCACACATCAAGTTTTCAGACCGGTAGAGTTCCCAGATCGCACGTGGCGGTCCAGTTGTTTCAGAGTATTATAGCTTCATTGATTCTACAAGTTTTGGGTCTTGCAGAACGTATTTAAAGCGATCAAGGACAATTTCGCAGCTACTCTAGCGTAGCGCTAGCTAACTTATGCTTAATTTATGAAGGAATTAATCCTAAGTGATTTCTTTGGCTTTGGAAGTGGATTCTGAGAGGTTACCAAGGTGTTATGGTTGACCCATTACCTAAGGACTTCTAATCCCAGGTTGGCAAAAATTCGGGGTGTTACATCATCTAAAAGGAATACCGGCCCGATTAAGCGTTTATGATGCACTGAAGCTATTAGAAGAATTCTGACAAAGTTTGATCTAGGCCTTATCTAATCATGACATCAGGAAAACCTTACTGGCAGAGGTAGAACATGGAGACCTCAATGAGCATGAAGACTCTTTCCCAGTCATTTCTTTTTCTGATGATGATCTGATCTGTGAGGAAGACCATAACAGACCACTAATGATAGAAGGCCATATTCGCGGGAAGAAAGTTAAACGGATTCTGTAGGGCACTCTCAATGCTAAATAAATTAAACTATCGTCGCTCGGAACTATGCCCCAGCGGAATGATGATACAAGGTTTTAATAAAGATGGGCAGCGCGCACTTGGAAAAATTACGGTAATGTTGAAAATAGGAGAACTGATTACTGACATTGTTTGTCATGTCATAAATGCAATAAAGACATACAATCTTCTCCTAAGAAGGCCATGGATACATCAATATAATATCATACCCTCTACTCTGCATCAGTGTTTCAAATATTGTAAAGACGGAGTATAACGTAAAGTGATGGCTGATGCGAGACCGTATACGGAAGCTGAGTCCTTCTTTGTAGATGCTAGCTATTATAAAGAATTCGCTATTGAAAAAATGAATAAGGATGAAGGTAGTGCCCTACAGAATAATCGAGAAAGTGCAATTACGAAGTTGGCAGAAAAGGCAGTACCATCTGAAACTGTGGAAATAAGCAAGAAGTTTTATTTTGTACCAAAACATTTAAGGCGACCGGGACAACCTCCGTTGACGCTACTGTCATCTGAACAACTAAAAATTTTACAGTCAAATTATATGGTGCCGCTACCGTATGCTGAAAGAAATAAGCCATTTTCGACCGCTCCAACAAGATTTCAAGTTAAGGTAAATGAAAAATATCCTGAGCCAATCGAATTCTATATTCCAGAAGCAGTACGGATGAGAGGAGAGACTCAAAGTAATGACTATCGTGGTAGGTTGACACCACAAACCTCCAAAAGTATAGTCCGGCCAGCAAGAAAATTATGAAAAACATGGGCTTTGATTATGAAGAGCCCGTTGGCCTAAACCATGGGAAGGGAATTCAAGTCCCCATTGGTATCAATCAAGAGAAGCGTCGAAAATTTCAAGGGTTGGGGGTAAACTAGTTAATGAATACGATTACAATTGTATAGCCTCCTGCAGAAATATATTGCCTCAATATCTTCAAGAAGAAAGAATCTATCTCCAATAACGGTCACGATCATATCCAGGGGGCAAATTCAAAGCCAAATGAGGTAAAGTGTGCTCAATGAAAGTGAAATTCTTTAAGGAAGTAAATGAAAGCTTATGTTGGCCTATACTCGCGTTGACAAAAAGGGAAATTGCTTCCGAAGACGCCACTAATTTTGATACAGAACATTACCAAGATATTAATTCTGTATCAAAAGGGGGCAAGATGAATAGGACGAATAAGGAAGAATCTCGTAAGCATATCAAAATCATATGATAAAGCATATCAAGATCATGTGATAGCAAATAAAGAAAGATGAAGAAAGTGAGCGCCGTCAAGGGAGTTCTACAAAATTTTGCCTGAAATTGATATCACCATCAAGCTGGTATATTACAAACAATACAGACAAACAATACAGACAAACGATACAGATAAATAATTTCAGGCAAAAATACCCATCATCATATTTCAAGACAGCATGCTAGATCATCGCTAAAAGTCTTTAGTCTTCCAAGACATTTGAAGATAGCATATTAAATCGTAACTGAACAAAAAGCGCCAATGATCGCTATCAAGCATGACGTTCATCGCCGATAGAAAATCTTCATCGAAATCGAATTATCAGGTATCAATGATCATAAAAAGAAAAAGAAAACAGCTATCACTGTTGCTGATCAATCACTCATCAAAGTTGCCATCATCGCCAAGCTGATACATTGTTTTGAACACGATACAAAAGTCCTTATGACATTATCAGCAGCAGTGAAATGTCAATTATTGATCGGCCATATGAGAATAGAAGAATGAATCATACAGTCAACTGTATATACATAATTGGCAATAGCGATGGCTGTTTATTATAAAAAAAGGCAGCCTAGTCAAGTCTCAAAAAAAAAAGAGGAGAGAGAAGAAAAGAAAAGAAAAGCTAAGTCCTAAAAGGACCAAATTTCAAAAGGACCACCTACGCATAAGACCTATGAAGATTGCCATTCGAGCAGCGGCGAGAAGCCAGTGACCCTAAAAAGCTTGGGAAGGCCATCGTACGCATACACATGCGGGCAGCTGATGGAGTCAATGACCAAAAGCCAGAAGGCCAAGAGTTGACAAAAAGCCAAGAGCTCAAAGTCTTCAAATAACCAAAGGCCAAAAGAGCTAAAAGTCTTCAAAAGACCAAAAGCTAAAAGAGCCAAAAGTCAACCGAAAGACCAAAAGTAAAGGCCAAAAAGTCGACTAAAAGCCAAAGTGTTAAAAGTCCTCAAATGACCAGTCAAGCGTAACACCCATGCCGTCTGTATAGCTTTCCGGCAGCATCACGGGGAATGGAGGACAAGCCGTCCCGTGAATGGGCCCGACCTTGCAGGCGAAGAAAATGAGGGCTGCAGTGTGCGCAGGACAGGCCAACCATGCATAAGACCCCCCAGATTTATGGTTCGATTCTGGTACTAACTCATGAGGAAGGGCTCAAACCTACTCATCGATGGATCGGCAACCATGGATTTGGTACCCTCAAAGGTAGCCTTGCGAGCTCAGCGAACTCTAGAGAGTTACAGTGGCCAACCCTGTGCGTAAAACCAACCGAGTTCACGGCCCCGGTAGCTTCACTGGGCCCCTCTGATGGATCGCGGTTTGTAAACTCCCTAGGCAGTGAAAAGTCCAGTGAACTCTAGAGAGTTACAGAGACCATCACGTAAGACCCAACTCTAACTAGAGTCCAAGTAAATGCGCCAAGTAAATTCACTCTACTACTAAAAAGAGCCTAAACTGTGTGCGACTGACTGAATTGGAACTTAGCACCGCCAATGAAATATAAACGAATGAAGTCATGTAGGGAATCCGATACTGACAGGCGTAAATATTGGTGCTTTATGATTAGTTCAATAAAATGTTATGACAAACTGTAAAACTATGTGCAACGTTCAAAATGCAGCAAATTCATGTTGAAGTTATGACATAGAAAATACGTCTGGAATAATGCATAATGTAGAAATGCATGAAAAGTTACTGAAATTTACTAATGAAAATCAAAAGAGAACATACTCTCAAAAAAAAAAAAAAAGAGAGAAAGAAGAAAGAAGAAAGGAAGAAGCAAAAGTATGAATAAAAAAGGGAGGAATTACATGCTTATAATTCCTCTGTGATGCCTATTACATTCATATATTGCCACAAGTTTTCCTTTAATTCAAGCTGAGCTGCATCATGCTTTAATTTTTCTTCAAGAATAATCTTTATTTGATCAGGAAGGCCAGCTAATTTGTCTTCTAGAGATGAGATTATTTCCTTGCTCTTGAGTGATTCAAACTTTTCAGCGTCAAAAGATCGAATATTGACATCAAGTTTTATCTGTGAAATCTCTTCTCTTAAAGCCGCGATACGATCTTGAATAAGTGCCTTGTCATCAGTAAGGGTCTTCAATTGTTCTTGCAATGATAATTGTTCCTGGTCTAATTCAGATATGGTGGAAGCAATGAGTGAAGCCCTCTCCTTAGACAAAGTTAATTGCTTCCCATATTCAAGAACTTCTGGAGCAATCGTAATATTCTCTGCTAATGCTAAAGAGGCTATGGAATTACGGAATCTGAGAAGGGAATCGCGCAAAACAGAAATATTAATCCTCGCCATCTTTGCAGAGTTTTCCAGAATTTCGATGGCAATATCCAGGTCTGGCCATTGTTTAGGATCCTTGAAGATATGAACCACCGTTAACAAAGAGTTTTTCATCAAAAGTATTTTGTGAGTGGGAATCTTCGAAGGGAATGGTAGCTCAGAGACAGTGGCCACAGATTCGGAGCTGGCCGCCCCACTACAGGGGAGAATTCCTGTAATATGGATAGGAGATCGAGTTAGAACGAGAAATATAAAATGAAGAATTCATAGTTCTTCAAATTAATATACATACCTACCATAGAAGTGTGACCAGCAAGTAAGGGAACTTCTGGGGCTACAGAAGTACCAGCTTCCAACATGTCAGCAAGAGAGGGCGCTCTCACTTCTTTGCTAGAATCTCTGGTAGTAGGAGTTGGTAGATCAGTAGTCTCGATAAGAAATACAATTTCACGGGCCACACTCTTCGGCGCCACTAGAGGGGCCAACGAAACCTATGGGGAGACCATTGGTGTAGCTGGATGAAGATCTGCAGAGGGGGCAGCGTTCGTTCCGATGCAAGCCACATGGGTACCTAAAAAGGAAATGATAGTGGTGTTAAGATAGTGATCACTGGACAAACATGTAAATGTTTAAAGAATTTGGGCTCCCTTACCAGGTGAATACCCATATTCCCCATAGTCCAAGAGTTCTTCATCCTCTTCGGCTACCGCCTGTGGCTTGCCAGGAACGGAAGTGGCAAGGGAAGTTTCAGGAGCCATGGGGAGATGTTCTTCCTCTATATTTTCAGTGGTTATATTTTCCTCATCATCTATGTTGACCTCCCCTTCTTTGTAATCATTGTCCTGAGCTCCATCATTGTCATCACCATTATTATCATCTCCAGATACCAAGGAAGTGGAATTTCCTAATGCAGAAGATGAACTTTCACTAGAAGATGAACTTTCGCTTGCCAGATCTTCCTCATCTACTTCTGCAACCATGACTTGTTTTCCTTTATAGGAAATAGGCTGGTTGCTTTCTCTCAGAGATCTCCTGCCAACTAGAATCGAGGGAGATGAAGAAACCTGTCTTGCCTCTTCCTGAGGAGTGGGTGACGACATTTGCAGATGTGCTCGTGATCTAGTCATCGGGGATGATGAGCTAGGAGGAAGAGTTTGTGGAGAAGGGGCAGGTTCGTTTCGATCTGGACCTTCCTCAGCTGTAGCAGTCTCTTCAGGAATAGGGGAGGATGCTCCTGCAACATCCTCTGGAGGTCGGCCACTAAGGTCGTGGGGGACATGTTCAAATTTTGCCAGGACTCCATGGGCAAACCAACCATCTAAAGTATTAATTGGTTTTCTCTCACAGATTAGCTCTTTCGTCGAAATCTTTCTACAAATTTTTCCATGATGAGGAGTGCGACTTTTCTCTGGAATGAAGCCGATTCAGTCCTCAATTTTTCTGTCCCTAAGCCGAGGTGGATGGAGAAAGAGAAGAGAATCCACTGGTAGGCGTTTGTTGATCAGAAATGATTGGTGGTCCCACCATCTCATCCAGTTGTAAGAAGTATGGACTATCCGGTCGTAGCTAGGGATGATGAAAGAAGAGATGACATGGCCGCCTAATAGTTGTTTCCATATCATGGCCCAGTTCAAAGGACCTGTTCCATAGCAACGCATTCTCTTAGTAACCAGCCCACCATTTTCTGGCATGAGTTGGTCATAGCCGAATTGGCGAGCAAAACGACTGGGATAGTAGGGTTCTCTCCAGAATTTCGTTCCTTCCCTAAGGGGCAAACTGCAAGAACGAATAGAAAGAAAAAAGGCCCTTTCCGCTACAGTTAGTGCCCCCTGATCTACCATATCTGTATCTTGAATGTAATGATGAAGTCGGAACTGGAAGAAGTCCACTTGATCAAAATCCTGGATCTTATTGATTACCCATTCGTACGATCTTCTGGCCATGGCCCTTTGTTGAAAAAACCAAAGAGGAAGATGAGAAGGGCTGATGTAAGCTTTTTCTGGTGCTTCAAAAGTCCAGGGAAAATAGACTCCTAACCATCCGGTGAAGTAGTGTCAGGCGGTATACGCTGATGAAGATCCCAGGGTGAGATTTTTGACATGTGTAGAGATTTCTTCAAAGGCCCGATAAATGGAACATAGCACAGGGGGCGCAATGGAATACTTCTGACCTTCCGCTAGAGCTCCTGCGACAACGAAGGTGGTGGGGCGAATAGTATCTTCCCACTTGGAACTAGAAAGGGCAACTATGCTTAGCCAATAAGCTAGGAAGGCTGCAAGTTCTCCAAAGACACTATAATCTGGTCGTTCCTTCATGTTGTCATGAAGAGTCGTTAATTCCTTACAGCGACTATCACGGAATCTACAAAATGAAAAAAGGGGGATGTTAATATGCAGGAATATATGGAGAAGAAGAAGATGTTAATCATTAGGTCTGGAATACCTGAGTATTCTAGAAAAATGGGCCAGCCATTGCAAAGGTGATAGTTTGTGAATATTTGGAAATTTTCTCATTTTTCTGAAAAGTTCGATGGTGGTTTCAGAGATAGAAGGTCTGCGGTCAGGAGAGGATACAAAGGCCAATTCTACGTTTGTCGGGATGAACTCGTCATAAAGTCTTCCTGTAAGTGGGAGACCTGCTATGCGATGCAGATCTCATAACGATATGCTCATTTCTTCGAACGGTAGATGAAGAGAATTGGTGGTGGGAGACCAGTATTCGAGGAATCCTTTCAGCACGGTGGGTTCTGTTTCGACAAAGAAACAAATGCATTTTGATTTGGAGAGATTGTCTTATTCAAATCTAACAGAGAAAGAGTACTATGAACATTCATCACATTCTATTAATACTGAGTTCGTTTACATCCTCTTTACATCCCTTGATTCTAAGATAAATCGTTTAGAAGTAAAGGCTTTGTGCTTTAAGCATCAAGAGTTCATTTCAGCAGCCTTCCGGCGCCTGATTTGATCATCTCCTATGACTTAGGAGGAATGCCGATCCGATCGACGGGCCTTCAATGAAATAGAGATTTCGGCAGCATAACAGCGCCTGTTCAACCATCCTCTGAGACTTAGGAGGAATGTCGATTAAATCGACTGATCTTTCTCCTTAGAACCCATGAAGAGGAGAAAACTCAGAGAAAGGAAGCCTGGGCCACGGACTTCGACAGCACAATGGTTCTTGGGGTTTACAGACTGCAGGGCAGTACGGTTGCACGGACACGCGCAACCGATATTGGTTGTGCGGTCCTGCACAACTCCCAGGAGACTTTGCTCCTACCTTCTGTCTTCCGCTCCACTTTGTTCCTCTTGAAAATCTTCAATCCTCCTCAATGAAGGAAGGGAGGGGGTATTTATAGACCCTCGCACGTGTGAAAATCATGATCTTAGCGATGTGGGACTATTTTTTTAGTGCTTCAAGTTATCTTGAACGAAGTCTCTTGTACAATTCATTACGAGATCCCGCGCAACTGCTATTCTAGTTGCACGGTCATGCGCAACAGAGATTGAGTGCGCGGAACCGTGCAACCTATAATGGCTGCGCGGTCCTGCGCACTGTCATGAAAACTACCTCTCCCTTCTTCTTTCTGAAAGTTCCTTCAAACCTCTTATCTCTTCTTGCTTTAATCCTTTGCCTTTTTTTGTGCCTAAACAGATGCCCCCTCAATCCTTCCTTGATTGATTCCTGAAATCAAAGGGAGGATCGATCTTTCTCTCCTTGAAGAACTTTGAATAAACTGCAACTGAAGGATGACCGAATGCTCTTTCTTGCACGGGAGACTGGATGATTACACTTGCATGGCAGACTGGCTGATCATACTTGACCAGAAGATTGAATGATAGCGTTCGATCGGAAGACTGGAATGATGGTGCTCAAACAAAAGGCTTGAATACTGGCACTCAAGCGGAAGACTGGAATGCTGACGCTCAAGCGGAGGACTGGAATGTTGACGCTCAAGCGGAGGACTGAAATGCTGACGCTCAAGCGGAGGACTGGAATGCCCCCAGTCAATAGTGTCGAGCAGATGTTTCACCAGAGAGGATAAGATTCTCCTTTCATTGAAGCACGTTTCTGCAGTAGTTGTGACAACTTCATCTTTGAGTAATTTGATTAGATAACTTTCTTTCAACACCATAGCTGCTGTAACGGTCTCTTTGATCAACTCTAGTAATTCTTTCCCTTTTTTATCAGCTCCAGCGATTCTTTCCTTTTTTATCTATATCTGGGGCTGTTCTTTAATGCTGCTCCTGTCGCAATAATTTTTTTCAATTATTTCCTTTGAATAATGGTTCTCCTGCCAAATTTATCAAAATTAGTATCTTAATTCATCATAATTTTCAATATAGCTTTATGAAGCACTAATAATTTTTTAAAATAGATTGAGAGTTTCTTCTCTTCTTAGGTCGATTGTGATATTCGCAATATGGCTTAATCAATCTTTACACTTCTCATCGTGCTCCGCTTTGTATTCTTTATATCGCACTCTTGGGGATTTCATCTTTAGCTTCAAAGGTTCAACTGCTGAGTCTTTTTACAGAGCCTTCTCTAATTTGTGCTACTTAGCATTTCTTCATGGACTTTTTCTTGGATCTTTGCTGATTCTAAAAAATAGAAAAATAGACAAACTTCTTTTCAATTTTCATTTAATAATTTTTCAAAGGTTATAGAAGTTACTGATGATGACGATTCTGTTTGTTCTTTATCTCCATCCGATTTGATACTTGGAGTCTTCCAATGTTATTATCCATAATACTCGGCATATGAATTCTTTCGCCACATATAAGAGATTATCAGAAAGACCAAGGCATAAATTATTTCGAAGACATTAAATCCTGCCCCCTTTCCAGGTTAATGTCGCATAAAGATTTCTTTTAGAAGATAATATTTCTGAAGCGAAGCCTTCTGATACTTTTGATGAATGAATAATCTTTTTCACTCTTTTCATGACTCCAAAGAATATATCAGAGTCCTTATACTGTCGGAGATTTGAGCTGTTGACTAGATAATCGCCAATATCTTGAAGGCATTTACCGTTGACGTAATTTGAACCTGATTCAAGAGAAATGCATTTTTACATGTTTTTCTAATCAATGTTTAAAATTTTCATCAGGCAATTTATTTGTTTGAGCATATCTATATTGAAATATGTATTTGTAGCATTTTGAATGCTAAACTTTAATTTGTGCTTATGCTTTTGAGCACTGGTGCTAGTGTACTTTGAGCGACCGTACTTTGACTAGAAAACTTAACTTGACTTGACTTGACCAGACTCGACTAGACTAGACTGACATTACTGGACTGACCGACCACTAGACCGACGCTAGACCGACACTACTGGACTGACACTACTGTACTGACACCACTAGATTGACACTAGACCGACATTACTGAATAGACATTACCAGACTGACACCACTAGATCGAAACTAGACCAACACTACTGGACAGACATTACCGGACTGACACCACTAGACCGACACTAGACCAACACTACTGGATAGACATTACCGGACTGACACCACTAGACCGACACTAGACCGACACTACTGGACAGGCACTTACTCACACAGTTTAAGCTCATGAGTAGTGGAGCAGCGTTACTTCGGGTCTTATGTGATGGTCTCTGTAACTCTTGGGACTTCGCTGGACTTCTCACTGCCTAGGGAGTTCACAAACCGCGATCCATCAGAGGGGTTGAGTGAAGCTACCGGGACCGTGAACTCAGTTGGTTTTACAGCACAGGGTTGGCCACGGTAACTCTCTAGAGTTCACAGGGCTCGCAAGGCTACCTTTGGGGGTACCAAATCCATGGTTATCGATCCATCGATGAGTAGGTTTAAGCCCTTCCTCATGAGTACGTACCGGAATTGAACCACAAATCTGGGGGGTCTTATGCATGGTTGGCTTGTCATGCGCGCACTGCGGCCCTCATTTTCTTCGCCTGCAAGGTCAGACCCATTCAAGGGAGGGTTTGTCCTTCGTTCCCCGTGACGCTACCGGAAAGCTATACAGACGGCATGGGTGTTACGCTTGACTGGTCATTTGGGGACTTTTAGCACTTTGGCTTTGAGTCAACTTTTTGGCCCTTTACTTTTGATCTTTCGGCTAACTTTTGGCTCTTGGCTTTTGGTCTTTGAAGACTTTGAGCTCTTTCGACCTTTGGTCATTTAAAGATTTTGAGTTTTTGGCTTTTAGTCAACTTTTGGCCTTTTACTTTTGGTCATTGACTCCGTCAGCTGCCCGCATGGGTATGCGTACGATGGCCTTCATGGGCTTTTTAGGGCCACTGGCTTCTCGCCACTGCCCAAATGGCGATCTTCATAGGTCTTATGCGTAGCTGGTCCCTTTTGAGCTTTGGTCCTTTTAGAACTTTGACTTTTCTTTCTTTTTCTTTTTCGGAACTTGACTAGGCTACCTTTTTATGATGAGCAGCCATTACTATTGCCAATTCACATGTATAGTTAACTGTATGATTCATTCTACTGTGATCATATGGTTGACATTTCGCCGCTGTTGACAATGTCACAAGGGCTTTCGTATTATGTTTATGTCAATTTTTTTGGTATCAGCTTAGCGATGATGGCAACCTTGATGAGCGATTGATCGGCAATAGCGATAGCTGTTCTCTTTTTCTTTTCTTTTTTTTTGATCATTGATACCTGATAATTTGATTTCAATGGATATTTTCTGTCGACTTCGATGGAGATTTTCTGTCGGCAATTAGCGTCAATGCTTGATAGCGATCATCGGCACCTTTTATGTCACTGCTTACTTGATAGCGATCATCGGTACTTTCTTCTTCTCTCTCTTTTTTCTTTCTTCTCTCTCCTTTTTTTTTAATTCCAATGTTTGCTTGATAGCGATAGTTGCTAATTTTGGCGATTAGCTTTTCATTTGGCTTTACTTTTGGAAATTTTCCTTGGTATTTCGCGTTTGGCGATGACTTGTTATGCTTGAAAGCCTGTCTTTCATTCAAATATACAAAAGAAATGCATTCTATGGTGAGAAATATATTTCACAGCTTTTTCTCACCTGTCTCAATTGATTATAGGTCTTAAGCGTAGCTGGCCGCATAGGCTTGGCTAGGCTGCCTTAATTGATATTTTGTCATTGTTGAACGGTGAATCCATAGCTGATATTTTGCCAGCTGCTAATATATTCTGAGAATCAATAATTGATATTTCGTCGTTGCCGATATATTCTGAGAATATCCATGTTGCATTTAAAATAGTTTATCAGCTTGGTGATGATAGCAATTTTGATAAGATAAGCTTGCGTGAGCCATTGATGACGACAGTGATAGTTGCTTATCTTGGCGACGATCATTGGCACTTGCTTATTCTGACAACAATCATCGACGCTTTTATTCAGCGATTGTCATTGACGCTTTGTATTTGGTGATCGTCATTGACACTTTGTATTTGGCGATGATTTAGAAGCATCAAAATTGCAATCTATCTTCAAGGATAACGAATTTCGCATGCCTTTGTCTGCCCCCTTTTGATACAGAATTATAATCTTGATAATGTTCTATATCAAAATCAATATCGCCTTCGGAAGCAGTTTCCTTTTTTCCAGCGCGAGTATAGGCCAATGTAGGCTTTCATTTACTTCCTTGAAGAAGTCTGCTTTCATTGAGCATGCTTTATCTCATTTAGCTTTGGATTTGCTCCCTGGATATGATCGTGACTGTCAATGGAGATACATTTTTTCTGCTCTTGGAGATATGGAGGCAACATATTTCTGTGGGAGGCTATACAATTCATGGTCACATTGATCGACCAATTTGCTTCCTTTTGAAGCAGGGTCATAACTCTGATAATTTTCTAAAGCAAAATTAGCAAATACATTTTACGGACGATATCTCTTAAGGAAGCGAGCATTGACCGGTATACTGATTCCCTGTTCGTCTTGATCTACAATTCTATACGCTCCATTAGAATATACTTCTTTTATTACGTAAGGGCCATCCCATTTAGGCTCAAATTTTCCTCCTGTTCGACGAGTGACCACAATTGGTCTTTTTAGCATTAGCACCATATCTCCCTTTTTGAAAGAGCGATATTTAACTCTCTTATCAAATGCAGCTGATATTCTTGCTTGATATGCTTGCAGACGCTGTTGTGCAGCTAGGTGTTTCTCATCAAGCAAGTCCAGTTCTTTTAATCTTATTTTCGCATTATCATCATCAGTTATAGACTGATGCACTGCCACTCTTAGTGACGCTACTTGTATTTCAACTGAAATTACTACCTCCACACCATAGACTAATGAATACGGCATTGCCCTCGTGGTTGTTCGATGAGTAGTTCTGTATGCCCATAGTGCTTCCTGCAATCTTTCATCCCAATCCCGTTTATTTTCTGTCACTTTTTTCTTCAATATTTTGACTATCGTTTTGTTGAATGCTTCTGCTAATCCGTTAGCCGGCGGAGAGTAAGGCGTTGAGAATGAGTGATTGTTGGGGCATAAAAAAATATTCCATGACTGGGGTATTTTGGTAAAAGTCCAGTTCAAAGGGTAGTTTAGGAATTTTGGTAAAAATCCATCTCCACGAGTAGTTTAGGAATTTTGGTAAAACTCCAGTTCCAAAGGTATTTTGGTAAAAGTCCAGTTCAAAGGGTAGTTTAGGAATTTTGGTAAAAATCCAGCTCCACGGGTAGTTTAGGAATTTTAGTAAAAATCCAGTTCCAAAGGAATTTTAGTAAAAATCCGGTTCCAGGGGTAGTTTAGGTATTTTGGTAACATTCCATATCTAAGGGGTAGTTTAGGTATTCTAGTAAAAGGGATTGGAAAGGGTATTTTGGTAAAAAGAGGTGCATATGAGGCATTTAAAGAGAGAAAGGTCATACACCACCATTTAAGAGGTGGCTTGGTGGTCACCATAGCTTAAGAAAAGAAGGAATTCAAGTATGAAGCAATAGGCGGTGGTGAAGACCACTCTCCCACTTCCGTTTCATTTGAGGAGGATGGATCAGATGAGAGCTAGCGGGCCAAAGAAATGGGAGAGAAGGAAGTCTTCGCACCAGTCGGCACAACTAAAGTCGCCTGCCTAGACCAGCGCAACCAAAGTTGCCTGCGCGCAACTGTGCAAAGGAAGAAGGGGATTATGGCATCCACGCAAAGGGAGAATGGGGCTGCGACGTCCGCGCAAAGGAAGATGATGCTGCATCGTCTGCGCAAAGGAAGATGATGCTGCGTCGTCCCCGCAAAGGAAGACCGGGGTTGCTGCGTCCGCGCGATCGGCCAAAGTTTCAGCCATGCGTAACAGAAGGACTTTATTTCTTCCGTTGTGTTGCTGTTAAAGTCAAATACGACCTCCTTTCGAGAAATCCACGTCGTTCACTGTCTTTCTCTCAAGATTTCGACCGTGAAAGTGGAGTTTTCGTCGTCTGTTGACGTGGTTCACCTGAAGAATCAGTCCTTCAAAGCAGCCGAAAGGTCCTCTTGCGATCACTATTGCGGTCACGGGAATGAGCATGGTCACCAAAGCTCAGTATCACTTTGATTAGTTTTGCCCCCTCCATCTGATGGAAGACTCGGATCATTCCCTAAATGCGTGATGGTGGCCCACTGAGCAAGATCCGATGCTCTGTTTATGACAGAGTCGACGTACATCGACTCTGTAGTTTTGAAGGATCCATTTACTGGAGTCTTTTGGAAGATCTGCTCCGTTCGTTGGAATCACGACGAAAAACTACTAAGAACAGACTGCTTTTGAGGCAAAAGCAGTGCGGTCCACTAGATCATCCACCTCACCGTCCATCCCATGTTTAACGGTTGAGATCCTTCAACGGTTTGTATGGCGACAAAAGGAGAGCTTGGCGAGGTTAATTCCCGTCCTCTGAAGAGAATGGACGGATCAGATCATTCAACGGATCATCATGTGGACCGCACTACACAGGACCGGCCATCGAAGGAAAGACACTGTGCGTCTTTTGAAAAATGGTGAAGAAGAGTCGGGTCAGCGTGGCTGACCGACTTTATGAAATACGATGCGCGGCCGATGCACACGCACTCCATGTACGTGTAATGTACATGTGAGGCCTATGATGATCCTCATGGAAAATCAGCTCCGCCCATTTACTCGCCTGTTGTATTTAAAGCATTGAGACCAAGTTTGAAGTATATCTAGATATCTAGCGGGCCGCAAATCATGATCTCGGGGGTAGATTTGCCAGTTCGGCCACTTCTGCAATGATCCAGAAGCTGAAATTTGACGTGGACGGCTAATTTGTGGTTTTAAGGCTACACATCAAGTTTGAAATCGAACGGACGGTGGAAACCCCCTAATATTTCATTCTGGGAGACTTTTCGGGCCCATTTAGCATGAACAGGCTGATTTTTTCAGGGCCTGGCAACACTACAATAAGCTGCTTCATATTTTAAAGAAGAATGACCGGAAAGATCTTCCATCTCAATGAAGACTGGCTGATCAAATCAGCAATTCCTCCTAAGTCCTAGGAGATGATCAAAATAGGCGCCGAAAGGCTGACGAAATCTCTAATCTCATTGAAGACTGGCTGATCAAATCAGCAATTCCTCCTAAGTACTTAGGAGATGACCGAAATAGCGCTGGAATGCTGCCGAAAGTTCCATCGAGCTATCTTCTCTTCAGTACATTATATTAATTGTACTTTATTTTCAGAATCAAGGGAATCAGAGGATGTAAATGAACTCAGATAAATGTGATAAATGTTCTCTCCTTCATTCTTTGTTATCATTGAATAAATCCCCCAAATGAAACGCATTTGTTTTCTTGTTAAAACAAAATGGCGACTCTGCTGGGGATTTTATTATTCAATGGTAACTTGAAAAATATTAAGAGAATATTTATCACTTTTTGGCATCTGTATAGACGCCAAAATGGCGACTCTCAGTGGGAACATCCTCCCCTTCATCTCTGAAAATAAAGTACGACTTATTTAATAAATTAGCTAACGCTCTGTTCTGAATGACAGGTATATCACATCCAATATACTTTCACCAACAAAGTGTCAGGAATGATCAAATCCATTTCGATCAAAGATAAATAATACCAGAACGATGGCAGTTATCGGAGAAAGCTAGCTTCCTGTACAAAAGTGATACGAACATCAGCTAGTCAGTGCATGTCTAAGGAAGAGGAACAGGCTACCTTGATTTGTCTCAGATGAAAGGCTTCTTCAAAAGTGTTGTGTGACTCCCACACATGCCCAATTAACAGATAAAGTAGGGAAAGGGTGGAGCACTTGTGAATCTTCCAAAAATGGAAAAAGGAAACATTTGGAATTTTCCAAAGCCTCCTGTACAAAACATTTGGAATCGGCTATCGATTCAATTATAGCACGTCCATTAGATATAAGGATCTTGAAGGCAATCCTGGTCATCCATTTGCAGCAGGCGTAACACTAGTAAAGCTTTCCGTAATAACAGTTGACAATGGGAATGTTGACAAACCATGGAAAGGCTTGCTTCCTTCAGAATGGAGTCAGAGTGTGGGACAGCCACTACAAAAAGCAGCAGTTAGCTAGATGATGTCACATTGTGTTTATCGAAGGATGCAAGTGAACCAGTGCATTTCAGTAAGGAAGAATGGGAACAATTAAATAAGATCATTGGTTACAGGGAAGGTGTGGATGAGCATTTGGTGGAAATTCAGGACAAGGAAAACATGCTTCATACCCTTTTGGAAATCCGTATGAAGCACTTCCATGGCGGGGAAGTTGAATGAAGATGAAGCATGGTAATATCAAAAGCAGTGTCTGCTTCATCAGTATTACTGTGAGACAATGAAGGACGGATGATAGCGCGTCAGTGCACAAAGAATGTACAAAACCTTCAGATGAAAAGTTACTTCAACTGAGTCAAGCGTTGCTCACCAACAAGTAAACAAATCAATTAATGAATTAACAAATTCATCGGTCAATAGAGAACCCTGGGGGCATCATCACAACTTTCCAGATTAGATGAGAAAGAGTCAAAGTAAAGCTACTCCATTCTCATATGAATTGGCTATTTCAAGAGTCCTAGGGGAATAACAACAGATATTGCCGAAGAAAGAAAGAAAAACAAAGGACTATCAAAGCTGAAGAGGGCGATGTATGGCTTATGAGGAATCAGTCATTAGCTGCAGGGGCAATTATATTGCCATAGTTAAAGTATTAAAGGAAACAAAACAAAGAAGAAAAGAAGAACAGGCAAGAAGAAACCAAGACGAGTATATTCATCATGGGGGTAAATTTTCATCAAGATATCTGCCAATTCAGCAAAATATATCATCCCTGAATATCCAGAGGATTCACAGCATGCTGACGCAAAAGATTTCCGGCACAATTATTCCAGGGGACAGACAAAGGCATGCGAAATTCGTTATCCTTGAAGATAAATTGCAATTTTGATGCTTCTAAATCAAAAATGGCAAAATTCGTTATCCTTAAAGATAAATTGCAATTTTGATGCTTCTAAATCAAAAATGGCAAAATTCGTTATCCTTAAAGATAAATTGCAATTTTAATGCTTTTAAATCAAAAATGGCAAGATTAGCAAAGTCTCAGAATGACAAAATCTCAGAATTTCAAATGAGGTAATTGTTGACTCCTCGAAATGATAATTGTTTATAATAATTATCTATACTAATTTTGCACGTTAAAGTTGGGGCAAAAGTAAGCATTGACGATCGATATCAAGCATTAATGATTGTCGCCAATAAGTAGAGGAGTGAAAGGATTTCGAAAGACAAGGAGAAAGACAAGGAGATACAATTGATGAAAAAAAAAAGTGAATGGCTTGGAGTACAAGTCATAGAAGACAGTTGATAAAGGAGAAGTTGTTCAAGTGTATGACATAAAAGAAAAGAAAAAAAAAGAAAAAAAAAAGAAGAAAGAAATAATAATACACAGGCTTGACTAGTTCGAGACTGGGGGTAAAGCTAATCTTAAACAAAAGTATGAAATGATGCGGTGTCAGGATTACAGCATCATGATTTTGATTACGAAGATTCCCAGAGTAATGCTTCCTAATCAAAAGGGGGCAAGACAGGTGAGTAAAAACTGCAAAATATATTTCTCACCATGTAATATATTTCTTCTATATTTGGATAAAGTGCAGGCTTTCAAGCATATCAAATCATCGCCAAATGCGAAGCGTCAATGACAATCGTCAAATGCGAAGCACCAATGACAATCGCCAAATAAAAGCATCGATGATTGTTGTCAAAATAAGCAAGTGCCAATGATCGTCGCCAAAATAAGCAACTATCACTGTCGTCATCGATGGCTCATGCAAGTTTATTCAAACAATCGCTATCAAGCGTTAACAATCGCCATCAAGCGTTAACAATCACCATCAAGCGTCAAACAATCGCTATCAAGCGTTAAACAATCACCATCAAGCGTTGATGATCGCTACCAAGCATTGATGACTGCTATCAAGCCACTAAATAATGATGATAGCAGTCAAGCATTGATTGCCAAAGATTTTCCTCAGAATCATCAGAATATATCGGCAACGGCAAAATATCAATTATTGATTCTCAAAATATATCGGCAACAGCGAAATATCAATTATAGATTCTCAGAATATATCGGCAACGGCGAAATATCAATTGTTGATTCTCAAAATATATCAGCAACTGGTGAAATATTAGCTATGGATTCACCGTTCAGCAATGATAAAATACCAATTAAGGCAGCCTAGTCAAGCCTATGCGGCCAGCTACGTTTAAGACCTATAATCAATTGAGACAGGTGAGTAAAAGCTGTGAAATATATTTCTAACCATAGAATGCATTTCTTTTGTATATTTGAATGAAAGATAGGCTTTCAAGCATAACAAGTCATCGCCAAACGCTAAATGCCAAGGACAATTGTCAAAAGCAAAGCCAAATGAAAAGCTAATCGCCAAAATTAGCAACGATCCCTGTCAAGTAAACATTGGCATAAAGAAAAAGAAAAAGGAAAGGAAAAAGAGAGAGAAGAAGAAAGTACCGATGATCGCTATCAAGAAAGCAGTGGCATAGAAAGTACCGATGATCGCTATCAAGCATCGACGCTCATTGCCGATAGAAAATCTCCATTCTCCATCGAAATCGAATTATCAGGTATTGACGATCAAAAAAAGAAAAAGAGAACAGTTATCGCTATTGCCGATCAATTGCTCATCAAAGTTGCCATCATCACTAAGCTGATATATGAGTTGTTTTAAACATAATACAAAAGTCCTTGTGACATTGTCAGCAGTGGCAAAATGTCGACCATATGATCACAGTAGAATGAATCATACAGTCAACTATACATGTGAATTGACAATAGCGATGGCTGCTTATCATAAAAAGGCACCCTAGTCAAGTCCCGAAAAAAAAGAAAAAGATAAAAAAGTCAAAGTCCTAAAAGGACCAAAGCTCAAAAGGGACCAGCTACGTATAAGACCTATGAAGATCGCCATTCGGGCAGCGGCGAGAAGCCAGTGGCCCTAAAAAGCCCATGAAGGCCATCGTACGCATACCCATGCGGGCAGCTGACATAGTCAATGACCAAAAGAAAAAGGCTAAAAGTTGACTAAAAGTTAAAAGCTCAAAATCTTCAAATGACCAAAGGCCGAAAAAGCTCAAAGTCTTCAAAGACCAAAATCTAAGAGCCAAAAGTCAGCCGAAAGATCAAAAGCAAAGGGCCAAAAAGTTGACTCAAAGCCAAGTGCTAAAAGTCCCCAAATGACCAGTCAAGCGTAACACCCATGCCGTCTGTATAGCTTTTCGGCAGTGTCACGGGGAACGGAGGACAAGCCCTCCCGTGAATGGGCTCGACCTTGCAGGCGAAGAAAATGAGGGCCGCAGCGCGCGCATGACAATCCAACCATGCATAAGACCCCCCAGATTTGTGGTTCGATTCCGGTATGTACTCATGAGGAAAGGCTTAAACCTACTCATTGATCGATCGGAAACCATGGATTTGGTACCCCCAAAGGTAGCCTTGCGAGCCCTGTGAACTCTAGAGAGTTACCGTGGCCAACCCTGTGCTGTAAAACCAACCGAGTTCACGGCCCCGGTAGCTTCATTGGGCCCCTCTGATGGATCGTGGTTTGTGAACTCCCTAAGCAGTAAGAAGTCCAGCGAACTCCTAAGAGTTATATAGACCATCACATGAGACCGGAAGTAACGCCGCTCCTCTACTCATGAGCTTAAACTGTGTGAATAGGTGTCTATCCAGTAGTGCCGGTCTAGTGGTGTCGGTCCAGTAGTGTCGGTCTAGTGTCGGTCTAGTGGTTGGTCAGTCCAGTAATGTCAGTCTAATTCAGTCGAGTCTGGTCAAGTCAAGTCAAGTTAAGTTTTGTCCAGTCAAAGTATGGTCGATCAAAGTACACTAGCACCAGTGCTCAAAAGCATAATCACAAATTAAAGTTTAGCAATCAAAATGCTGCAAATACATATTTCAATATAGATATGCTCAAACAAGCAATTGCCTGATGAAAATTTTAAACATTGATTAGACAAAAATGTAAAAAGGTATTTCTCTTGAATCAAGTTCAAACTATATCAATAGTAAATGCCTTCAAGATATTGGTGATTATCTAGTCAAAACCTCAAATCTCCAAGGTCAACTACTATATTAACAAGAGCTGAGCCGAAAAGATTATTCATTCTTCAAAAGTATCAGAAGGCTTCACTTCAGAAATATTATCTTTTGGAGAAATCTTTATGCGACATTGACCTGGAAAGGGGGCAGGATTTAATGTCTTCAAAATAATTTATGCCTTGGTCTTTCTGATAATCTTTTATATGTGGCGAAAGCATTCATATGCCGAGTATTATGAATAGTAACATTGGAAGACTCCAAGTATCAGATCGGATGGAGACAAAGAACAAACAGAATCGTCATCATCAGTAACTTCTATAACCTTTAAAAAAATTATTAAATGAAAATTGAAAAGAAGTTTTGTCTATTTTTCTATTTTTTAGAATCAGCAAAGATCCAAGAAAAAGTCTATGAAGAAATGCTAAGGAGCACAAATTAGAGAAGGCTCACTAAAAAGACTCAGCGGTTGAACCTTTGAAGCTAAAGATAAAATTCCCAAGAGTGCGATACAAAGAATACAAAGCAGAGCACGACGAGAAGTGCAAAGATTGATTAAGCCATATTACAAGTACCAAATCGGCTTAAAAAGAAACTCTCAATCTATTTCAAAAATTATCAGTGCTTCATAAAGCTATATTGAAAATTATAACGAATTAAGATACTAATTCTGATAAATTTGGCAGGAGAAACCATTATTCAAAAGCTTGAGTTATGCAGATCATGAGTAAAGGAAACAATCGAAAAAGTTGTTACGGCAGGAGCAGCATTAAAGAATCGCTGGAGCTGAGCAAAAGGAAAGAATCGCTGGAGCTGAGCAAAAGGAAAGAATCGCTGGAGCTGATCAAAAGGGAAGAATCACTGGAGCCGATCAAAAGGAAAGAATTTCTAGAGTTGATTAAAGAGACCGTTACAACAACAACGGTGTTGAAAGAAAGTTCTCTGATCAAATCGCTCAAAGATGAAATCGTCACAACTGCTGTAGAAGCGTGCTTCATTGAAAAGAGAATCTTATCCTCTCTGGTGAAACATCTGCTCAACACTATTGACTGGGGGCATTCCAGTCCTCCGCTTGAGTGCCAGCATTCCAGTCCTCCGCTTGACCGCCAGCATTCCAGTCTTCCACTCGAATGCCCGCATTCCAGTCCTCCGCTTGAGCGCCAGCATTCCAGTCTTCCACTCGAATGTCAGCATTCCAGTCCTTCACTTGAATGTCAGCGTGCCAGTCTTTCGCTTGAGCGCCAATATTCAAGCCTTCTGTTCGAGTGCCATCATTCAAGTCTTTTGGTTGAATACAATCATGCAAGCCTTCCATCCAAATGCGATCACCTAGTCTTCCGTTTGAATGCAAGCATTCCAGTCTTCAGTTCGAATGCGATCATTCAATCTTAAGACCATGCAAGTATGATTAGCCAGTCTGCCATGCAAGTGTAGTCATCCAGTCTCCTGTGCAAGCATAATCATCCGGTCATCCTTTAGTTGCAGTTCATTCAAGGTCATCAGGCAGGGGAAGATCGATCCTCCATTTGATTTCATGAATCAATCAAAGAAGGATCGAGGGGGCATCTGTTGAGGCATAAAAAAATATTCCATGACTGGGGTATTTTGGTAAAAGTCCAGTTCAAAGGGTAGTTTAGGAATTTTGGTAAAAATCCAGCTCCACGAATAGTTTAGGAATTTTGGTAAAAATTCAGTTCCAAAGGTATTTTGGTAAAAGTCCAGTTCAAAGGGTAGTTTAGGAATTTTGGTAAAAATCTAGCTCCACGGGTAGTTTAGGAATTTTGGTAAAAATTCAATTCCAAAGGAATTTTAGTAAAAATCCGGTTCCAGGGGTAGTTTAGGTATTTTGGTAACATTCCATATCCAAGGGGTAGTTTAGGTATTCTGGTAAAAGGGATTGAAAAGGGTAATTTGGTAAAAAGAGGTGCATATGTGGCATTTTAAGAGAGAAAGGTCATACACCACCGTTTAAGAGGTGGCTTGGTGGTCACCATAACTTAAGAAAAGAAGGAATTCAAGTATGAAGCAATAGGCGGTGGTGATCACCACTCTGTAAGAGTGGTGAGGCCTATAAATACCCCCACTTCCGTTTCATTTGAGGAGGATGGATGGGACGAGAGCTGGCGGGCCAAAGAAATGGGAGAGGAGAAGGAAGTCTTCGCACCAGTCGGCGCAACTGAAGTCGCCTGCGTGGACCAGCGCAACCAAAGTTGCCTGCGCACAACTGTGCAAAGGAAGAAGGGGATTATGGCATCCGCACAAAGGGAGAATGGGGCTGCATCATCCGCGCAAAGGAAGATGATGCTGCGCCGTCCGTGTAAAGGAAGATGATGCTGCGTCGTCCGCGAAAAGGAAGAACGGGGTTGCTGCGTCCGTGCGATCGGCCAAAGTTTCAGCCATGCGTAACAGAAGGACTTTATTTCTTCCGTTGTGTTGCTGTTAAAGTCAAATACGACCTCCTTTCGAGAAATCCACGTCGTTCACTGTCTTTCTCTCAAGATTTCGACCGTGAAAGTGGAGTTTTCGTCGTCTGTTGACGTGGTTCACCTGAAGAATCAGTCCTTCAAAGCAGCCGAAAGGTCCTCTTGCGATCACTATTGCGGTCACGGGAATGAGCATGGTCACCAAAGCTCAGTATCACTTTGATTAGTTTTGCCCCCTCCATCTGATGGACGACTCGGATCATTCCCTAAATGCGTGATGGTGGCCCACTGAGCAAGATCCGATGCTCTGTTTATGACAGAGTCGACGTACATCGACTCTGTAGTTTTGAAGGATCCATTTACTGGAGTCTTTTGGAAGATCTGCTCCGTTCGTTGGAATCACGACGAAAAACTACTAAGAACAGACTGCTTTTGAGGCAAAAGCAGTGCGGTCCACTAGATCATCCACCTCACCGTCCATCCCATGTTTAACGGTTGAGATCCTTCAACGGTTTGTATGGCGACAAAAGGAGAGCTTGGCGAGGTTAATTCCCGTCCTCTGAAGAGAATGGACGGATCAGATCATTCAACGGATCTTCATGTGGACCACACTACACAGGACCGGCCATCGAAGGAAAGATGCCGTGCGTCTTTTGAAAAATGATGAAGAAGAGTCGGGTCAGCGTGGCTGACCGACTTTATGAAATACGGTGCGCGGCCGATGCACACGCACTCCATGTACGTGTAATGTACATGTGAGGCCTATGATGATCCTCATGGAAAATCAGCTCCGCCCATTTACTTGCCTGTTGTATTTAAAGCGTTGAGACCGAGTTTGAAGTATATCCAGATATCTAGCGGGCCGCAAATCATGATCTCGGGGGCTGATTTGCCAGTTCGACCACTTCTGCAATGATCCAGAAGCTGAAATTTGACGTGGACGGCTAATTTGTGGTTTTAAGGCTACACATCAAGTTTGAAATTGAACGGACGGTGGAAACCCCCTAATCTTTCATTCTGGGAGACTTTTCGGGCCCATTTAGCATGATCAGACTGATTTCTTCAGGGCCTGGCCACACTGCAATAAGCTGCTTTATATTTTAAAGAAGAATGACTGGAAAGATCTTCCATCTCATTGAAGAATGGCTGATCGAATCAGCAATTCCTCCTAAGTCCTAGGAGATGATCAAAATAGGCGCTGAAAGGCTGACGAAATCTCTAATCTCATTGAAGATTGGCTGATCAAATCAGTAATTCCTCCTAAGTACTTAGGAGATGACCGAAATAGCGCCGAAATGCTGCCGAAATTTCCATCGAGCTATCTTCTCTTCAGTACATTATATTAATTGTACTTTATTTTTAGAATCAAGGGAATCAGAGGATGTAAATGAACTCAGATAAATGTGATAAATGTTCTCTCTTTCATTCTTTGTTATCATTGAATAAATTCCTCAAATGAAACGCATTTGTTTTCTTGTTAAAACAATGATGAATCTTGAATTTTTGACATAGTTTTTCCATACCTTTATTTTTGAAAGGAGTGCCATTGTCCGTAACAATTTTCTTTGGGATACCATGTTTGTATATTATAGCATGGCGGATGAAACTAACCACATCCTTTTCTTTAACACTTCACAAGGTAACTGCTTCAGTCCATTTGGAGAAATAATCCGTTGCTGCCAGAATATATTGCTTTCCTTTGGATGAAGGTGGGTTTTTAGGACCAATTACATCAAGTCCTCAAGCGGAGAAAGGCCAAGAAGCCACAGACTGGTGCAAGTCTTCTTGGGGAACATGTATAACATCTCCATGAATCTGGCATTCGTGGCACTGCTTTGCATAATCTATAGCATCTTTGAACATGGTGGGCTAATAATAACCCATCCGATGTATTCTGTGGAATAAATTTCAGCCTGCCTGATGTGCCCCACACTCCCCAGAGTGTGCTTCCTGCAGCACCTGGATCGCTTCCTGCTTATTTAAACAACGTAGCAACACTCCGTTGTAAGATTTTTTATATAATACTTCACTACAAATAACGAATCGGCTTGACCGCTGTTTGACTTGCTGTCTTTGCACAGATTCTTCTAACAGGATATTAAACTTGAGATAATCAATGAAAGGCTGTCGCCAATCATCTATTGTAATTTCCAAGCATGATACAGGCAGAGCCTCAGTAACTTCTTCAACAATCTCTGTTGTCGGTAAAAATCTTCTTTCCTCTATGGTTACTTGAAGAGGACTTCGATTAAGGCAAGACAGAGCTGCTGCCAAACTGGCTAAGGCATCGGCTTTTGCATTCTCTGACCGGAGAATATGCTTGATTTCAACATAGGAGAGATATTCTAACAATTGTTGCGCCTTCTGGCAATATGGCAAAAGTTCCTGCTTTCTTATTTTGTATTCAGTCGTCAATTGATTTATAATCAATTTAGAATCTCCATAAATGTGCAATACTCTTATCTTCATTTCTTTAGCTATCTCCATTCCAATAATCAGGGCTCTATACTCGGCCTCATTGTTCATGCACACAGCTCCTAATGTAAAGGAGTAAGGTAATAAATCACCTTGGGGAGTAATGAATATCACTCCTGCCCCTGCTCCTGATGTTCGAGATGCACCATCAAAATACATCTGCCATGGATTCTGTGACTCAGTCAGCATGACTTGCTCATCTGGAAAATCATCATTGATGACTTCAGATTCTGTCACGGGATGTGCTATTAAGAAATCTGCCACTGCCTGCCCTTTTACAGCTTTTACCGGTTCATACATAATGGCGTACTCTGAAAGTAACAACATCCATTTAGCCAACCTCCCAGACAACATCGGCCTTATCATCAGAAACTTTATCAGGTCGGCCCTTGAAACCAACGTTATATCATGCGATAAACAATAATGCCTTAATTTCTGTATTACAAATATTAATGCTTAGCATTCCTTCTCAATCGGGGAATAATTGCATTCTGCGCCTATCAGAGTTCGACTCAAGTAATAGAGGGTCGTTTCTTTTCTAAATTCATTCTTTTGTGCCAACAGAGCTCCTAAGGAATGATCAACTGCAGACGTGTACGAGATGAGCGGTCTCCCTTTTACTGGAGCTGTCAGTACTGGTGGCTTTTTAAATAATTCCTTTATCGAGTCAAATGCGTTCTGACAGGCCTGACTCCACACAAATTCTGTATCCTCTTTCATCAGATGAGAAAACGGCTGACATCTTCCAGCCAGATTTGAAATGAATCGACGAATATATGCCAATTTTCCTTGCAAACTCTTTAAATCCTTTAATGTTTTTGGCGGTGGTATATCCTGTATAGCTTTGACTTTTCCAGGGTCAATCTCAATGCCCCTATGTTGAACAACAAAACCTAAAAATTTTCTGGAGGACACTCTGAATGCACATTTAGTGGGGTTCATCTTTAACTGTTTCTTTCTAAGTCGTTGGAAAACCGACACCAAGTGTTTGCGATGTTCCTGATGACTTTCTGACCTGACCACCAAGTCATCAACATAACGTTCAACGTGCTTATGCATCATATCTTGAAAAATGTTTTGCATCGCCCTCTGATATGTTGCCCTAGCATTTTTAAGCCCAAACGACATCACTTTATAGCAGAAAATCCCCAACGAAGTTCTAAACGTCGTCGCTTCTTCATCCTCAGGAGCCATCCGAATCTAATTATATCCCGCATAGCCGTCCATAAAGGGCATAACAGTATAATGGGTCGTACTATCAATTAGTAATTCAGTTATTGGTAGCGAGAAATCATCCTTTGGGCAGGCTTCGTTCAGGTCTCTAAAATTGACACACGCTCTGACCTGTCCATTTTTCTTTCTTACCGGGATGATATTCGATATCCACTTAGGATACTTAACTTCCCTAATAAACCCAACCTTTATCAACTTATTAACTTCTTCCTCGATGAAGGGAACCAGATCTGAATGAAATCATCTTTGTGCCTGCTTGACCGGCCTTTTCTCTTTAAAGATATTTAGATGGTGTAACGCCACGGAAGGCTCTAATCCAGGCATTTCTGCATACGTCCAGGCGAATACATCTTTATTTTCTTTAAGAAGTTGAACATATTTTGTCGACTCTTGTTCAGAGAGGTTGGCACTAATGAACGTATTTCATGTTTCCTTTTCTGTACCCAAATTTATTTCTAACAGGCTATCTGTCGTCGGTTGCCCCCCGTCCTCCATTTGCTTCGGAGATATTTCAAGACGTTTGACTACTTCGGCACTTTCCTTCACTAGTTCTTTTGCTGTAACCATGTTTGCTGCCGACCTTGCCTCTACGTCTTCAAATTTTCTTCGCCTTTCCTGGCCGATTCCAATTGAAATTCCTTTTTCATGATTTAGGCCACTGGGATCTTCGCAATCAAGGCTCATACCTTTCATGATTTCCTCTTTTGTCCCATCTTCGATAATTATCTGATTCCTTTGTATCATCCACTGTCGAATACACTTTAGCGTGTAACAATTCTCCGTTGAATGTCCCACTAGACGATGATAGCGACAAAAATTTCGCTCCCTACACCTTGTCGCCTCCTCAGGACATTTAGGCTTTGATAATTCTATTGCACCAACTTTCAACAACCGTTCTATCATCGGAATGACATCTCCTTTATCGAAAGTGAATCCCTTGTGGGAATTAAGCATTCGGACTCTTTTATTTTTTCTTGATTGAGCCAAGTCTTCTTTTCGCTTTGTACTTTCTGCCTTGAAACCTTTCACATTTTTACATTGCTGACAGCGATCACTGGTATTTGCAGTTATCCGGCTAGGATCCTTTCGGGCCGCATTATGGTGAAATTTCGACACCTCATGATTTACTAGTTCCAAAGCATGAGCCTTCGCGGCCAAATCATGAAGAGTGTTGATATTGAAATTGGTCAGTCCTCTTACGAATCCCTTTTTCATAGAGTTCAGACACATCTTGACTTGCTCAGTTTCTCTTAGCAATGGTTTGAACAAAGTTCCCAATGCCCCCCATCTATCCACGTAATCCCTTGCTGACTCATTTTTGCCTTGTCGTACAGAAGTCAACTCAGCAATATTAATGTCGAGACTTATGGAGAAAAACAGAGATGTGAAAGCGTCTTGCATCTGCTTCCAAGCTCAAATAAAACCCGGAGCCAAATTGTAATACCATCAGAATGCATTACCTGTCAACGATGCCCCGAACAATTGCAAACAATATTGCAGTACTGCAGAGAGACCTCCCATACTGGCATTGAAGCGCTTTAAATGTTCTTCAGGGGATCCTTTCCCATCGAACTTTTAAAAATATGGACACCTGAAACCGGCCGGGAAGGGAATGTCATGCATTTCTCTCGGATATGGTATACGATATTTGAAATGTCTAGTATCTTCTTGTTCCTTCTCCATTCGGCTATCCTTTTCAATTACTGTCTTTTGAGCCGCATTATGCATGAAAGTCGTCAAGGCTTCTTTGAGGCTTCTGCATTCTTCCATTAATGCATTATGGGCCTCTACCATTTCATCGAAACGACCTCTGTAGTTGTTTTATAATCTGGATTCGTTCCAGCCATGAACACTGTAGCTTTTCCACTCTTTGACGAAGTAGTCATGGAAGGAGAGTAAAAGTATGCCGACGTGACAAGGTTTGCAGAAAAGGGAGAGGATATGGTTTCACCGGGCCTTTACGTACTTTCTACGGCATCAACTGACTGAGATGACGCCGATATTGGTGAGCCTTTTAGAGATGGCGTTGGCGATCTGATAACCGATGCTTTTCCCTTTCGCTCTCTTGTTCGTCCAGCCATTGATGCATTTAGAGCTGGGAATTCACGTGCTGTCAACTGGGGAACCGTTTGCGCTGAATAAATCTTCGGAGGAGCGAGTTCCGGGTTTCTTCTGACCGTGCTTCGTGTGATGGGTCCTCTGGTCTTTAATGAAGGCTGACTCAATCCATGATTCTTGAAGTTTTGTGTTCATGCCTTATGAGATGTCACGATAGTCCAGCCTGCATTGTCTTCTGATGGCTGAGGTGAAGCAGAAATGACCCCAGCTGTTACTTGAGCGCTGTTACTTTTACGCACATGACTTGGTGCGTATTCTATCATGAACCCTGTCGGGATGAATCGAAAGTTCACTCTTCTTACGGGGATCGCCATGGATGTTGAGTTGTAATTGGATTTTAGAAACCTTCAATCACGAAACATGTTTATAGTTAGTAATTGAATGATTAGGGTGATTTATCTTAGAGATGAAGGGGAGGGCTTCCCACTGAGAGTCGTCATTTTGGCATCCATAGGATGCTAAACCATGACGAATGTTCATAACAACCTTACTGTTAATACTTTGAATAAGACAGAAAAGTCCCTAGTAGAGTCGCCATTTTGTTTCAACAAAGAAACAAATGCATTTTGATTTGGGGAGATTGTCATATTCAAATATAACAGAGAAAGAGTACTATGAACATTCATCACATTCTATTAATACTGAGTTCGTTTACATCCTCTTTACATCCCTTGATTCTAAGATAAATCATTTAGAAGTAAAGGCTTTGTGCTTTAAGCATCAAGAGTTCATTTAGGCAGCCTTCCGGTGCCTGATTTGATCATCTCCTAGGACTTAGGAGGAATGCCGATTCGATCTACGGGTCATTTCGACAGCCTTCTAGCGCCTGATTTGATCATCTCCTAGGACTTAGGAGGAATGCTGATCCAATCGACGGGCCTTCAATGAAATAGAGATTTCGGCAGCATAACAGCGTCTGTTTCAACCATCCTCTGGGACTTAGGAGGAATGTCGATTAAATTGACTAATCTTTCTCCTTAGAACCCATGAAGAGGAGAAAACTCAGAGAAAGGAAGCCTGGGTCACGGACTTCGGTAGCACAATGGCTCTTGGGGTTTACAGATTGCGGGGCAGTACGGTTGCGCGGACACGGGCAACCGATATTGGTTGCACGGTCCTACGCAACTCCCAGGAGACTTCACTCCTACCTTTCGTCTTCCGCTCTGCTTTGTTCCTCTTGAAAATCTTCAATCCTCCTCAATGAAGGAAGGGAGGGGGTATTTATAGACCCTCACACATGTGAAAATCATGATCTTAGCGATGTGAGACTATTTTTTTAGTGCTTCAAGTTATCTTGAACGAAGCCTCTTGTACAATTCATTACGAGATCCCGTGCAACTGCTATTCTAGTTGCGCTGTCACGCGCAACAGAGATTGAGTGCGTGGAACCACGCAACCTATAATGGCTGCGCGGTCCTGCGCACTGTCATGAAAACTACCTCTCCCTTTTTCTTTCCAAAAGTTCCTTCAAACCTCTTATCTCTTCTTGCTTTAATCCTTTGCCATTTTTTGTGCCTCAAAAGGTTCCTTGTAAAAGTATTTGGATGTGACCTCTATCGCATCATAGAGGCCTATTTTAGCAAGAGTACTCACATGTTTCTTCAGGATTGCCTCCGCCCAATCAGAGTAATAGCAACGAGAAGTCAGCAAGCCTCTTGTTCGAAAATCTTCCGATCCCCAGAGGGATCATAGTCCTTATATCTCTGTCTGATAGACTCGTAGAAATATGTTGGGAAGAGATTATGTGGACTGTGAAAAGAAGTGAGGAAGATCATGGCATGGGCCTCTCCGATGATCTATCGCATTTCTGCGTCTGCATTTTTCCTTCAAGAATTTGAGGTTCTCGAACCGCCCACGATTCGGTATACATCAATTTCTCTCCATCCACATAATCTGTGGGTTCACACTCAAGAATGGACTGGTGACGATGAACGCTAATGGGAATTACTGTCATGCCTTCCGAGTGAGGATTGTCGAATTTCATGACACCCTCAATCACTCGAACGGATTCCCAAGAGTTCTGGAGCTTCTTCTTATTATGCTCCTTTATCTTTTCTTCAAACTCTTTCACCTTATTTCGATGAGTTTTCTTGGAGTGAGAAGCAGGTGGGGCATCGTCTCTGGCAGGGGGTCTATCGCTGTCCGTGCGAATATGGGCAGTTGTCTTCAACCATTCCTCCCAATCATATTCACGACCGTGCTTCGAAGGCAGTTCTATATTTCCCATGATCATAGCTCGATGAATGGGAGAGGAAAGCAATTCAATATGGTTAGTAAAATTAAAAGTTAGAAGAACTGGCTCTTTGAAGTACATGGGGGTTTGAGTGGTGGTTTTGGTGCGCTTAGCCGGCAACTGATCAGCAGAAGGAGATGGGCGATGAGAAGAAGTATCAGGTGCGTCGGGATGAGGAGGATGCTCCGTTGGAGGGTCTACGGGACGAAGGGTCCTCTTGATGCCGGCCATGAAGAAAAGAGGGTTAAAGACTGTTGAGGCATAAAAATGGTGAAAGGAATCAAGCAAGTAAAGGTAAAAAAAGAAGAAGAAGAAGAGAAGAACTTTCAGAAAGAAGAAAAGGGAGATAATTTTCATAGAAGTTGTGCAGAACCGTGCATCCAGTATATGTTGCGTGTGTCCGCGCAATCAATATCTGTTGCGCTAGTCCGCGCAATGAAAGTATCAGTTGCGCGGACCTCAGAATGAACTTCACAAAAGGGCTTCGTTCAAAATGATTCAAAGCACTAAAAAATAGTCCCACATCGCTAAGATCAGGATTTTCACACGTGCGAGGGTCTATAAATACCCCCTCCCCTCCTTCATTAAGGAGGATTGAAGATTTTCAAGAGGAGCAAAGCGGAGTGGAAGACAGAAGGTAGGAGCGAAGTCTCCTGGGAGTTGCGCAGGACCGCACAACCGATATCGGTTGCGCGTGTCCGCTCAACCAGACTGCCCTGCAGTCTGTAAAGCCCAAGAGCCGATATCTGATTCCTTTGTATCATCCGCTGTAGAATACACTTTAGCATGTAACAATTCTCCTTTGAATGTCCCACTAGACGATGATAGCGATAAAAATTTCACTCCCTGCACCTTGTCGCCTCCTCAGGACATTTAGGCTCTGATAATTCTATTGCGCCAACTTTCAACAACGGTTCTATCATCGGAATGACATCTCCTTTATCGAAAGTGAATCCCTCGTGGGAATTAAGCATTCGGACTCTTTTATTTTTTCTTGATTGAGCCAAGTCTTCTTTTCGCTTTGTACTTTCTGCCTTGAAACCTTTCACATTTTTACATTGCTGACAGCGATCACTGGTATTTGCCGTTATCCGGCTAGGATCCTTTCGGGCCGCATTATGGTGAAATTTCGACACCTCATGATTTACTAGTTCCAAAGCATGAGCCTTCGCGGCCAAATCATGAAGAGTGTTGATATTGAAATTGGTCAGTCCTCTTACGAATTCCTTTTTCATAGAGTTCAGACACATCTTGACTTGCTCAGTTTCTCTTAGGAACGGTTTGCACAAAGTTCCCAATGCCCCCCATCTATCCACGTAATCCCTTGCTGACTCATTTTTGCCTTGTCGTACAGAAGCCAACTCAGCAATATTAATGTCGAGACTTATGGAGAAAAACAGAGATGTGAAAGCGTCTTGCATCTGCTTCCAAGCGCAAATAGAACCCGGAGCCAAATTGTAATACCATCAGAATGCATTACCTGTCAACGATGCCCCGAACAATTGCAAACAATATTGCGGTACTGCAGAGAGACCTCCCATACTGGCATTGAAGCGCTTTAAATGTTCTTCAGGGGATCCTTTCCCATCGAACTTTTAAAAATCTGGACACCTGAAACCGGCCGGGAAGGGAATGTCATTCATTTCTCTCGGATATGGTATACGATATCTGAAATGTCTAGTATCTTCTTGTTCCTTCTCCATTCGGCTATCCTTTTCAATTACTGTCTTTTGAGCCGCATTATGCATGAAAGTCGCCAAGGCTTCTTTGAGGCTTCTGCATCCTCTACCATTTCATCGAAACGACCCTCTGTAGTTGTTTTATAATCTGGATTCGTTCCAGCCATGAACACTGTAGCTTTTCCACTCTTTGACGAAGTAGTCATGGAAGGAGAGTAAAAGTATGCTGACGTGACAAGGTTTGCAGAAAAGGGAGAGGATATGGTTTCACCGGGCCTTTGCGTACTTTCTGCGGCATCAACTGACTGATTTGATCTTCTCCTAGGACTTAGGAGGAATGCCGATCCGATCGACGGGCCTTCAATGAAATAAAGATTTTAGTAGCATAACAGCGCCTATTTCAACCATCCTCTGGGACTTAGGTGGAATGTCGATTAATTCGACTGATCTTTCTCCTTAGAACCCATGAAGAGGAGAAAACCCAGAGAAAGGAAGCCTGGGTCATGGACTTTGGCAGCATAATGGCTCTTGGGCTTTACAGACTGCAGGGCAGTCAGGTTGCACGGACCCGCGCAACTGATATCGGTTGCGCGGTCCTGCGCAACTCCCAAGAGACTTCGCTCCTACCTTCTATCTTTCGCTCTGATTTGTTCCTCTTGAAAATCTTCAATTCCCCCTAATGAAAGAGGGGAGGGGGTATTTATAGACTCTCGCACGTGTGAAAATCCTGATCTTAGCGATGTGGGACTATTTTTTAGTACTTTGGATCATTTTGAATGAAGTCCTTTTGTGCAGTTCATTCTGAGGTTCCGCGCAACTGATACTTTCATTGCGCGGTCTCACTCAACAGAGATTGATTGCGCGGACCCGCACAACATATACTGGTTGCGCGGTTCTGCGCAACTGCCATGAAAATTATCTCCCTTTTCTTCTTTCCAAAAGTTCTTCTCTTCTTCTCTTTTTTTTATCTTTACTTGCTTGATTCCTTTTACCATTTTTATGTCTCAACAGATTGTCCCCTTGATCCTTTATTTGTTCTTTCGGAGTAATAAGTAAAGGATCAAATATCCCATTTGGTTTGAGCGGACCCGCGCAACTAGCTGCGCATATACTCGGTCGCAGTAACCTATAAATACTGCACCCTTCGTCACTTTCTGCAGTCTCTGCTTTCTCTGGTGAATTTTTTCGTTCTTGGTGATTTTTCGAGCAACGGACATTGTCTGCGCGGAGCCGCACAATGAATCTTTTTTTCTTGTAATTTTCTAACTGCCGCAACACATCACGCAACTTCTTTTGATTGCGCGGACCCGCCTAACCAAGACTTCTCCATTTTTTTGAACTCTTTCCTCAATAGCCTTTCTTAAGTCTTCAACCCTCCTCTCTTCATGGCTCTCATCAAGAGGACCCTTCATCCTATAGACCCTCAAATGGAGCATCCTTCTCATTTTGACGCTCCTGATACTTCTCATCGCCCATCTCCTTCCACTGACCAACCACCGACCAAGCGTACCAAAACCACCACTCAGACCCCGTCATACTTCAAAGAGCCAGTACTCCCAACTTTTGATTTCACTGGCCGCATCAAAGCACTTTCCTCACCCATTCATCGTGTTATAATCATGGGAAACGTAGAATGGCCTCCCAAGAATGGTCGTGAATATGATTGGGAAGAATGGTTGAAGACAACCGCCCACATTCGCACGGATAGTGATAGACCCCCTATCAGAGAAGGTACCCCACCTGCTTCTCGCTCTAAGAAAACTCTTCGAAATAAGGCGCGGGAGTTTGAAGAAAAGATCAAAGAGCACAATAAAAAGAAGCTTCAGAACTCTTGGGAATCTGTTCGAGTGATTGAGGGTGTCATGAAATTTGACAATCCTCATTCGGAAGGCATGACAGTAATTCCCATTAGCGTGCATCGTCACCAATCCATCCTTGAATGTGAACCCACAGACTATGTGGACGGAGAAAAGCTGATGTATACTGAATCGTGGGCGATGCGAGAACCCCAGATTCTTGAAGGGAGAATACAAGCGCAGAAACCCCGACAGATTATCGGAGAGGCCCATCCCATGATCTTCCTTGCTCCCTTTCACAGTCCGCATAGTCTCTTCCCGACCTATTTTTATGAGACTGTAGGACAACACTACAAGGACTGTGATCCTCTCTGGGGATCAGAAGATTTTCACACAAGAGGCCTACCGACTTCTCGTCGTTATTACTCTGATTGGGCAGAGGAAATTCTGAAGAAACATGCAAGTACCCTTGCTAAAGTAGGCCTTTAAGATGCGATAGAGGTCACATCTCAATATTTTTACAAGGAACCCTGCACACTGAAAGGATTTCTTGAAATATTGGTCTCCCACCACCAATTTCCTTCACTTGCCGTTCGGAGAAATGAGCATATCACTATGGGATCTACACAGCATAGCAGGTCTCCCACTTACAGGAAGATTTTATGACGAGTTCATACCGACAAATGCAGAATTGACATTTATATCCTCTCCTGATCGCAGACCTTCCATCTCAAAAACCACATCAAACTTTTCAGAGAGATGGGAAAATTTTTGAATATTCACAAACTATCTCCTCTGCAATGGCTGGCCCATTTTTCTAGAATACTCAGGTATCCCATACCCAGAGATTAGTGTATTCCTCTTCACTACATATTCCTGCATATTAATTCCTTTCTTGTTCTGCAGATTTTGCGACAGTCGTTGTAAGGAACTGACGACCCTTCGTGACAATATGAAAGAACGACCAGCTTAAAGCTCATTTGGGGAATTGGCAGCCTTCTTCGCTTACTGGTTGAGCATAGTTGTTCTTCCTAGTTCCAAGTGGGCGGATGCTATTCGCCCCACCACTTTTATGGTGATGATGATGATGGAAATAATGGAGTTCAAGACGATGATTATGAAGAAGGGGAGGTCAATATAGATGACGAGGAAGATATGGCCACCGAAAATGTAGTAGAAGAACATCTCCCCATAGCCCCTGAAACTTCCCCTGCCACTTCCATTCCTAGCAAGCCACATGCGGTAACCGAAGAGGATGAAGAACTCTTGGACTATAGGGAATATGGGTATTCACCTGGTAAGGGAGCTCGAATTCCTTAAACACTTATGTGCTTGTCAAGTGATCACTATCTTAACACCACTATCATTCTCTTTTTTAGGTACTCATGTGGCTTGCATTGAAACGAGTGCTGCCCCCTCTGCAGAACTTCATCCAGCTACACCAATGGTCTCCTCACAGGTTTCTTTGGCCCCTCTGGTGGCGCTGAAGAGCGTGGCCCGTGAAATTATATTTCCTGTCGAGGCTACTGATCTACCAACTCCTACTACCAGAGATTCCAGCACAGAAGTGAGAGTGCCCTCTCTTGCTGATATGTTAGAAGCTGGTACTTCTTTAGCCACAGAAGTTTCCTTTCTTGCTGGTCATACTTCTATAGCAAGTATATATATATATATATATATATATATATATATATATATATATATATATATATATATTAATTTGAAGAGCTGTAAATTCTTCATTTTATATTTCTCACTCCAGCTTGGTCTCTTACTTATTTTGCAAGAATTCTCCCCTGTAGTGGGGCGGCCAGTTCTGAATCTGTGGCCACTGTCTCTAAGTTACCATTTCCTTCGAAGATTCCTGCTCACAAAATTCTTTTAATAAAGAACTCTTTGTCAACAGTAATTCATATCTTCAAGGACTCTGAACAATGGTTAGATCTGGACATTGCCATCGAAAATTTGAAAAACTCTACAAAGATGGCGATGATTAATATTTCTATTTTGCGTAGTTCCCTCATTAGATTTCGTGATTCAATAGCTTCTCTAACATCAGCGGAGACTATTACAATTGCTCTAGAAGTCCTTGAATATGGGAAGCGGTTAACTTTGTCTAAGGAGAGGGCTTCACTCATTGCTTCCACGATATCTGAATTAGATCAGGAGTAATTATTGTTGCAAGAACACTTGAAGACCCTTACTGGTGACAAAGAGCTTATTCAAGATCGTATAGCAGCTTTAAGAGAAGAGATTTCGCAGATGGAACTGCAAGGTCATAAGAAGGAGCTATCTATACAGGAGGTTAAGGAGAAACTCGAGGTCAATATTCGGTCTGCCGATACTGAGAAGTTGGAATTACTCAGGAGCAACGAGACGATCACATCTCTAGAAGATAAATTAGCTGGCTTTCCTGATCAGACAAAGATTATTCTTGAAGAAAAATCAAAGCATGACGTAGCTCAGCTTCAATTAAAAGAAGACTTGCGGCAGTTTATGAATGTAATAGGCATCACTGAGGAATTATAAACATGTAATCTTTCCCTCTCTTTTTCATGTTTGAATGTATGTTCTCTTTTAGTTTTCATCAGTAAATTTAACTTTTCATGCACTTCTATATTATGCATTATTTTAGGCATACCATCTATGTCACAATTTCAACATGAACTTACTGCATTTTGAACATGGCACATAGTTTATCATGAAATTCTATGAAACTAATCATAAAACAGTAATATTTTATGCTTTGTTAGTATGGAGTTTCCTATATGACCTCATCCATTTATATTTTATTGGCGGCGCTAAGTTTCAATTCAGTTAGTTGCACACAGTTTAAGCTCTTGAGTAGTGGAGCGGCGTTACTTCGGGTCTTACGTGATGGTCTCTGTAACTCTCTAGAGTTCGCCGGACTTCTCATTGCCTAGGGAGTTCACAAACCGCGATCCATCAGAGGGGCCCAGTGAAGCTACCGGGGCCGTGAACTCGGTTGGATTTACAGCACAGGGTTGGCCACGGTAACTCTCTAGAGTTCACAGGGCTCACAAGGCTACCTTTGGGGGTACCAAATCCATGGTTACCGATCCATCAATGAGTAGGTTTAAGCCCTTCCTCATGAGTACGTACCGGAATCGAACCACAAATCTGGGGGGTCTTATGCATGGTTGACTTGTCATGCGCGCACTGCGGCCCTCATTTTCTTCGCCTACAAGGTCGGGCCCATTCACGGGAGGGCTTGTCCTCCGTTCCCCGTGACGCTGCCGGAAAGCTATACAGACGGCATGGGTGTTACGCTTGACTGGTCATTTGGGAACTTTTAGCACTTTGGCTTTGAGTCGACTTTTTGGTCCTTTGCTTTTGATCTTTCGGTTGACTTTTGGCTCTTGACTTTTGGTCTTTGAAGACTTTGAGCTTTTTCGGCCTTTGGTCATTTAAAGATTTTGAGCTTTTTGGCTTTTAGTCAACTTTTGGCCTTTTGGCTTTTGGTCATTGACTCCGTCAGTTGCCCGCATGGGTATGCATACGATGGCCTTCATGGGCTTTTTAGGGCCACTGACTTCTCGCCGCTGCCCAAATGGCGATCTTCATAGGTCTTATGCGTAGCTGGTCCCTTTTGAGCTTTGGTCCTTTTAGGACTATGGCTTTTCTTTTTTTCTTTTTCGGGACTTAACTAGGCTACCTTTTTATGATGAACAGCCATTGTTATTGCCAATTCATATGTACAGTTAACTGTATAATTCATTCTACTGTGATCATATGGTTGACATTTCGCCGTATTGACAACGTCACAAGGACTTTTGTATTATGTTTATGTCAATTTTTGTATCAGCTTAGCGATGATGGCAACCTTGATGAGCGATTGATCGGCAATAGCGATAGCTGTTCTCCTTTTCTTTTTATGATCATTGATACCTGATAATTTGATTTCGATGGAGATTTTCTGTCGGCAATTAGCGTCAATGCTTGATGGCGATCATTGGCACCTTTTATGTCAATGCTTGATAACGATCGTTTAATTGCTTGATCTTTTAATTGCTGGCGATTCTTCTAATCGCTTGATCTTTTATCGCTTGATCTTTTAATCGATTGATAGCGATAGTTGCTAATTTTGGCGATTAACTTTTCATTTGGCTTTACTTTTGGCAATCGCAATTGTCCATTTGGTGATGACTTGTTATACTTGAAAGCCTGCATTTTATTCATATACGCCAAAGAAATACATTTCGTGGTGAGAAATTCATTTCACAGCTTTTACTTGCCTATCTTACCTATTTTTCCCCCTTTTGATACAGAATTATTATCTTGATAATGTTCTATATCAAAATCAGTAGTGCCTTCGGAAGCAATTTTCCTTTTGCCAACTCGAGTATAGGCCAATATAGGCTTTCATTTACTTCCTTGAAGGGTTTTGCCTTTATTGAGCACGCTTTATCTCATTTAGCTTTGAATTTGTCCCCTGGATATGATCGTGACCCTCAGTGGAGATACATTTTTTTATTCTTAGAGATATGGAGGAAGCATATTTCTGTGAGAGGCTATAAGACTGTAATTGTATTCATTGACTAGCTTGCCCCCAACCCTTGAAATTTTCTACGCTTCTCCTGATTGACCCCAATGGGGACCTAAATTCCCTTCCCGTGATTTAGGCCAACAGGTTCTTCATAATCAAAGCCCATATTTTTCATAATTTTCTTACTTGCCGGACTATACTTTTGAAGGTCTTGCAGCGTCAACCTAGCATGGTATTCATTATTTTGAGCCACTTCTCTCGTCCTTACTGCTTCTAAAACGTAGAATTCGATTGGCTCAGAATATTTTTCATTGGCTTTAACTTGAAATCTTGTTGGAGCGGCCGAAAACGGCTTATTTCTTTTAGCATACGGTAGCGACACCGTATAATTTGACTGTAAAATCTTCAACTGTTTAGATGATAGCAAAGTTAACGGCGGTTGTCCCGGTTGTCTTAAATGTTTCGGCACAAAATAGAACTTTTTACTGATTTCTGCTGTTTTGGACGGCACTGTTTTTTCTGGCATTTCTGTGATTACGCTCTCTTGATCATTCTTCAGGACGTCACTTTCATCCTTATCTATTTTTTCGGTGGCAAATTCTTTGTAATAACTTGCATCTGCAAAGAAGGACTCAGCTTCTATATACGGTCTCGCATCGGCCATTACTTTATGTTGTACCCCGTCTTTACAGTATTTGAAACACATGGAGAGTAGAGGGTATGATATTGTACTAGTGTATCCATGGCCTTCCTAGGAGAAGGTTGTATGTTGTCACTGCATTTACGACATGACAAACAACGTCAGTAGTCAGTTCTCCTATTTCCAACGTCACTGTAATTTTGCCAAGTGCTCGTTGTCCGTCCTGATTGAAACCTTGTATCATCATCCCGCTGGGGCGTAATTCTGAGCAACGGTAGTTCAATTTATTTAACATGGAGAGTGGCAAAAGATTTACTGCAGACCCATTGTCTACCATAATCCTCTTGACTTTCTTCCCGCGAATATGGCCTTCTATCATTAGTGGTCTGTTATGGACTTCTTCACAGAGCATATCATCATCAGAAAAAGAAATGACTGAGAAGCAGTCCTTATGCTCATTGAATTCTTTATGTTCTACCTCTGCCAGTAGCGTTTCCCTTATGTCATGATCAGACAAGGCCTGAATCAAACTTTATCAGAATTCTTCTGATAGCTTCAGTGCGTCGTAAACGCTCAATCAGGCCGGTATTCCCCTTAGATGATTTACCACGTCATAACTTACTCTCGTCTTTTCATTATTTTCCTTCGTCTTGCCGCTGTTATTTTCTTTTACAATTGCTTCTTCTATTTTCTGTTTTATAGGGCTTATTATCTTCTTGCCTGACTACAGTGTGATTACTGCAACCTTCTTTACAGTTTTACTGCTTCCTGTTCTCAGACTGTAAGTGTGTTCACGGTTTCCATGGAGCCCCTTTCTCTTTCTTTCCCCAATATTATCTTGCCTCTATTGATTAGTCGCTGTATTATACATTTTAGTGTATAGCAGTTTTCTGTGGGGTGCCCCACTAGGCGATGATAACGACAGAAATTCTTCTCTTGTTCTTGTTATATCTTCTGGGCGCTTAGGCTCCGGCAATACTATCGTGCCAGCTTTTAATAACTGCTCCATCATAGGGGCGACATCTTCTCTTTCAAATGCGAACCCTTCATGAGAGTTCAGCATTCTAGGTCGCTTCCCGTCGTACCTATTTCTTGACCTATCACCCTCTTCGCGTCGGTCCGGCCTTCTTTCTCTCGAATCCTTTGTATCTTTTCCTTTTCTGTCATGATCGACAGTGTTTACAGCAGTTCTGCTGGACGCTCTCCTAGTCGTATCATGGTGAAATGTCAAGATTTTATGAGTCATCAGTTCCAATGCGTGGGCTTTGGTAGCCAAGTCACGAAAGGTCCTGATGTCGACGCTAGTCAGTCCGAATGCAATCCCCTTACCCATAGAATTTAGACACATCTTAACTTGTTCTTTTTCCTCCGGTAGTTGTCTACACGAAGCCCCTAACATTTTTCACCTGTCTATAAATTTCTCTACTGGCTCTCCTTCTCTTTGCCGAATAGAGGCCAGTTCCGTAATACTGACATCACGTTCCGAGGAGAAGAAGTTCGACATGAAAACCTCCTGCATTTGTTCCCATGTGAGTATCGATCCAGGTCCAAAATAGAATACCATCGGAATGCTTTGTGTGTTAGCGATGAACCAAACAGCCGCAAGCAGTACTGTGGTATTGTGAAAAAATTTCCCATGCTAGTGATAAAGTGCATCAAATGCTCCTCCGGAGATCCTTCCCCATTGAAATTTTGAAAATCCGGATGCTTGAAATTGATCAGAAAAGGGATATCTTCTACTTCCCTTGGATACGGTGTTCGATATCTAAAGCGCCAGGTATTTTCGCGTTCTATTTCGGCTCTGACCGCCTCTTCGACCACTTACCTCACCTCCTCACGTGTCACAGTCCTTGCTACCGGAATGGACCCTAGTGACCCTGCCCCCTGTGGTGGAAGAATGTCCGGCTGATTTTCTTGCCCTTCCGTTGCATTCTGGGGGATTGCCATTCGGGCTACATTATGTGCGAGGGTTGTCAACGCTTCTCTAAGATTTTTGCATTCTTCCATCAATGCATTCTGTGCTTCTGCCATTGCATTAAACCGATCCTCTGCAGTTGCTCTATAATTCGGGTTTGTCCCAGCCATGAATACTACAGCCTCTCCACTGTTCGTCGAAGCAGTAATCGAAGGAGAACAAGAGAATGCCGATGTGACAGGGCTTGCAGAAAAGGGAGGGGATATAGTTTCACCGGGCTTTTTCGTACTCTTTGTGGCATCAGTTGACTGAGATGACGCTGATACTGGTGAATCGTTTTGAGATGGCGTTGGTGATCTAATTACCAATGCTTTTCCCTTTTGTTCATTGGTTCGTTTAGTTATTGAGGCATTTAAAACTGGGAAGTCGCGTACCGCCAATTGAGGAACTGTTTGCGCTGTTTGTGCTGGGTAAATTGCCGAAGAAGAAAGTTCAGGATTTCTTCTGACTGTGCTTCATGTGATGGGTCCTCTAATTTTTAAAGAAGGCTGACTCATTCCATAATTCTTGAAGCCTTTTGTTCGTGCCTTACGAGAGGTCACAATAGTCTAGCCTGCATTGTCTTCTGATGATTGGGGCGAAGCAGAAATGACCCCAGCTGTTACTTGAGCACTGCTACTTTTACGCACATGACTTAGTGCATATTCTATCACGAACCCTGTCGGGATGAATCGGAAGTTCACTCTTCTTATAGAGATCGCCATGGATGTTGAGTCGTAATCAGATTTTAGAAACCTTCAAACATGAAACATATTTATAGTTAGTGATTGAATGATTAAGGTGATTTATCTTAGAGATGAAGGGGAGGACTTCCCACTGAGAGTCGCCATTTTGGATGCCAAACTATGACGAATGTTCATAACAACCTTACTGTTAATACTTTGAATAAGACAGACAATCCCCAGCATAGTCGCCATTTTGTTTCGACAAAGAAACAAATGCATTTTGATTTGGGAGAATTGTCTTATTCAAACATAACAGAGAGAGAGTACTATGAACATTAATCACATTTTATTAATACTAAGTTTGTTTACATCCTCTTTACATTCCTTGATTCTAAGATAAATCATTTAGAAGTAAAGGATTTGTGCTTTAATCATCAAGATTTTATTTCGACAGCCTTCCGGCGCCTGATTTGATCATCTCCTAGGACTTAGGAGGAATACCGATCCGATCGACGAGTCATTTCGACAGCCTTCCGGTGCCTGATTTGATCTTCTCCTAGGACTTAGGAGGAATGTCGATCCGATCGACGAGTCATTTCGACAGCCTTCCGGTGCCTGATTTGATCTTCTCCTAGGACTTAGGGGGAATGTTGATCCGATCGACGGGCCTTCAATGAAATAAAGATTTCAGCAGCATAACAGTGCCTATTTCAACCATCCTTTGGGACTTAGGAGGAATGTCGATTAATTCGACTGATCTTTCTCCTTAGAACCCATGAAGAGGAGAAAACCTAGAGAAAGAAAGCCTGGGCAACGGACTTCGGCAACATAACGGCTCTTGGGCTTTACAGACTGCAGGGCAGTCCGGTTGCGCGGACCCGTGCAACTGATATCGGTTGCGCGGTCCTGTGCAACTCCCAAGAGACTTCTCTCCTACCTTCTGTCTTCCGCTCCGCTTTGCACCTCTTGAAAATCTTCAATTCCTCCTAATGAAGGAGGGGAGGGGGTATTTATAGACTCTCGTACGTGTGAAAATTCTGATTTAGTGATGTGGGACTATTTTTTAGTGCTTTGGATCATTTTGAACGAAGCCCTTTTGTGCAGTTCATTCCGAGGTTCCGCGCAACTGATACTTTCATTGTGCGGTCTCGTGCAACAGAGATTGATTGCGCGGACCCGCCCAACATATACAGGCTGCGCGGTTCTGCGCTACTGCCATGAAAATTATCTCCCTTTTCTTCTTTCCAAAAGTTCTTCTCTTCTTCTCTTTTTTTACCTTTACTTGCTTGATTCCTTTCACCATTTTTATGCTTCAATACAGATATACTACATCCAATAGAATAGGTCAGAAAAGATCAAACCAGTTCCATTCCAAGATGAATAATGCTTGAACGATGGCAGTTTTCGGACAGAGCTAGTTTCTTGAATGGGAACGATTCAAACATCAGTTCCTTTCACGGTCACTGATGAAATGTGGTAACATCCTTCCAGGCTTTACGATCCTCGTGTTCTTGGTTTACAGAAATTGCTGCACAGAGAAGCTTTCTTTCCTTGTGAAAAGTTCTTAAATACTGAAAGTCTTGAAACTTTAGTCAACTTGGGACTTAGACAAACCTTGGTCTTTGCCAGTTTGGTTAATGCTGCCCGGTCGGTTCCAATGTTGCATGATTCAGGGAATGTTGAAGATATTGATTATGGGAGGAAGATACTTGCTTGCTTAGATGCTCTAGGGTCTCAGCTTTCTAGAAGAGATGGAGAAGAAAATTTCAGTGGGCTTAGTGATTCTATTTTATATTCCAAGAATGGTAATTCAAGTGAAGATGCAGAATTTATATACTCTAAAAGACAGATAAAGAGAACTACTGCCACTAGGATCAGTAGTTGTAATCGTGCTTAAGCAATGTGACGCATGATGAACCAGATGAAGAATGTTGGTCAGAAATGAGAATCACTAGTTGGTGCCCTGTTTGTGTCAAGTCACCATTAATGGACCTCCATGGGTTGTTTCCAAACATCAAGTAGCATCTCCAAGCATTGTGAGACCCAAGTCACAACTGTGGATGGTGTCATCAACGGTGAAGATACTTGATGATGAATGCTGCTCGCAGTACCTACAAAAGAGAAATCCCATCCCTTTACTCTAAATTGCAAGAATTTGTCAATACTGATGAATTCATGATTTTGAAATCTGTTGTGGATGGCAATTCATGGGTTTGGATTGCCGACACTTTTGTGTCATCAAAGGCACTTGCATTTGATTCACCTATCTTGAAATGTTCTGCAGACAACCAGACATCTGATATGTTTATGTGTTCCGTAATTTGATCCTCGTCTTTGGTGGAAGTATGCTTGCAAAGCTGTGACCAGATGAAGAAGGCAAGTAAGAAAATATCATGAGAACGTGTTCTAAGGTATGCTAGGCTTCGCAAGGGATATGTCTCTCTTTATGCTTCCCTCTTGAAATTTGATGTCACTCGAATAGTGTTGGATGATGACAAAGACATTAAGGAACTAGATTGTGAACCAGAATCTTAAAAGACAAAGAGATCGTAGTGGTTTGGATTGGGCGGTCCAGTAAGGATGGAAGTGAACCAGTGCGTTTCAATGAAGAAAACTGGGAACAATTAAATAAGTTTGTTGGCTACAGGGAAGGTGCAGATGAGCATTTGGTGGAAACCTAGGACAGGGAGGACATGCTCCATACTCTTTCGAAAATCCGTATGAAGCACTTTTATGGCGAGGAAATCACTTAGTAAAGAAGAAGTGAGATAATGTTGACAGTATTAAAAAATAAAATCAATGCCGTAAAGTAGCAGGGAAGATCAAATTGGTTGCGGTCAAGAAACAGATAATGCCGGTAGTGTCGAAAGTAGTTTTTACTTCATCAGTAGCGTGGCGAAATAAGGAAAGACGGATGATAGTGTGTTAACACACAAAAGTATACGAAGTTTTTATTATACATTGCCTTTGAGAAATGAGAGGGTATTGGAGATGAGAAAGACAGAAGAGAGAAGATTAGAAAGAAAGGATATGGAAAGAAGAATGTGGCTTGCGCGTACAAGGACAATGGTGTTTAGATTAAGTTGATAGAGACGGCCGAGCTTTGGTGAAAGGAATATCATCTTGCCAAGTACGGATAAACAATACATTCAAACTATGCAGAAAATAGAAACTTGGCGAGCAGATATTAATCATCCTTCACCAAATGAAGGTGTTATTAAAGACTTTACCCTTCCAATAGTGATTGCTGCGAACAACGGTAAAGCTTGAAAGAAAACCCTCAGAGGAGAAGTCAGTTCGACTAAATCAGGCGTTGCTTGCCAACAAGTAAATAGAGTAATTAACAAATTAACAAATTCATCGATCAATGGAGAACACTGGGGGCATTGTCACAACTCGCCAGAATAAAAATTACTTGAAAGTCTTAAAAGAATAGCAACATATATAGTCGAAGAAAGAAATTAAAATAAAGGACTGTCAAAGCTGAAGAAGGCAATGTATGGCTTATGAGGAATCAGTCATTAGCTGCAGAGGCAATTATATTGCCATAGTTAAGGTATTAAAGGAAATAAAACAAAGAAGAAAAGAAGAACAGGAAAGAAGAAACCAAGACAAGTATATTCATCATGGGGGCAAATTTTCATCAATATATCCGCCAGTTCAACAAAATCTATCATCCCTAAATATTCAAAGGGTTCACAGCATGTTGATTTAAAAAATTCACGACACAATTATTCAGGGGGGTAGATAAAGGCGCACAGAATACGTGATCCTTTAAGATAAGCTACAGTTCAAAATATTAGAATCCCAAATGAGGAATGGCAAAGACTCAAAATGACAAAATCTCAAAATCCCAAATGAGGTAATTGTTTACTCTCCGAAATGATAATTGTTTATGATAATTGTCTATATTAATTTTTTTACAGGATAAAGTTGGGGCAAAAAGTAAGCACTAATGCTATCAAGCATTAACAATTGTCACCGATAATTAGAGCAACAGAAGAATTGCAAAAGTCAAGGTTATGTACTCTCCCTTATACGAATGAATAAAAGCGTTCAGGAGAAATTCAGAAGATACAATTAAAGTAGAAAGAAAAATGAATGACTTGAAAAATAAGTTACGGAAGACAAGTGATAAAAGCAAAATTATTAAGCTATAAGACATAAAAGAAGAAATAAGAGTACACAGGCTTGACTAGTTTGAGACTGAGGGTAAAGACGATCTAGAGGAAAAGTATGAAATGATGCGGCGACAATATATTTATTAAAGGCTGCCACATTGAGATTTTGATTACGAAGATTCCCAAAACAATACTTCCTAATCAAAAAAGGGCAAGACGGGTGAGTAAAAACTGTGAAATATATTTCTCACCATAGAATGTATTTCTTTTGTATTTGAATAAAGTGCAGGCTTTCAAGCATATCAAGTCATTGCTAAATGAAAAGTCAACAGCTTTCAAGCATAACAAAACGTCGTTAAAATATGGAGTGACAAGCATTAAGGATCGCTACCAAGCGTTAAGGATCGCTGCCAAGTGCTAATGATCGCTACCAAGCATCGCTGTCAAACGGCCAAATCGTGACAATCGCCAACGACGCCAAAGATTTTCGTTGGTAAACTACGCATAAGACTTATAGTCATTTAAGGCAGTCATCCCAATTGCAATACAAGTGGCCTCACTCAGAGTGACAGCCCATCAGTCCATAATAGACACTCAGAGTGACAACCATCAGTCCATAACAGACGATGAAAATTCAAAATAAGGCTGAAAGAAGAATATCAGCAGCTTTTGATAAACAAGTCGAATATTGCTCTTTAAAAAAAAAAGGGAGGGATATGATGCCAATGTTGTAAAGACCTATACTAATCATTACTCACTTCATCCGCCGAACAGGGGGCAAGTTTGATCCTAAGATGGACAGGGTATTAAAATACCAGTCAATACTCGCTTCATCAAAAGATACTACCCATAAAGAAGCTGCTGATTTTGATCCAGAATATTATCAGCATAATGATTCTAAATCAAAAGGAGGCAAACAAGGATAAGATCATATCTACTCATCAGCAAAAGAATGTATAAAGAAGAAATTTGCGAGCATATTGACTACGTTAACAAATATTTTGAAAAGGAAAATGAAATATCGCCATTTTGGAAAGAAAGTGATCATCGTCATCACCAAATTATTGTCATTCTGAAAAGAAAGTAATTATCACCGTTCTGAAAAATGATCATCACCATTCTAACAAGACGCCTATTATCAAAGCCTATTATCAAATGAGTTTGGAAAAGTCTGGTAAGAATCATATTGTCTTGAAGATTCTCTGGCAAAGGTTATATTGTCTTGAAGATTCTCTAAATTATATCGTCTTGAAGATTCTTTAAATTATATCATCTTGAAGATTCTCTTGAAGATATTATCAGAGGCAACGACGATGATCATAATTATCTGATGATCATGATTATTACTGCCTTACAAGGCCCGATTATTATTGCCTCTATCTTATTCAGAGATGAGGATCATTCTGGCAACGACGATGATCACGATTATTACTGTCTTACAAGGCCCGATTATTAGCCAAGCCTATACGGCTAATTACGCATAAAGCCTACAATCATTCAAGGCAGTCTAGCCAAGCTAAATCCTCAAAGGGTCAAAATCCTAAAAAGAGAAAAATTCACAGAAGAGCCAAATCAAAAATTTATTATGCTCTAAAAGAAGGGCTAAAAGCTCTAAAAGGATCAAGCCCTGGAAGGATCAAAACTCTAAAAAGGACCAAGCTCTAAAAGAGTCGGCCAGCTACGCATAAGTCCTACCATTTTTGTCATTCAGAAAAGCGGACGAGAAGTTAGTGGCCCTAAAAAGCCCATGAAGGCTATCGTACCCACCCATGCAGGCAGCTGATGAAGCCTACGACTAATATGCCTAAAAGGCTAAAAAGTAAAATGCTAGTCACGCGTAACTCCCATGCCGTCTGTATAGTTTCCTGGCAGCGTCACGGGGAATGGAGGAAAATGCCCTCCCGTGAATGGGCTCACTCTTACAGATGAAGGAAATAAGGGCCGCAGTGTGAGCACCATGCCAACCATGCATAAGACCCTCCAGATTTGTGGTTCGATTTCGGTACTAACTCATGAGGAAGGGCTTAAACCTACTCATCGATGGACTGGCAACCATGGATTTGGTACCCCAAAGGTAGCCTTGCGAGCTCTGTGAACTCTAGAGAGTTACCGCGGCCAACCCTGTGCGTCAAACCAACCGAGTTCACTGCCCAGGTAGCTTCACTGGGTCCCTCTGATGGATTGCGGTTTATAAATTCCCCAGGCAGTGAGAAGTCCAGCGAACTCTAGAGAGTTACAGAGACCATCACGTGAGACCCGACTCTTGCATGAGTCTAAGCTGCTCCAACTACTCAAGAGCTTAAACTGTGTGTTGCTCCATTACTCAAGAGCCTAAACTGTGTGTGCAAGTGTCTAGCCAGTAGTGTCGGTCTAGTAGTGTCAGTCAAGTCAAGTCAGTCTAGTTCAATCTAGACTAGTCAAGTCAAGTCAGTCTAGTTCAATCTAGACTAGTCCAGTCAAGTTAGGACAAGGTCAGTTTTGTCCAGTTAAAGTATGGTTAGTCAAAAGTACACTAGTACCATTGCTCAAAAAACATAAACTAAGTTTAACATTCAAAATGCTGCAAATACATATTTCACTACAGATATGCTCAAACATGCAAAGCATAAATTATGCATACATTCAAAATGCTGCAGATACATATTTCAATATAGATATGTTCAAATATGCAATTGCCTGATGAAAATTTTAAACATTGATTAGACCACATGCAAAAATGCATTTCTCTTGAATCAGGTTCAAATTATATCAACAGTAAATGCCTTCAAGATATTGGCGATTATCTACTCAAAAGCTCAAATCTCCAAGGTCAATTATTATATTGACAAGAGTTGTAAGGTCTTTTCATCTCTCGCCTTCTTAATGAATAGAGCCATATTATTGCACAAGGTCCTCAAAAGGGAGCAGAGAATAAACTGGTGAAGAATTATCATTCTCTACTGGACAATACAAGGACTCTGATATATTCATTAGAAGTCATGAAAAGAGCAGTAAAGATTATTTATTCTTTAGGAGTATCAAAAGGCTTTACTTCAGAAATATTATCTTTTAAAGAAATCTTTATGCGACATTGACCTGGAAAGGGGGCAGGATTTAATATCTTCAAAATAATCTATGCCTTGGTCTTTCTGATAATCTCTTATACGCGGGGAAGGAATTTATATGCCAAGTATTATGGATAATGATATTGCAAAACTCCAAGTATAGGATCTGATGGAGACAAAGAACAAACGGAATCATCATCATCAAATTTATAAAGATCCAAGAAAAAGTCTATGAAGAAATGCTAAGGAGTACAAACTTGAGAAGACTAAGTAAAAAGACTCAGCGGTCGAAACTTTGGAACCAAAGATGAAATCTCCAAGAGTGCTGTTGAGGCATAAAAATGGTGAAAGGAATCAAGCAAGTAAAGGTAAAAAGAAGAAGAAGAAGAAGAGAAGAACTTTCAGAAAGAAGAAAAGGGAGATAATTTTCATGGCAGTTGCGTAGAACCGCGCAGCCAGTATATGTTGCACGGATCCGCGCAATCAATATCTGTTGCACGAGACCGCGGAATGAAAGTATCAGTTGCGCGGACCTCAGAATGAACTTCACAAAAGGGCTTCATTCAAAATGATCCAAAACACTAAAAAATAGTCCCACATCGTTAAGATCAGGATTTTCACACGTGCGAGGGTCTATAAATAGCCCCTCCCCTCATTCATTAAGGAGAATTGAATATTTTCAAGAGGAGTAAAGTGGAGCGGAAGACAGAAGGTAGGAGCGAAGTCTCCTGGGAGTTGCACAGGACCGCGCAACCGATATCGGTGGCGCGTGTCCGCGCAACCGGACTGCCCTGCAGTCTGTAAAACCCAAGATCCATTGTGCTGCCAAAGTCCGTGGCCCAGGCTTCCTTTCTCTGGGTTTTCTCCTCTTCATGGGTTCTAAGGAGAAAGATCAGTCGAATTAATCGACATTCCTCCTAAGTCCCAGAGGATGGTTGAAATAGGCGTTGTTATGCTGCTGAAATCTTTATTTCATTGAAGGCCCGTTGATCGGATCGGCATTCCTCCTAAGTCCTAGGAGATGATCAAATCAAGCACCGGAAGGCTGTCAAAATGACCCATCGATCGGATCGGCATTCCTCCTAAGTCCTAGGAGATGATCAAATCAGGCGCCGGAAGGCTGTCGAAATAAACTCATGATGCTTAAAGCACAAATCCTTTACTTCTAAATAATTTATCTTAGAATCAAGGGATGTAAAGAGGATGTAAATGAACTTAGTATTAATAGAATGTATGAATGTTCATAGTACTCTCTCTCTGTTATGTTTGAATAAGACAATTCTCCCAAATCAAAATGTATTTGTTTCTTTGTCGAAACAAAATGGCGACTCTGCTGGGGACTTTTTATCTTATTCAAAGTATTAACAGTAAGGTTGTTATGAACATTCGTCATAGTTTGGCGTCCACGCCAAAATGGCGACTCTCAGTGGGAAGTCCTCCCCTTCATCTCTAAGATAAATCACCTCAATCATTCAATCACTAACTATAAACATGTTTCATGATTGAAGGTTTCTAAAATCCGATTACGACTCAACATCCATGGCGATCCTCGTAAGAAGAGTGAACTTCCGATTCATCCCGACAGGGTTCGTGATAGAATACGCACCAAGTCATGTGGCAGTGCTCAAGTAACAGCTGGGGTCATTTCTGCTTCGCCCCAATCATCAGAAGACAATACAGCCTGGACTATTGTGACCTCTCATAAGGCACGAACACAAGGCTTTAAGAATTATGGAATGAGTCAGCCATCATTAAAGATCAGAGGACCCATCACACGAAGCACAGTCAGAAGAAATCCTGAACTTGCTCCTCTGACAATTTACCCAGCGCAAACAGCGCAAACAGTTCCTCAATTGATAGTACGCGACTTCCCAGTTTTAAATGCCTCAATAACTAAATGAACAAAGGAACAAAAGGGAAAAGCATTGGTAATTAGATCACCAATGCCATCCCGAAATGATTCACCAGTATCGGCGTCATCTCAGTCGACTAATGCCACATAGAGTACGAAAAAGTCCGGTGAAACTATATCCCCTCCCTTTTCTGCAAGCCCTGTCACATCGGCATTCTCTTGTTCTCCTCCGATTACTGCTTCGACAAACAGTGGAGAGGCTGCAGTATTCATGGCTGGGACAAACCCAGATTATAGAGCAACTGCAGAGGATCGTTTCAATGCAATGGCAGAAGCACAGAATGCATTGATGGAAGAATGCAGAAATCTTAGAGAAGCGTTGGCAACCCTCTTACACAATGTAGCCTGAATGACAATCCCCCAGAATGCAACGGAAGGGCAAGAAAATCAGCCCGACGTTCTTCCACCAGAGGGGGCAGGGTCACTAGGGTCCATTCCGGCAGCAAGAACTGTGACACAGGAAGAGGTGAGGCAAGTGGTTGAAGAGGCGGTCAGAGCCGAAAGAGAATGTGAAAATATCGGGTGCTTTAGATATCAAACACCGTATCCAAGGGAAGTAGAAGATATCCCTTTTCCGGCCAATTTCAAGCATCCGAATTTTCAAAAGTTCACCGTTCAACAATAACAAAATATCAACTATGGATTCACCATTCAACAATAACAAAATATCAATTAAGGTAGCCTAGCTACTATATGGCCAGCTACGCTTAAGACCTATAATCATTTAAGACAGGTAAGTAAAAGCTGTGAAATATATTTCTCACCATAAAATGCATTTCTTTTGTATATTTGAATGAAAGACAGGCTTTCAAGCAAAACAAGTCATTGCCAAACGCGAAGCACCAAGGACAATTTCCAGAAGCAAAGCCAAATGAAAAGCTAATCGCCAAAATTAGCAACTATCGCTATCAAGCGATTAGAAGATCAAGCGATTAGAAGATTAAGCGATTAGAAGAATTGCCATCAAGTGGTTAAACAATTGTTATCAAGCATTGACATAAAAGGTGCCGATGATCACCATCAAGCATTGACGCTCATTGTCGACAAAAAATCTCCATCGAAATCGAATTATCAGGTATCAATGACCATAAAAAGAAAAAGAGAACACCTATCGCTATTGCCGATCAATCGCTCATCAAAGTTGCCATCATCGCTAAGCTGATACATAAATTAACATAAACATAATACGAAAGTCCTTGTGACATTGTCAGCAACAACAAAATGTCAACCATATGATCATAGTAGAATGAATCATACAGTCAACTATATATATGAATTGGTGATAGCGATGGCTGCTTATCATAAAAAAAGGCAGCCTAGTCAAGTCCCGAAAAAGAAAAAGAAAGAAAAGCCAAAGTCCTAAAAGGACTAAAGCTCAAAAGGGACCAGTTACGTATAAGACCTATGAAGATCGCCATTCGGTCAGCAACGAGAAGTCAGTGGCCCTAAAAAGCCCATGAAGGCCATCGTACGCATACCCATGCGGGCAGCTGACGGAGTCAATGACCAAAAGCCAGAAGGCCAAAAGTTGACTAAAAGCCAAAAAGCTCAAAATCTTCAATTGATCAAAGGCCGAAAAAGCTCAAAGTCTTCAAAGACCAAAAGCCAAGAGCCAAAAGTCAACCGAAAGATCAAAAGCAAAGGGCCAAAAAGTCGACTCAAAGCCAAAGTGCTAAAAGTCCCCAAATGACCAGTCAAGCATAACACCCATGTCGTATGTATAGCTTTCCGGCAGCGTCACGGGGAACGGAGGACAAGCCCTCCCGTGAATGGGCCCAACCTTGCAGGCGAAGAAAATGAGGGCCGCAGTGCACGCATGACAAGCTAACCATGCATAAGACCCCCCAGATTTGTGGTTCGATTCCGGTACGTACTCATGAGGAAGGGCTTAAACCTACTCATTGATGGATCTACAACCATGGATTTGGTACCCCCAAAGGTAGCCTTGTGAGCCCTGTGAACTCTAGAGAGTTACCGTGTGTTGAGGCATAAAAATAGTGAAAGGAATCAAGCAAGTAAAGGTAAAAAAGAAGAGAAGAACTTTCAGAAAGAAGAAGAGAGAGATAATTTTCATGGTAGTTGTGCAGAATCGTGCAGCCAGTATATGTTGCGCGTGTCCGCGCAATCAATCTCTATTGCGCGAGACGCGCAATGAAAGTATCAGTTGCACGTACCTCGGAATGAACTTCACAAAAGGGCTTCGTTCAAAATGATCCAAAGCACTAAAAATAGTCTCACATCGCTAAGATCAGGATTTTCACACGTGCGAGGGTCTATAAATACCCCCTCCCCTCCTTCATTAGGAGAGGATTGAAGATTTTCAAGAGAAGTAAAGTAGAGCGGAAGACAGAAGGTAGAAGCGAAGTCTCCTGGGAGTTGCGCAGGACCGCACAACCGATATTGGTTGCGCGTGTCTGCACAACTGGACTGCCCTGCAGTCTGTAAAGCCCGAGAGCCATTGTGCTACCGAAGTCCGTGGCCCAGGCTTCCTTTCTCTGGGTTTTCTCCTCTTCATGGGTTCTAAGGAGAAAGATCAGTCGAATTAATCGACATTACTCCTAAGTCCTAGGAGATGATCAAATCAGGCACCGGAAGGCTGTCGAAATGACCAGTCAAATTAATCGACATTCCTCCTAAGTTCTAGGAGATTATCAAATCAGGCGCCGGAAGGCTGTCGAAATAAACTCTTGATGCTTAAAGTACAAATCCTTTACTTCTAAATGATTTATCTTAGAATCAAGGGATGTAAAGAGGATGTAAATGAATTCAGTATTAATAGAATGTGATAAATGTTCATAGTACTCTCTCTCTATTATGTTTAAATAAGACAATTCTCCCAAATCAAAATGCATTTGTTTCTTTGTCGAAACAAAATGGCGACTCTGTTGGGGAATTTTAGTTTGTCTCATTCAAAGTATTAACAGTAAGGTTGTTATGAACATTCATCATGGTTTGGCGTCATATGGACGCCAAAATGGCAACTCTCAGTGGGAAGTCCTCCCCTTCATCTCTAAGATAAATCACCCTAATCATTCAATTACTAACTATAAACATGTTTCGTGATTGAAGGTTTCTAAAATCCAAGTACGACTCAACATCCATGGAGATCCCCGTAAGAAGAGTGAACTTCCGATTCATTCCGACAGGGTTCGTGATAGAATACGCACTAAGTCAAGTGCGTAAAAGTAGCAGTACTCAAGTAACAGCTGGGGTCATTTCTGCTTCGCCCCAGTCATCAGAAGACAATGCAGGCTGGACTGTTGTGACCTCTCGTAAGGCACGAACACAAGACTTCAAGAATTATAGAATGAGTCAGCCTTCATTAAAGACCAGAGGACCCATCACATGAAGCACAGTCAAAAGAAATCCTGAACTTGCTCCTCCGGCAATTTACCCAGCGCAAACAGCACAAACAGTTCCTCAATTGACAGTACGAACAGTTCCTCAATTGATGGTACACGACTTCCCAGTTTTAAATGCCTCAATAACTAAACAAACAAAGGAACAAAAGGGAAAAGCATTGGTAATTAGAACACCAACGCCATCCCGAAACGATTCACTAGTATCGGCGTCATCTTAGTCGACTGATGCCACAGAGAGTATGAAAAAGCTCGGTGAGACTATATCCCCTCCCTTTTCTGCAAGCCCTGTCACATCGACATTCTCTTGTTCTCCTTCGATTAATGCTTCGACGAACAGTACAGAGGCTGCAGTATTCATGGCTGGGACAAACCCAGATTATAGAGCAACTACAGAGGATCGTTTCAATGCAATGGCAGAAGCACAAAACGCATTGATGGAAGAATGCAGAAATCTCAGAGAAGCGTTGGCAACCCTCGCACACAATGTAGCCCGAATGGCAATCCCCCAGAATGCAACGGAAGGGCAAGAAAATCAGCCTGACGTTCTTCCACCACAGGGGGCAGGGTCACTAGGGTCCGTTCCGGCAGCAAGAACTGTGACACAGGAAGAGGTGAGGCAAGTGGTTGAAGAGGCGGTCAGAGCCGAAAGAGAACGCGAAAATACCGGGCGCTTTAGATATCGAACACCGTATCTAAGGGAAGTAGAAGATATCCCTTTTCTGGCCAATTTTAAGCATCCGAATTTTTAAAAGTTCAATTGGGAAGGATCTCCGGAGGAGCATTTTATGCACTTTATCACTAGCATGGGAAATTTTTCCATGATACCACAGTACTGCTTGCGGCTGTTTGGTTCGTCGCTAACGCACAAAGCATTCCGATGGTATTCTAGTTTGGCACCTGGATCGATACGCACATGGGAACAAATGTAGGAGGTTTTCATGTCAAACTTCTTCTCCTCGGAACGTGATGTCAATATTACGGAACTGGCCTCTATTCGGCAAAGAGAAGGAGAGCTGGTAGAGAAGTTTATAGACAGGTGAAAAATGTTAGGGGCTTCGTGTAGACAACTACTGGAGGAAAAAGAACAGGTTAAGATGTGTCTAAATTCTATGGGCACGGGGATTGCGTTCGGACCGACTAGCGCCGACATCAGGACCTTTCGTGACTTGGCTACCAAAGCCCACGCATTAGAACTGATGACTCATAAAATCTCGGCATTTCACCATGATACGACTAGGAGAGCATCCAGCAGAACATCCGTAAACACTGTCGATCACTACAGAAAAGGAAAAGATACAAAGTATTTGAGAGAAAGAAGGTCGGACCGACGCGAAGAGGGTGATAGGTCAAGAAACAGGTACGACGGGAAGTGACCTAGAATGCTGAACTCTCATGAAGGGTTCGCGTTTAAAAAAGAAGATGTCGCCCCTATGATGGAGCAGTTATTGAAAGCTGGCACGATAGTACTGCCAGAGCCTAAGCGCCTAGAAGATATAACAAGGACAAGAGAAAATAATTTCTGTCGTTATCATTGCCTAGTGGGGCACCCCACAGAAAATTGTTATACACTAAAATGTATAATACAGCGACTAATCAATAGAGGCGAGATAGTATTGGGGAAAGAAAGAGAAAGAGGCTCCATGGCAACCGTAAACACGCTTACAGTCCGAGAAGAGGAACAAGAAGCGAATAATGCAGGAAGCAGTAAAGCCATAAAGAAGGTTGCAGTAATAACACTACGATCAGGCAAGAAGATAATAAGCCCTATAAAACAGAAAACAGGAGAAGCGATTGCAAAAGAAAATAACAGCGGCAAAATGAAGGGAAATAATGAAACGACGAAAGTAAATTATGATGTGGTAAATCATCTAAAGGGAATACCGGCCCGATTAAGCGTTTATGAAGCACTGAAGCTATCAGAAGAATTCCGGTAAAGTTTGATTCAGGCCCTATCTGATCATGGCATCAAGGAAACCTTACTGGCTGAGGTAGAACATGAAGAACCCAATGAGCAGGAGGACTGCTTCCCAGTCATTTCTTTTTCTGATGATGATATGATCTGTGAGGAAGTCCATAATAGGCCACTAATGATAGAAGGTCATATTCGGGGGAAGAAAGTTAAGAGGATTATGATAGACAATGGATCTGCAGTAAATCTTTTGCCACTCTCCATGTTAAACAAATTAAACTACTGTCGCTTAGAATTACGCCCCAGCGGGATGATGATACAAGGTTTTAATCAGAATGGGCAGCGCACACTTGGCGAAATTACGGTGATGTTGGAAATAGGGGAACTGACTACTGACGTTGTTTGTCATGTCATAAATACAGTGACGACATACAACCTTCTCCTAGGAAGGTCATGGATACATCAATACAATATCATACCCTCTACTCTCCAATAGTGCTTCAAATACTGTAAAGACGGGATACAACATAAAGTAATGGCCGATGCGAGACCGTATACAGAAGCTGAGTCTTTCTTTGCAGATGCAAGTTATTACAAAGAATTTGCCACCGAAAAAATAGATAAGGATGAAAGTGGCGTCCTGAAGAATGATCAAGAGAGCACAATCACAGAAATGGCAGAAAAAGCAGTGCCTTCCAAAACAGCAGAGATCAGCAAGAAGTTCTATTTTGTGCCGAAACATTTAAGACAACCGGGACAACCGCCGTTAACTTTGCTATCATCTGAACAGTTGAAGATTTTACAGTCAAATTATACAGTGCCGCTACCGTATGCTGAAAGAAATAAGCCGTTTTCGGCCGCTCCAACAAGATTTCAAGTTAAGGCCATTGAAAAATATTCTGAGCCAATCGAATTCTACATTTCAGAAGCAGTAAGGACGAGAGAAGTGGCTCAAAATAATGAATACCATGGTAGGTTGACGCCACAAGACGTTCAAAAGTATAGTCCGATGAGTAAGAAAATTATGAAAAATATGGGCTTTGATTATGAAGAACCCGTTGGCCTAAATCACGGGATGGGAATTCAGGTCCCCATTGGGGTCAATCAGGAGAAGCGTAGAAAATTTCAAGGGTTGGGGGCAAGCTAGTCAATGAATACAATTACAGTCTTATAGCCTCCCACAGAAATATGCTTCCTCCATATCTCCAAGAATAAAAAATGTATCTCCACTGACGGTCACTATCATATCCAGGGGGCAAATTTAAAGCTAAATGAGATAAAGCATGCTCAATAAGGGCAAAACCCTTTAAGGAAGTAAATGAAAGCCTATATTGGCCTATACTCGCGCTGGCAAAAAGGAAATTGCTTCCGAAGGCGATACTGATTTTGATACAGAACATTATCAAGATAATAATTCTGTATCAAAAGGGGGCCGATAAAGGTATGCGAAATTCATTATCCTTGAAGATAGATTGCAATTTTGATGCTTCTAAATCATCGCCAAATACAAAGCGTCAATGACAATCGCTGAATGAAAGCATCGATGATTGTTGTCAGAATAAGCAAGTGCCAATGATCGTCGCCAAGATAAGCAACTATCACTGTCGCCGTCAATGGCTCACGCAAGCTTATCTTATCAAAATTGCTATCATCACCAAGCTGATAAACTATTTCAAATACAACATGGATATTCTCAGAATATATCGGCAACGACGAAATATCAATTATTGATTCTCAAAATATATTAGCAGCTGCCGAAATATCAGCTATGGATTCACCGTTCAACAATGACAAAATATCAATTAAGGCAGCCTAGCCAAGCCTATACAGCCAGCTATGCTTAAGACCTATAATCAATTGAGACAGGTGAGTAAAAGCTGTGAAATATATTTCTCACCATAGAATGCATTTCTTTTGTATATTTGAATGAAAGACAGGCTTTCAAGCATAACAAGTCATCGCTAAACGGGAAATACCAAGGACAATTGCCAAAAGCAAAGCCAAATGAAAAGTTAATCGCCAAAATTAGCAACTATCGCTATCGAGCAATTAGAAGATCAAGCGATTAGAAGAATTGCCATTAAGCGATTAAATGATCACTATCAAGCAAACATTGGCATAAAAAAAGAGAGAGAAGAAGAAAATACCGATGACCGCTATCAAGCAAGCAGTGACATAAAAGGTGCCGATGATCGCTATCAAGCATTGACGCTAATTGCCGACAGAAAATATCCATCGAAATCGACAGAAAATCTCCATCGAAATTGAATTATCAGGTATCAATGATCATAAAAAGAAAAAGAAAACAACTATCGCTATTGCCGATCAATCGCTCATCAAGGTTGCCATCATCGATAAGCTGATACAAAAGTTGACATAAACATAATACGAAAGTCCTTTTGACATTGTCAGCAGCGGCGAAATGTCAACTATATGATCACAGTAGAATGAATCGTACAGTTAACTGTACATATGAATTGGGAATAGCGATGGCTGCTCATCATAAAAAGGTAGCCTAGTCAAGTCCCGAAAAAGAAAAAGAAAGAAAAGCCAAAGTCCTAAAAGGACCAAAGCTCAAAAGGGACCAGCTACGCGTAAGACCTATGAAGATCGCCATTCAGGCAGCGGCGAGAAGCCAGTGGCCCTAAAAAGCCCATGAAGGCCATTGTACGCATACCCATGAGGGCAGCTGACGGAGTCAATAACCAAAAGTAAAAGGCCAAAAGTTGACTAAAAGCGAAAAGCTTAAAATCTTTAAATGACCAAAGGCCGAAAGAGCTCAAAGTCTTCAAAAACCAAAAGCCAAGAGCCAATAGTCAGCCAAAAGGTCAAAAGCAAAGGGCTAAAAAGTCGACTCAAAGCCAAAGTGCTAAAAGTCCCCAAATGACCAGTCAAGCGTAACACCCATGTCGTCTGTATAGCTTTCCGGTAGCATCACAGGGAACGACGGACAAGCCTTCCCGTGAATGGGCCCGACCTTGCAGGAGAATAAAATGAGGGCCGCAGTGTGCGCATGACAAGTCAACCATGCATAAGACTCCCCAGATTTGTGGTTCGATTCCGGTACGTACTCATGAGGAAGGGCTTAAACCTACTCATTGATGGATCAGCAACCATGGATTTGGTACCCCAAAGGTAGCCTTGTGTGCCCTGTGAACTCTAGAGAGTTACCGTGGCCAACCCTGTGCTGTAAATCCAACCGAGTTCACGGCCTCGGTAGCTTCACTGGGCCCCTCTGATGGATCACGATTTGTGAACTCCCTAGGCAGTGAGGAGTCCCACGAACTCTAGAGAGTTACAAAGACCATCACGTAAGACCCGAAGTAATGCCGCTCCACTACTCATGAGCTTAAACTGTGTGCAACTAACTGAATTGAAACTTAGCGCTGCCAATAAAATATAAACGGATGAGGTCATATAGGAAAATCCATACTAACAAAGCATAAAATATTACTATTTTATGATTAGTTTCATAGAATGTCATGATAAACTATATGCCATGTTCAAAATGCAGCAAATTCATGTTGAAATCGTGACATAGATGGTATGCTTGAAACAATGCATAATATAGAAGTGCATGAAAGGTTAAATTTACTGATGAAAACCAAAGGAGAACATACATTCAAACATGAAAAAGAGAGGGAAAGATTACATGTTTATAATTCCTCAGTGATGCCTATTACATTCATAAACAGCCGCAAGTCTTCTTTTAATTGAAGCTGAGCTGCGTCATGCTTTGATTTTTCTTCAAGAATAATCTTTGTCTGATCAGGAAGGCTAGCTAATTTGTCTTCTAGAGATGTGATCGTCTCGTTGCTCCTGAGTAATTCCAACTTCTCAGTATTGGCAGACCGAATACTGACCTCGAGCTTCTCCTTAACCTCCTGTATAGATAGCTCCTTCTCATGACCTTGCAGTTCCATCTGCGAAATCTCTTCTCTTAAAGCTATTATAGGATCTTAAATAAGCTCTTTGTCACCAGTAAGGGTCTTCAAGTGTTCTTGCAACAATAATTGCTCCTGATCTAATTCAGATATCGTGGAAGCAATGAGTGAAGCCCTCTCCTTAGACAAAGTTAACCGCTTCCCATATTCAAGGACTTCTGGAGCAATTGTAATAGTCTCTGCTATTGCTAGAGAAGCTATTGAATCACGAAATCTAAGGAAGGAACTATGCAAAACAGAAATATTAATCATCGCCATCTTTGTAGAGTTTTCCAGAATTTCGATGGCAATCTCCAGATCTGACCATTGTTCAGGGTCCTTGAAGATATGAATTACTGTTGACAAAGAGTTTTTCATTAAAAGCATTTTGTGAGCGAGAATCTTCGAAGGAAATGGTAATTCAGAGGTAGTGGCCACAGATTCGGAACTAGCCGCCCCACTACAGGGGAGAATTCTTGCAAAATGAGTAAGAGATTAAGCTGGAGTGAGAAATACAAAATGAAGAATTTACAGCTCTTCAAATTAATATATATATATACCTGCTATAGAAGTATGACCAGCAAGAAAGGGAACTTCTGGGGCTGCAGAAGTACCAGCTTCTAACATATCAGCAAGAGAGGGCGCTCTCACTTCTGTGCTGGAATCTCTGGTAGTAGGAGTTGGTAGGTCAGTAGCCTCGACAGGAAATATAATTTCACAGGCCACGCTCTTCGGCGCCACCAGAGGGGCCAAAGAAACCTGTGAGGAGACCATTGGTGTAGCTGGATAAAGTTCTGCAGAGGGAGCAACGCTCGTTTCATTGCAAGCCACATGAGTACCTAAAAAAAAAAGAGAATGATAGTGGTGTTAAGATAGTGATCACTTGACAAGCGCATAAATGTTTAAGGAATTCGAGCTCCCTTACCAGGTGAATACCCATATTCCCCATAGTCCAAGATTTCTTCATCCTCTTCGGTTACCGTATGTGGCTTGCTAAGAATGGAAGTGGCAGGGGAAGTTTCAAGGGCTATAGGGAGATGTTCTTCTGCTACATTTTCGGTGGCCATATCTTCCTCGTCATCTATATTGACCTCCCCTTCTTTGTAATCATCGTCTTAAACTCCATTATTTCCATCATCATCATTGTCAAACCCCAGGGGAGTGGAATTTCCTGATGTAGAAGATGAATCTTCGCTAGAAGATGAACTTTTGTATGCCAAATCTTCCTCATCCACTTCTGCAACCGCGACTTGTTTCCCTTTATAGGAAATAGGCTGGTTGCTTTCCCTTGGAGATCTCTTACCAACTGGAATCGAGGGAGATGAAGAGACCTATCTTGCTTCTTCTTGAGAAGTGGGTGACAACGTTTGCTGACGTGCTCGTGATCTAGTCATCGGGGACGATGAGCTAGGGGGAAGAGTTTGTGGAGAAGGGGCAGGTTTGTCTTGAGCTGTATTTTCTTCAGCTGTAGCAGTCTCTTCAGGAATAGGAGAGGATGCTCCTGCAACATCTTCTGGGGCTCGACCACCAAGGTCGTGGGGAATATGTTCAAATTCCGCCAGGACTCCATGGGCAAACCAACCGTCTAAAGTGTTAATTGGTTTTCTCTCACGGATTGGCTCTTCCGTCGAAATCTTTCTGCAAATTTCACCATGATGAGGAGCGTGACTTTTCTCTGGAATGAAGCCGATTCCGTTATCAATTTTTCTGCCCCTAAGCCGAGGTGGATGGAGAAAGAGAAGAGAGTCCACCGGTAGGCGTTTGTTGATCAGAAAAGATTGGTGGTCCTACCACCTCATCCAGCTGTAAGAAGTACGGACTATCCGATCACAGCTACGGATGATAAAAGAAGAGTTGACACGGCCGCCTAATAGTTGTTTCCATATCATGGCCCAGTTCAAGGGACCTGTTCCATAGCAGCGCATTCTCTTAGTAACTAGCCCACAATCTTCTGGCACGGCTTGGTCATAACCGAATTGGCAAGAAAAATGGCTAGGATAGTAGGGTTCTCTCCAAAATTCTGTTCCTTCCCTGAGTGGAAAACTGCAAGAACGAATGGAAAGAAAAAAGGCCCTTTCTGCTATAGTTAGTGCCCCTTGATCTACCATATCTGTATCTTGAATGTAGTGATGAAGCCGGAATGGGAAGAAGTCCACTTGATCAAAGTCCTGAATCTTATTAATCACCCACTCGTACAATCTTCTGGCCATGGCCCTTTGTTGAAAGAACCAAAGAGGAAGATGAGAAGGATTGACGTAAGCTTTTTCCGGTGCTTCAAAAGTCCATGGGAAATAGACTCCTAGCCATCCGGTGAAATAGTGCCAGGCAGTATACGCTGATGAAGATCCCAGGGTGGGATTTTTTATGTGTGTAGAGATCTCTCCAAAAGCCCAATAAATGGAGCATAGCACAGGGGGTGCAATAGAATACTTCTGACCTTCTGCTTGAGCTCCGGGGACCACAAAAGTGGTGGGGCGAATAGCATCCGCCCACTTGGAACTAGGAAGAACAACTATGCGCAACCAGTAAGCAAGGAAGGCTGTCAATTCCCAAATGAGCTATAAGCTGGTCGTTCTTTCATGTTGTCATGAAGGGTCGTCAGTTCCTTACAACGACTGACCCGAAATCTGCAGAACAAGAAAGGAATTAATATGCAGGAATATGTGGTGAAGAGGAATACACTAGTCTCTGGGTATGGAATACCTGAGTATTCTAGAAAAATGGGTCAACTATTGCAGAGGAGATAGTTTGTGAATATTCAAAATTTTTTCCATCTCTCTGAAAAGTTCGATGGTGGTTTCTGAGATGGAAGGTCTGCGATCGGGAGAGGATATAAATGTCAATTCTTCATTTGTCGGTATGAACTCGTCATAAAATCTTCCTATAAGTGAGAGACCTACTATGCGGTGTAGATCCCATAGTGATATGCTCATTTCTCCGAACAGCAGGTGAAGGGAATTGGTGGTGGGAGACCAATATTCGAGAAATCCTTTCAGTATGCAGGGTTCCTTATAAAAATATTGGGATGTGACCTCTATCACATCGTAAAGGCCTACTTTAGCAAGCGTACTTTCGTGTTTCTTCAGAATTGCCTCTGCCCAATCAGAGTAATAACGACGAGAAGTCAGTAGGCTTCTTGTGCGAAAATCTTCTGATCCCCAGAGAGGATCACAGTCCTTGTAGCGTTGTCTGACAGTCTCGTAAAAATAGGTCGGGAAGAGACTGTGCGGACTGTGAAAGGGAGCAAGAAAGATCATGGGATGGGCCTCTCCGATAATCTGCCGAGGTTTCTGCGCTTGTATTCTCCCTTCAAGAATCTGGGGGTCTCGCGTCGCCCACGATTCAGTATACATCAGCTTTTTTTCGTCCACATAGTCTGTGGGTTCACATTCAAGGATGGATTGGTGACGATGCACACTAATGAGAATTACCGTCATACCTTCCGAATGAGGATTGTCAAATTTCATGACACCCTCAATCACTCGAACAGATTCCCAAGAGTTCTGAAGCTTCTTTTTATTGTGCTCTTTGATCTTTTCTTCAAACTCCCGCTCCTTATTCCGACGAGTTTTCTTGGAGCGAGAAGCAGGCGGGGTACCTTCTCTGACAGGGGATCTATCGCTATCCGTGCGAATGTGAGCGGTTGTCTTCAACCATTCCTCCCAATCATATTCACGACTATGCTTGGGAGGCCGTTCTACATTTCCCATGATTATAGCACGATGAATGGGTGAGGAAAGTGCTTCGATGCGACCAGTGAAATCAAAGGTTGGGAGTACTGGTTCTTTGAAGTATGATGGGGTCCGAGTGGTGGTTTTTGGTACGCTTGGTCAGTGGTTGGTCAGCAGAAGGAGATGGGCGATGAGAAGTATCAGGAGCGTTGGAATGAGAAAGATGCTCCATTTGAGGGTCTATAGGACGGAGGGTCCTCTTGATGCGAGCCATAAAGCGAGGGGGGTTGAAGACCTAAGGAAGGTCGTTGAGGAAAAAGTACAGAAAATGGCAAAGTCTCGGTTATGTGGGTCCGTGCAATCAAAAGAAGTTGCGCGGCGTGTTGCGGCACTTAGAAAAATTACACGAACGAAAGATTTGTTGCATGGCTCCCTGCAGACAATGTCCGTTGCGCGAAAAATTGCCAAGAAAGAAAAAAATCACCAGAGAAAGCAGAGACTGCAGAAAGTGACAAAGGGTGCGGTATTAATAGGTTACTGCGACCGAGTATATGCGCGGCTAGTTACGCGGGTCCGCGCAAACCAAATGGGATATTTAATCCTTTACTTGTTACTCTGAAAGAACAAATAAAGGATCAAGGGGGCAATCTGTTGAGGCATAAAAATGGTGAAAGGAATCAAGCAAGTAAAGATAAAAAAAGAAGAAGAAGAAGAGAAGAACTTTCAGAAAGAAGAAAAGGGAGATAATTTTCATTACAGTTGCGCAGAACCGCGCAGCCAGTATATATTGCACGTGTCCGCGCAATCAATATCTGTTACGCCAGACCACGCAATGAAAGTATCAGTTGCCCGGACCTCAGAATGAACTTCACAAAAGGGCTTCGTTCAAAATGATCCAAAACACTAAAAAATAGTCCCACATCGCTAAGATCAGGATTTTCACACGTGCGAGGGTCTATAAATACCCCCTCCCCTCCTTCATTAAGGAGGATTGAAGATTTTTAAGATGAGCAAAGCGGAGCGGAAGACAGAAGGTAGGAGCGAAGTCTCCTGAGAGTTGTGCAGGACCGCGCAACCGATATCGGTTGCGCGTGCCTGCGCAACTGGACTGCCCTGCAGTCTGTAAAGCCCAAGAGCCGTTATGCTGCTGAAGTCCGTGGCACAGGCTTCCTTTCTCTGGGTTTTCTCCTTTTCATGGATTCTAAGGAGAAAGATCAGTCGAATTAATCGACATTCCTCCTAAGTCCCAGAGAATGGTTGAAATAGGTGCTGTTATGCTGCTGAAATCTTTATTTCATTGAAGGCCCGTCGATCGGATCGGCATTCCTCCTAAGTCCTAGGAGAAGATCAAATCAGGCACCGAAAGGCTGTCAAAATGACTCGTCGATCGGATCGGCATTCCTCCAAAGTCCTAGGAGATGATAAAATCAGGCGCCGAAAGGCTGTCGAAATAAACTCTTGATGCTTAAAGCACAAATCCTTTACTTTTAAATGATTTATCTTAGAATCAAGGGATGTAAAGAGGATGTAAACGAACTCAGTATTAATAGAATGTGATGAATGTTCATAGTACTCTCTCTCTCTCTGTTATGTTTGAATAAGACAATTCTCCCAAATCAAAATGCATTTGTTTCTTTATCGAAACAAAGACCTAAGGAAGATTGTCGAAGTTCAGAAAATAGCAAAGTCTTGGTTGCGTGGGTCCGCGCAATCAAAATCAGTTGCGCGGCGTGTTGCAGTACTTAGAAATTCACGTGGACGGAAGATCCGTTGCGTGGGTCCGCGCAGACAATATCAGTTGCACGAAAAAATCACTAGAAGGAAAATTTTTGCCAGTGAAAGAGGAGACTGCAGAAATGAAGGAAGTGCAGTATTTATAGGTTGCCGCGACTGAGTACGTACGCGGGTGGTTGCGTGGGTCCGCGCAAGCTAAATTAAATAGGTATTTTGATCCTTTTTTATTTCTTGAGGAAATAAAGAAAGGATGAAGGGGGCATCTATTGAGGCATAAAAAATGGTGAAGGAATCAAGCAAGGAAAGGAAAAGAGATAAGAAGAACTTTCGAAAAGAAGAAGAAAGAGATAGCCTTCACAAGAGTACGCAGGTCCTCGAAGCCATTATAGGTTGCGCGGATCCGCGCAGACAATATCAGTTGGGCGGGCTCACACAATGAAAGTATCAGTTGCGCGGGACCTCGGAATGTATTACATAAAGGGCTTCGTTCAAAATGACCTAATGCACTAAAAAATAGTCCCACATCGCTAAGATCAGGATTTTCACATGTGTGAGGGTCTATAAATATCCCCTCTCCTCATTCATTAAAGAGAACTTGAATATTTTCAAGAGAATCAGAGCGGAGCAGAAGACAGAAGGTAGAAGAAAGCCTCCTGGCAACCGATATCAGTTGCGCGGGTCCACGCAACCAGACTGCCCTGCAGTCTGTGAAGTCCAAGGGCCGTTATGCTGCTGAAGTTCATGAATTAAGCTTCCTTTCTCCGGGCTTTCTCCTCTCATGGGTTCAAAGGAGAAAGATCAGTCGATCTAATCGACATTCCTCCTAAATCCCAGAAGATGGTTGGAATAGGCGCTGTTATGCTGCTGAAATCTTTATTTCATTAAAGACCCACCGATCGGAACGGCATTCCTCCTAAGTCTTAGGAGATGATCGAATCAGGCACCGGAAGACTGTCAAAATGAACTTTTGATATTTAAAGCATAAGTCCTTCATTTCTAAGTGATTTATCTTAGAATCAAGGGATGTAAAGAGGATGTAAATGAACTCAGTATCAATAAAATGTGATGAATGTTCCCAGTACTCTTTCTCTGTTATGTTTAAATAAGACAATCTCCCTAAATCAAATGCTTTTGTTTCTTTGTTGAAACAGAGAGTTACCATGGCCAACCCTATGCATAAAACCAACCGAATTCACCGCCCCAGTAGCTTCACTGGGCCCCTCTGGTGGATCACAGTTTGTGAACTCCCTAGGCAGTGAGAAGTCTAGCGAACTCTTAAGAGTTACAGAGGCCATCACGTGAGACCCAACTCTAGCTAGAGTCGAAATAAGTTTGCTCCACTACTCATGAGCTTAAACTGTGTGTGCAACTGACTGAATTGAAACTTAGCACTGTTAATAAAATATAAATGAATGAAGTCATGCAGGAGATCCTATACTAAAAAGCATAAAATATGGGAGTTTTATAATTAGTTTTTATTGAATATCATGATAAACTATGTACGATATTCAAAATGCAGCAAATTCGTATCTCACATACAAACAGGGAAAGAAAACTAATGATGTTGAGATTAATGTATAGATAATATGTTTGGAATGATGCATAATATAGAAGTGCATGGAAAAAAAAAGAAGTTACTGAAAGTTGCTATTGAAAGTCAAAAGAAAACATACACATAAAAGAAAAGAAAAAAAAAGAAGAAGAAAGAAGGAAGAAAAAGCACATATATACAACACAGAATTACATGCTTAGAGTTCCTCTGTAATACTTACTATCTTCATATATTGATGCAAGTCTTCTTTTAATTGAATCTGTGCTAGATCATGCTTTGACTTCTCTTCAAGAATAATCTTTGTTTGATCAGGAAGGCCAGCTAATTTGTCTTCTAAGGATGGGATCATTTCCTTGCTCCTGAGTAATTCAGACTTTTCAGCATCAGCAGACTGAATATTAACATTGAGTTTTTCTTTAACCCCCTGTATAGACAGTTCCCTCTCATGACCTTTCAGTTTCAGCTGTGAAATTTCTTCTCTTAAAGCCGCAATACAATCTTGAATAAGTACCTTGTCATCAGTGAGAGTCTTCAGCTGTTCTTGCAAAGTTAACTGCTCCTGGTCTAATTCAGAAATGGTAGAAGCAATAAGTGAAGCTTTCTGTTTTGACAAAGAAACAAATGCATTTGATTTGGGAAATTATCTTATTCAAACATTACATAGAGAGTATTAGGAACATTCATCACATTTCATTAATACTAGGTTCATTTACATCCTCTTTACATCCCTTGATTCTAAAATAGATCATTTGGTAATAAATGACTTATGCTTTAAGTATCAGAGGTTCATTTCGATCGCCTTTCGGCGCTTGTTTCAACCATCTCCTAGGACTTAGGAGGAATGTCGATTAGATCGACTAATCTTGATCAAACGGAGATTTCAGCAGCATAACGGCGTCTGTTTCAGTCATCCCTGATACTTAATGGAAATGTTGATTCGATCGACTAATCTTCTTCTTCTGCACATGACAATAGGTGAAGGGAGAGTACTGGAAGGATAAAAGCCTTGCACGAGCATTTCGGCAGCATGGTGGCCCTTGAGCTTCACAGACTGTAGGGCAGTCTGGTTGTGCGGTCCTGCACACCTTCTATCTTCAGCTCCGCTCTGCTCCTCTTGAAAATCTTCAAAAATTATCCTTAATGAAGGAGGGGAAGGGGTATCTATAGACCCTCGCACGTGTGAAAATCTTGATCTTAGCGATGTGGGACTAATTTTCAGTCCTTTAGATCAATCAGAAAAGGACCATTTTCACAGCATAATCCGTGAGCTGCGTAACTGATATTTTGATTGCGCGGACCTGCACCAAGGAGATTGATTGCACGGTCCCGCGCAACTGACATTGTTTGCGCGGACCTGCGCACCTTCTTGAAAACTATCTTGATCTTCTTCTTTTAGTAGCTCTTTTTATCTTACCATCCTTCCTTGATTTCTTTCATCATTTTTTATGCCTCAACAGATGCCCCCTTGATCCTTTCTTTGTTTCTTCAAAAAAATGAAAAAGGATCAAAATTCCTCCTTTTTCATCTGACTTGCGCAGATTCGCCCAATCGGCTGTGTTCATACTCGACTGCGGTAGCCTATAAATACTGTACTTCCTTCATAGTCTGTAGTTTCCTCACTCTCTGGTGAAAATTTTTTCTTCTGGCAATTTTCCAACGCAACCAACATCATCTGCACGGACCCGTGAAATGGATCTCCAGTTTGTGCAAGTTTACTAAGTGTTGCGACACTTCGCACAACTATTTTCGATTGTGCGGACCCGTGCAACTAGGACTTTGCTTCGTTTCAAACTTTCCCTTCAATCTTCCTTAGGTCTTTAATCTTCTTCTCTTCATGGCCCGCATCAAGAGGACCCTTCGTCCTGTAAACCCTCCAACTGGCCATCCTTCTCATCCCAACGCACCCGACACATCTTTTCATCGCCCGTCTCCTTCCGTTGTGTTTTGACAAAGAAACAAATGCATTTAATTTGGGGAGAATGTCTTATTTAAACATAATAGAGAAAGAGCACTATGAACATTCATCACATTTTATTGATACTGAGTTCATTTACATCCTCTTTACAGCCCTTGATTCTAAGATAAATCATTTAGAAATGAAGGACTTGTGCTTCAAGCATCAAAAGTTCATTTCGATAGCCTTCCGGCGCCTGATTCGATCATCTCCTAAGACTTAGGAGGAATGTCATTCCGATCAACGGGTCTTTAATGAAATAAAGAATTCAGCAGCATAACAGCGCCTATTTCAACCTTCTTCTGGGACTTAGGAGGAATGTCGATTAGATCGACTGATCTTTCTCCTTTGAACCCATGAAGAGGAGAAAGCCCGGAGAAAGGAAGTCTAGCCCACGAACTTCAGCAGCATGATGGCTTTTGGACTTCACAGACTGCAGGGAAGCCTAACTGCATGGACCCGAGAAACCGATATCGGTTGTGCGGACCTGCGCACTCTCATGAAAGCTACCTCCATCTTCTTCTTTATGAAAGTTCTTCTTATCTCTTTATCTCTCCTTGCTTGATTCTTTCACCATTTTTTATGCCTCAACAGATGCGCCCTCGATCTTCTTTGATTGATTCCTAAAATCAAATGGAGGATCGATCTTCCTCTGCCTGAAGAACTTGAATAAACTGCAACTAAAGGATGACCGAATGATCTTGCTTTCATGGAAGACTGGATAATCATTCCTGTATAGCAGACTGGATGATCAACTTGTCTAGAAGAGTGAACAATCGCATTCGATCGGAAGATTGGAATGCTTGCATTCAAACGGGAGACTGAGTGATTGCGCCTGAATAGAAGACTTGAATAATGACACTCGAACAGAAGACCGGGAGGCTCGTGTTTGAACGAAGGGCTCTCGCGCTCGAATGAAGGGCTGAATGATTGCATCCGACTGGTAGACTTGAAGGAGGACACTCGAGCGAAAGACTAGAATGATGATACTCGAGCTAAAGACTTGAATGCCCCCAATCAGCAGTGTCGAGCAGATGCTTCACTTAGAGAGGATAATTCTCTTTTTATTAAAGCACGCTTCTTCAATAGCTTTGATAGCTTCATCTTTGAGCGATTTGATCAGAGATCTTTCTTCCAACACCATTACTGTTATAACGGTCTCTTTGATCAACTCCAGCAATTTTTCCTCTTGATCAACTCCAGTGATTCTTTTCTTCAACTTCTGTATCTGGAATTGCCCTTTAATGCTGCTCCTGCTGCAACATCCTTTTTCGATTGTTTCCTTTATTCACGATCTACATAACTCAAGCTTTCAAGTGATGATCTTTCCTGCTAGATTAATTGGAATTAGTATTTTAATTCATTATAATTTTCAATGTAACTTGATAATTTTTTAAATAGATTGAAAGTTTCTTCTCTTTTTAGACTGAGTGTGGTATTCGTAATATGATTTAAGCAATCTTTAGACTTGTCATCGTGCTTCACGTTGTATTCTTTATATCGTACTCTTAGGGATTTGAGTTCTTGAATAGATAATAGCCAATATCTTGGGGGTATTTACTTGTCGATGTAATTGGGAACCTGATTCCAGAGAAATGCATTCTTGCATATTGTCTAATCAATTTTCATCAAGCAATTGCACATTTGAACACTCTAGAGTGAAACATGGATTTGCTATATTCTAAATATCGCACAGTTTAAGCTTTGCATATTTGAACAAACATATATGTGTATAAAAAAAATGAGATATATGTCTATAACGTTGCACCTAGTTTATCATGATATTCAATAAAGCACTGATAATAAAAATATCAACATTTTATGCTTGTTAGTACGGGATTTCCTACATGACTTTATTCATTTATATTTTATTGGCGGTGCTAAGTTTCAATTCAGTCAGTTGCGCACACAGTTTAAGCTCTTGAGTAGTGGAGCGAATTTACTTGGTGAATTTACTTGGACTCTAATTAGAGTCGGGTCTTACGTGATGGTCTCTGTAACTCCCTAGAGTTCGCTGGACTTCTTACTGCCTAGGGAGTTCACAAACCGCGATCCATCAGAGGGGCCCAGTGAAGCTACCGAGGTCGTGAACTCGGTTGGTTTTACGCACAGGGTTGGCCACGGTAACTCTCTAGAGTTCACTGAGCTCGCAAGGCTACCTTTAGGGGTACTAAATCCATGGTTGCCGATCCATCGATGAGTAGGTTTAAGCCCTTCCTCATAAGTTAGTACCGAAATCGAACCACAAATCTGGGGGGTCTTATGCATGGTTGGCCTATCTAAAGCGCACACTGCAGCCCTCATTTTCTTCGCCCGCAAGGTTGGGCCCATTCACGGGAGGGCTTATTCTCCATTCCCCGTGACGCTGCCAGAAAGCTATACAGACGGCATAGGGGTTACGCTAACTGGTCATTTGAGGACTTTTAGCACTTTGGCTTTTAGTCGACTTTTTGGCCTTTTACTTTTGGTCTTTTGGTTGACTTTTAGCTCTTTTTCTTTTGGTCATTGAAGACTTTTAGCTCTTTTGGCCTTTGGTCATTTGAAGACTTTGAGCTTTTTTTTTGGCTTTTTTGTCAACTTTTGGCCTTCTGGATTTTGGTCATTGACTCCGTCAGCTGCCCACATGGGTATGCGTACGATGGCCTTCCCGGGCTTTTTAGGGCCACTGGCTTCTCGCCGTTGCCTGAATGGCGATCTTCATAGGTCTTATGCGTAGCTGGTCCCTTTTGAGATTGGGTCCTTTTAGGACTTGGCTTTTTCTCTTCTTTTTCTCTCTCTTTTTTTTTCAAGACTTAACTAGGCTGCCTTTTTATGATAAACAGCCATCGCTATCACCAATTATGTATAAACAGTTGACTGTATGATTCATTCTACTATTATCATATGGTTGATCAATAATTGACATTTTGCTGCTGCTGATAATGTCATAAGGACTTTTGTATCGTGTTTAAAACAATGTATCAGCTTAGTGATGATGACAACTTTGATGAGCAATTGATCGGCAGTAGCAATAGCTGTTCTCTTTTCTTTTTATGATCATCAATACCTGATAATTCGATTTTGATGGAGATTTTCTATCGGCGATGAACGTCAATGCTTGATAGCGATCATCGACACTTTTTTGTTTGGTTACGATTTAATATGCTATCTTCAAATGTCTTGGAAGACTGAAGACTTTTAGTGATGATCTAGCATGCTGTCTTGGAAGACGATGATGGGTATTTTTGCCTGAAATTGCTTATCTGTATCGTTTATCTGTATTGTTTGTAATATACTAACTTGATGGTGATATCAATTTCAAGCAAAATTTTGTAGAACTCTCTTGACGGCGCTCACTTTCTTTGTCTTTCTTTATTTGCTATCATATGATCTTGATATGCTTTGTCATATGATTTTGATATGCTTGCGAGCTTCTTCCTTATTCGTCCTATTCATCTTGCCCCCTTTTGATATAGAATTATTATCTTGGTAATGTTCTGTATCAAAATCAGTAGCGCCTTCGGAAGAAATTTCTTTTTTTGTCAATCCGAGTATAGGCCAACATAGGCTTTCATTTACTTCTTTGAAGAATTTTACTTTCATTGAGCACACTTTATCTCATTTGGCTTTTAACTTGCCCCCTGGATATGATTGTGACTGTTACTGGAGATATATTTTTTGTTCTTGGAGATATTGAGGTAGCATATTTTTGTGGGAGGCTGCACAATTTACGATCATATTGATCGACTAAGTTGCCCCCTTTTGATACAGAATCATAACTCTGATAATTTTCTGGAGCAAAATCAACAAATATATTTACGGACGATATCTCTTAAGGAAGCGAGCGTTGACTGGTATACTGATTCCCTGTCCGTCTTGATCTACAAATCGATACGCTCCATTAGAATATACTTCTTTTATTACGTAAGGGCCATCCCATTTAGGCTCAAACTTGCCTCCTATTCGACGGGTGACCAAGATTGGTCTTTTTAACATTAGCACCATATCCCTTTTTTGAAAGAGCGATATTTAACTCGCTTATCAAATGCGGCTGATATTCTTACTTGATATGCTTGCAGACGCTGTTGTGTAGCCAGGCATCTCTCGTCAAGAAAATCCAATTTCTTTAATCTTATTTTTGCATTATCATCATTAGTTATAGACTGATGCACTGCCACTCTTAGTGACGCTACTTATATTTCAATTAGAATTATTGCCTCCACACCATAGACTAATGAATACGGCGTTGCCCTTGTGGCTGTTCGATGAGTAGTTCTGTACCCCCATAACGCTTCCTGTAACCTTTCATCCCAATCACGTTTGTTTCCTGTCACTGTTTTCTTCAATATTTTGACTGTTGTTTTGTTAAATGCCTCTGCTAATCCGTTAGCCGGCGGATAGTAAGGCGTTGAGAACGAGTGATGGATTTTGAACTTCTGACATAGTTTTTCCATACCTTTATTTTTGAAAGGAGTGTCATTGTCTGTAATAATTTTCTTTGGGATACCATGTCGGTATATTATAGCGTGGCGGATAAAATTAACCACATCTTTTTCTTTAACATTTTGCAAAGAAACTACTTCAGTCCATTTGGAAAAATAATCAGTTGCTGCTAGAATATACTGTTTTCCTTTGGATGAAGGCGGGTTTATAGGACCGATTACGTCAAGTCCTCAAGCAGAGAAGGGCCAAGAGGCAATAGACTGGTGCAAATCTTCCGGAGGCGTGTGTATAACATCTCCATGAATCTAGCATTCGTGGCACCGCTTCGCAAAATCTATCTCGTCTTTAAACATAGTGGGCCAATAATATCCCATTCTATGTACTCGATGAAATAAATTTTGACCAGCTTGATGTGCCCCACACTCCCCAGAGTGTGCTTCCTACAACACCTGGATCGCTTCTTGCTTATTTTAACAACATAGCAACACTCCGTTGTAAGATTTTTTATATAATACTTCACTGCAATAACGAATCGACTTGACTGCTGTCTAATTTGTTGCCTTTACGTGGATTCTTCTGGTAGGATGTTGAATTTGAGATAATCAATGAAAGGCTAACGCCAATCATCTATTGTAATTTCCAAGCATGATACAGGAAGGGCTTCAGTAACTTCATCAATAATCTCTGTTGTCGGTAAAAATCTTCTTTCCTCTATGGTTACTTGAAGAGGACTTCGATTAGGGCAAGACAGAGTTGCCGCCAAACTGGCTAAGGCATCGGCTTTTGCATTCTCTGACCGGGGAATATGCTTGATTTCAACATAGGAGAAATATTCCAACAATTGTTGTGCCTTCTGACAATATGGTAAAAGTTCTTGCTTTCTTATTTCGAATTCAGTCGTCAATTGATTTATAATCAATTTAGAATCCCAAAAAATATGCAATACTCTTATCTCCATTTCTTTAGCCATCTCCATTCCAATAATCAGGGCTCCATACTCGGCCTCATTGTTTGTGCATGTAATTCCCAATGCAAAGGAGTAAGGTAATAAATCACCTTGGGGAGTAATGAATATCACTCCTGCCCCTGCTCCTGATGTTCGAGATGCGCCATCAAAATACATCTGCCACGGATTCTGTGATTCAGTCAGCATGACTTTCTCATCTGAAAAATCATCATTGATGGCTTCAGATTCTGCTATGGGGTGTGCCGCTAAGAAATCTGCCACTGCCTGCCCTTTCATAGCTTTTTCTGGTTCATATGTAATAGTATACTCTGAAAGTAACAACATCCATTTAGCCAACCTTCCAGACAACATCGGCCTTGTCATCAGAAACTTTATCGGGTCAACCCTTGAAACTAATGTTATATCGTGTGATAGACAATAATGCCTCAACTTTTGTACTGCAAATATCAACGCTAAACATTCCTTCTCAATTGGGGAATAATTGCACTCTGCACCTATCAAAGTTCGACTTAAGTAATAGAGGGCTGTTTCTTTTCCAAATTCATTCTTTTGTGCCAACAGAGCTCCTAAGGAATGGTCGGCTGCAGACATGTACAAGATAAGCGACTTCCCTTTTACTAGGGCTGTCAGTACTGGTGAATTTTTCAACAACTCTTTTATCGAGTCGAATGCATTCTGACAGGCTTAACTCCACACAAATTCTATATCCTTTTTCATCAAATGAGAGAACGGCTGACATCTTCCAGCCAGATTTGAAATGAATCACCGGATATATGCTAATTTTCCTTGCAAACTCTTTAGTTCCTTTAATGTTTTTAGCGGTGGCATATCCTGAATAGCTTTAACTTTTCTGGGGTCAATCTCAATGCCCCTATGCCGAACAACAAAACCCAAAAATTTTTCAGAGGACACTCCGAATGCGCACTTAGCGAGGTTCATCTTTAACTGTTTCTTTCTAAGTCGCTAGAAAACTGACACCAAGTGTTTGCGATGTTCCTGGTGACTTCTTGACCTGACCACCAAGTCGTCAACATAACACTCAACGTGCTTATGCATCATATCTTGAAAAATATTTTGCATCGCTCTCTGATATGTTGCCCCAGCATTTTTAAGCCCAAACGGCATCACCTTATAACAGAAAATTCCCAGTGAAGTTCTAAATGTCGTCGCCTCTTCATCCTCAGGAGCCATTCGAATTTGATTATATCCCGCATAGCCGTCCATAAAGAGCATAACAGCATACTGAGTCATACTATCAATTAGTAATTCAGTTATCGGGAGCGAAAAATCATCCTTCGGGCAGGCTTCATTCAGTCTCTAAAATCGACGCACACACTGACCTGTCCATTTTTCTTTCTTACCGGGATGATATTCGATATCCACTTAGGATACTTGATTTCCCTAATAAATCTGACCTTTATCAATTTATTAACTTCTTCCTCAATGAGGGGAACCAAATCTGGATGAAATTGTCTTTGCGCCTGTTTAACCGGCCTTTTCTCCTTAGAGATATTTAGACGGTGTAACGCCACGGAAGGCTCCAATCCGGGCATTTTTGCATACGTCCAAGCGAATACATCTTTGTTTTCTCTAAGAAGTTGAATGTATTCTGCCGACTCTTGTTTCGAGAGGTTGGCTATAATGAACGTGTTTCGTATTTCCTCTTCTGTACCCAAGTTTATTTCTAACAGACTGTCTGTCGTCAGTTGCCCCCCGTCCTCCATTTGTTTCAAAGCTATCTCAGGACGTCCGACTACTTCAGCACTTTCTTTCACTGGTTTTTTTGCTGTAACCATGTTTGCTGACGACCTTTCCCCCATGTCTTCAAATTTTCTTCGCCTTTCCTGGCCGATCCCAATTGAAATTCCTTTTTCATGATTTAGGCCACTGGAGTCTTCGCAATCGAGGCCCATACATTTCATGACCTCTGTTGAGGCATAAAAAATATTTCATGTCTGGGGTATTTTTTGGTAAATTCCATGTCTGGGGTATTTTGGTAAATTCCACGTCTGGGGGTATTTTGGTGAAAATCCAGTTCAAAGGGTAGTTTAGGTATTTCGGGTATTTTGGTGAAAATCCAGTTCAAGGGTAGTTTAGGTATTTCGGGTATTTTGGTAAAAATCCAGTTCAAGGGTAGTTTAGGTATTCCGGGTATTCTGGTAAAAATCTAGTTTCAAGGGTAATTTAGGTATTTTGACAACATTCCATATCCAAGGGGTAGTTTAAGTATTCTGGTAAAAGGGATTGAAAAGGGTAGTTTGGTAAAATGGGGTGCACATGTGTCATTTTAAGAGAGAAAGGTTATACATCACCATTTAAGAGGTAGCTTGGTGGTCACCATAGTTTAAGAAAAGAAGTTCAAGTGTGAAGCGATAGGTGGTGGTGATCACCACTTTGTAAGAGTGGTGGGGCCTATAAATACCCCACTCCCACCCCATTTGAGGGGTTAGATCATTTGGATCGTATTGATAGGCCACGAAATGAGAGAGGAGTGAGTGAGAGAAGGAGAGAGAATGGTAGCCACGCCAGTCCGCGCAAAGGAAGTCCATTGTGCGGGTCTGCGCAATGGCAGTGAAGAAATGGTCGTGCGTTGCTTTGGAAGGGAGCTTGGAATAGGTGTTGCGCTGGGCCCCGCAATGGAAATGGGAGACTCCCATGTACCATGTGATCTGAAAGGCTGTCCGAAGGGAGATATCCTTTGCACAGCTCCGCGCAACGAGCCTGATTGTCTGTTGACGTGGCCCACCTAGATAATCAAGCCTTGAAAGCTGTCGAACGGTCGTTCTCCAATCGTTGTAGAGATCATGTGACTGGACATGGTCGTCAAAGCTCAGCATCACCTCGATTGTTTTCTCTCCCTCTATCTGATGGATGGCTCAGATCATCCCCTCCCTGCGTGATGGTGGCCCACTAAGCACGGACAGATGCTCTGTTTTGAACAGAGTCGACGTACGTCGACTCTGTGATTCTTGATGGCCCATTTACAGAAGTCTTTTGGAAAATCCACTCCGTTCATTAGTCTCACGGCGAAAACTTACCAAGGAAGGACTGCTTTTGAAGTAAAAGAAGTGTTGCCCACCAGATTATCTACTTCACCGTTCATTTTCTCATTAACGGTTAAGATCTTGTAATGGTCTGCATGGCGACAAAAGGACAGCTAGGCAATGGTAATTCCCACTTTCTAAAGAGAATGGATGGCTCAGATCATTAAATGGAGCAATGAGTGGGCCGCACTACACAAAAACAGCCAGCTTGGAAAGACACTGTGCGTCTTTTGGAAATGAGGAAGAAGAGTCGGGTCAGCGGCGCTGACCCGACTTTGGTGAAACGCGTGCACGGCCGGTGCCCACATGCACCATGTACATGCGATGTACATGTAGGCTCCACCTTAATGTTTGTGAGAAATCGGTTCCGTCCATCCGCTTTTAGTATATCTCATTTAACGCATTGGGACAAAATCTGAAGCATGTCCAGATATCAGGCTGGCCCCAAATCATGATTTCGGGGGCTGATTTGCCATTTTGCCAACTTTTACAAGGATCCAGAAGCTGAAATTTGGCGTGGACGGCTAATTTGTGGATTTAAAGCTGTACACTAAGTTTGAAGCCAAACGGACGGTGGAAACCCCCTGATCTTACATTCTGGGAGACTTTTCAGGCCCGTTTAGTATGATCGGCTCGATTTCTTCAGGGCCTGGCCACACTGCAATGGGCTACTTCATGTTTTAAGGAAGAATGACCAAAAGTGTAAGACCCGTATCTTAGTCCGTACCATTCCGTAGACTTCCTCGGTCTTACCGGTCAAATTTTGATTTTGGCAACCTTCGACCCTTTACTGATAGTCACGCGTGACCCTGATTCATTCGCCGTCAACCCGAGTCGACTCAACCCGAGACCAATACCATAGCGACCGTGCCGTCGCCGCGGTTCCAATGCCGCGACTCGCTCGCCGAGGCGATACCCTGGTCAAGAGATGTGGGCCAACGTTCGGTGCGAGGAAAACGCCGCGCGTTGCGAAACCCAAGAGAATCTCTACAATGTGTCACATCAATCACATCAATCCCATCAATCAATCATCCATCAATCCATCACATGTCAAGTACATGTCAAGTACACATCACTTTCACCCCTTTTCCCAAGCAAGCCACAAAAGTCTTCCATGTCCATACCTCTCTTACACAAAAGGCCTCAAAAGCTAAAAAGGTCTTACACACCCATCACCACCACATCCATCACTCCATCCATCCATCACTCTCTCTCTCTCTCTCTCTCTCTCTCTCTCTCTCTCTCTTTCTCTTTCTCATTTCAAACTCAAAAAAATCCTAAGCTCCATACGTATGAGAGCTCTCCCAAGCACTCCTAAAATTCTAAGTGTGGCCCACCTTCCCTACCCCATGATCTCCCCATCCTAACCTTCCATTCCCCATCTCCTCCATTGAAATCCAAGCTAAGGAGCTAAGGAGCCCATAGGAGCAAGAAGATCGGACGGTGGGTGCTTGATCATACTAGATTTTCATGTTTTTGAGATGGGCCAAGTGAGGCCAACCGATCAATGGTTTGGATCTCACTTGGGACCCTAAAATGTGGCCGATGGCCCACTAGGATCATCATGATCATTCCATGATGGGGCCATTCTCCATGGACCCCATCATGATGTTTATTTCTTAGAAAAGGTCATCTAGACCGTCCATATTGGTGGGGAAAGGATCTCCACCGTGATTCTAAATTTTGATGGTCCCATGTGTTAAAGGACCCACTTGATTGTATGATTCATTGCAAGGGAGGGCCCATAGTATCGGGGTCCCTCCATCACAAGCGTGTCCCACCCTCCATCTCTCTCTCTCTTTTTTTTATTTCTTTTTATTTTATTTTATTTTATTTGTAATAGGGTTGTGTGGCCCACTTGAATGGACCCCACCTTGAGCATTTATTTAGTCCAAGTTTTCTTCAAGTGGGGCCCACCTTAAATGTTATACTATATCATCCATCTGTGGTGGTCCACTTCAACAGGGTCCACCATAATGTATTTTTAATTGGACCGAATGGTCCAGCGTCTGGGACGCTGGACGTCCCTGTTTAAACAAAAAAAAAGAAGAAGAAAAGAATGAAGTTTTTTGGGAGGTCCTCTCATAGGCCCCACCTTGACGTTGGGGTACAATCCAAGCCGTTCATCCCCTTACCAGCCTCCTTTTAGCCATTGAGTAGAAAGATGGTCCTGATCTGAGCATCTGGTGGACCATGGCCTCGAAGATTGCATCATCACCATTCAAATATCATTTTCTTATTTTATTTTATTTCCTAAACGTATAAAAATTTGAACTTTAGACTCATTTGGTCGGTCTCGAGCCACTGAACGCAATGATCAGGGTGGATCTTTGTAAAGTGGGCCCCACGTGCGAAAAACCCCAAAAAAATGGGTTTTCTCTTTTTTCAAAAACATCATGGCAGAGGCTTTGCCTCTGCCTCTGTCAGCGGCAGCAGCTGCACGCTGTTGCGTGCAGCGTTGGGCGAGCAGGCGGATAGCCACCCAAGGCCCTGTACGTGGGCCCCACAGTGATGTTTATTTGTGATCCAATCTGCTCATGAGGTGGACCACCTCCTAAAGTGGGCCCCTGCCAAAATTCAGGCCCATCCAAGACTCAGGTGGTCCACACCAGAGGTAACAGTGGTGGCTAAAAGCCTACCATTGAAACCATTTTTTTGGCCCATGGAAGTTTTGAATCAAGCTGAAATTTATGTTTTCACTTCATTTAGGTCTGCGTGACCCCATGAACGGATTGGATGGTATATGAACATTGGGGTGGGCCCCATGTGGAGCCCACAGTGATGTTTGTATTGCTCCCACCGTTCGCTGGACGGTGGAGCCCACTCAATTCATGTGTTTTGTTCTCGCCACCCGTCCTTTATTGGCAAATAAATAATACTGTGGGCCATCCCCTGGCCCATACGTTGGATGACAAATGAGCATTGCAGTGGGCCCCTCGCCAATTTGGGTGGCAAATAAACAATACAGTGGGCCTCTAGGCCCATGGGATTGGGCCCACTTGATATGTTCCAAGCCCCATGGGACTAGGCCCATTTGATGTATCTTCAAGCTCATGGGACTGAACCCGTTTGATGTACGATAAGGCCTATGGATTTAGGCCCATTTGATTTATACAAGGCCTACGGGTTTAGGCCCATTTAATGTACTATAAGGCCTATGGGTTGAGGCCCATTTGATGTACATGTGGGGCCCAATTGGTGTGGCCCATTTGTTACATATTGGACTCATGAGACTAGGCCCAATTGATGCAATCCAAGGCCCATGGGTTTTGACCCATTGCAATGCACTTAAGGCCCATTGGTGTGGCCCATTGATGTGACCCATTGATGAATAAAAGGCCCATATGATAGAGACCATTTGATGTATTTAAGGCCAAATGGGATGTACCTAAGGTCCATTGCAATGTGTGAGCCCAACACGGATTATGTAACGATATTTGCGACGATCGTGCCTTGGGAGCAATGTTGGTTTGACGTCCACATTGCGAGTGTAATGTTGATTGGATGTCCACATTACGACTCTCCTTAGGGCCCATTGCTAGGCCCGTACTTATTGTGTATAGGCCGTCTAGGCCCATCTCCATTGTAAGGATAGTTCATCTCATTATAACATGTTTAGTATAGTTCCATGACTCATGATCATACGCATCATGTGTATGCTTGATATGAGAAGTGACTGATCATAGCATATGCCTTCGGGCAGATTATTTATGGGACCCCGATTAGGCAGTGTTGCCCTGCATGAGGGCATGATACGCGCAGGATTTGCTGCATGATTGGATAGTGTGACTCATACATTTCGCATTGTGTGACATGGTTATTGTACGCCCTAGCTACATCGGCCCGTAGCCTCCACAGGCAGATTGTGGTTAGCAGGATTGGATACCGAAAATCTCGTTCTACATGGGGTGCTATAGATATCCCTAGGTGAAAGTCCCTAAACCCTTATGGTACCAAGAGGTTGCTCCAACGTCTAGACCGAGTGGGTAGATGAGCGCTGAGTGCCGATTACCAGTTGGCTGTGCTCTCCACTGTGTCGTGGTCGGTTGGAAGGGGGTGCGGCCTTACCCATCCGAGAGTAAGGGGCAATGCTAGGCTGAGTTTGACCAGCTCGAGGAATGGGTCCGCTATCGACGAGTCATGCCCGACATTGGCAGACGGATAGTGAGGTCTCTTCCACTTACCTTATTGCACGTGATGTGGCGGGAATTTGGTTTAGAGTGTACTAGACCCCGGTGATATTCCATATTTGAGCTGTATTGATGTGTGGACATAGATGAGGATCTGTATGCTTGAGTTGCATTGCACATCGCATGACCTTGGGATGGCCGATACCATTCATGTCTTGCACTGCATAGCCTTGGTACGGCTCATGATATTATGGATCCATCTGCATATTCCGCATTACTCTGACATTGCATGTTCATATTACTACCTTGCACACACACTTTCACCACCCTCTAAGCTTTCTATAAGCTTATGCACGACCGTTGCGTGCAGGTGACGTTGGTTCGCAGCAGCGCTGAGGCAGGAGCACGTTGCAGATCATTTTAGAGTTTTTGTTCTTTACCATTGTATTTTCCTTTATGCTCATTGTACTTGTAAAGTTTTTGATCATAGTGGAAATGTAATGGAGTTCTTGGCTTTTGTTTGTGGGTTATGCCTTTGGTTATGCTTATTACGAATCAAACTGACGTTGAAAATCCTCCTCGTAGCATCCCAAGATAGGAACCTGGCGAATGGGCACTAGGAGCCGAGAATGGGGTTCTATGGAGGCTATCTGCGCCGGATTCGGCGATCGAGAATTTTGTGAGCCCGATTTCTGAGTTTGGGGCATGACAGAAGTTGGTATCAGAGCATAACTTGGGAATAACCGAGAACAAGAGTACATGTCTGCTATGAGTGTACAATGGCTAAGTTTCGAAGTTCAGATAGCTTAGCGACATTCTGTTACAGACCCTTAACGTGCATGCTTTCGAGAGTTTTGAAGTTGATAGGCACCTTCGCTCTTTCCTTTAGGACATGGCTCGTGGGAGAGTTACCCAATCGACTGGCTTACCGTTGGAGTCTGCTGGTGAGAGCCTATCACTATCGACTCCCTTGGGGAGGACTGCAGTGTTGGGCCGATTTTGCTCATCTTGCCCCGTTCTAGTTGGGGATACCTTTCTACCTTCCGATTTGTTTGTATTACCGATGTCTGAGTTCGACGTCATCCTGGGCATGGATTGGCTCGTCGAGTACTATGCCATATTAGACTACACCGCGAGGACAGTCACGTTTTGTATACCCGGCGTGCCGCAGTTCTAGTTCGTTGCAGAGCCCAGAGGAGACCGGTTGTCTTATTTGATGACATGTGCCATAGAGGAGCCTATAGCTGTGAGCACGACCATTTGCCTGTGGTTTGCGATTTTCCCGATGTGTTTCAGGAGATTCTGGGATTACCGCCTCGTCGACTCACCAAGTTTCAGATTGATCTCGTGCCTGATACTGCGCCTATTTCGAAGGCCCCGTATCGCATAGCACCGTTGGAGTTACGGGAATTGCAGAAGCAGTTGGACGAGTTACGTGAGTTAGGCTTTATCCGTCCGAGTAGTTCACCGTGGGGAGCGCCGGTACTCTTCGTGAAGAAGAAGGATAGTTCGTTGAGGCTCTGCGTTGACTACCGCGAGCTTAACAAAGTCACGATCAAGAACAAGTACTCGCTCCCTAGGATTGATGATTTGTTCGATCAGTTGCAGGGTGCACAGTTCTTTACGAAGATTGACCTGCGTTCCAGTTATCATCAGATTCGGGTCCGAGATGAGGACATTCCGAAGAAGGCATTCAGGACGCGTTACAGTCATTTTGAGTTTCAGGTCATGTCCTTCGGATTGACCAATGCACCTGCGGTCTTCATGCAGCTGATGAACGAGGTCTTCCGCCCTTATCTTGATCAGTTTGTTGAAGTCTTCATCGACGACATCTTGATTTATTTGAGGACCTGTGAGGAGCATCAGCAGCATTTGGAGATCACCTTATAGACCTTTCGCACACACCAGCTGTATGCGAAGCTGGAGAAGTGCGAGTTCTGGCAGGAGGAGGTGAGGTTCCTCGGTCACGTGGTGACGAGGGAGGGCGTCCCAGTGGACCCCTCGAAGGTCAAGGCAGTGCGTCAGTGGAGCCAGCCCATGACTGCGACAGAGATCCATAGTTTCCTTGGTTTGGCTATTGAGGGCTTCTCTCGTATTGCAGCCCTGCTGACCAGGTTGACTGGAAGGGCACAGAGTTTATTTGGAGTGACGCTTGCGAGTAAGCATTTATGGAGTTGAAGGAAGGCCTGATGTCTGCTCCTGTCCTCGCTCTTCCCTCTGTGAGTGATGGCTTTATTATATTCACTGATGCCTCTCATATCGGTTTGGGTGCTGTCCTAATGCAACACGGGAGACCAGTGGCTTTTGTGTCTCGTCAGCTCAAGGTCCATGAGCTGAATTATCCTACGCATGATCTGGAGCTGGCTGCAGTTATCTTTGCACTGAAGGTGTGGAAGCACTATCTTTATGGGGTTAGGTTCGAGCTCTTCTCCGATCACAAGAGCTTGAAGTACCTCTTCTCGCAGTCTGAGTTGAATATGAGACAGAGGCGCTGGATGGAGCTCCTGAAAGACTATGATTTTGATCTCCAATACCACCTGGGTAAGGCGAACGTGGTGGCAGATGCCCTCAGTCGTTAGCCACGAGGCCTAGTGGCCCATGTGATGATTTAGGAGTGGCGGATGCTTGAGGATATTGCAGCGTATGACTTTGAGTTCGGCCTGCAGTCTTCCATCGTACAGTTATCGAGCCTGTCGATTCAACCCTCTCTTATCGCTAGGGTGATCGAGATGCAGCAGGCTGATGAGTCATTGCAGAGTTATATGGTCGGTCACATCTGAGAGTCAGGCTGATTGGCAGATTGGTACAGACGGTGGACTTCGCTTCAGAGGCCGATTATGTGTCCCGGATATTCCAGAGTTGCGCAGAGATTTTATGACCGAGGCACATCGATCACGATTTTCTATCCACCCGGGCTCGACGAAGATGTACCGTGACATAAGGCGACAGTATTTTTGGGTGGGGATAAAGCGCCAGATCACCAGTTTTGTGACCGAGTGTGACACGTGCCAGCATGTCAAGGCCGATCATCAGAGACCTCCTGGTCTATTGCAGCCGTTGAGTGTCCCGATGTGGAAGTAGGAGCACGTGTCGACTAATTTCATTATGGGTTTGCCGAGGACTCAGCGAGGTCATGACGCCATTTAGGTTGTTATAGATCATCTGACAAAGTCGGAACATTTCCTTGCGATGCGTGCGACTTGGTCTATGGACCGGCTTGCTAGATTATTCATTGAGGAGATTGTGAGACTGCATGGCGTTCCAGTCTCGATTGTTTCTGACCGAGACTCGAGGTTCACGTCTCAGTGTTGGGGGAGCTTCTAGCATGTGATGGGGACTGATTTGTATCCCAGCACCCCGTACCATCCGTAGACCGATGGCCAGACCGAGAGGGTCAATCAGATACTTGAGGATATGCTTCGGGCCTGCGTGATTGATTTCGGGGATAGCTGGGATGAGCATCTGCGATTGGCTGAGTTCGCATACAATAACAGCTATCAGGCGACCATCGGCATGGTTCCTTTTGAGGCACTATATGGCAGACCATACAGATCACCGAGTTGCTGGACCGAGGTTGGAGAACGTCGTCTCCTAGGTCCCGAGCTTGTGCAGGAGACATCAGAGGCTATTGACATCATCAGGGAGAGGATGCGCACAGCTCAGAGCCGACAGAAGAGTTTTGCTGATTGTCGGTGTCGTCCCTTGGAGTTTGATGTAGGGGACCATGTGTATCTCAAGGTCTCGCCCATGAAGGGCGTAGTTCGATTTGGAGCGAAGGGCAAGCTTGCCCCGAGATTCATAGGACCTTTTGAGATCACTGGGCGCGTTGGCGTCGTGGCCTATCGGCTTGCCTTGACATCTCAGTTGTCTGGCGTCCACAACGTCTTCCATGTATCTATGTTGAGGAAGTGTGGGTCAGACATAGTTCCCGTCATTGATTGGCAGCCACTGGAGGTTCATGAGGATGCTTCTTACATTGAGCAGCCAGTCCGTATCCTTGATCGGAAGGAGTAGGTCCTCAGAACCAAGGTTATTCCATTGGTGAAGGTTCAGTGGGATCACCATTCTGTAAGGGAGGCTTCTTGGGAGCGTGAGGCCGAGATTCGAGAGCATTATCCTCATCTCTTTGATGATTGATCATGTGATGTATTTTGTATCTTATCCCTGATTCTATATGATGACGTTATGTCTCTTCTTCCTCATGAGTTATGCTTAGTTACGTTGATTGTGTAAATTTTGAGGACAAAATTTTTATTAGGAGGGGACAGCTGTAAGACTCGTATCTTAGTCCGTACCATTCCATAGACTTCCGCGGTCTTACTGGTCAAATTTCGGCAACCTTCGACCCTTAACCGATAGTCACGCGCGACCCTGATTCATTCACCGTCAACCCAAGACTAATACCATAGCGACCGCGCCGTCGCCGTGGTTCCAATGCCGCGACTCGCGCGCCGAGGCGATACCCTGGTCAAGAGATGTGGGACAACGTTCGGTGCGAGAAAGATGGTCCTGATCTGAGCATCTGGTGGACCATGGCGTCGAAGATTGCATCATCACCATTCAAATATCATTTTCTTATTTTATTTTGTTTCCTAAACGTATAAAAATTTGAACTTTAGACTCATTTGGTCGGTCTGCAGCCACTGAACGTAATGGCCGGGGTGGATCTTTGTAAAGCGGGCCCCACGTGCGAAAAATCCCAAAAAAATGGGTTTTCCTTTTTTTTTCAAAAACATCATGGCAGAGGCTTTGCCTCTGCCTCTGTCAGCTGCAGCAGCTGCACGCTGTTGCGTGCAGTGTTGGGCGGGCGGGCAGACACCACCCACGGCCCTGCACGTGGGCCCCACAGTGATGTTTATTTGTGATCCAATCTGCTCATGAGGTGGGCCACCTCCTGAAGTGGGCCCCTGCCAAAATTCAGGCCCATCCAAGGCTCAGGTGGTCCACACCAGAGGAAACAGTGGTGGTTAAAAGCTTACCATTGAAACCATTTTTTTGGCCCATGGAAGTTTTGAATCAAGCTGAAATTTATGTTTTCACTTCATCCAAGTCTGCGTGACCCCATGAACGGATTAGATGGTATATGAACATTGGGGTGGGCCCCACGTGGAGCCCACAGTGATGTTTGTATTGCTCCCACCGTCCGCTGGACGGTGGAGCCCACTCAATTCATGTGTTTTGTTCTCGCCACCCGCCCTCTGTTGGCAAATAAAGAATACTGTGGGCCATCCCTGGCCCACACGTTGGATGACAAATGAGCATTGCAGTGGGCCCCTTGCCAATTTGGGTGGCAAATAAACAATACAGTGGGATTCTAGGCCCATTTGATGTATCTTCAAGCTCATGGGACTGAACCCGTTTGATGTACTATAAGGCCTATGGGTTTAGGCCCATTTGATTTATACAAGGCCTACGGGTTTAGGCCCATTTGATGTACTATAAGGCTTATGGGTTTAGGCCCATTTGGTTCATATAAGGCCTAGGGGTTTAGGCCCATTTAACTCATATAAGACCTATGGGTTGAGGCCCATTTGATGTACATGTGGGGCCCAATTGGTGTGGCTCATTTGTTACATATTGGACTCATGAGACTAGGCCCAATTGATGCAATCCAAGGCCCATGGGTTTTGACCCATTGCAATGCACTTAAGGCCCATTGGTGTGGCCCATTGATGTGACCCATTGATGAATAAAAGGCCCATATGATAGAGCCCATTTGATGTATTTAAGGCCAAATGGGATGTACCTAAGGTCCATTGCAATGTGTGAGACCAACACGGATTATGTAACGATATTTGCGATGATCGTGCCTTGGGAGCAATGTTGGTTTGACGTCCACATTGTGAGTGTAATGTTGGTTGGATGTCCACATTACGACTCTCCTTAGGGCCCATTGTTAGGCCCGTACTTATTGTGTATAGGCCGTCCAGGCCCATCTCCATTGTAAGGATAGTTCATCTCATTATAACATGTTTAGTATAGTTCCATGACTCATGATCATACACATCATGTGTATGCTTGATATGAGAAGTGACTAATCATAGCATATGCCTTCGGGCAGATTGTTTATGGGACCCCAATTAGGCGGTGTTGCCCTGCATGAGCGCACGATACGTTCAGGATTTGCTGCATGATTGGATAGTGTGACTCATGCATTTCGCATTGTGTGACATGGTTGTTGTATGCCCTAGCTACATCGGGGTCGTAGCCTCCACAGGCAGATCGTGGTTGGCAGGATTGGATACCAAAAATCTCATTCTACATGGGGTGCTATAGATATCCCTAGGTGAAAGTTCCTAAACCCTTATGGTACCAAGAGGTTGCTCCAACGTCTAGACCGAGTGGGTAGATGACCGCTGAGTGCCGATTACCAGTTGGCTATGCTCTCCACTGTGTCGTGGTCGGTTGGAAGGGGGTGCAGCCTTACCCACCCGAGAGTAGGGGACAATACTAGGCTGAGTTTGACCAGCTCGAGGAATGGGTCCGCTATCGACGAGTCGTGCCCGATATTGGCAGACGAATAGTGAGGTCTCTTCCACTTACCTTATTGCACGCGATGTGGCGGGAATCTGGTTTTGAGTGTACTAGACCCCGGTGATATCCCACATTTGAGCTGTATTGATGTGTGGACATAGATGAGGATCTGTATGCTTGAGTTGTATTGCACATCGCATGGCCTTGGGATGGCCAATACCATTCATGTCTTGCACTGCATGGCCTTGGTACGGCTCATGATATTATGGATCCATCTGCATATTCCGCATTACTCTGACATTGCATGTTCATATTACTACCTTGCGCACACACTTTCACCACCCTCTAAGCTTTCTATAAGCTTATGCACGACCGTTGCGTGCAGGTGATGTTGGTTCGCGGCAGCGCTGAGGCAGGAGCACGTTGCAGATCGTTTTGGAGTTTTTCTTCTTTACCATTGTATTTCCCTTTATGCTCATTGTACTTGTAAAGTTTTTGATCATAGTGGAAATGTAATGGAGTTCTTGGTTGTTGTTTGTGGGTTATGCCTTTGGTTATGCTTATTACGAATCAAACTGACGTTGAAAATCCTCCTCGTAGCATCCCAGGATCGGAACCTGGCGAATGGGCGCTAGGAGCCGAGAATGGGGTTCTAAGGAGGCTGTCGGCGCCGGATTCGGCGATCGAGAATTTTGTGAGCCCGGTTTCCGAGTTTGGAGCGTGACAAAAAGGATGCTCCATCTCATTGAAGATTGGCTGATCAAATCAGCAATTCCTCCTAAGTACCTAGGAGATGACAGAAATGGCACCGGAATGCTGCCGAAATTTCCATCGAGCTATCTTCTCTTTCATTCAGTACATTGTATTAATTGTACTTTATTTTTAGAATCAAAGGAATCAGAGGATGTAAATGAACTCAGATAAATGTGATGAATATTCTCTCATTCAGTCTTTGTTATCATTGAATAAATCCCCCAAATGAAACACATTTATTTTCTTGTCGAAACAAAATGGCGACTCTGCTGGAGAATTATTATTCAATGATGACTTAGGAAAGCATTTTGAGGACATTTATCACTTTTTGGCGTCTGTAAGGATGCCAAAATGGAGACTCTCAGCGGGAACATCCTCCCCTTCATCTCTGAAAATAAAATACGATTTATTTAATAAATTAGCTAACACTCTGTTCTGAATGACAGATTGTTTCGACAAAGAAATAAATGCATTTTGATTTGGGAGAATTGTCTTATTCAAACATAACAGAGATAGAGTACTATGAACATTCATCACATTCTATTAATACTGAGTTCGTTTACATCCTCTTTACATTCCTTGATTCTAAGATAAATCATTTAGAAGTAAAGGATTTGTGCTTTAAGTATCAAGAGTTTATTTCGACAGCCTTCTGACGCCTGATTTGATCATCTCCTAGGACTTAGGAGGAATACCGATCCGATCGACGAGTCATTTCGACAGCCTTCCGGTGCCTGATTTGATCTTCTCCTAGGACTTAGGAGGAATGCCAATCCGATCGACGAGTCATTTCGACAGCCTTCTGGCGCCTGATTTGATCTTCTCCTAGGACTTAGGAGGAATGCCGATCCGATCGATGGGCCTTCAATGAAATAAAGATTTTAGCAGCATAACAGCGCCTATTTCAACCATCCTCTGGGACTTAGGAGGAATGTCGATTAATTCGACTGATCTTTCTCCTTAGAACCCATGAAGAGGAGAAAACCCAGAGAAAGGAAGCCTGGGTCACGGACTTCGGCAGCATAATGACTCTTAGGTTTTACAGACTGCAGGGCAGTCCGGTTGCACAGACCCGCACAACTGATATCGGTTGCGCGGTCCTGCGCAACTCCCAGGAGACTTCGCTCCTACCTTCTATCTTCCGCTCCGCTTTGCTCCTCTTGAAAATCTTCAATTCCCCCTAATGAAAGAGGGGAGGGGGTATTTATAGACTGGGTCGCAGTAACCTATAAATACTGCACCCTTCGTCACTTTCTGCAGTATATGCTTTCTCTGGCGAATTTTTTCGCTCTTGGTGATTTTTCGAGCAACGGACATTGTCTGCGCGGAGCCGCGCAATGAATCTTTTTTTCATGTAATTTTCTAACTGCTGCAACACATCGCGCAACTTCTTTTGATTGCGCGGACCCGCCCAACCAAGACTTCTCCATTTTTTTGAACTCTTTCCTCAACAACCTTTCTTAAGTCTTCAACCCTCCTCTCTTCATGGTTCTCATCAAGAGCACCCTCCGTCCTATAGACCCTCAAATGGAGCATCCTTCTCATTTCGATGCTCCTGATACTTCTCATCGCCCATCTCCTTCCACTGACCAACCACCGACCAAGCGTACCAAAACCACCACTCAGACCCCGTCATACTTCAAAGAGCCAGTACTCCCAACTTTTGATTTCACTGGCCGCATCAAAGCACTTTCCTCACCCATTCATCGTGTTATAATCATGGGAAACGTAGAACGGCCTCCCAAGAATGGTCGTGAATATGATTGGGAAGAATGGTTGAAGACAACCGCCCACATTCGCACGGATAGCGATAGACCCCCTGTCAGAGAAGGTACCCCACTTGCTTCTCGCTCTAAGAAAACTCTTCGAAATAAGGCGCGGGAGTTTGAAGAAAAGATCAAAGAGCACAATAAAAAGAAGCTTCAGAACTCTTGGGAATCTGTTCGAGTGATTGAGGGTGTCATGAAATTTGACAATCCTCATTCGGAAGGCATGACAGTAATTCCCATTAGCGTACATCGTCACCAATCCATCCTTGAATGTGAACCCACAGACTATGTGGACGGAGAAAAGCTGATGTATACTGAATCGTGGGCGATGCGAGAACCCTAGATTCTTGAAGGGAGAATACAAGCGCAGAAACCCCGACAGATTATCGGAGAGGCCCATCCCATGATCTTCCTTGCTCCCTTTCACAGTCCGCAGTCTCTTCCCGACCTATTTTTATGAGACTGTCAGACAACACTACAAGGACTGTGATCCTCTCTGGGGATTAGAAGATTTTCGCACAAGAGGCCTACTGACTTCTCGTCGTTATTACTTTGATTGGGCAGAGGAAATTCTGAAGAAACATGTAAGTACCCTTGCTAAAGTAGGCCTTTATGATGCGATAGAGGTCTCATCTCAATATTTTTACAAGGAACCCTGCACACTGAAAGGATTTCTTGAAATATTGGTCTCCCACCACCAATTTCCTTCACCTGCCGTTTGGAGAAATGAGCATATCACTATGGGATCTACACAGCATAACAGGTCTCTCACTTACAGGAAGATTTTATGACGAGTTCATACCGACAAATGCAGAATTGACATTTGTATCCTCTCCCGATCGCAGACCTTCCATCTCAAAAACCACATCGAACTTTTCAGAGAGATGGGAGAATTTTTGAATATTCACAAACTTTCTCCTCTGCAATGGCTGGCCCATTTTTCTAGAATACTCAGGTATCCCATACCCAGAGACTAGTGTATTCCTCTTCACCACATATTCCTGCATATTAATTCCTTTCTTGTTCTGCAGATTTTGTGACAGTCGTTTTAAGGAACTGACGACCCTTCGTGACAATATGAAAGAACGACCAGCTTAAAGCTCATTTGGGGAATTGGCAGCCTTCCTCGCTTACTGGTTGAGCATAGTTGTTCTTCCTAGTTCCAAGTGGGCGGATGCTATTCGCCCCACCACTTTTATGGTGATGATGATGATGATGGAAATAATGGAGTTCAAGACGATGATTATGAAGAAGGGGAGGTCAATATAGATGACGAGGAAGATATGACCACCGAAAATGTAGTAGAAGAACATCTCCCCATAGCCCCTGAAACTTCCCCTGCCACTTCCATTCCTAGCAAGCCACATGCGGTAACCGAAGAGGATGAAGAACTCTTGGACTACGGGGAATATGGGTATTCACCTGGTAAGGGAGCTCGAATTCCTTAAACATTTATGTGCTTGTCAAGTGATCACTATCTTAACACCACTATCATTCTCTTTTTTAGGTACTCATGTGGCTTGCATTGAAACGAGTGCTGCCCCCTCTGCAGAACTTCATCCAGCTACACCAATGGTCTCCTCACAGGTTTCTTTGGCCCCTCTGGTGGCGCCGAAGAGCGTGGCCCGTGAAATAATATTTCCTGTCGAGGCTACTGATCTACCAACTTCTACTACCAGAGATTCCAGCACAGAAGTGAGAGCGCCCTCTCTTGCTGATATGTTAGAAGCTGGTACTTCTTTAGCCACAGAAGTTTCCTTTCTTGCTGGTCATACTTCTATAGCAAGTATATATATATATATATATATATATATATATTAATTTGAAGAGCTGTAAATTCTTCATTTTATATTTCTCACTCCAGCTTGGTCTCTTACTTATTTTGTAAGAATTCTCCCCTGTAGTGGGGCGGCCAGTTCCGAATCTGTGGCCACTGTCTCTGAGTTACCATTTCCTTTGAAGATTCCTGCTCACAAAATTCTTTTAATGAAGAACTCTTTGTTAACAGTAATTCATATCTTCAAGGACTCTGAACAATGGTCAGATCTGGACATTGCCATCGAAATTCTGAAAAACTCTACAAAGATGGTGATGATTAATATTTCTATTTTGCGTAGTTCCCTCCTTAGATTTCGTGATTCAATAGCTTCTCTAGCATCAGCGGAGACTATTACAATTGCTCCAGAAGTCCTTGAATATGGGAAGCGGTTAACTTTGTCTAAGGAGAGGGCTTCACTCATTGCTTCCACGATATCTGAATTAGATTAGGAGTAATTATTGTTGCAAGAACACTTGAAGACCCTTACTGGTGACAAAGAGCTTATTCAAGATCGTATAACAGCTTTAAGAGAAGAGATTTCGCAGATGGAACTGCAAGGTCATAAGAAGGAGCTATCTATACAGGAGGTTAAGGAGAAACTCGAGGTCAATATTCGGTCTGCCGATACTGAGAAGTTGGAATTACTCAGGAGCAACGAGACGATCACATCTCTAGAAGACAAATTAGCTGGCTTTCCTGATCAGACAAAGATTATTCTTGAAGAAAAATCAAAGCATGACGCAGCTCAGCTTCAATTAAAAGAAGACTTGCGGCAGTTTATGAATGTAATAGGCATCACTGAGGAATTATAAACATGTAATCTTTCCCTCTCCTTTTCATGTTTGAATGTATGTTCTCTTTTGGTTTTCATCAGTAAATTTAACTTTTCATGCACTTCTATATTATGCATTGTTTTAGGCATACCATCTATGTCATGATTTCAACATGAATTTACTGCATTTTGAACATGGCACATAGTTTATCATGAAATTCTATGAAACTAATCATAAAACAGTAATATTTTATGCTTTGTTAGTATGGAGTTTCCTATATGACCTCATCCATTTATATTTTATTGGTGGCGCTAAGTTTCAATTCAGTTAGTTGCACACAGTTTAAGCTCATGAGTAGTGGAGCGCCGTTACTTCGGGTCTTACGTGATGGTCTCTGTAACTCTCTAGAGTTCGCCGGACTTCTCATTTCCTAGGGAGTTCACAAACCGCGATCCATCAGAGGGGCCCAGTGAAGCTACCGGGGCCGTGAACTCGGTTGGATTTACAGCACAGGGTTGGCCACGGTAACTCTCTAGAGTTCACAGGGATCACAAGGCTACCTTTGGGAGTACCAAATCCATGGTTGCCGATCCATCAATGAGTAGGTTTAAGCCCTTCCTCATGAGTACGTACCAGAATCGAACCACAAATTTAGGGGGTCTTATGCATGGTTGACTTGTCATGCGCGCACTGTGGCCCTCATTTTCTTCACCTGCAAGGTCGGGTCCATTCACGGGAGGGCTTGTCCTCCATTCCCCGTGACGCTGCCGGAAAGCTATACAGACAGCATGGGTGTTACGCTTGACTGGTCATTTGGGGACTTTTAGCACTTTAGCTTTGAGTCGACTTTTTGGCCCTTTGCTTTTGATCTTTCGGTTAACTTTTGGCTCTTCACTTTTGGTCTTTGAAGACTTTGAGCTTTTTCGACCTTTGGTCATTTGAAGATTTTGAGCTTTTTGGCTTTTAGTCAACTTTTGGCCTTCTGGCTTTTGGTCATTGACTCCGTCAGCTGCCCGCATGGGTACGCATATGATGGCCTTCATGGGCTTTTTAGGGCCACTGGCTTCTCGCCGCTGCCCAAATGGCGATCTTCATAGGTCTTATGCGTAGCTGGTCCCTTTTGAGCTTTGGTCCTTTTAGGACTTTGGCTTTTCTTTTTTTCTTTTTCGGGACTTGACTAGGCTACCTTTTTATGATGAACAACCATTGTTATTGCCAATTCATATGTACAGTTAACTGTATGATTCATTCTACTGTGATCATATGGTTGACATTTCGCCGTACTGACAACGTCACAAGGACTTTCGTATTATGTTTATGTCAATTTTTATATCAGCTTAGCGATGATTGCAACCTTGATGAGCGATTGATCGGCAATAGCGATAGCTGTTCTCTTTTTCTTCTTATGATCATTGATACCTGATAATTCGATTTCGATGGAGATTTTCTGTCGGCAATTAGCGTCAATGCTTGATGGCGATCATCGGCACCTTTTATGTCAATGCTTGATAACGATCGTTTAATTGCTTGATCTTTTAATCGCTGGCGATTCTTCTAATCGCTTGATCTTTTAATCGCTTGATCTTTTAATTGATTGATAGCGATAGTTGTTAATTCTGGCGATTAACTTTTCATTTGGCTTTGCTTTTGGCAATCGCAATCGTCCGTTTGGTGATGACTTGTTATACTTGAAAGCCTGCATTTTATTCATATACGCCAAAGAAATACATTTCGTGGTGAGAAATTCATTTCACAGCTTTTACTTGCCTATCTTACCTGTTTTTCTCCCTTTTGATACAGAATTATTATCTTGATAATGTTCTGTATCAAAATCAGTAGTGCCTTCGGAAGCAATTTCCCTTTTGCCAGCGCGAGTATAGGCCAATATAGGCTTTCATTTACTTCCTTGAAGGGTTTTGCCTTTATTGAGCACGCTTTATCTCATTTAGCTTTGAATTTGTCCCCTGGATATGATCGTGACCGTCAGTGGAGATACATTTTTTTATTCTTAGAGATATGGAGGAAGCATATTTCTGTGGGAGGCTATAAGACTGTAATTGTATTCATTGACTAGCTTGCCCCCAACCCTTGAAATTTTCTACGCTTCTCCTGATTGACCCCAATGGGGACCTAAATTCCCTTCCCGTGATTTAGGCCAACAGGTTCTTTATAATCAAAGCCCATATTTTTCATAATTTTCTTACTTTCCGGACTATACTTTTGAAGGTCTTGCGGCGTCAACCTAGCATGGTATTCATTATTTTGAGCCACTTCTCTCGTCCTTACTGCTTCTGAAACGTAGAATTCGATTGGCTCAGAATATTTTTCATTGGCTTTAACTTGAAATCTTGTGGGAGCGGCCGAAAATGGCTTATTTCTTTTAGCATACGGTAGCGACACCATATAATTTGACTGTAAAATCTTCAACTGTTTAGATGATAGCAAAGTTAACGGCGGTTATCCCGGTTGTCTTAAATGTTTCGGCACAAAATAGAACTTTTTACTAATCTTTGCTGTTTTGGACGACACTGTTTTTTCTGCCATTTCTGTGATTGCGCTCTCTTGATCATTCTTCAGGACGTCACTTTCATCCTTATCTATTTTTTCGGTGGCAAATTCTTTGTAATAACTTGCATCTGCAAAGAAGGACTCAGCTTCTGTATACGGTCTTGCATCGGCCATTACTTTATGTTGTACCCCGTCTTTACAGTATTTGAAACACTGATGGAGAGTAGAGGGTATGATATTGTACTAGTGTATCCATGGCCCTCCTAGGAGAAGGTTGTATGTCGTCACTGCATTTATGACATGACAAACAACGTCAGTAGTTAGTTCTCCTATTTCCAACGTCACTGTAATTTTGCCAAGTGCGCGTTGTCCGTCCTGATTGAAACCTTGTATCATCATCCCGCTGGGGCGTAATTCTGAGCGACGGTAGTTCAATTTATTTAACATGGAGAGTGACAAAAGATTTACTGCAGACCCATTGTCTACCATAATCCTCTTGACTTTCTTCCTGCGAATATGGCCTTCTATCATTAGTGGTCTGTTATGGACTTCTTCACAGATCATATCATCATCAGAAAAAGAAATGACTGAGAAGTAGTCCTTATGCTCATTGAATTCTTTATGTTCTACCTCTGCCAGTAGGGTTTCCCTTATGTCATGATCAGACAAGGCCTGAATCAAACTTTGTCGGAATTCTTCTGATAGCTTCAGTGCGTCGTAAACGCTCAATCGGGCCGGTATTCCCCTTAGATGATTTACCACGTCATAACTTACTCTCGTCTTTTCATTATTTCCCTTCGTCTTGCCGCTGTTATTTTCTTTTACAATTGCTTCTTCTGTTTTCTGTTTTATAGGGCTTATTATCTTCTTGCCCGACTGCAATGTGAATACTGCAACCTTCTTTACAGTTTTACTGCTTCCTGTTCTCAGACTGTAAGTGTGTTCACGGTTTCCATGGAGCCCCTTTCTCTTTCTTTCCCCAATATTATCTCGCCTCTATTGATTAGTCGCTGTATTATACATTTTAGTGTATAGCAGTTTTCTGTGGGGTGCCCCACTAGGCGATGATAACGACAGAAATTCTTCTCTCTTGTTCTTGTTATATCTTCTAGGCGCTTAAGCTCCGGCAATACTATCGTGCCAGCTTTTAATAACTGCTCCATCATAGGGGCGACATCTTCTCTTTCAAATGCGAACCCTTCATGAGAGTTCAGCATTCTAGGTCGCTTCCCGTCGTACCTGTTTCTTGACCTATCACCCTCTTCGCATCGGTCCGGCCTTCTTTCTCTCGAATCCTTTCTATCTTTTCCTTTTCTGTCGTGATCGACAGTGTTTACAGCAGTTCTGTTGGACGCTCACCTAGTCGTATCATGGTGAAATGTCGAGATTTTATGAGTCATCAGTTCCAATGCGTGGGCTTTGGTAGCCAAGTCACGAAAGGTCCTGATGTCGGCGCTAGTCAGTCCGAACGCAATCCCCTTGCCCATAGAATTTAGACACATCTTAACTTATTCTTTTTCCTCCGGTAGTTGTCTACACGAAGCCCCTAACATTTTTCACCTGTCTATAAATTTCTTTACTGGCTCTCCTTCTCTTTGCCGAATAGAGGCCAGTTCCGTAATACTAACATCACGTTCCGAGGAGAAGAAGTTCGACATGAAAACCTCCTGCATTTGTTCCCATGTGCGTATCGATCCAGGTCCAAAATAGAATACCATCGGAATGCTTTGTGTGTTAGCGATGAACCAAACAGCCGCAAGCAGTACTGTGGTATCGTGAAAAAATTTCCCATGCTAGTGATAAAGTGCATCAAATGCTCCTCCGGAGATCCTTCCCCATTGAAATTTTGAAAATTCGGATGCTTGAAATTGATCGGAAAAGGGATATCTTCTACTTCCCTTGGATACGGTGTTCGATATCTAAAGCGCCAGGTATTTTCGCGTTCTCTTTCGGCTCTGACCGCCTCTTCGACCACTTACCTCACCTCCTCACGTGTCACAGTTCTTGCTACCGGAATGGACCCTAGTGAACCTGCCCCCTGTGGTGGAAGAATGTCGGGCTGATTTTCTTGCCCTTCCGTTGCATTCTGGGGGATTGCCATTCGGGCTACATTGTGTGCGAGGGTTGTCAACGCTTCTCTAAGATTTTTGCATTCTTCCATCAATGCATTCTGTGCTTCTGCCATTGCATTAAACCGATCCTCTGCAGTTTCTCTATAATCCGGGTTTGTCCCTGTAACACCCTGAAAATCGGGGGTCGTGTATAAACTCAACTCCCGAGTTCCAGACCGTCACTTATGCAACAAAAATGGTTATGATTCAATGTTGTCTGATTTAAAGCATTCACATGAGTAAAAGTATACCAAAACTGCAATTCATACTTCAGATCCAGTGATAAAAGCAAGCGGAAGACTAAACAAGATATATATCACTGTATGGAAAAACAAAGTAATCTCAACTGTCTCCAAAGTATGACTACATCTCTGAGTCTCATATACATGTACATAACAAAAGAATAATGTTCAAAAAGAAAAGTCCCACTGATGTCCCCTCGATCCAGGTCACCTACGGGAAGCCGTCATGATACTGCATATACGAGAACTCATCCTGGTCCTCGTCATCATCTAACTCCACCTCCTGGGTCTCATCGTCACCTGCAACTACAACAGGGTCTGGTGGGTGTTGCAAACACCATCCCGTAACGTGGGAATGAGTGATCAACTCAGTGGAATCATAGAGCAAAGATTAGCATGTTCACAATTCAGTCACGCGATAATAGTAAAGCAGTAAATCAGACAAGTCCTAATACTGTTGTTAATGCAAGATGATATGACGTGATGTATGCCCTCACCGACGATCACCCTCATACGGCAACATCTTACGACCGCGGCATGCCACACTCCCTAGAGTGCTCCACATCTTCCAGGCACATGCAATGCTATGGTGATATGATTACCAAGTTATTATTAGTCCATTCAAACAGCAGGATTGGGAAACTAAGGTACCTCCCTTGTATCAATCCCAACACGGATCCTGTCTAGGGTCGTCACTCCTAGTAATCTCATACGATGTACATTTCGTAGGTCGCTGCAAGGGCTGCCAGGGCTGTTGCTCGCACTCGTTGCACCGCTCCCCCATCACCTTATCAATACAGGCCTACTGTACTCTACTGCACGGAAGGGTCGTCGCCTCCCGTGAACTCAGAATACGCTCGCGGTCACTACAAAGGGCTCGTCGCCTGATCAGTGTAGGCCGACAGCTAGAATATAGTGTCCCATACCACCATAATCTGCTCACGAGTCTAGGTGCTCACTGGTCACTACGGGGAGGTTTGTGGCCCCAGCGTAGGCCGACAGCTCGACCACGGTGTCCCATACCACCATGCCCGGCTCATGAGTCTTCGTGGATCAAGGTACCACGGTTAATAGGGTTTACAATGGTAAGTTCAGTACCCTAGGTTCAAGCAGTTATGTTACATACAAGGTGAACAAACATCGGCCAGTCGGGTTACTTGACGGGCTCGACTAGCGCGATCGCATATCGAATTGAACGACATGAAGTGCGTAAAACACTTCGCGTGGCCTAACCACTGCCGCCAACTCTCAACACGAATCACATTCATCGACGCGTCATTCGTGGCTATGACCAGTCAGTCACGAATTTGCTCGGTTACCGACTGCCTGGACTAAGTCAAGTCCCACACATCTATGGAATCACTATAAAAGGTATTGGAATTGAAATACATCATGTGAGCATGTTAGCACATGTTATAACATTCAACTTAAGCAAATCTTCAAGGCATACTTCCCATGCATATTCAACTTAAGCAAATCCTCAAGCACATACATTCCATGCATGTAATGAAATCATGCATTTTGTCAACATGTAGAAAATCATTTAGGTCGGCATAATAATTGAAAAATCGATCACAAAGTAGCAAATAACATCATTTAGTTCAATACATACTAATACAAGCATTTATACAAACACATGCACTACACACTTAGGTCTACATATAGCATGTCGACCCAAAGTGTGCAACTAGGCGAATCTCTTCGCCAAACTAATTATGCACGCATTCCTAACTTCCTAATGCGACAACAAACCATGTCAATCACATCAGCAAAATATGAATGCAAACAGTACTTCCTACAAATGACTAAAATGCCCTAAATCTCATATTCTTCGTTAGCTTACGAAACGGGAAACGGAGAGCATTTTGTACATGTCAAACGGCGATGCCGTCAAGAATCTACTATTAAACGACATTGAAAGCATTGGGAACCGTCAATCCAAGCGTCTAAAATCCTCACCTAGTGTCTTGTAGACTCGGGAATTGAAGCGGAGTGTATATGCTTCGTCTACGGCGAGTAAGGAGCCTAATACATAAGATCCATAAGCTACATCGCTATGGAAACAAGAAAAACTCAAATCACCTACTATTTAGGGTTTTTACTTACCTAGGATTGCGGTGGAATCGCCGGGAAAGCGGTAGAGGAGTGTCGCTTAAGCACGTGCAACACGTAGCACAAGTGGCGGGAAGAACTCTCCCACTCTCTCACAATCTCTCACTCTTTTTCTCTCTCCCAAGCTAGGGCTTCTCTCAAATTCGGATGGGAGAGAGGAGTGAGGGTTTCAACCCCTTTTATAGCCTAAAACATTCCCAAAATAGGCTTGGGAACAATGTTTACTTGGTGCCTAACCAAATCGGGGCCGTTTCGGTCCAAAAGGGCACTTCTGGAGGTCCCCAGGCCAGATGCGGTCGGACTTAAGCTCATGCATACTAGATCTAGCATACATCCAGTTTTCAGACCGGTTGGGTTCCCAGATCGCACGTGGCGGCCCAGTTTCAGTTTAACGGTCACCGCACCAAGATCAGGCCTATAAGTCCCGTGATATATAATAGACATTTTTCCTGATCCAAGGGTGTAATTTGGCTGTATTCTGACGGTCAGAATGCTTAATACTGATGCGTCAAATTTGTGTGCCAGATTTGAATTTGAAATTCCAACTATGTCCCTATTCACACTCTCTTCGGTCCGGGCTCAATGAAATAGCCTGTGATCATCGGTTTGACTTGATTTTTGGAATGAGTGTCAAGCCCAGCTAGACGGTCCTAACGGTCTAAGATAGGAGGTATCGGACTTTCAACGTGCGGTCTAGATCCAATACAAAGATTCAAAGTGGTCCAGAGAACAAACCGGCTTAGAGTTTGATCCGAGGCTTTAGAGCATTATAGCACCCTTAGTTCCACTCGCTTCGGGCCTTGTAGAACGTATTTAAAGTGATCAGGGACCATTTCCCAGCTATTCTAACGTTGCACTAGCTAACCTAGTCAAATTTTCCAAAGGAATGAATTCTACGCAAATTCGGGTCGAGTTGGTACTCGAGCCCAAGGATGGATTTTTCACGGGCGTTACAATCTACCCCCCTTAACAAATAATTTCGTCCTCGAAATTTTATACCTTTTCGTACTCCTCGAGAAGCTGTGGGTAGTTCTTTCTGATCTCAGCTTCTGTCTCCCAAGTAGCCTCCTCCTCAGTATGATGCGTCCATAGTACCTTCACAAGGGGAATCACCTTGCTACGCAGTACCTGCTCCTTCCGGTCTAAGATGCGTGTCGGTCGCAGGATATAAGTAACATCCTCTCCTAACTGCACCTGCTCCCATCTGATGATATGAGAAGGATCAGCAACGTACTTCTTCAGCATAGAAACATGAAATACGTTGTGGACGCTCGCGAGGGGCGTGGGTAAAGCCAATCGGTAAGCCACTGCTCCCACACGATCGAGGATCTGAAATGGACCAATGTATCGCGGTGCCAGCTTCCCCTTCTTTCCGAACCGAAGGACTCCCTTCATAGGGGAAACTCGCAAAAACACATGATCCCCGACTGTGAACTCTAGTGGTCTCCGTCTCGTGTCGGCGTAGCTCTTCTGTCTGCTCTGCGCTGTAAGAAGCCGACGTCGAATAATATCAATCTTCTCTGACGTCGCCTGCACCAACTCTGGGCCAATCAAGCTGCGCTCACCGACCTCTAACCAGCAATGCGGTGCGCGACAAGGTCGCCCATACAGCGCCTCATAAGGTGCCATGCCGATACTCGCCTGGAAGCTATTGTTGTACGCAAACTCCGCATATGCAAGACAGTCATCCCAACTGTCCTTGAAGTCCAATGCGCAAGCTCGCAACATGTCCTCCAGGATCTGGTTCACTCGCTCTGTCTGTCCGTCCGTCTGTGGGTGGAAGGCAGTACTGAACTTCAACTTTACACCCATAGCCTCCTGAATGCGAGTCCAGAAAATAGAAGTGAACCGCGTGTCTCTGTCCGACACGATCTCCAACGGAACTCCATGCAGACGCACGATCTCTCTAATATACAATCTAGCCAGCTCGTCTGCAGAGTTCGTAACTCTGATCGGTAGGAAGTGCGCCGACTTCGTCAATCGGTCGACAATCACCCAAATAGAATCATGCCCCTTCCTCGTCTTCGGCAACCCAGAAATGAAGTCCATGGAAATGAAATCCCACTTCCACTCTGCAATCGGCATAGGCTGCAAAAGTCCAGGTGGTCGGCGATGCTCTGCCTTCACCTGTTGACAAGTGAGACAACGGGACACGAACTCAGCAATGTGGGTCTTCATACCTTCCCACCAGTACGTCCTCTTCACGTCACGATACATCTTCGTGCTGCCAGGATGCATCGCGAGTCTAGTAGAATGCGCAGCCTCAAGAATCTCTCGTCTCAAGTCAGGGACATCAGGAACGCATAGGCGGCCACGGTAACGTAAACCCCCATCCATGCCAACTCGCCAGTCGGCGTCATCATCCTCACTGGCCTGCTCTCGAAGCTCAGTAAGATGCGCGTCGTCCCTCTGCGCCTCGATGACACGGTCATCGATCGGGGATCGCACCTGAACATGTGCGATGAACTCAAATGGCTCCTCTACGGTGAGTTTCTGCTCAAAGTCTCGCAAAAACTCAACCATATCCCACTCGGCAACCATCAGCGGAGCCGCAAACTCTATCGCCTTCTTGCGGCTCAACGCATCAGCCACAAGGTTCGCCTTCCCAGGATGGTAAGAGACTTCAAACTTGAAGTCCTTCAGCGTCTCCATCCATCGCCGCTGCCTCATATTCAAGTCCCGCTGTGTGAATATGTACTTGAGGCTCTTGTGGTCGCAAAAGAGCTCGAACTCCTCTCCATAGAGGTAATGTCTCCAGAGCCTCAGTGCGAATATCACGGCTGCCAACTCCAGGTCGTGTGTAGGGTAATTCTCCTCGTGCTTCCTTAATTGTCTCGAGGCATACGAAATTACCCTGTCCCTCTGCATAAGGACACAACCCAAACCAACGCTAGACGCGTCAGTGTATATAGTGTATTTAACCCCTTGCTCTGGCAATACTAGCACAGGGGCGGACGTGAGTCTGTCCTTCAGCTCCTGAAAAGCTGACTCCGCCTTATCATTCCAGGCGAACTTCACGTCCTTCCGTGTCAACTGAGATAAGGGTCTCGCGATCTTCGAGAAATCCTGAATGAAGCGCCGATAGTAGCCAGCGAGACCCAAGAAACTCCTCACCTCAGTGACAGAACCAGGCTGCTCCCAGTCCTGCACCGCAGCTACCTTAGACAGGTCAACTGCCATGCCATCCTTGGACACCACGTGTCCCAGAAACTTCACCTCCTGCTTCCAGAAGTCGCACTTCTTATACTGTGCGAACAACTGATGCTGTCTGAGCGTATCAAGGACCAAACGCAAGTGCTCCTCATGCTCCTCTCGACTCCTAGAGTATACCAAAATGTCGTCGATGAAGACAACGACGAATCGATAGAGGAAAGGCCGCAATACCCGGTTCATCAGATCCATGAACACGGCCGGTGCGTTCGTGAGACCGAACGACATCACAAGGAACTCGTAATGACCAAAACTGGTCCTGAACGCTGTCTTCTGCACGTCCTCATCTCTGACGCGCAGCTGATGATATCCTGACTGAAGATCAATCTTCGAGAAGTACTGCGCTCCTCTCAACTGATCAAATAAGTCATCGATCCTGGGCAAAGGGTACTTGTTCTTCACTGTGAGTTGGTTCAGCCTGCGATAATCAATACACAATCGCAGCGAACCATCCTTCTTCTTCACGAACAAGACCGGTGCTCCCCAAGGAGATACGCTAGGCCGTATAAGGCCAAGCTCTAGTAGACCATCAATCTGTGTCCTCAACTCCTCCATCTCACATGGTGCCATGCGATACGTCGGCAGTGAGACGGGTGTAGAACCAGGAATCAGATCGATAGTGAAATCGATCTCACGTCGGGGCGGCAAACCAGGGATCTTCCTGAACAGATCCCCGAACTCAGAAACAACTGGCGTCTGCTCAAGTACCTGGGCACCAGCGTCGCGCAATAGAGTGGCGTAGCTAAGAATGCGGAAAGGAAGATTTACCCGCACTGAAAATGTGAAAGGCGTGCCCTCAGGCTCGTACACCGTCACCACATGAGCCTCACAGTCAATCTCGGCTCTCGCTGCAGTCAACCAGTCCATGCCAAGAATGACGTCGAGATATACGAGCGAGGGATCGACGACCAAATCAAGAGTCATCGTCCTGCCTCCCAGATCAAGTAAACAACCCTCACACATCTGGGTGACATCCGAATAATCTCCATGAGCTGCAAGGACTCGCACGCTATCCATAGTAATAGTCTGCAACCCGAGACGTCTGACTACGGCACGCGATATCAAGGAAATCGTGGAACCAGTGTCCACCATGACAAGAACGGGAGTACCTCCGATATGGCCCGTGACCTCGAAGGCTGAATGCTGGAAAGTCGGCGTCGTAGCTGCCTCAGCGGTCAGTGCATGAACTCGAGCCTGCTGTGGCCGGTTCGGCCGCTGTGTCAAGGGCCGTGGGGGCTGTCGAATCTGCGATACTGTGGGTCTGAAAGAGGACTGCGCAGGAGCTGACCGTATAGGCGGTGCTGATATCGCCTGTGGACGTACACGATCAATCTTCTGCGGCGGCGAGAACCCACTGTCCCGCATCCTCGTAAAGCAACTCGGCGCTAGGTGGCCCGTCCTCCCACAGTATGTGCATGATAGATCAGGGCGCCGAAACGGTCCCACTGGCGCCGGGGTCCTGGTAGGAGGATCAATGCGAGGCCTCTTGCCCGCGAAGGGCCTATCTGGCAACTCCGGTCGCGGCCTAGAAGTAGTCGGGCCTCGTGATCGCGCAAGTCGATCCACGTCCTGCTCTGCCCGCATGGACATGTGAACCAACTCCGCATAGGAGGAGAAACTGATACAGCACATCTTCGACCGAATATCCGGTCGCAAGCCCTCCAAAAAGCGCCGTATGCGCATCTGCTCATCAGCTAAAATCGTCGGGACGTACCTGCCCAACTCTGTGAACCGATGCTCATACTCGGTGACCGTCATCGCTGCCTGCCTGAGACGGAGAAACTCATTCTCCCTCTCGTGTCTGTAGGTCTGAGGATAATACTTCTCATGGAAGCGAAACTCGAATGCTGCCCATGTCCATACGAAGTCTGCGGTAACAGTCCGCAATACACTATCCCACCACATACTGGCCTCTCTCTCAAACTGGAAGGTAGCCAGCTCTACCTGCTCTGCCTCAGTACAGTGCAACATGCGCAGAATCTTCGACACTCGGTCGAGCCAAAACTCAGCCTCCTCGGGTCTGTGAGAACCCGTGAAAGTAGGAGGCCGCAAGCGCTGAAATCGCTCCAGAAGGCCCCGTGTGTCGGCAGGGTTCCCCGCAGGGAAAGCAGGCTGCGCAGGAAGTGCTATGCCCTCATCCTGGGCGTAAGCATAGGCATCCTCAGCTGGATGCGCAGGTGGTGCAGGCGGAGTAGATGCAGTCGCACCCCCACCCTGGGCTAAAGTCCCGACTATAGTAGTCAATAGCTGCTGCTGCTGTAGCATCATAGCCATCATCTGCTCGAATCTATCAGGTGGTGGAGCAGGCTGTGGCGGATGAGGTGCAGAAGTAGATGCGCGCTGTGGCTCTCTAACTGATGGTGTAAATGGCGGTGGTCCATCTGTAGGACCAGTAGCAGGCTGAGACGATCGAACAGTCTCAGGAATCGGGCCCACAGCAGGGTCCGGACGAGTGCCAGACTGAGAGGGAGCCTGATCCATCTGCTCTGACAATGAAAGCCGAACCGCGCTCCTCATAGTCTTAGGTGGCATTCCCTATATTCAAAATAGGGCGCAACCTTGTCAGTCTCAATTGCACAAATACACCACAATCATTCACTAAAGAGTCAACGGCATTCCATGCATTTCAATTAATCAAAATTGTCACAATACAAGGGATATATCCTTACAAGCATCATGACTAGAATGACATGGAAATTAAGACAGTTAAGCAACAGCAACATAAGCAAAGCACTAGCCCTAATAGGCTTTACACACATGAAACAGAAAATAGCTAACTACTCATAACAACATCAAAGATCGCGTTGCTAGTCGGAGTCTGGCGACGGAGGAGGAGCACCCTTATCCTGTAAGCAACACAGGATTGCCTTCAAGGTGCGAGTCACCTTGCCAAATTTCTTCTTCGTAACGGCCTTGGCATCAGCGACCTCTGCTCGAAGTTCTTGGACTTCCCTTCGCAAAGCGGTCTGACTCTCCTCCATCCGGGCAATGCGATCGTCAATAGTAGTCTGCGCAGAAGGAGGAGGACTCTCATCAGTATCCTGAGCCTCCTCTTCTGCTTCTTCCTGAGTCTCTTCCTGAGCTTCTGTACTAGGTTCTCCTTCGCTTTGATCTTCCTCTTCATCAAAGTCGTCCCCACTATCCCTTTCAAGTTGATTTTCACGATATTGCGACCCAATCTTCATCTTAACCATCGTCGACTCATCGATGGTGTGAATAGATACCGGCAACTCGGGTCCAAGTCTATAGGCAAACTCAAGCGCAATCTTGCAAATGAGTCGGCCAAAGGGAAGGGATTCGGATGTTCTTCTCGACCTGGCTATGAGAACTATCTGCCGTAAGATGAAAGTGGCCATACATACGTTCTCTCCCTGGGCCACCAGAAATAAGAAATCGACCATAAGACGTGTACATTCAATGCGGTTCGTCGACCTGGGATAGACATTGAACGTGCAGATGTGGTGCAGCAGGCGCAAATCCTCAGACATGTACGTCGCCTTGAGGCTATTATTAGGCTGCCATGGAACCAACTTACCGCACAGAAACCTGGTGCGGCGATCTCGTTCACGTCTAGTCCTCAAATTCTTCTCACTTGGATGTACATCACCTAGAGGCACGTTGAGAAGTCGCGCAACCAACCGGACGTCGATCGTAGCCATCCGATCTCTACCAAAAGGGATTTTGAACTGCAAGGGCTCCAAGGTAGGACTCTGGATGCTAGCATAGAAGGCACGAACAGTGCTCACATTAGCACGAGCGCGAGCTTCAAAGATCGGTCCCCAGTGCGCAGCTTCAATGCGTTCGAACAACAGATATTCGCCGAACAATCGCCCATCTACGTCCGCCTCAAATAACACTCTACGATCAGTGTATTCACCATGAGGCATCTCTGATAGGATGGTTCGTCCAAGGTGTGCATGGGGATCCAAATCCCGCTTCGTACGGCACTCCAGGACTGCAGCTGGACCTGCGGCGGCGCTTGAACTTGCGGCACCACCCCGCGGTCTTCTCAATCGAGCAGGGCGGCTCGGCCCAGCCTCATCTGTTGCAGTTTTCCTCTTACCCATCAAAGACAGGATGGATGAGAGTGACAAAAGTCCCAAAATAGCTTCCACGAAAGCCATGGAAAACGCCGAAAATGCAGAGAAATGGCTGCCCAATCTGACAAAAGGAAATCTAGGCGTCGTAGAGGGATGCTTCAAGCTTCCCAAGGCTGTACTTTCAGGGAAAAATAAGAACAAAAAGGTGGAATGGAGCTGCTCACGATTTCGACACTATTTGGGGGATTTTGGAGCTCCAAATGGGAAAATCTTCAAGGAAAGGGGCTGCCAACACCCAATAATCAATGGGTGGTGGTCGGTTTTGGCCAAGGAAGGGATTAGGAGGGGTTTGGGTCGCCGGGGTTTGGAATGGAGCGCTGAAAATCGAAGATAGGGTTATGTAGAGGGCTGTTTGTGAAGGAGAGGTGGGATTTGGGGATTTTCGTGAGGTGGGAGGTGCATAGGGGTGATGGGGGGTGTATTTAAGTGGGTGCGCCCAAAGGGCAGCACCGTCCGAAGTGGCCGGCCGGCGATGCATCGCCCGGCCGGCGATGGCATCGCCGGCCAACCTCCAGGTTGGCCAGCGGGACCCCATGGGTCTGGTCCCCCATGGTCCCAGGGTCCCAAAAAGTCTGGTCCCACCCCTTAGTTCATACTATTTTGGTCCCTATGAGCCCAAACATGTTTTTGGGGCTTTCCGGGTCCACATCGCAGTACCGAATACCAAACCATATGATGCAGCATATGGATTTGGGGTAGAAGGATCCAGTACATCTTTCTAGCTCCTTAGTTGCTAAAGAAAGTGAAGTTAGAATGGGTTTATGGCCATTTTTTATGAAATTTTACTATTCACTGTAAAATTTGGTGAATGTACTAATTTGTGTTATTTTCACATTAGGTTTGATGCCTAACATGAAATGGATACAAAAGAACTGAAGGTTGAAGTGTTTAGAGAAGGAATTTTGAGAATTTTTGGCAAAACGGGGTTTTTAAGCCCTGGCGATTGATTACTAGAGTCGTGGTCATTTCACGGCCCATGGATTCACTTTTGCGGTTTAAAACCGCTCATAGGACGTCTCCACCCGACTTCCTACAGCTTAGAGGTGATTCGGGTCGCTTTACGCGACCCGAGATGCGTTACAGACTCGATCTTGCGATCGATCCTTATAGACTTCGCCTATCGGCGAATCTGTGATCCTAGAAGTGTTTCTAGACCCTTCTCGCACCCACCTAAGTCAAAGGAGGCGACAGCGTACGTCGCAAGACCATAACACAGGCCCAGTATACTCTCATTCATGCTCTGATACCAACTTGTAACACCCTGAAAATCGGGGGTCGTGTATAAACTCAACTCCCGAGTTCCAGACCGTCACTTATGCAACAAAAATGGTTATGATTCAATGTTGTCTGATTTAAAGCATTCACATGAGTAAAAGTATACCAAAACTGCAATTCATACTTCAGATCCAGTGATAAAAGCAAGCGGAAGACTAAACAAGATATATATCACTGTATGGAAAAACAAAGTAATCTCAACTGTCTCCAAAGTATGACTACATCTCTGAGTCTCATATACATGTACATAACAAAAGAATAATGTTCAAAAAGAAAAGTCCCACTGATGTCCCCTCGATCCAGGTCACCTACGGGAAGCCGTCATGATACTGCATATACGAGAACTCATCCTGGTCCTCGTCATCATCTAGCTCCACCTCCTGGGTCTCATCGTCACCTGCAACTACAACAGGGTCTGGTGGGTGTTGCAAACACCATCCCGTAACGTGGGAATGAGTGATCAACTCAGTGGAATCATAGAGCAAAGATTAGCATGTTCACAATTCAGTCACGCGATAATAGTAAAGCAGTAAATCAGACAAGTCCTAATACTGTTGTTAATGCAAGATGATATGACGTGATGTATGCCCTCACCGACGATCACCCTCATACGGCAACATCTTACGACCGCGGCATGCCACACTCCCTAGAGTGCTCCACATCTTCCAGGCACATGCAATGCTATGGTGATATGATTACCAAGTTATTATTAGTCCATTCAAACAGCAGGATTGGGAAACTAAGGTACCTCCCTTGTATCAATCCCAACACGGATCCTGTCTAGGGTCGTCACTCCTAGTAATCTCATACGATGTACATTTCGTAGGTCGCTGCAAGGGCTGCCAGGGCTGTTGCTCGCACTCGTTGCACCGCTCCCCCATCACCTTATCAATACAGGCCTACTGTACTCTACTGCACGGAAGGGTCGTCGCCTCCCGTGAACTCAGAATACGCTCGCGGTCACTACAAAGGGCTCGTCGCCTGATCAGTGTAGGCCGACAGCTAGAATATAGTGTCCCATACCACCATAATCTGCTCACGAGTCTAGGTGCTCACTGGTCACTACGGGGAGGTTTGTGGCCCCAGCGTAGGCCGACAGCTCGACCACGGTGTCCCATACCACCATGCCCGGCTCATGAGTCTTCGTGGATCAAGGTACCACGGTTAATAGGGTTTACAATGGTAAGTTCAGTACCCTAGGTTCAAGCAGTTATGTTACATACAAGGTGAACAAACATCGGCCAGTCGGGTTACTTGACGGGCTCGACTAGCGCGATCGCATATCGAATTGAACGACATGAAGTGCGTAAAACACTTCGCGTGGCCTAACCACTGCCGCCAACTCTCAACACGAATCACATTCATCGACGCGTCATTCGTGGCTATGACCAGTCAGTCACGAATTTGCTCGGTTACCGACTGCCTGGACTAAGTCAAGTCCCACACATCTATGGAATCACTATAAAAGGTATTGGAATTGAAATACATCATGTGAGCATGTTAGCACATGTTATAACATTCAACTTAAGCAAATCTTCAAGGCATACTTCCCATGCATATTCAACTTAAGCAAATCCTCAAGCACATACATTCCATGCATGTAATGAAATCATGCATTTTGTCAACATGTAGAAAATCATTTAGGTCGGCATAATAATTGAAAAATCGATCACAAAGTAGCAAATAACATCATTTAGTTCAATACATACTAATACAAGCATTTATACAAACACATGCACTACACACTTAGGTCTACATATAGCATGTCGACCCAAAGTGTGCAACTAGGCGAATCTCTTCGCCAAACTAATTATGCACGCATTCCTAACTTCCTAATGCGACAACAAACCATGTCAATCACATCAGCAAAATATGAATGCAAACAGTACTTCCTACAAATGACTAAAATGCCCTAAATCTCATATTCTTCGTTAGCTTACGAAACGGGAAACGGAGAGCATTTTGTACATGTCAAACGGCGATGCCGTCAAGAATCTACTATTAAACGACATTGAAAGCATTGGGAACCGTCAATCCAAGCGTCTAAAATCCTCACCTAGTGTCTTGTAGACTCGGGAATTGAAGCGGAGTGTATATGCTTCGTCTACGGCGAGTAAGGAGCCTAATACATAAGATCCATAAGCTACATCGCTATGGAAACAAGAAAAACTCAAATCACCTACTATTTAGGGTTTTTACTTACCTAGGATTGCGGTGGAATCGCCGGGAAAGCGGTAGAGGAGTGTCGCTTAAGCACGTGCAACACGTAGCACAAGTGGCGGGAAGAACTCTCCCACTCTCTCACAATCTCTCACTCTTTTTCTCTCTCCCAAGCTAGGGCTTCTCTCAAATTCGGATGGGAGAGAGGAGTGAGGGTTTCAACCCCTTTTATAGCCTAAAACATTCCCAAAATAGGCTTGGGAACAATGTTTACTTGGTGCCTAACCAAATCGGGGCCGTTTCGGTCCAAAAGGGCACTTCTGGAGGTCCCCAGGCCAGATGCGGTCGGACTTAAGCTCATGCATACTAGATCTAGCATACATCCAGTTTTCAGACCGGTTGGGTTCCCAGATCGCACGTGGCGGCCCAGTTTCAGTTTAACGGTCACCGCACCAAGATCAGGCCTATAAGTCCCGTGATATATAATAGACATTTTTCCTGATCCAAGGGTGTAATTTGGCTGTATTCTGACGGTCAGAATGCTTAATACTGATGCGTCAAATTTGTGTGCCAGATTTGAATTTGAAATTCCAACTATGTCCCTATTCACACTCTCTTCGGTCCGGGCTCAATGAAATAGCCTGTGATCATCGGTTTGACTTGATTTTTGGAATGAGTGTCAAGCCCAGCTAGACGGTCCTAACGGTCTAAGATAGGAGGTATCGGACTTTCAACGTGCGGTCTAGATCCAATACAAAGATTCAAAGTGGTCCAGAGAACAAACCGGCTTAGAGTTTGATCCGAGGCTTTAGAGCATTATAGCACCCTTAGTTCCACTCGCTTCGGGCCTTGTAGAACGTATTTAAAGTGATCAGGGACCATTTCCCAGCTATTCTAACGTTGCACTAGCTAACCTAGTCAAATTTTCCAAAGGAATGAATTCTACGCAAATTCGGGTCGAGTTGGTACTCGAGCCCAAGGATGGATTTTTCACGGGCGTTACAGTCCCAGCCATGAATACTGCAACCTCTCCACTGTTCGTCGAGGCAGTAATCGAAGGAGAACAAGAGAATGCCGATGTGACAGGGCTTGCAGAAAAGGGAGGGGATATAGTTTCACCGGGCTTTTTGGTACTCTTTGTGGCATCAGTCGACTGAGATGACGCCGATACTGGTGAATCGTTTCGGGATAGCGTTAGTGATCTAATTACCAATGCTTTTCCCTTTTATTCCTTGGTTCGTTTAGTTATTGAGGCATTTAAAACTGGGAAGTCGCGTACCGCCAATTGAGGAACTGTTTGCGCTGTTTGTGCTGGGTAAATTGCCGAAGGAGAAAGTTCAGGATTTCTTCTGACTGTGCTTCATGTGATGGGTCCTCTAATTTTTAAAGAAGGCTGACTCATTCCATAATTCTTGAAGCCTTGTGTTCGTGCCTTACGAGAGGTCACAATAGTCCAGCCTGCATTGTCTTCTGATGATTGGGACGAAGCAGAAATGACCCCAGCTGTTACTTAAGCACTGCTACTTTTACGCACATGACTTAGTGCGTATTCTATCACGAACCCTGTCAGGATGAATCGGAAGTTCACTCTTCTTACAGGGATCGCCATGGATGTTGAGTCGTAATCAGATTTTAGAAACCTTCAAACATGAAACATATTTATAGTTAGTGATTGAATGATTAAGGTGATTTATCTTAGAGATGAAGGGGAGGACTTCCCACTGAGAGTCGCCATTTTGGCGTCCATAGGACGCCAAACTATGACGAATGTTCATAACAACCTTACTGTTAATACTTTGAATAAGACAGACAATCCCCAGCATAGTCGCCATTTTGTTTCGACAAAGAAACAAATGCATTTTGATTTGAGAATTGTCTTATTCAAACATAACAGAGAGAGAGTACTATGAACATTCATCACATTTTATTAATACTGAGTTTGTTTACATCCTCTTTACATTCCTTGATTCTAAGATAAATCATTTAGAAGTAAAGGATTTGTGCTTTAATCATCAAGATTTTATTTCGACAGCCTTCCAGCGCCTGATTTGATCATCTCCTAGGACTTAGGAGGAATACCGATCCGATCGACGAGTCATTTCAACAGCCTTCCGGTGCCTGATTTGATCTTCCCCTAGGACTTAGGAGGAATGTCGATCGGATCAACGAGTCATTTTGACAGCCTTCCGGTGCCTGATTTGATCTTCTCCTAGGACTTAGGAGGAATGTTGATCCGATCGACGGGCCTTCAATGAAATAAAGATTTCAGCAGCATAACAACGCCTATTTCAACCATCCTTTGGGACTTAGGAGGGATGTCGATTAATTCAACTGATCTTTCTCCTTAGAACCCATGAAGAGGAGAAAACCCAGAGAAAGAAAGCCTGGGCCACGGACTTCGGCAACATAACGGCTCTTGGGCTTTACAGACTGCAGGGCAGTCCGGTTGCGTGGACCCGTGCAACTGATATCGGTTGCGCGGTCCTGCGCAACTCCCAGGAGACTTCTCTCCTACCTTCTGTCTTCCGCTCCGCTTTGCACCTCTTGAAAATCTTCAATTCCTCCTAATGAAGGAGGGGAGGGGGTATTTATAGACTCTCGCACGTGTGAAAATTCTGATTTAGTGATGTGGGACTATTTTTTAGTGCTTTGGATCATTTTGAACGAAGCCCTTTTGTGCAGTTCATTCCGAGGTTCCGCGCAACTGATACTTTCATTGTACGGTCTCGTGCAACAGAGATTGATTGCGTGGACCCGCCCAACATATACAGGCTGCGCGGTTCTGCGCAACTGCCATGAAAATTATCTCCCTTTTCTTCTTTCCAAAAGTTCTTCTCTTCTTCTCTTTTTTTACCTTTACTTACTTGATTCCTTTCACCATTTTTATGCCTCAACACAGATATACTACATCCAATAGAATAGGTCAGAAAAGATCAAACCAGTTCCATTCCAAGATGAATAATGCTTGAACGATGGCAGTTTTCGGACAGAGCTAGTTTCTTGAATGGGAACGATTCAAACATTAGTTCCTTTCACGGTCACTGATGAAATGTGGTAACATCCTTCCAGGCTTTACGATCCTCGTGTTCTTGGTTTACAGAAATTGCTACATAGAGAAGCTTTCTTTCCTTGTGAAAAGTTCTTAAATACTGAAAGTCTTGAAACTTTAGTCAGCTTGGGACTTAGACAAACCTTGGTCTTTGCCAGTTTGGTTAATGCTGCCCGGTCGGTTCCAATGTTGCATGATTCAGGGAATGTTGAAGATATTGATTATGGGAGGAGGATACTTGCTTGCTTAGATGCTCTAGGGTCTCAGCTTTCTAGAAGAGATGGAGAAGAAAATTTCAGTGGGCTCAGTGATTCTATTTTATATTCCAAGAATGGTAATTCAAGTGAAGATGCAGAATTTATATACTCTAAAAGACAAATAAAGAGAACTACTGCCACTAGGATCAGTAGTTGTAATCATGCTTAGGCAATGTGACGCATGATGAACCAGATGAAGAATGTTGGTCAGAAATGAGAATCATTAGTTGGTGCCCTGTTTGTGTCAAGTCACCATTAATGGACCTCCATGGGTTGTTTCCAAACACCAAGTAGCATCTCCAAGCATTGTGAGACCCAAGTCACAACTGTGGATGGTGTCATCAACAGTGAAGATACTTGATGATGAATGCTGCTCGCAGTACCTACAAAAGAGAAATCCCATCCCTTTACTCTAAATTGCAAGAATTTGTCAATACTGATGAATTCATGATTTTGAAATCTGTTGTGGATGGCAATTCATGGGTTTGGATTGCCGACACTTTTGTGTCATCAAAGGCACTTGCATTTGATTCACCTGTCTTGAAATGTTCTGCAGACAACCAGACATCCGATATGTTTATGTGTTCCGTAATTTGATCCTCGTCTTTGGTGGAAGTATGCTTACAAAGCTGTGACCAGATGAAGAAGGCAAGTAAGAAAATATCATGAGAGCGTGTTCTAAGGTATGCTAGGCTTCGCAAGGGATATGTCTCTCTTTATGCTTCCCTCTTGAAATTTGATGTCACTCGAATAGTGTTGGATGATGACAAAGACATTAAGGAACTAGATTGTGAACTAGAATCTCAAAAGACAAAGAGATCGTAGTGGTTTGGATTGGGCGGTCCAGTAAGGATGGAAGTGAACCAGTGCGTTTCAATGAAGAAAGCTGGGAACAATTAAATAAGTTTGTTGGCTACAGGGAAGGTGCAGATGAGCATTTGGTGGAAACCCAGGACAGGGAGGACATGCTCCATACTCTTTCGAAAATCCGTATGAAGCACTTTTATGGCGAGGAAATCACTTAGTAAAGAAGAAGCGAGATAATGTCGACAGTATTAAAAAATAAAATCAATGCAGGAAAGTATCAGGGAAGATCAAATTGGTTGCGGTCAAGAAACAGATAATGCCAGGTAGTGTCGAAAGTAGTTTTTACTTCATCAGTAGCGTGGCGAAATAAGGAAAGACGGATGATAATGTGTTAACACACAAAAGTATACGAAGTTTTTATTATACATTAACTTTGAGAAATGAGAGGGTATTGGAGACGAGAAAGACAGAAGAGAGAAGATTAGAAAGAAATGATATGGAAAGAAGAATGTGGCTTGCGCGTACAAGGACAATGGTGTTTAGATTAAGTTGATAGAGACGGCCGAGCTTTGGTGAAAGGAATATCATCTTGCCAAGTACGGATAAACAATACATTCAAACTATGCAGAAAATAGAAACTTGGCGAGCAGATATTAATCATCCTTCACCAAATGAAGGTGTTATTGAAGACTTTACCCTTCCAATAGTGATTGCTGCGAACAACGGTAAAGCTTGAAAGAAAACCCTCAGAGGAGAAGTCAATTCGACTAAATCAGGCGTTGCTTGCCAACAAGTAAACAGAGTAATTAACGAATTAACAAATTCATCGATCAATGGAGAACACTGGGGGCATTGTCACAACTCGCCAGAATAAAAATTACTTGAAAGTCTTAAAAGAATAGCAACATATATAGCCGAAGAAAGAAAGTAAAATAAAGGACTGTCAAAGCTGAAGAAGGCAATGTATGGCTTATGAGGAATCAGTCGTTAGCTGCAGAGGCAATTATATTGCCATAGTTAAGGTATTAAAGAAAATAAAATAAAGAAGAAAAGAAGAACATGAAAGAAGAAACCAAGACAAGTATATTCATCATGGGGGCAAATTTTCATCAATATATCCGCCAGTTCAACAAAATCTATCATCCCTAAATATTCAAAGGGTTCACAGCATGTTGATTTAAAAAATTCACGACACAATTATTCAGGGGGGCAGATAAAGGTGCACAGAATACGTGATCCTTTAAGATAAGCTACAGTTCAAAATATTAGAATCCCAAATGAGGAATGACAAAGACTCAAAATGACAAAATCTCAAAATCCCAAATGAGGTAATTGTTTACTCTCCGAAATGATAATTGTTTATGATAATTGTCTATATTAATTTTTTTTACAGGATAAAGTTGGGGCAAAAAGTAAGCACTAATGCTATCAAGCATTAACAATTGTCACCGATAATTAGAGCAACAAAAGAATTGCAAAAGTCAAGGTTATGTACTCTCCCTTATACGAATGAATAAAAGCGTTCAGGAGAAATTCAGAAGATACAATTAAAGTAGAAAGAAAAATGAATGACTTGAAGAATAAGTTACGGAAGACAAGTGATAAAAGCAAAATTATTAAGCTATAAGACATAAAAGAAGAAATAAGAGTACACAGGCTTGACTAGTTTGAGACTGAGGGCAAAGACGATCTAGAGGAAAAGTATGAAATGATGCGGCGACAATATATTTATTAAAGGCTGCCACATTGAGATTTTGATTACGAAGATTCCCAAAACAATACTTCCTAATCAAAAAGGGGCAAGACAGGTGAGTAAAAATTGTGAAATATATTTCTCACCATAGAATGTATTTCTTTTGTATTTGAATAAAGTGCAGGCTTTCAAGCATATCAAGTCATTGCTAAATGAAAAGTCAACGGCTTTCAAGCATAACAAAACGTCGTTAAAATATGGAGTGACAAGCATTAAGGATCGATACCAAGCATTAAGGATCGCTGCCAAGTGCTAATGATCGCTACCAAGCATCGCTATCAAACGGCCAAACCGTGACAATCGCCAACGACGCCAAAGATTTCCGTTGGTAAACTACGCATAAGACTTATAGTCATTTAAGGCAGTCATCCCAATTGCAATACAAGTGGCCTCACTCAGAGTGACAGCCCATCAGTCCATAATAGACACTAAGAGTGACAACCATCAGTCCATAACAGACGATGAAAATTCAAAATAAGGCTGAAAGAAGAATATCAGCAGCTTTTGATAAACAAGTCGAATATTGCTCTTTAAAAGAAAAAGGGAGGAATATGATGCCAATGTTGTAAAGACCTATACTAATCATTACTCGCTTCATCTGCCGAACAGGGGGCAAGTTTGAGCCTAAGATGGACAGGGTATTAAAATACCAGTCAATACTCGCTTCATCAAAAGATATTACCCATGAAGAAGCTGCTGATTTTGATCCAGAATATTATCAGCATAATGATTCTAAATTAAAAGGGGGCAAACAAGGATAAGATCATATCTACTCATGAGCAAAAGAATATATAAAGAAGAAATTTACGAGCATATCGACTACGTTAACAAATATTTTGAAAAGGAAAATGAAATATCGCCATTTTGGAAAGAAAGTGATCATCGTCATCACCAAATTATTGTCATTCTGAAAAGAAAGTAATTATCACCGTTCTAAAAAATGATCATCACCATTCTAACAAGACGCCTATTATCAAAGCCTATTATCAAATGAGTTTGGCAAAGTCTGGCAAGAATCATATTGTCTTGAAGATTCTCTAGCAAAGGTTATATTATCTTGAAGATTCTCTAAATTATATCGTCTTGAAGATTCTTTAAATTATATCATCTTGAAGATTCTCTTGAAGATATTATCAGAGGCAACGACGATGATCATGATTATTACTGCCTTACAAGGCCCGATTATTATTGCCTCTATCTTATTCAGAGATGACGATCATTCTGGCAACGATGATGATCACGATTATTACTGTCTTACAAGGCCCGATTATTAGCCAAGCCTATACGGCTAATTACGCATAAAGCCTACAATCATTCAAGGCAGTCTAGCCAAGCTAAATCCTCAAAGGGTCAAAATCCTAAAAAGAAAGGAAAAATCACAAAAGAGCCAAATCAAAAATTTATTATGCTCTAAAAGAAGGGCTAAAAGCTCTAAAAGGATCAAGCCCTGGAAGGATCAAAACTCTAAAAAGGACCAAGCTCTAAAAGAGTCGGCCAGCTACGCATAAGTCCTACCATTTTTGCCATTCGGGAAAGCGGACAAGAAGTCAGTGGCCCTAAAAAGCCCGTGAAGGCTATCGTACCCACCCATGCGGGCAGCTGATGAAGCCTACGACTAATATGCCTAAAAGGCTGAAAAGTAAAAGGCTAGTCACGCGTAACTCCCATGCCGTCTGTATAGTTGCCTGGCAGCGTCACGGGGAATGGAGGAAAATGCCCTCCCGTGAATGGGCTCGCTCTTGCAGATGAAGGAAATAAGGGCCGCAGTGTGAGCACCATGCCAACCATGCATAAGACCCTCCAGATTTGTGGTTCGATTTCGGTACTAACTCATGAGGAAGGGCTTAAACCTACTCATCGATGGACTGGCAACCATGGATTTGGTACCCCAAAGGTAGCCTTGCGAGCTCTGTGAACTCTAGAGAGTTACCGCGGCCAACCCTGTGCGTCAAACCAACCGAGTTCACTGCCCAGGTAGCGTCACTGGGCCCCTCTGATGGATTGCGGTTTGTAAATTCCCCAGGCAGTGAGAAGTCCAGCGAACTCTAGAGAGTTACAGAGACCATCACGTGAGACCCGACTCTTGCATGAGTCTAAGCTGCTCCAACTACTCAAGAGCTTAAACTGTGTGTTGCTCCATTACTCAAGAGCCTAAACTGTGTGTGCAAGTGTCTGGCCAGTAGTGTCGGTCTAGTAGTGTCAGTCAAGTCAAGTCAGTCTAGTTCAATCTAGACTAGTCAAGTTAAGTCAGTCTAGTTCAATCTAGACTAGTCCAGTCAAGTTAGGTCAAGGTCAGTTTTGTCCAGTTAAAGTATGGTTAGTCAAAAGTACACTAGTACCATTGCTCAAAAAACATAAACTAAGTTTAACATTCAAAATGCTGCAAATACATATTTCACTACAGATATGCTCAAACATGCAAAGCATAAATTATGCATACATTCAAAATGCTACAGATACATATTTCAATATAGATATGTTCAAATATGCAATTGCCTGATGAAAATTTTAAACATTGATTAGACCACATGCAAAAATGCATTTCTCTTGAATTAGGTTCAAATTATATCAACAGTAAATGCCTTCAAGATATTGGCGATTATCTACTCAAAAGCTCAAATCTCCAAGGTCAATTATTATATTGACAAGAGTTGTAAGGTCTTTTCGTTTCTCGCCTTCTTAATGAATAGAGCCATATTATTGCACAAGGTCCTCAAAAGGGAGCAGAGAATAAACTAGTGAAGAATTATCATTCTCTACTGGACAATACAGGGACTCTGATATATTCATTAGAAGTCATGAAAAGAGCAGTAAAGATTATTTATTCTTTAGGAGTATCAAAAGGCTTTACTTCAGAAATATTATCTTTTAAAGAAATCTTTATGCGACATTGACCTGGAAAGGGGGCAGGATTTAATATCTTCAAAATAATCTATGCCTTGGTCTTTCTGATAATCTCTTATACGCGGGGAAGGAATTTATATGCCAAGTATTATGGATAATGATATTGCAAAACTCCAAGTATAGGATCTGATGGAGACAAAGAACAAACGGAATCATCATCATCAAATTTACAAAGATCCAAGAAAAAGTCTATGAAGAAATGCTAAGGAGTACAAACTTGAGAAGACTAAGTAAAAAGACTCAGCGGTCGAAACTTTGGAACCAAAGATGAAATCTCCAAGAGTGCTGTTGAGGCATAAAAATGGTGAAAGGAATCAAGCAAGTAAAGGTAAAAAAAGAAGAAGAAGAAGAAGAGAAGAACTTTCAGAAAGAAGAAAAGGGAGATAATTTTCATGGCAGTTGCGTAGAACCGCGCAGCCAGTATATGTTGCACGGATCCGCGCAATCAATATCTGTTGCACGAGACCGCGCAATGAAAGTATCAGTTGCGCGGACCTCGAAATGAACTTCACAAAAGGGCTTCATTCAAAATGATCCAAAGCACTAAAAAATAGTCCCACATCATTAAAATCAGGATTTTCACACGTGCGAGGGTCTATAAATAGCCCGTCCCCTCATTCATTAAGGAGAATTGAATATTTTCAAGAGGAGTAAAGTGGAGCGGAAGACAGAAGGTAGGAGCGAAGTCTCCTGGGAGTTGCGCAGGACCGCACAACCGGACTACCCTGCAGTCTGTAAAGCCCAAGAGCCGTTGTGCTGCCGAAGTCCGTGGCCCAGGCTTCCTTTCTCTGAGTTTTCTCCTCTTCATGGGTTCTAAGGAGAAAGATCAGTCGAATTAATCGACATTCCTCCTAAGTCCCAGAGGATGGTTGAAATAGGCGCTGTTATGCTGCTGAAATCTTTATTTCATTGAAGGCCCATCGATCGGATCGACATTCCTCCTAAGTCCTAGGAGATGATCAAATCAAGCACCGGAACGCTGTCAAAATGACCCATCGATCGGATCGGCATTCCTCCTAAGTCCTAGGAGATGATCAAATCAGGCGCCGGAAGGCTGTCGAAATAAACTCATGATGCTTAAAGCAAAAATTCTTTACTTCTAAATGATTTATCTTAGAATCAAGGGATGTAAAGAGGATGTAAATGAACTCAGTATTAATAGAATGTATGAATGTTCATAGTACTCTCTCTCTGTTATGTTTGAATAAGACAATTCTCCCAAATCAAAATGCATTTGTTTCTTTGTCGAAACAAAATGGCGACTTTGCTAGGGACTTTTTGTCTTATTCAAAGTATTAACAATAAGGTTGTTATGAACATTCGTCATAGTTTGGCGTCCACGCCAAAATGGGGACTCTCAGTGGGAAGTCCTCCCCTTCATCTCTAAGATAAATCACCTTAATCATTCAATTACTAACTATAAACATGTTTCGTGATTGAAGGTTTCTAAAATCCGATTACGACTCAACATCCATGGCGATCCTCGTAAGAAGAGTGAACTTTCGATTCATCCCGACAGGGTTCGTGATAGAATATGCACCAAGTCATGTGCGTAAAAGTAGCAGTGCTCAAGTAACAGCTGGGGTCATTTCTACTTCGCCCCAATCATCAGAAGACAATACAGGCTGGACTATTGTGACCTCTCATAAGGCACGAACACAAGGCTTTAAGAATTATGGAATGAGTCAGCCATCATTAAAGATCAGAGGACCCATCACACGAAGCACAGTCAGAAGAAATCCTGAACTTGCTCCTCTGGCAATTTACCCAGCGCAAACAGCGCAAACAGTTCCTCAATTGATGGTACGCGACTTCCCGGTTTTAAATGCCTCAATAACTAAACGAACAAAGGAACAAAAGGGAAAAGCATTGGTAATTAGATCACCAACGCCATCCCGAAATGATTCACCAGTATCGGCGTCATCTCAGTCGACTAATGCCACACAGAGTACGAAAAAGCCTGGGGAAACTATATTCCCTCCCTTTTCTGTAAGCCCTGTCACATCGGCATTCTCTTGTTCTCCTCCGATTACTGCTTCGACGAACAGTGGAGAGGCTGCAGTATTCATGGCTGGGACAAACCCGGATTATAGAGCAACTGCAGAGGATCGTTTCAATGCAATGGCAGAAGCACAGAATGCATTGATGGAAGAATGCAGAAATCTTAGAGAAGCGTTGGCAACCCTCTCACACAATGTAGCCCGAATGGCAATCCCCTAGAATGCAACGGAAGGGTAAGAAAATCAGCCCGACGTTCTTCCACCAGAGGGGGCAGGGTCACTAGGGTCCATTCCGGCAGCAAGAACTGTGACACAGGAAGAGGTGAGGCAAGTGGTTGAAGAGGCGGTCAGAGCCGAAAGAGAATGTGAAAATACCGGGTGCTTTAGATATCAAACACCGTATCCAAGGGAAGTAGAAGATATCCCTTTTCCGGCCAATTTCAAGCATCCAAATTTTCAAAAGTTCACCGTTCAACAATAACAAAATATCAGCTATGGATTCACCATTCAACAATAACAAAATATCAATTAAGGCAGCCTAGCTACTATATGGCCAGCTACGCTTAAAACCTATAATCAATTAAGACGGGTGAGTAAAAGCTGTGAAATATATTTCTCACCATAAAATGCATTTCTTTTGTATATTTGAATGAAAGATAGGCTTTCAAGCAAAACAAGTCATTGCCAAACGCGAAGCACCAAGGACAATTGCCAGAAGCAAAGCCAAATGAAAAGCTAATCGCCAAAATTAGCAACTATCGCTATCAAACGATTAGAAGATCAAGCGATTAGAAGCTCAAGCGATTAGAAGATTAAGCGATTAAAAGAATCGCCATCAAGCGGTTAAACAATTGTTATCAAGCATTGACATAAAAGGTGCCGATGATCACCATCAAGCATTGACGCTCATTGTCGACAGAAAATCTTCATCGAAATCGAATTATCAGGTATCAATGATCATAAAAAGAAAAAGAGAACAGCTATCGCTATTGCCGATCAATCGCTCATCAAAGTTGCCATCATCGCTAAGCTGATACATAAATTAACATAAACATAATACGAAAGTCCTTGTGACATTGTCAGCAGCAACAAAATGTCAACCATATGATCATAGTAGAATGAATCATACAGTCAACTGTATATATGAATTGGTGATAGCGATGGCTGCTTATCATAAAAAAAGGCAGCCTAGTCAAGTCCCGAAAAAGAAAAAGAAAGAAAGGCCAAAGTCCTAAAAGGACCAAAGCTCAAAAGGGACCAGTTACGTATAAGACCTATGAAGATCGCCATTCGGGCAGCGACGAGAAGCCAGTGGCCCTAAAAAGCCCATGAAGGCCATCGTACGCATACCCATGCGGGCAGCTGACAGAGTCAATGACCAAAAGCCAGAAGGCCAAAAGTTGACTAAAAGCCAAAAAGCTCAAAATCTTCAATTGATCAAAGGCTGAAAAAGCTCAAAGTCTTCAAAGACCAAAAGCCAAGAGCCAAAATTCAACCGAAAGATCAAAAGCAAAGGTAAAAAAGAAGAGAAGAACTTTCGGAAAGAAGAAAAGAGGTAATTTTCATGGTAGTTGTGCAAAATTGCGCAGCCAGTATATGTTGCGCGTGTCCGCGCAATCAATCTCTGTTGCGCGAGACGCGCATTGAAAGTATCAGTTGCACGTACCTCGGAATGAACTTCACAAAAGGGCTTCGTTCAAAATGATCCAAAGCACTAAAAATAATCCCACATCGTTAAGATCAGGATTTTCACACGTGCGAGGGTCTATAAATACCCCCTCCCCTCCTTCATTAGGAGAGGATTAAAGATTTTCAAGAGAAGTAAAGCGGAGCAGAAGACAGAAGGTAGGAGCGAAGTCTCCTATGAGTTGCGCAGGACTGCACAACCGATATTGGTTGCGCGTGTCCGCACAACTGGACTGCCCTGCAGTCTGTAAAGCCCAAGAGCCATTGTGCTACCAAAGTCCGTGGCCCAGGCTTCCTTTCTCTGGATTTTCTCCTCTTCATGGGTTCTAAGGAGAAAGATCAGTCGAATTAATCGACATTCCTCCTAAGTCCTAGGAGATGATCAAATCAGGCACCGGAAGGCTGTCGAAATAAACTCTTGATGCTTAAAGTATAAATCCTTTACTTCTAAATGATTTATCTTAGAATCAAGGGATGTAAAGAGGATGTAAATGAATTCAGTATTAATAGAATGTGATAAATGTTCATAGTACTCTCTCTCTATTATGTTTAAATAAGACAATTCTCCCAAATCAAAATGCATTTGTTTCTTTGTTGAAACAAAATGGCGACTCTGCTGGAGAATTTTAGTTTGTCTCATTCAAAGTATTAACAGTAAGGTTGTTATGAACATTCATCATGGTTTGGCATCCTATGGACGCCAAAATGGCGACTCTCAGTGGGAAGTCTTCCCCTTCATCTCTAAGATAAATCACCCTAATCATTCAATTACTAACTATAAACATGTTTCGTGATTGAAGGTTTCTAAAATCCAAGTACGACTCAACATCCATGGAGATCCCCGTAAGAAGAGTGAACTTCCGATTCATTCCGACAGGGTTCATGATAGAATACGCACCAAGTCACGTGTGTAAAAGTAGCAGTACTCAAGTAATAGCTGGGGTCATTTTCGCTTCGCCCCAGTCATCAGAAGACAATGCAGACTGGACTGTTGTGACCTCTCGTAAGGCACGAACACAAGACTTCAAGAATTATAGAATGAGTCAGCCTTCATTAAAGACCAGAGGACCCATCACATGAAGCACAGTCAAAAGAAATCCTGAACTTGCTCCTCCGGCAATTTATCCAGCGCAAACAGCGCAAACAGTTCCTCAATTGACAGTACGAACAGTTCCTCAATTGATGGTACGCGACTTCCCAATTTTAAATGCCTCAATAACTAAACAAACAAAGGAACAAAAGGGAAAAGCATTGGTAATTAGATCACCAACGCCATCCCGAAATGATTCACCAGTATCGGCGTCATCTTAGTCGACTGATGCCACAGAGAGTATGAAAAAGCTCGGTGAGACTATATCCCCTCCCTTTTCTGTAAGCCCTGTCACATCGACATTCTCTTGTTCTCCTTCGATTACCGCTTCGACGAACAGTGGAGAGGCTGCAGTATTCATGGCTGGGACAAACCCAGATTATAGAGCAACTACAGAGGATCGTTTCAATGCAATGGCAGAAGCACAGAACGAATTGATGGAAGAATGCAGAAATCTTAGAGAAGCGTTAGCAACCCTCGCACACAATGTAGCCCGAATGGCAATCCCCCAGAATGCAACGGAAGGGTAAGAAAATCAGCCCGACGTTCTTCCACCACAGGGGGCAGGGTAACTAGGGTCCATTCCGGCAGCAAGAACTGTGACACAGGAAGAGGTGAGGCAAGTGGTTGAAGAGGCGGTCAGAGCCGAAAGAGAACGCGAAAATACCGGGCGCTTTAGATATCGAACACTGTATCCAAGGGAAGTAGAAGATATCCCTTTTCCGGCCAATTTTAAGCATCCGAATTTTCAAAAGTTCAATGGGGAAGGATCTCCGGAGGAGCATTTTATGCACTTTATCACTAGCATGGGAAATTTTTCCATGATACCACAGTACTGCTTGCGGCTGTTTGGTTCGTCGCTAACACACAAAGCATTCCGATGGTATTCTAATTTGACACCTGGATCGATACGCACATGGGAACAAATGTAGGAGGTTTTCATGTCAAACTTCTTCTCCTCGGAACGTGACGTCAATATTACGGAACTGGCCTCTATTCGGCAAAGAGAAGGAGAGCTGGTAGAGAAGTTTATAGACAGGTGAAAAATGTTAGGGGCTTCGTGTAGACAACTACCGGAGGAAAAAGAACAGGTTAAGATGTGTCTAAATTCTATGGGCACGGGGATTGCATTCGGACTGACTAGCGCCGACATCAGGACCTTTCATGACTTGGCTACCAAAGCCCATGCATTAGAACTGATGACTTATAAAATCCCGGCATTTCACCATGATACGACTAGGAGAGCATCCAGCAGAACATCCGTAAACATTGTCGATCACTACAGAAAAGGAAAAGATACAAAGGATTCGAGAGAAAGAAGGCCGGACCGACGCGAAGAGGGTGATAGGTCAAGAAACAGGTACGACGGGAAGTGACCTAGAATGCTGAACTCTCATGAAGGGTTCGCGTTTGAAAAAGAAGATGTCGCCCCTATGATGGAGCAGTTATTGAAAGCTGGCACGATAGTACTGCTGGAGCCTAAGCGCCTAGAAGATATAACAAGAACAAGAGAAAATAATTTCTGTCGTTATCATTGCCTAGTGGGGCACCCCACAGAAAATTGTTATACACTAAAATGTATAATACAACGACTAATCAATAGAGGCGAGATAGTATTGGGGAAAGAAAGAGAAAGAGGCTCCATGGCAACCGTAAACACGCTTACAGTCCAAGAAGAGGAATAAGAAGCGAATAATGCAAGAAGCAATAAAGCCATAAAGAAGGTTGCAGTAATAACACTACGGTCGAGCAAGAAGATAGTAAGCCCTATAAAATAGAAAACAGGAGAAGCGATTGCAAAAGAAAATAACAGCGGCAAGATAAAGGGAAATAATGAAACGACGAAAGTAAATTATGATGTGGTAAATCATCTAAAGGGAATATCGGCCCGATTAAGCGTTTATGAAGCACTGAAGCTATCAGAAGAATTCCGGCAAAGTTTGATTCAGTCCCTATCTGATCATGACATCAAGGAAACCTTACTAGCTGAGGTAGAACATGAAGAACCCAATGAGCATGAGGACTGCTTCCCAGTCATTTCTTTTTCTGATGATGATATGATCTGTGAGGAAGTCCATAATAGGCCACTAATGATAGAAGGTCATATTCATGGGAAGAAAGTTAAGAGGATTATGATAGACAATGGATCTGCAGTAAATCTTTTGCCACTCTCCATGTTAAACAAATTAAACTACCGTCGCTCAGAATTACGCCCCAGCGGGATGATGATACAAGGTTTTAATCAGGATGGGCAGCGCGCACTTGGGAAAATTACGGTGACGTTGGAAATAGGGGAACTGACTACTGACGTTGTTTGTCATGTCATAAATGCAGTGACGACATACAACCTTCTCCTAGGAAGGCCATGGATACATCAATACAATATCATACCCTCTACTCTCCATCAGTGCTTCAAATACTGTAAAGACGGGGTATAACATAAAGTAATGGCCGATGCGAGACCGTATACAGAAGCTGAGTCTTTCTTTGCAGATGCAAGTTATTACAAAGAATTTGCCACCAAAAAAATAGATAAGGATGAAAGTGGCATCCTGAAGAATGATCAAGAGAGCGCAATCACAGAAATGGCAGAAAAAGCAGTACCTTCCAAAACAGCAGAGATCAGCAAGAAGTTCTATTTTGTGCCGAAACATTTAAGACAACTAGGACAACCGCCATTAACTTTGCTATCATCTGAACAGTTGAAGATTTTACAGTCAAATTATACAGTGTCGCTACCGTATGCTGAAAGAAATAAGCTGTTTTCGGCCGCTCCAACAAGATTTCAAGTTAAGGCCATTGAAAAATATTCTGAGCCAATCGAATTCTACATTTCAGAAGCAGTAAGGATGAGAGAAGTGGCTCAAAATAATGAATACCATGGTAGGTTGACGCCGCAAGACGTTCAAAAGTATAGTCCGACGAGTAAGAAAATTATGAAAAATATGGACTTTGATTATGAAGAACCAGTTGGCCTAAATCACGGGATGGGAATTTAGGTCCCCATTGGGGTCAATCAGGAGAAGCGTAGAAAATTTCAAGGGTTGGGAGCAAGCTAGTCAATGAATACAATTACAGTCTTATAGCCTCCCACAGAAAAATGCTTCCTCCATATCTCCAAGAATAAAAAATGTATCTCCACTGATGGTCACTATCATATCCAGGGGGCAAATTTAAAGCTAAATGAGATAAAGCATGCTCAATAAGGGCAAAACCCTTCAAGGAAGTAAATGAAAGCCTATATTGGCCTATACTCGCGCTGGCAAAAAGGAAATTGCTTCCGAAGGCGATACTGATTTTGATACAGAACATTATCAAGATAATAATTCTGTATCAAAAGGGGGCCGATAAAGGCATGCGAAATTCGTTATCCTTGAAGATAGATTGCAATTTTGATGCTTCTAAATCATTGCCAAATACAAAGCGTCAATGACAATCGCTGAATGAAAGCATCGATGATTGTTGTCAGAATAAGCAAGTGCCAATGATCGTCGCCAAGATAAGCAACTAACACTGTCGCCGTCAATGGCTCATGCAAGCTTATCTTATCAAAATTGCTATCATCACCAAGCTGATAAACTATTTCAAATACAACATGGATATTCTCAGAATATATCGGCAACGGCGAAATATCAATTATTGATTCTCATAATATATTAGCAGCTGGCAAAATATCAGCTATGGATTCACCGTTCAACAATGACAAAATATCAATTAAGGCATCTTAGCTACTATATGGCCAACTACGCTTAAGACCTATAATCAATTAAGGCAGGTGAGTAAAAGCTGTGAAATATATTTCTCACCATAGAATGCATTTCTTTTGTATATTTGAATGAAAGACAGGCTTTCAAGCATAACAAGTCATAGACAAACGCGAAATACCAAGGACAATTGCCAAAAGCAAAGCCAAATGAAAAACTAATCGCCAAAATTAGCAACTATCGCTATCGAGCAATTAAAAAGATTAAGCGATTAGAAGAATCGCCATCAAGCGATTAAACGATCGTTATCAAGCAAACATTGGCATAAAAAAGAGAGAGAAGAAGAAAGTACCGATGACCGCTATCAAGCAAGCAGTGACATAAAAGGTGCCTGCATCGACGCTAATTGCCGACAAAAAATCTCCATCGAAATCGACAGAAAATCTCCATCGAAATTGAATTATCAGGTATCAATGATTATAAAAAAAAAAACAGAGAACAGCTATCGCTATTGCCGATCAATCGCTCATCAAGGTTGCCATCATCGCTAAGCTGATACAAAAATTTACATAAACATAATATGAAAGTCCTTGTGACATTGTCAGCAGCGGCGAAATGTCAACCATATGATCACAGTAGAATGAATCATACAGTTAACTGTACATATGAATTGAAAATAGCAATGGCTACTCATCATAAAAAGGTAGCCTAGTCAAGTCCCGAAAAAGAAAAAGAAAGAAAAGCCAAAGTCCTAAAAGGACTAAAGCTCAAAAGGGACCAGCTACGCGTAAGACCTATGAAGATTGCCATTCGGGCAGCGGCGAGAAGCCAGTGGCCCTAAAAAGCCCATGAAGGCCATCGTACGCATACCCATGCAGGCAGCTGACGGAGTCAATGACCAAAAGCAAAAGCCTAAAAGTTGACTAAAAGCCAAAAGCTCAAAATCTTTAAATGACCAAAGGCCGAAAAATCTCAAAGTCTTCAAAAACCAAAAGCCAAGAGCCAAAAGTCAGCCGAAAGATCAAAAGCAAAGGGCCAAAAAGTTGACTCAAAGTCAAAGTGCTAAAAGTCCCCAAATGACCAGTCAAGCATAACACCCATGCCGTCTGTATAGCTTTCCAGCAGCGTCACGGGGAACGGAGGACAAGCCCTCCCATGAATGGGCCCGACCTTGCAGGCGAAGAAAATGAGGGCCGCAGTGCACGCATGACAAGCCAACCATGCATAAGACCCCCCAAATTTGTGGTTCGATTTCGGTACATACTCATGAGGAAGGGGTTAAACCTACTCATTGATGGATCGACAACCATGGATTTGGTACCCCCAAAGGTAGCCTTGTGAGCCCTGTGAACTCTAGAGAGTTACCGTGGCTAACCCTGTGCTGTAAATCCAACCGAGTTCACGGCCCCGGTAGCTTCACTGGGCCCCTCTGATGGATCACGGTTTGTGAACTCCCTAGGCAGTGAGAAGTCCCGCGAACTCTAGAGAGTTACAGAGACCGTCACGTAAGACCCGAAGTAACGCCGCTCCACTACTCATGAGCTTAAACTGTGTGCAACTAACAGAATTGAAACTTAGCTCCGCCAATAAAATATAAACGGATGAGGTCATATAGGAAACTCCATACTAACAAAGCATAAAATATTGCTGTTTTATGATTAGTTTCATAGAATGTCATGATAAACTATGTGCCATGTTCAAAATGTAGCAAATTCATGTTGAAATCGTGACATAGATGGTATGCCTAAAACAATGCATAATATAGAAGTGCATGAAAGGTTAAATTTACTGATGAAAACCAAAAGAGAACATACATTCAAACATGAAAAAGAGAGGGAAAGATTACATGTTTATAATTCCTCAGTGATGCCTATTACATTCATAAACTGCCGCAAGTCTTCTTTTAATTGAAGCTAAGCTGCGCCATGCTTTGATTTTTCTTTAAGAATAATCTTTGTCTAATCAGGAAGGCCGGCTAATTTGTCTTCTAGAGATGTGATTGTTTCGTTACTCCTAAGTAATTCCAACTTCTCAGTATCGGCAGACCGAATACTGACCTCGAGCTTCTCCTTAACCTCCTATATAGATAGCTCCTTCTCATGACCTTGCAGTTCCATCTGCAAAATCTCTTCTCTTAAAGCTGCTATACGATCTTGAATAAGCTCTTTGTCACCAGTAAGGGTCTTCAAATGTTCTTGCAACAATAATTGCTCCTGATCTAATTCAGATATCGTGAAAGCAATGAGTGAAGCCCTCTCCTTAGACAAAGTTAATCGCTTTCCATATTCAAGGACTTCTGAAGCAATTAGTTTTCCAGAATTTCGATGGCAATGTCCAAATCTGACCATTGTTCAGGGTCCTTGAAAATATGAATTACTGTTGACAAAGAGTTCTTCATTAAAAGCATTTTGTGAACGGGAATCTTCGAAGGAAATGGTAACTCAGAGACAATGGCCACAGATTCAGAACTGGCCGCCCCACTACAAGGGAGAAGTCCTGCAAAATGAGTAAGAGATCAAGCTGGAGTGAGAAATACAAGATGAAGAATTTGCAGCTCTTCAAATTAATATATATATACCTACTATAGAAGTATGACCAGCAAGAAAGGGAACTTCTCGGGTTGTAGAAGTACCAGCTTCTAACATATCAGCAAGAGAGGGCGCTCTCACTTCTATGCTGGAATCTCTGGTAGTAGGAGTTGGTAGGTCAGTATCCTCGACAGGAAATATAATTTCACGGGCCACGCTCTTCGGCGCCACCAGAGGGGCTAAAGAAACCTGTGAGGAGATCATGGGTGTAGCTAGATGAAGTTCTGAAGAGGGAGTAGCGCTCGTTTCAATGCAAGCCACATGAGTACCTAAAAAAAGAGAGAGAATGATAGTGGTGTTAACATAATGATCACTTGACAAGCACATAACTGTTTAAAGAATTCGGGCTCCCTTACCAGGTGAATACCCATATTCCCCGTGGTCCAAGAGTCCTTCATCCTCTTCGGTTACCGCATGTGGCTTGCTAGGAATGGAAGTGGCAGGGTAAGCTTCAGAGGCTATGGGGAGATGTTCTTCTGCTACATTTTCGGTGGCCATATCTTCCTCGTCATCTATATTGACTTCCCCTTCTTCATAATCATCATCTTAAACTCCATCATTTCCATCATCATCATTGTCATACCCTAGGGGAGTGGAATTTCCTGATGTAGAAGATGAATCTTCGCTAGAAGATGAACTTTCGCTTACCAGACCCTCCTCATCCACTTTTGTAACTGCGACTTGTTTCCCTTTATAGGAAATAGGCTGGTTGCTTTCGCTTGGAGATCTCCTGCCAACTGGAATCGAGGGAGATGAAGAGACCTGTCTTGCTTCTTCTTGAGGAGTGGGTGACAACGTTTGCTGACGTGCTCGTGATCTAGTCATCAGGGACGATGAGCTAGGGGGAAGAGTTTGTGGAGAAGGGGTAGGTTTATCTTGAGCTATATTTTCTTCAGCTATAGCAGTCTCTTCAGGAATAGGAGAGGATGCTCCTGCAACATCTTCTGGAGCTCGGCCACCAAGGTCGTGGGGAATATGTTCAAATTTTGCCAGGACTCCATGGGCAAACCAACCGTCTAAAGTCTTAATTGGTTTTCTCTCACGGATTGGCTCTTCTGTCGAAATCTTTTTGCAAATTTCACCATGATGAGGAGCGCAACTTTTCTCTGGAATAAAGCCGATTCCATTATCAATTTTTCTGCCCCTAAGCCGAGGTGGATGGAGAAAGAGAAGAGAGTCCACCGGTAGGCGTTTGTTGATCAGAAATGATTGGTGGTCCCACCACCTCATCCAACTATAAGGAGTACGGACTATCCGATCATAGTTAGGAATGATGAAAGAAGAGTTGACACGGTCGCCTAATAGTTGTTTCAATATCATGGCCCAGTTCAAGGGACCTGTTCCATAGCAGCGCATTCTCCTAGTAACCAGCCCACAATCTTCTGGCACGGCTTGGTCATAACCGAATTGGCGAGCAAAATGGCTAGGATAGTTGGGTTCTCTACAGAATTCCGTTCCTTCCCTGAGTGGCAAACTGCAAGAACGAATGGAAAGAAAAAAGGATCTTTCTGCTACAGTTAGTGCCCCTTGATCTACCATATCTGTATCTTGAATGTAGTGATGAAGCCAGAACAGGAAGAAGTCCACTTGATCAAAGTCCTGAATCTTATTGATCACCCACTCTTACGATCTTCTGGCCATGGCCCTTTATTGAAAGAACCAAAGAGGAAGATGAGAAGGACTGACGTAAGCTTTTTTCGGTGCTTCAAAAGTCGAGGGGAAATAGACTCCTAGCCATCCGGTGAAATAATGTCACGCGGTATACGCGGATGAAGATCCCAGGGTGGGATTTTTGACGTGTGTAGAGATCTCTCCAAAAGCCCGATAAATGGAGCATAGCACAGGGGGTGCAATAGAATACTTTTGACCTTCTGCTAGAGCTCCGGCGACCATAAAAGTGGTGGGGCGAATAGCATCCACCCACTTGAAACTAGGAAGAATAACTATGCTCAACCAGTAAGCAAGGAAGGCTGCCAGTTCCTCAAATGAGCTATAAGCTGGTCGTTCTTTCATATTTTCATGAAGGGTCGTCAGTTCCTTACAACGACTGTCGTGAAATCTGTAGAACAAGAAAGGTATTAATATGCAGAAATATGTGGTGAAGAGGAATACACTAGTCTCTGAGTATGGGATACCTGAGTATTCTAGAAAACTGGGTCAGCCATTGCAGAAGAGATAGTTTGTGAATATTCAAAAATTTTTCCATCTCTCTGAAAGGTTCGATGGTGGTTTCTGAGATGGAAGGTTTGCGATCGGGAGAGGATATAAATGCCAATTCTGCATTTGTCGGTATGAACTCGTCCTAAAATCTTCCTGTAAGTGGGAGACCTGCTATGCGGTGTAGATCCCATAGTGATATGCTCATTTCTCCGAACGGCAGGTGAAGGGAATTGGTTGTGGGAGACCAATATTTGAGAAATCCTTTCAGTATGAAGGGTTCCTTGTAAAAATATTGAGATGTGACCTCTATCAAATCGTAAAGGCCTACTTAGCAAGGGTACTTGCGTGTTTCTTCAGAATTGCCTCTGCCCAATCAGAGTAATAATGACGAGTAGTCAGTAGGCCTCTTGTGTGAAAATCTTCTGATCCACAAAGAGGATCACAGTCCTTGTAGCGTTGTCTGACAGTCTCATAAAAATAGGTCAGGAAGAGACTGTGCGGACTGTGAAAGGGAGTAAGGAAGATCATGGGATGGGCCTCTCCGATAATCTGCTGGGGTTTCTGCGCTTGTATTCTCCCTTCAAAAATCTGGGGGTCTCGCATCACCCACGATTCAGTATATATCAGCTTTTCTCCATCCACATAGTCTGTGGGTTCACATTCAAGGATGGATTGGTGATGATACACGCTAATGGGAATTACCGTCATGCCTTTTGAATGAGGATTGTCATATTTCATGATGCCCTCAATCACTCGAACAGATTCCCAAGAGTTCTGAAGCTTCTTTTTATTGTGTTCTTTGATCTTTTCTTCAAACTCCCGCGCCTTATTCCAACGAGTTTTCTTAGATCGAGAAGCAGGCGGGGTACCTTCTCTGACAGGGGGTCTATCGCTATCCATGTGAATGTGGGCGGTTGTCTTCAACCATTCTTCCCAATCATATTCACGACCGTGCTTGGGAGGCCGTTCTATGTTTCCCATGATTATGGCACGATGAATGGGTGAGGAAAGTGCTTCGATGCGACCAGTGAAATCAAAGGTTGGGAGTATTGGCTCTTTGAAGTATGACGGGGTCTGAGTGGTGGTTTTGGTATGCTTGGTCGGTGGTTGGTCAGTAGAAGGAGATGGGCGATGAGAAGTATCAGGAGCGTCGGAATGAGAAGGATGCTCCACTTGAGGGTCTACAGGACGGAGGGTCCTCTGGATGCGAGCCATAAAGCGAGGGGGGTCGAAGACCTAAGGAAGGTCGTTGAGGAAAAGGAACATAAAATGGCAAAGTCTTGGTTGCACGGGTCCGCGCAATCAAAAGAAGTTGCGCGGCGTGTTGCGGCACTAAGAAAAATTACCCGAACGAAAGATTCATTGCGCGGCTCCACGCAGACATGTCTGTTAAGCGAAAAATCGCCAAGAGAGAAAAAAATTTGCCAGAGAAAGTAGAGACTGCAGAAAGTGACGAAGGATGCAGTATTTATAGGTTACCGTGACCGAGTATATATGCGGCTGGTTGCACGGGTCCGCGCAAACCAAATGGAATAATTGATCCTTTACTTGTTACTCTGAAAGAACAAATAAAGGATCAAGGGGGCAATCTGTTGAGGCATAAAAATGGTGAAAGGAATCAAGCAAGTAAAGGTAAAAAAGAAGAGAAGAACTTTTGAAAAGAAGAAGAGAGGTAATTTTCATGGTAGTTGCGCAGAACCGCGCAGCCAGTATATGTTGCGTGAGACCGCGCAATGAAAGTATCAGTTGCCCGTACCTCGGAATGAACTTCACAAAAGGGCTTCGTTCAAAATGATCTAAAGCACTAAAAATAGTCCCACATCGCTAAGATCAGGATTTTCACACGTGCGAGGGTCTATAAATACCCCCTCCCCTCCTTCATTAGGAGAGGATTGAAGATTTTCAAGAGAAGCAAAGCGGAGCGTAAGATAGAAGGTAGGAGCGAAGTCTCCTGGGAGTTGTGCAGGACCGCGCAACCGATATTGGTTGCGTGTGTCCGCACAACCGGACTGCCCTGCAGTCTATAAAGCCCAAGAGCCGTTGTGCTGCTGAAGTCTATGGCCCAGGCTTCCTTTCTCTGGGTTTTCTCCTCTTCATGAGTTCTAAGGAGAAAGATCAGTCGAATTAATCGACATTCCTCATAAGTCCTATGAGATGATCAAATCAGGCGCTGGAAGGCTGTCGAAATGACCCGTCGATCGGATCGGCATTCCTCCTAAGTCCTAGGAGATGATCAAATCAGGCGCCGAAAGGTTGTCGAAATAAACTCTTGATGCTTAAAGCACAAATCCTTTACTTCTAAATGATTTATCTTAGAATCAAGGGATGTAAAGAGGATGTAAACGAACTCAGTATTAATAGAATGTGATGAATGTTCATAGTACTCTCTCTCTATTATGTTTGAATAAGACAATTCTCCCAAATCAAAATGCATTTGTTTATTTGTCGAAACACCGTGGCCAACCCTGTGCTGTAAATCCAATCGAGTTCACGGCCCCGGTAGCTTCACTGGGCCCCTCTGATGGATCACGGTTTGTGAACTCCCTAGGCAGTGAGAAGTCCCGCGAACTCTAGAGAGTTACAGAGACCGTCACGTAAGACCCGAAGTAACGCCGCTCCACTACTCATGAGCTTAAACTGTGTGCAACTAACAGAATTGAAACTTAGCTCCGCCAATAAAATATAAACGGATGAGGTCATATAGGAAACTCCATACTAACAAAGCATAAAATATTGCTGTTTTATGATTAGTTTCATAGAATGTCATGATAAACTATGTGCCATGTTCAAAATGTAGCAAATTCATGTTGAAATCGTGACATAGATGGTATGCCTGAAACAATGCATAATATAGAAGTGCATGAAAGGTTAAATTTATTGATGAAAACCAAAAGAGAACATACATTCAAACATGAAAAAGAGAGGGAAAGATTACATGTTTATAATTCCTCAGTGATGCCTATTACATTCATAAACTGTCGCAAGTCTTCTTTTAATTGAAGCTGAGCTACGTCATGCTTTGATTTTTCTTCAAGAATAATCTTTGTCTGATCAGGAAGGACAGTTAATTTGTCTTCTAGAGATGTGATCATCTCGTTGCTCTTGAGTAATTCCAACTTCTCAGTATCAGCAGACCGAATACTGACCTTGAGCTTCTCCTTAACCTCCTGTATAGATAGCTCCTTCTCATGACCTTGCAGTTCCATCTGCGAAATCTCTTCTCTTAAAGTTGTTATACGATCTTGAATAAGCTCTTTGTCACCAGTAAGGGTCTTTAAGTGTTCTTGCAACAATAATTGCTCCTGATCTAATTCAGATATCGTGGAAGCAATGAGTGAAGCCCTCTCCTTAGACAAAGTTAACCGCTTCCCATATTCAAGGACTTCTGGAGCAATTGTAATAGACTCCGCTGATGCTAGAGAAGCTATTGAATCACGAAATCTAAGGAGGGAACTATACAAAATAGAAATATTAATCATCGCCATCTTTGCAGAGTTTTCCAGAATTTCGATGGCAATGTCCAGATCTGACCATTGTTCAGGGTCCTTGAAGATATGAATTACTGTTGACAAAGAGTTCTTCATTAAAAGCATTTTGTGAGCGGGAATCTTCGAAGGAAATGGTAACTCAGAGACAGTGGCCACAGATTCGGAACTGGCCGCCCTACTACAGGGGAGAATTCCTGCAAAATAAGTAAGAGACCAAGCTGGAGTGAGAAATACAAAATGAAGAATTTACAGCTCTTCAAATTAATATATATATACCTGCTATAGAAGTATGACCAACAAGAAAGGGAACTTCTGGGGTTGTAGAAGTACCAGCTTCTAACATATCAGCAAGAGAGGGAGCTCTCACTTCTGTGATGGAATCTCTGGTAGTAGGAGTTGGTAGATCAGTAGCCTCGACTGAAAATATAATTTCATGGGCCACGCTCTTCGTTGCCACCAGAGGGGCCAAAGAAACCTGTGAGGAGACCATTGGTGTAGCTGGATGAAGTTCTACAGAGGGATCAGCGCTCGTTTCAATGCAAGCCACATGAGTACCTAAAAAAAAAGAGAATGATAGTGGTGTTAAGATAGTGATCACTTGACAAGCGCGTAAATGTTTAAGGAATTCGAGATCCCTTACCAGGTGAATACCCATATTCCCTGTAGTCTAAGAGTTCTTCATCCTCTTCGGTTATCGCATGTGGCTTGCTAGGAATGGAAGTGGCAGGGGAAGTTTCAGGGGCTATGGGGAGATGTTCTTCTGCTACATTTTCGGTGGCCATATCTTCCTCGTCATCTATATTGACCTCCCCTTCTTCATAATCATCGTCTTGAACTCCATCATTTCCATCATCATCATTGTCAGACCCCAGGGGAGTGGAATTTCCTGATGTAGAAGATGAATCTGCGCTAGAAGATGAACTTTCGCTTGCCAGATCTTCTTCATCCACTTCTACAACCGTGACTTGTTTCCCTTTATAGGAAATAGGCTAGTTGCTTTCCCTTGGAGATCTCCTGCCAACTGGAATCGACGGAGATGAAGAGACCTATCTTACTTCTTCTTGAGGAGTGGGTGACAACATTTGCTGACGTGCTCGTGATCTAGTCATCGGGGACGATGAGCTAGGGGGAAGAGTTTGTGGAGAAGGGGCAGGTTTGTCTTGAGCTGTATTTTCTTCAGCTGTAGCAGTCTCTTCAGGAATAGGAGAGGATGCTCCTACAACATCTTCTGGAGCTTGGCCACAAAGGTCGTGGGGAATATGTTCAAATTCCGCCAGGACTCCATGGGCAAACCAACTGTCTAAAGTGTTAATTGGTTTTCTCTCACGGATTGGCTCTTCCATCGAAATCTTTCTACAAATTTTACCATGATGAGGAGCGCGACTTTTCTTTGGAATGAAGCCGTTTTCGTTATCAATTTTTCTGCCCCTAAGCCAAGGTGGATGGAGAAAGAGAAGAGGGTCCACCGATAGGCATTTGTTTATCAGAAATGATTGGTGGTCCCACCACCTCATCCAGCTGTAAGAAGTACGGACTATCCGATCGCAGCTAGGGATGATGAAAGAAGAGTTAACATGGCCGCCTAATAGTTGTTTCCATATCATGGCCCAGTTCTTGTAACACCCCAGATTTTGGCCAATCTGGGATTTGACGTCCTTAGGCAATGGGTCAACTAAAACACTTGGAAAATCGCTCAGAACCCAATTTCATAGCCAAAGAAACCACTTAGGATTAATTCCAATGAAAATTTAGCGTAAGTTAGCTAGCGCAACGCTGGAGTAGCTGGGAAACAGTCCCTGATCACTTTAAATACGTTCTACAAGACCCAAATCGAGTAGAACGTATGACTCCATAATACTCTATAACCTCGGATCAAACTCTAAGCGGGTTTGTTCTCTGGACCACTTTGAATTCTTGTATTGGATTTAGACCGCGCGTTGAAAGTCCGTTACTTCCTATCTTAGACCATTAGAACCGCCCAGCTGGACTTGACAATCATCTTGAAAATCAAGTCAAACCGATAATCACAGACTATTTCATTGAACCCGGACTGAAGCGACCGCGAATAGGGACAGAATTGGAATTTTAAATTCAAATCTGGCACACGACTTGACGCGTCAGTATTAAGCGTTCTGACGGTCAGAATTCATCCAGATTACACCCTCGGATCAGGAAAAATTTCTATTTATTATCATGAGACTTTCAGCCCTGATCTACGTGCGGTGACCGCTGAACTGAAACTGGTCCGCCACGTGCGATCTGCGAACCCTGCCAGACTGAAAACTTAATACGTGCTACATCTGGTACGCATGAGCTTAAGTCTGATCGCAATCGACCAGGGGACCACCAGAAAGCATCTTTTGGACCGAAACAGCCCCGATTTGGTTACCCCTCAAGTGAAACTTGTTCCCGAGCCTATTTCGGGCAAGTTTGGGCTTATAAAAGGGCTTGAAACCTTCACTCCTCTCTCCCATCCGAATTTGCAAAAACCCTAGATTGGGAGAGAGAAAAGGTGAGAGTTTGTGAGAGAAGGTGGGAGAGATCTTCCTGCCACCTGTTGCTGTTGCTGTTGCTGTACGTGCTTAGGCAACGCACTCCGATCGCTTTCCCGGCGATTCCTCCGCGTTTTCAGGTAAGAAAAATCCTAGAAAGTTGCTGATTTGATGTTTCTTCCGTTCCATAGCTTGATAGTTAGTAAATCTCGTAAAACAGGTTCTCTTATCGCTGTAGACGAAGCGTATACGCTCCGTTCGAATTCCAACATCCATAAGAGACAAGGTGCGGATTTTAGACGCTTTGATTGACTGTTTCCAAAGCTTTCAATGTCATTTAATAGTAGATTCTTGACGAAAATGCCATTTGACATGTACAACATGCTGTCCGTTTCCTGTTTCGTAAACTAACGAAGAATATGAGATTTAGGGCATTTTAGTCATTTGTAGGAAGTACTGTTTTCATGCACATTTTGCTGATGTGATTGACATGATATGTTGTCGCATTAGGATGTTAGGAATACGTGCATAATTAGTTTGGCGAAGAGATTCGCCTAAATGCGCACTTCGGGTCGACATACTATATGTAGACTTAAGTGTGTAGTGTATGTGTTTGTATAAATGCTTGTATTGGTATGTATTGAATTAAATGGTGTTATGAATTAGTTTGAGATTGATTTCTCAATTAATATGCTGGTGTGAATGGTTTCCTACATGTTAGCCATATACATGATTTCATGATATGAATGAAATGCATGTGCTTGACGATTCGCTTAAGCTGTATGTTATAACATGTGCTTGATGATTTCCTTATGAGTTACTTTGAGATTGAATTCTCAATTAATATGTTGATGGAGAGAATTTCCTATATGTTGGCGACATGCTTAATTTCATTATATGTGTGAAAGACATGTGTACGATGATTTGCTTAAGTTGTATGTAATAACATGTGTTAACATGCTCTCATGGTTGTATTTCATTTCCATTACCCTTACACAACTGCTGATGTGATTCTATGATTGTTTGGGACTATGCCTAGTCCAAGCAGTCGGTAACCGAGCGAATTCGTGGTTAGCTTATCTTCGCCACGAACGACGCGTCGATGAACGCGAGCCGTGTTCTGGAGTTGGCGGCAGTGGTTAGGCCACACGAAGTGTTTTACGCACTTCATGTCGTTCAACTTGAGATGCGATCGTGCTAGTCGAGCCCGTCAAGTAACCCGACTGGCCATTGTATGTTCACCCTGCATGAGTCATAACTGCTTGAACCTAGGATACTGAACTTACCATTGTAAACCCTGTTAACCATGGTACCTTGATCCATAAAGACTCATGAGCCGGGCATGGTGGTATGGGACACCGTGGTCGAGCTGTCGGCCTACGCTGGGGCCACAAACCTCCCCGTAGTGACCAGTGAGCACCTAGACTCGTGAGCAGATTATGGTGGTATGGGACACTATATTCTAGCTGTCGGCCTACACTGATTAGGCGACGAGCCCTTTGTAGTGACCGCGAGCGTATTCTGAGTCCACGGGACGGACGACCCTTCCGTTGCAGTAGAGTACAGTAGGCCTGTATTGATAAGGTGATGGGGGAGCGGTGCAACGAGTGCAAGCAACAGCCTTGGCAGCCCTTGCAGTGACCTACGAAATACACATCGTATGAGATTACTAGGAGTGACGACCCTAGACAGGATCTGTGTTGGGATTAATATAAGGGAAGTACCTTAGTTTCCCAATCCTGCTGTTTGAATGGACTAATAACAACTTGAAATTCATATCACCATAGCATTGCATGTGCCTGGAAGATGTGGAGCACTCTAGGGAGTGTGGCACGCTGCGGTCGTAAGATGTTGCCGCATGAGGGTGATCGTCGGTGAGGGCATACATCACGTCATGTCATAACTGCATTAACAACAGTATTAGGATTGTTTGATTTACTACTTTACTATTATCGCATGATTGATTTGATAACATGTTAATCTTTGCTCTATTATTCCACTGAGTTAGCTACTCACTCCCACGTTACGGGACGGTGTTCCTGGACACCCACCAGACCTTTTTGTGATTGCAGATGATGGCGCGGCCTATGAGGCGGAGCCGGACTTGATGATGATGAGGAGGATCCCTCCTTTATACGTGTTCTGATCGACGGGATTACAGGGAGGTTGATTAGATACTTTGACATTTGTCATTTTATATTTTTAGCGCACTCATATATATTCGTTTCATCCACTTTTGGAGTATACATGTATGTGTATAACCTGGTAACATGTTCACACTCTGGAGACATACAACAGTTTATATATGTTATACATACTATTACAGACTTCCGCTGGTTAATTTAACTGTCTCTGGAGTATGATATGCTGTTCTGGCTTAATTTCACTCATGTTTAATACATTATCACAGACAACATTCAATCATACATATCTATGTTGCATAAATAACATTTTGGAACTCGGGAGTTGGGTTTTTGCTCGACCCCCCGATTTTCGGAATGTTACAGTTCAAGGGACCTGTTTCATAGCAGTGCATTCTCTTAGTAACCAGCCCACAATCTTCTGGCACGGCTTGGTCATAACCGAATTGACGAGCAAAACAGCTAGGATAGTAGGGTTCTCTCCAGAATTTCGTTCCTTCCCTGAGTGGCAAACTGCAAGAACGAATGGAAAGAAAAATGGTCCTTTCTGCTACAGTTAGTGCCCCTTGATCTACCATATCCGTATCTTGAATGTAGTGATGAAGCCGGAACTGGAAGAAGTCCACTTAATCAAAGTCCTAAATCTTATTGATCACCCACTCGTATGACTTTCTGGCCATGGCCCTTTGTTGAAAGAACCAAAGAGGAAGATGAGAAGGACTGACGTAAGCTTTTTCCGGTGCTTCAAAAGTCCAGGGTAAATAGACTCCTAGCCATCCGGTGAAATAGTGTCAGGCAGTATACGCTGATGAAGATACCAGGGCGTCATTCTTTATGTGTGTAGAGATCTCTCCAAAACCCCGATAAATGGAGAATAGCACAGGGGGTGCAATAGAATACTTCTGACCTTCTGCTAGAGCTCCGGCGACCACAAAAGTGGTGGGACGAATAGCATCCGCCCACTTGGAACTAGGAAGAACAACTATGCTCAATCAGTAAGCGAGGAAGGCTGTTAATTCCCCAAATGAGCTATAAGCTGGTCATTCTTTCATGTTGTCATGAAGGGTCGTCAGTTCCTTACAACGATTGTCGTGAAATCTACAAAACAAGAAAGGAATTAATATGCAGGAATATGTGGTGAAGAGGAATACACTAGTCTCTGGGTATGGAATACCAGAGTATTCTAGAAAAGTGGGCCAGCCATTGTAGAGGAGATAGTTTGTGAATATTCAAAAATTTTCCCATCTCTCTGAAAGGTTCGATGGTGGTTTCTGAGATGGAAGGTTTGCGATCGGGAGAGGATATAAATGCCAATTCTGCATTTGTCGGTATGAACTCGTCATAAAATCTTCCTGTAAGTGGGAGACCTGCTATGCGGTGTAGATCCCATAGTGATATGCTCATTTCTCTAAACGGCAGGTGAAGGGAATTGGTGGTGGGAGACCAATATTTGAGAAATCCTTTTAGTATGCAGGGTTCCTTATAAAAATATTAGGATGTGACCTCTATCGCATCGTAAAGGCCTACTTTAGTAAGGGTACTTACGTGTTTCTTCAGAATTGCCTCTGCCCAATTAGAGTAATAACGACGAGAAGTCAGTAGGCCTCTTGTACGAAAATCTTCTGATCCCCAGAGAGGATCACAGTCCTTGTAGTGTTGTCTGACAGTCTTGTAAAAATAGGTCAGGAAGAGACTGTGCAGACTGTGAAAGGGAGCAAGGAACATCATGGGATGGGCCTCTCCGATAATCTGCCGGGGTTTCTGCGCTTGTATTCTCCCTTCAAGAATCCGGGGTTCTGGCGTCGCCCACGATTCAGTATACATCAGCTTTTCTCTGTCCACATAGTCTGTGGGTTCACATTCCACGATGGATTGGTGACGATGCACGCTAATGGGAATTACTGTCATGCCTTCCGAATGAGGATTGTCAAATTTCATGATGCCCTCAATCACTCGAATAGATTCCCAAGAGTTCTGAAGCTTCCTTTTATTGTGCTCTTTGATCTTTTCTTCAAACTCCCACACCTTATTCCGACGAGTTTTCTTGGACCAAGAAGCAGGCGGTGTACGTTCTCTGACAGGGGGTCTATCGCTATCCGTACGATTGTGGGCGGTTGTCTTCAACCATTCTTCTCAATCATATTCACGACCGTTCTTGGGAGGTCGTTCTATGTTTCCCATGATTATAGCACGATGAATGGGTGAGGAAAGTGCTTCGATGCGTCCAGTGAAATCAAAGGTTGGGATTACTGGCTCTTTGAAGTATAACGGGGTCTGAGTGTTGGTTTTGGTATGCTTGGTCGGTGGTTGGTCAGTGGAAGGAGATGGGCGATGAGAAGCATCAGGAGCATCGGAATGAGAAGGATGCTCCATTTGAGGGTCTACAGGACGGAGGGTCCTCTTGATGCGAGCCATAAAGTGAGGGGGGTTGAAGACCTAAGGAAGGTCGTTGAGGAAAAAGTACAGAAAATGGCAAAGTCTTCGTTGCGCGGGTCCGCGCAATCAAAAGAAGTTGCGCGGCGTGTTGCGGCACTTAGAAAAATTATGCGAACGAAAGATTCATTGTGCAGCTTTGTGCAAACAATGTCCATTGCGTGGAAAATTGCCAAGAGCAAAAAAATTCGCCAAAGAAAGTAGAGACTGTAGAAAATGACGAAGGGTGGGGTATTTATAGGTTACTGCGACCGAGTATATGTGCGGCCAGTTGCGCGGGTCTGCGCAAACCAAATGGGATATTTGATCCATTACTTGTTACTCCGAAAGAACAAATAAAGGATCAAGGGGGCAATCTTTTGAGGCATAAAAATGGTGAAAGCAATCAAGCAAGTAAAGGTAAAAAAAGAAGAAGAAGAAGAGAAGAACTTTCGAAAAGAAGAAAAGGGAGATAATTTTCATGGCAGTTGTGCAGAACCGCATACCCAGTATATGTTGTACGGATCTGCGCAATCAATATCTGTTGTGTGAGACCACACAATGAAAGTATCAGTTGCGCGGACCTCGGAATGAACTTCACAAAAGGGCTTCATTCAAAATGATCCAAAGCACTTAAAAATAGTCCCACATCGCTAAGATCAGGATTTTCACACGTGCGAGGGTCTATAAATACCCCCTCCCCTCCTTCATTAAGGAGAATTGAAGATTTTCTAGAGGAGCAAAGAGGAGCGGAAGACAGAAGGTAGGAGCGAATTCTCCTGGGAGTTGGGCAGGACCGCGCAACCGATATCGGGTGCGTGGGTCCGCACAACCAAACTGCCCTACAGTCTGTAAAGCCCAAGATCCGTTGTTCTGCCGAAGTCCGTGGCCCAAGCTTCCTTTCTCTGGGTTTTCTCCTCTTCATGGGTTCTAAGGAGAAAGATCAGTCAAATTAATCGACATTCCTCCTAAGTCCCAGAGGATGGTTGAAATAGGCACTGTTATGCTGCTGAAATCTTTATTTCATTGAAGGCCCGTCGATCGGATCGGCATTCCTCCTAAGTTCTAGGAGATGATCAAATCAGGCGCCGGAAGGCTGTTGAAATGACTCGTCGATTGGATCGGCATTCCTCCTAAGTCCTAGGAGATGATCAAATCAGGCGTCGGAAGGCTGTCGAAATAAACTCTTGATGCTTAAAGCACAAATCCTTTACTTCTAAATGATTTATCTTAGAATCAAGGGATGTAAAGAGGATGTAAACGAATTCAGTATTAATAGAATATGAAGAATGTTCATAGTACTCTCTCTCTGTTATGTTTGAATAAGATAATTCTCCCAAATCAAAATGCATTTGTTTCTTTGTCGAAACAAGTGCCATATAAAGAATACAATGCGAAGCACGATGACAAGCGCAAAGATTGATTAAATCATATTGCAAATATCATAATCAGCCTAAAAAGAGAAGAAACTCTCAATCTATTTTAAATTTTTTTTATCAATGCTTCATAAAGCTACATTGAAAAATTATAATGAATCGAGATACTAATTTTGATTAATGTGGCAGGAAAGATCACTATTTGAAAGCTTGGGTTATGCAGATCATGAATAAAGGAAACAATTGAAAAAGGTGTTGTAGTAGGAGCAGCCTTAAAGAAAGATACAGAGTTGAAAGAAAGAATCGCTGGAGTTGATCAAAGAGATCGTTACAGCAGCAACGGTGTTGAAAGAAAGTTCTCTAATCAAATCGCTCAAAGATGAAGTCGTCACAGCTGTTACAGAGGCATGCTTCAATGAATAGAGAATTTTATCCTCTTTAGTAAAATATCTGCTCGACACTGCTGACCGGGGGCATACCAGTTTTTCGCTCGAGCGCCATCATTCAAGTCTTCTGTTCGAGCACCATCATTCAAGTCTTCTGGTCGAATGAAATCATTCAAACCTTTCGTTCGAGCACACGCATTCCAGTCTTCTATTCAAGTGCCTTCATTTAAGTCTTCTGTTCGAATGCAATCATTCAAGCTTTCCATTCAAGATCATCCAGTCTTCCGTTTGAATGCGAGCATTCCAATCTTCTGATCGAATGCGATCATTCAATCTTCTAGTCAAGATGATCAGCCAGTCTGCCATGCAAGTATGATCAGCCAGTTTGCCATTTGCAGTTCATTCAAGTTTTTCAGGCAGAGGAAGATCGATCCTCCATTTGATTTCAGGAATCAATCAAAGAAGGATCGAGGGGGCATCTGTTGAGGCATAAAAAATATTCCATGTCTGGGGTATTTTGGTAAATTCCATGTCTGGGGTATTTTGATAAATTCCACATCTGGAGGTATTTTGGTGAAAATCCAGTTCAAAGGGTAGTTTAGGTATTTCGCGTATTTTGGTGAAAATCCAGTTCAAGGGTAGTTTAGGTATTTCGGATATTTTGGTAAAAATCCAGTTCAAAGGGTAGTTTAGGTATTTCGGGTATTCTGGTAAAAATCCAGTTTCAAGGGTAGTTTAGGTATTTTGATAACATTTCATATCCAAGGGGTAGTTTAGGTATTCTGGTAAAAGGGATTGAAAAGGGTAGTTTGGTAAAAAGGGGGTGCACATGTGTCATTTTAAGAGAGAAAGGTTATACACCACCATTTAAGAGGTAGCTTGGTGGTCACCATAGTTTAAGAAAAGAAGAAGTTCAAGTTGAAGTGATAGGTGGTGGTGATCACCACTCTATAAGAGTGGTGGGGCCTATAAATACCCAACTTCCACCCCATTTGAGGGATTTGGATCGTATTGGTAGGCCACGAAATGAGAGAGGAGTGAGTGAGAGAAGGAGAGAGAATGGTAGCCACGCCAGTCCGCGCAAAGGAAGTCCATTGCGTGGGTCTGCGCAATGGCAATGAAGAAATGGCCATGCGTTGCTTTGGAAGGGAGCTTGGAATAGGTGTTGCGCCGGGCCCCGCAATGGAAATGGGAGACTCCCATGTACCATGTGATCTGAAAGGCTGTCCGAAGGCAGATATCCTTTGCGCAGCTCCGCGCAACTAGCCTGAGTTTCAGCCGGGCGTAAACAGAGAAGAAGAAACCGTTTTCTTCTTTCAACTGTGCTACTGGTGGGGCCCAATACAACATCCTCTTGAGAGATCCACACCACCCAATGTCTTCCTCTCGAAATTTCAACCGTGAAAGGAAGGTTTTCATTGTCTGTTGACGTGGCCCACCTACATAATCAAGCCTTGAAAGCCATCGAACGATCGTTCTCCAATCGTTGTAGAGATCATGTGACTAGACATGGTCGCCAAAGCTCAGCATCACCTCGATTATTTTCTCCCCCTCTATCTGATGGATGGCTCGGATCAGCCCATCCCTGCGTGATGGTGGCCCACTAAGCACGGACAGATGCTCTGTTTTGAACAGAGTCGACGTACGTCGACTCTGTGATTCTTTATGGCCCATTTACCGGAGTCTTTTGGAAAATCCACTCCATTCATTAGTCTCACGTAAAAACTTACCAAGGAAGGACTGCTTTTGAAGTAAAAGAAGTGCGGCCCACCAGATTATCTACTTCACCGTTCATTTTCTCATTAACGGTTAAGATCTTGTAATGGTCTGCATGGCGACAAAGGGACAGCTAGGCAATGGTAATTCCCACCTTCTAAAGAGAATGGACGGCTCAGATCATTAAATGGAGCAACGAGTGGGCCGCACTACATAAAAATGGCCAGCTTGGAAAGACGCTGTGTGTCTTTTGAAAATGAGGAAGAGCCGCTGACCCGACTTTGGTGAAACGCGTGCACGGCCAGTGCCCACATGCGATGTACACGTAGGCTCCACCTTGATGTTTGTGGGAAATCGGTTCCGTCCATCCGCTCTAGTATCTCATTTAATGCATTGGGACAAAATCTAAAGCATGTCCAGATATCAGGCTGGCCCCAAATCATGATTTCGGGGGCAGATTTGCCATTTTGCCCACTTCTACAAGGATCCAGAAGCTGAAATTTGGTGTGGACGGCTAATTTGTGGTTTTAAGGCTATACATCAAGTTTGAAGCCAAACGGATGGTGGAAACCCCCTGATCTTACATTCTGGGAGACTTTTCAGGCCCGTTTAGTATGATCGGCTCGATTTCTTCAAGGCCTGGCCACACTGCAATGGACTGCTTCATGTTTTAAGGAAGAATGACTAGAAGCATGCTCCATCTCATTGAAGATTGGCTGATCAAATCAGCAATTCCTCCTAAGTACCTAGGAGATGACCGAAATAGCGCCGGAATGCTGCCAAAATTTCCATCGAGCTATCTTCTCTTTCATTCAGTACATTGTATTAATTGTACTTTATTTTTAGAATCAAAGGAATTAGAAGATGTAAATGAACTCAGATAAATGTGATGAATGTTCTCTCATTCATTCTTTGTTATCATTGAATAAATCCCCAAATGAAATGCATTTGTTTTCTTATCGAAACAACCTCTTCGTTTGTCCTATATTCGATAATTATCTGATTCCTATGTATCATCCGCTGTATAATACACTTCAGCGTGTAACAATTCTCCGTTGGATTTCCCACTAGACGATGATAGCGATAAAAATTTCGCTCCCTACACCTTGTCGCCTCCTCGGGGTGTTTAGGCTCTGGCAATTCTATTGCACCAACTTTCAACAACTGTTCCATCATTGGAATGACATCTTCTTTATCGAAAGTAAATCTCTCATGGGAATTAAGTGTTCGGACCTTTTTATTTCTTCTTGATTGAGCCAAGTCCTCTTTTCACTTCGTACTTTCTTCCTTGAAACCTTTCACACTTTTACGTTGCTGACAGCGATCACTGGTATTTGCTGTTATCCTGCTAAGATCCTTTCGAGCTGCATCATGGTGAAATTTTGACACCATCTGATTTACTAATTCTAAAGCATGAGCCTTCGCTGCCAAATCACGAAGAGTGTTGATATTGAAATTGGCCAGTCCCATTACGAATTCCTTTCTCATAGAGTTCAGACATGTCTTGACTTGCTCAGTTTCTTTTAGCAACGGTTTACACAAAGTTCCCAATGCCCTCCATCTATCTACGTAACTCCTTGCCGACTCATTTTTGGCTTGTCGTACAGAAGCCAACTTAACAATATTAACGTCGTGACTTGGGGAGAAAAACCGAGATGTGAAAGCGTCTTGCATCTGCTTCCAAGTGCGGATAGAACCCGGAGCCAAATTGAAATACCATCGGAATGCACTACCTGTCAGCGATATCCCGAACAATTACAAACAATATTGTGGTACTACAGAAAGATCTCCCATACTGGTAATGAAGCGCATCAAATGTTCTTCAGGGGATCCTTTCCCATCAAACTTTTGAAAATCTGGACACCTGAAACTGGCTGGGAAGGGAATGTCATCCACTTCTCTTGGATATGGTGTACGGTATCTAAAATGTCTAGTATTTTCTTGTTCCTTCTCCATTCGGCTATCCTTTTCAATGACTATCATTTGAGCTGCATTATGCATGAAAGTCGCCAAGGCTTCTTTAAGACTTCTGCATTCTTCCATTAATGCATTATAGGCTTCTGCCATTTCATTGAAACGACCCTCTGTAGTTATTCTATAATCTGCATTTGTTCTAGCCATGAATACTGTGGCTTTTCCACTTTTTGACGAAGCAGTAATTGAAGGAGAGTAAGAGTACGCTGATGTGACGGGGCTTGCAGAAAAGGGAGGGGACAGAGTTTCATCGGGCCTTTTCGTGTCCTTTGCATGAATTGATTGAGACGACGTCGATACCGGTGAATCTTTCTGGGGTGGCATTAGCGATCTGAGTATCAATGCTTTTCCCTTTTGTTCCATTGTTCGTTCAGCCATTGAGATATTTAAAGTTGGGAAGTCGCGTGCTGTCAACTAGGGAACTGTTTGCGCTGTTTGCACTATCCGTGCTGGATAAATTACCGGAGGAGCAAGTTCAGGATTTCTTCTAACTGTGCTTCACGTTACGGGCCCTCTGATTCTTAATGAAGGCTGACTCATTTCTGAATTTCTGAAGTTTCGTGTTCTTACCTTACGAGAGGTCACGACAGTCCAGCCTGCATTGTCTTCTGATGACTGGGGCGAAGCAGAAGTGACCCCAACTATTGCTTGAACCATGCCAGTACTCGCATGACTTGGTGCGTATTCTATCAAGAACCCTGTCGGGGTGAATCGGAAGCTCACTTTTCTTACGGGGATCGCCATGAGTAATAAGTCGCAGTCGGATTTTCAAAACCTTCAATCATGAAACAAAGTTATAATTAGTAATTGAACGATTGGAGTGATCTATCTTAGAGATGAAGGGGAGGACTTCCCACTGAGAGTCACCATTTTGGCATCCATAGGATGCCAAACCATGACGAATGTTCGTAATAACTTTACTATTAATATTTTAAATAAGACAAAATAGTCCCCAGCAGAGTCGCCATTTTGTTTCAACAAAGAAACAAATGCATTTGATTTGGAAAGAATGTCTTATTTAAACATAACAGAGAAAGAGCACTATGAACATTCATCACATTTTATTGATACTGAGTTCATTTACATCCTCTTTACAGCCCTTGATTCTAAGATAAATCATTTAGAAATGAAGGACTTGTGCTTCAAGCATCAAAAGTTCATTTCGACAGCCTTTCGGTGCCTGATTCGATCATCTCCTAAGACTTAGGAGGAATGTCATTCCGATCGACGGGTCTTTAATGAAATAAAGATTTCAGTAGCATAACAGCGCCTATTTCAACCATCTTCTGGGACTTAGGAGGAATGTCGATTAGATCGACTGATCTTTCTCCTTTGAACCCATGAAGAGGAGAAAGCCTGGAGAAAGGAAGCCTAGCCCACGAACTTCAGCAGCATGATGGATTTTGGACTTCACAGACTGCAGGGCAGCCTGATTACGCGAACCCGTGCAATCGATATCGGTTGCACGGACCTGTGCACTCTCATGAAAGCTACCTCTATCTTCTTCTTTCCGAAAGTTCTTCTTATCTCTTTACCTTTCCTTGCTTGATTCTTTCACCATTTTTTATGCCTCAACATTCTGATCAGCCACTGACCAAACGTACCAAAACTACCACTCAAACTCCTGCATATTTCAAAGAGCCAGTACTCCCAACTTTTAATTTTACCGATCTCATTGAATCGCTTCCCTCTTCCATTCACCGGGCTATAATCATAGGGAACATAGAATTATCTCCAAAACATGGTCGTGAATATGATTGGGAAGAGTGGATAAAGACAACCGCCCGTATCCGCACGGATAGCGACAGACCCCCTGCCAGAGAAGATACCCCGCTTGCTTCTCGCTCTAAGAAAACTCGTCGAAATAAGGTGAAGGAATTTGAAGAGAAAATAAAGGAGCATAATAAGAAAAAACTCCAAAACTCTTGGGAATCTGTTCGAGTAATCGAGGGCGTCATGAAATTCGAAAACCCTCATTCAGAAGGCATGACAATAATTCCCATCAACGTCCATCGTCACCAGTCCATCCTTGAATGTGAACCCATAGATTACGTGGACGGAGAGAAATGATGTACACTGAATCATGGGCGACGCGAGAACCTCGGATTCTCGAAGGGAAAATGCAGGCTCAGAAACCGCTACAAATCATCGGAGAAGCCCATCCCATGATCTTCCTTACTCCCTTTCACAATCTACACAATATCTTTTCATCATATTTCTACGAGACTATCAGACAGCGGTACAAGGACTGTGACCCTCTTTGGGGATCGGAAGATTTTTGAACAAGGGGCTTGCTGACTTCCTGTCACTATTATTCAGATTGAGCAGAGGCAATCCTAAAGAAACACGCGAGTACGCTCGCTAAAGTGGGCCTTTATGATGCGATAGAAGTCAACTCTAAGTACTTCTACAAGGAACCCTCCATGCTTAAAGGTTTCCTTAAATATTGGTCCCCCACTACCAACTCTCTTCACTTGCCATTTGGAGAAATGAGCATAACGCTATAGGATCTGCACCGCATAGCAGGCCTTCCACTTACAGGAAGATTTTACGATGAGTTCAACCCGACGAATGCAGAGTTGGCATTTGTATCTTCTCCCGACCGTAGACCTTCCATCTCTGAAACCACTGTCAAACTTTTCAAAGAAATGGGAAATTTTTTGAATTTTCACAAACTATCCCCTTTGAAATGGCTGGCTCATTTTTCTACAATGCTCAGGTATTCGAGGTTCAGAGATTAGCATTTTCCTCCTCATCACATACTCCTGCATATAACTCCCTTTTCGTTTTGTAGATTCCGCGACAGTCACTATAAGGAGCTAATGATTCTTCGTGACAATATGAAGGAACGACCGGATTATAGTTCCTTTGGGGAACTTGCAGCCTTTTTAGCTTACTGGCTAAGCATGGTTGCTCTTCCTAGTTCTAAGTGGGCAGATGCTATTCACCCTACCACCTTCGTTGTCACCAGAGCTCTAGTGGAAGGCCAGAAATATTCCATTACACCCCTATGCTATGTTCTATCTATCGAGCCTTTGGAGAAATCTCTACACACATCAAGAATCCCACCCTGGGATCTTCTTCTCCATACACTGCCTGGCACTACTTAAGGGATGGTTGGGAGTTTACTTTTCTTGGACTTTTGAGGTGCTAGAGAAGGTGTACGTCAACCCTTCCCATCTTCCTCTCTGATTTTTTCAACAAAAGGCCTTGGACAAAAGGTCGTATGAATGGGTGATCAACAAGATCCAAGACTTTGATCAAGTGGACTTCTTCTAGTTCCGCCTCCATCGCTACATTCAAGACACAGATATGGTGGATCAGGGAGCACTGACTGTAGCGGAAAGGGCCTTTTTTCTTTCTATTTGTTCTTACAGTTTGCCTCTTAGGGAAGAAACAAAATTTTGGAGAGAACCCTACTATCCCAGCCATTTTGCTCTTTAATTCGGCTATGACCAAGTCGTACCAGAAGATTGTGAGCTGGTTACTAAGAGAATGCGCTGCTATGAAACGGGTCCTTTGAACTGGGCCATGATATGGAAGCAACTATTAGGCGGTCGTGTCAACTCTTCTTTCATCATCCCTAGCTATGACCGGATAGTCCGTACTTCCTATAGCTGGATGAGATGGTGGGACCACCAATCATTTCTGATCAACAAACGCCTACCAGTGGACTCCCTTCTCTTTCTCCATCCTCCTCGGCTCAGGGGTAAAAAAATTGAGAATGGAATTGGCTTCATTCCAGAGAAGAGTTGTGCTCCTCATCATTGTGAAATTTATAGAAAGATATCGATGGAAGAGCCGATCCGTGAGAGAAAACCAATTAATACTTTAGATGGTTGGTTTGCTCATGGAGTTCTGACGGAATTTGAACATGTCCCCCACGACCTTGGCGGCCGAGCTTCAGAAAATGTTGTAGGGACATCCTCCCCTATTCCTGAAGAAATTGCTACAGCTGAGGGGAGTCCAGCTCGAAACGAACCTGCCCCTTCTTCACAACTCTCCCCCCTAGCTCATCGTCTCCGATGACTAGATCACGAGCATGTCTGCAAACATCATCACCCATTCCTCATGAAGAGACAAGACAGGTCTCCTCATCTCCCTCAGTTCCAGTTGGCAGGAGATCTCTAAGAGAAAGCAAACAACCCATCTCATACAAAGGAAAACAAGTCGTGGTTGCAGAAGTAGATGAGGAGGATCTGGGAAGTGAAAGTTCATCTTCTGCATCAGGAGATTCCACTCCCCTGGGGTCTGGAGACGATGATGATGGTAGAAATGATGGAGCTCAGGACGACGACTATGAAGAAGGGGAGGTCAACATAGATGACGAGAAAAATATGGCCACCAAAAATGTAGAGGAAGAACATCTCCCCATGGCTCCTGAAATTTCCCCTGCCGCTTCTGTCCCCGTCAAGCCACATGTGGTAACCGAAGAGGATGAAGAACCCTTGGACTACGGGGAATATGGGTATTCACTTGGTAAGGGAGCCCGAATTCCTTAAACATTCACGTGCTTGTCTAGTGATCACTATCTTATCATCACTATCATTTCCTTTTTTAGGTACTCATGGGCTTGTATCGAGACGAGCGCTGCCCCCTCTGTAGATCTTCATCCAGCTGCACCAATGGCTTCACCACAGGTTTCTTTGGTTCCTCTAGTGACACTGAAAAGTGTAGCTTGTGAAATTGTATTCCCTATCGAGACTACTGATCTACCAACTCCTACTACTAGAGACTCAAGCACAGAAGTGAGAGCGTCCTCTCTTACTGACATGTTGGAAGCTGGTACTTCTACAGCCCTAGAAGTTCCCTCGCTTGCTAGTCACACCTCTGTGGTAGGTATATATATTAATTTGAAGAGCTGTAAATTCTTCATTTTGTGTTACTTACTCTAACTCTATCTCCTATTCATGTTGTAGGAATTCTTCCCTGTAGTGGGGAGGCTAGCTCCGAATCTGTGGCCACTGTCTCTGAGCTACCATTTCCTTCAAAGATTCCTGCTCACAAAATGCTTTTGATGAAAAACTCTTTGTCAATGGTAGTTTATATCTTCAAAGATCCTGAACAATGGCCAGACCTGGATATCGCCATCGAGATTCTGGAAAGCTCTGCAAAGATGGCGAAGATTAATATTTCTGTTTTACGTGATTCCCTCCTCAGATTCCGTGATTCGATAGCTTCTTTGACATCAGCAGAGAATATTACGATTGCTCCAGAAGTTCTGGAATATGGGAAGCAATTAGCTTTGTCTAAGGAACAAGATTCACCTATTGCCTCTACCATATCTGAATTAGACCAGGAGCATTTGACTTTGCAAGAACAACTGAAGACCCTCACTGATGACAAGGCACTTATTCAAGACTGCATTACGGCTTTGAGAGAAGAAATTTCACAGCTGGAACTGAAAGGTCGTGAGAGAGAACTGTCTATACAGGAGGTCCATGAGAAACTTAATGTCAATATTCAGTCCACCGATGCTGAAAAGTCTGAATTACTCAAGAGTAAGGAAATGATCACATCCTTGGAAGACAAATTAGCTGGCCTTCCTGATCAAACAAAGATTATTCTTGAAGAGAAGTCAAAGCATGATGCGGCACAGATTCAATTGAAAGAAGACTTGCAGCATTATATGAATATAGTAGGCATTACAGAGGAATTATAAGCATGTAATTCTTTTTTTTGTATATATACTTTTGCTTCTTTCCTTCTTTCTCTTTTGAGTGTATGTTTTCTTTTGACTTGCAATAGTAAATTTCAGTAACTTTTTCATGCAATTCTACATTATGCATTATTCCAGACATATTGTCTATGCAATATCCTTAACATGAATCTACTGCATTTTGAACATTGCTCATAGTTTATCATGACATTCTATAAACTAATCATAAAGCATCAACATTTTATGTTTGTCAGTATGGGATTTCCTATATGACTTCATTCGTTTATATTTTTTTGGCAGTGCTAGATTTCAATTCAGTCAGTTGTACACACAGTTTAAGCTCTTGAGTAGTGGAGAAAATTTATTTGGACTCTAGTTAGAGTCGGGTCTTACGTGATGGCCTCTGTAACTCTCTAGAGTTCGTTGGACTTCTCACTGCCTAGGGAGTTCACAAACTGCGATCCATTAGAGGGGCCCATTAAGCTACCGGGGCTGTGAACTCGGTTGGTTTTATGCACAGGGTTGGCCACGGTAACTCTCTAGAGTTCACAGAGCTCGCAAGGCTACCTTTGAGGGTACCAAATCCATGGTTGCCAGTCCATCGATGAGTAGGTTTAAGCCCTTCCTCATGAGTTAGTACCAGAATCGAACCACAAATCTGGGGGGGTCTTATGCATGGTTGGCCTATCTAAAGCTCGCACTGCCGCCCTCATTTTCTTCGCCTGCAAGGTTGGGCCCATTCACGGGAGGGCATTGTCCTCCATTCCCCATGACGCTGCGGAAAAGCTATACATACGACATGGGGGTTATGCTGACTGATCATTTGAAGACTTTTGGTCATTCAGGCTTTTGGTCATTGAGGACTTTTGGTCACCTGAAATAGAATGTGTAAGAAAAAAAAGAGAGGGAAAGAAAAAGAGCAAATGACGATGGTAAAATTTTCTTACGAGGTGAATATCTGTATTCTCTAACGACTAAGGGTCCTTCCCTTTCCCCTCCTACGAACGAAACTTTTGAGGGGATGGCCTCAGAAGGGGGGAGTTTGTCTCCCTCAGCCGTAAGAATATCTTTTGTGGCTATCTCGTCTTCACTACTGATGTTAACTTCCCCCTCTTCGTAATCACTATCCTGGATTTCCCTCTCCATGTCATCTCCATCAGAGGCAGTATCACTAGATGAAGAAGTTGAGCTTTCACTACTCAAATCTTCTTCGCTCGATTCTTCGACAACAACTTGCTTTCCTTTGGAAGGAGGTTGCTGGTCTTCTAGTTGAGTAGTTGCGATAGTCACTGCTGGAGAAGTGATATCGGTAGTCCTTTCTTGGGGGGAAGCTTGGGCGCACGCCCGAGACCTGGTAACGGGGGAAGAAATTGGCTGCCGTGGAGATTGAGCAATCCCAGAAGTAGGAGAGTGGTCCGCTGTTGCTGGAGAGGAGTGGGCGGAGATGGTTCATCCTAGGGAATACTAGAATCCTCTGGATGAAGGGGGATGTCTGCTGTAACCCTTCCTCTTTGATGAAGAGAAACTGGTTCAAATTCGTGGGTCTCGCCATATGCTACCCAGCCTTCCAAGGTATTGTCAGGTTTTTTCTCACGAATAGGTTCGTCTACAGATATTTTGACACAGCGATGACCAGTAGAGGGGGCATGGCTAGTCTCCAGGATGAAACCAACTCCTGATTCAATGACACGACCCTTAGGCTCGGGAGGAGGAAGCCACACAGGCTTATCCACTGGCTAACTTTCCTGGCCAAATGGGCTTGGTGTACCCACCACCTCATGTGATTGTATGATGCTCTAGGGGTGCAATCGCAACCTGGAATGATGAAGGCAGAATCTGCTTAGCATAGCAGTTGCTTCCAAACCATGGCCCAGTTAAATGGACCAATGCCATAACTGGTGACTAGCCCACAATCTTTCGGTACTGCTTGGTCAAAACCAAATTGACGGGCGAAGCGGCTTGGGTAATATGGTTCTCGCCAGAATTTTGTCCCTTCCCTCGATGGGAGACTGTACGATTTGATAGATATAAAGAATCCCCTTTTCGCTACAGTAAGTGGAGGAGTGTCCGTCTTCTCTGTATCTTCGGTATAACATGGCAAGCCGAATTGAAAGTAATTTATCTTATCATCCGAGGAAATAGCGTCTTTTGCCCAGTCGTAAGATCTCTTTACCATAGATCTCTTTTGGAAAAAGCTGAGGGGAAATTTCGAAGGGTGAATATAAGCTTTTTCTGACACATCATAAGTCCAAGGGAAATAAACGCCGAGCCAGCTGAAGAAATAATGTCATGGCATGAAAGTCGAGGTGGAACCAACGGAATGGCTCTTCACATGAGAAGCAATTTCTCCAAAGCCTCTATAGATTGAGTAGAGAACAGGGGGTGGGAGGGAATACCTGACTCCCTCAGCCATGGCATCTGCTGTCACAAACAAGGAAGAGCGAATGACATCTGCTGACTTCTAACTTGGGAGAACTACTATGCAAGTTCACCATAGACAGAATATTCAGCACGACCCTTAATACCTTTGCGAAGCGTTACACGAAGATTTTGGTGGTAAAGGGGCCCCTAATCTTCATAGACTACAGGGCAGTCTGGTTGCGCTGACCCACGTAACTGATATTGGTTACGTGGTCCCGTGCAACTGACAGGAGACTCCTCTCCTACCTTCGGTCTTCTGCTCCGCTTTGCTTCTCTTGAAAACCTTCAATTACCTCTAATGAAGGAGGGGAGAGGAGTATTTATAGACCCTCGCACGTGTAAAAATCTAGATCTTAGCAATGTGGGATAAATCTTTCAGTGCTTTAGATCACTCCACAAAGGACCATTTCTATAGCGTGTTTTGGGGTTCCGTGCAACTAACTTTTACGTTGCGCCGACCTGCGCAAGTAATATTTATTGCACAGTAACGCGCAACTGACATTGGTTGCGCGATCCTGCCCAAACCTTTAAAAACTATGACTTTCTTCATCTTTTCGAGTGTCCTTTCTTTTTCCTTATCTCTTCGTGCTTCAATCTTTCATAATTTTTTATGCCTCAATAGGACCGATGACTGCGATCCCACTTATGAATGCAGAAATGGTCTCGGAATATGATGATTCCGATCAAGAATGAAAGAGCACTAAAGTACCATTCAGTTGACCAATAATCAACCCAATCCGACGTCCAATGATAGAGTTATAGGCGTCTCCGTTTGATCGTGCAATTTGGAAAGATTCACAATCCATATTGAAAAATAACGATTGAAGAATTCCAACAAGCTTTTGGGATATCGAACGGTGTCTAAATAATGCAATTTTGGTCCAATTTGGAAGCTTGACAAGTTACCATTCCAATGACTTGAAATAGTCTAAATTCGACCTCTTAAGTGAGAGTTATGAGAGTTACTATTGGACAAGAAGATGAAGGAAACATTCAGGACTGACGACTGCGATCCAACTTACGGATGCCCAAATTGTCTCAAATACGACGATACCGGTGTTGAACGAAAGAGCACTAAAGTAGCATTTAAATGACCAAAAATTGACCCAATCTGACATCTAATGATGAGGCAATTTGGAAAGATTGACAATCAATATTGATGAGGCAATTTGGAAAGATTGACCCAATCTGACATCTAATGATGAGGCGTCTCCATTGGATCAGGCAATTTGGAAAGATTAACAATCAATATTGAAAAATGACGATCGAAGAGTCCCAACGTGCTTTCAGGCTATAGAACGGTCTCTAAATTAGGCAATTCTGGTCCCATTTGGAAGCTTGACAAGTTACCATTCTAATGACCTGAAATAGTCTAAATTCAAACTCTGAAGAGAGAGTTATGAAGTTACTATCGGACAAGGAGATGAAGGAAACATTCAGGACCGATGACTGTAACCCCCCTTATGGATGCCCAAGTAGCCTCGAAATATGACGATTCTATTCAAGAATGAAAATGCATTTAAGTACCATTCAGATGACTAGAAATTGACCCAATCCGACATTAAATGATGGAGTTATAGGCGTCTCTTTTGGATCGGGGAATTTGGAAAGATTAACAATCTGTATTGAAAAATAATAATCGAAGAGTTCCAACGTGCTTTTGGGATATCGAACAGTCTTTGAATTAGGCAATTTTAGTCTCGATCGAAAGGTTGAAAAGTTACCATTCCATTGAACTGAAATAGTCTAAATTCGATCTCTAAGGAGAGAGTTATAAGGGTTAGAAAGATTAATAATCTATATTAAAAAATGATGATCGAAGAGTTCCAAGTTCTTTTCAGATACTGAACCGTCTCTGAATTAGTAAATTTTTTTCCCTTTTGGAAGCTTGAAAAGTTACCATTCCAATGACCTGAAATAGTCTAAATTCGACCTCTGAAGAGACATTTATGAGGGTTACTATTGGACAAAGAAGATGAAGGAAACATTCAGGACCCATGACTGCGATCCCACTTACAGATGCCCAAATGGACTTGGAAGACGACGATACCAGTCAAGAATGAAAGAGCATGAAAGTACCATTCAAATGACCAAAAATTGACCCAATCTCACATCAAATAATGAAGTAATAGGCATCTCCATTGGATCACACAATTTGGAAAGATTAACAATCCATACTGAAAAATGATGATCGAAGAGTTCCAACGTGCTTTTGGGATAGTGAACGGTCTCTGAATTAGGCAATTTTTATCCCATTTGGAAGCTTGACAAGTTAAAATTCCAATGAATTGAAATAGTCTAAATTCGACTTCTGAAGAGAGAGTTATGAGGGATACAATTGGACATGAAGAGGAAAGAAACATTCAGGACCGATGACTGCGATCCCACTTACGGATACCCAAATGGTCTTGGAATACGACGATATCAGTTAAGAATGAAAGAGCACTAAAGCACCATTTAGATGACTAAAAATTGACCCAATCCATTATCAAATTATGAATTAAGTGGCATCTCCATTGGATCACGCAATTTAGAAAGATTAACAATTCATATTGAAAAATGACGATCCAAGAGTTGCAACATGCTTTTGGGATATTGAACGGTCTGTTAATTAGGCAATTTTGGTCCCATTTAGAAGCTTGACAAGTTACCGATCCAATGACCTGAAATAGTTTAAATTTAACCTCTTAAGAGAGAGTTATGAGGGTTACTATTGGACAAAGAAGATGAAGGAAACATTCAGGACCGATGACTGTGATCCCACTTACGGATACGCAAATGGTCTTAGAATATGATGATATTAGTCAAGAATGTAAGAGCACTAAAGTACCTTTTAGATGAGCAAAAATTGACCCAATCCGACATCAAATGATGAAGTAATGGGCGTCTCCATTGGATCGTGTAATTTGGAAAGATAAACAATTCATATTGAAAAACGACGATCGAAGAGTTCCAACATGCTTTTAGGATATCGAACAGTCTCTGAATTTCTGGACCCAATTAGAAGCTTGAAAAGATACCATTCCAATAACCTGAAATAGTCTAAATTCGACCTCTGAAGGGAGAGTTATGAGGGTTACTATTGTACTAGAAGATCTAGGGAACATTCAGGGCTGACGACTGTGATCCAACTTACGGATGCACAAATGGGCTTAGAATATGACGATACCAGTCAAGATGAAAGAGCACTAAAGGACCATTCAGATGACCAAAAATTGACCCAATACGACATCAAATGATGAAGTAATAGGCATCTCCATTGGATCACACAATTTAGAAAGATTAACAATCCATATTGAAAAATGACGATCCAAGAGTTCCAACGTGCTTTTGGGATATCGAACGATCTCTGAATTAGGCAAATTTGGTCTCATTTGGAAGCTTGACAAGTTACCATTCCAATGTCTTGAAATAGTCTAAATTTGACCTCTGAAGAGAGAGTTATAAGGGTTACTATTGGACAAGAAGAGGAAGGAAACATTCATGGCCGACGATAGTGATCCCACTTATGGATACCCGAATGGTCTCGAAATATGACGATACCAGTCAAGAATGAAAGAGCACTAAATTACCATTCAGATGACCAAAAATTGACCCAATCCGACATCAAATGATGAAGTAATGGGCGTCGTCGTTAGATCATGCAATTTGGAAACATTAACAATCCATATTGAAAAATGATGATCGAAGAGTTCCAACGTGCTTTTGGGATAACGACCGGTTGCTGAATTAGGCAATTCTGGTCCCATTTGGAATCTTGACAACTTACCAATCCAATGACCTCAAATAGCCTAAATTCAAACTCTAGAGAGAGTTATGAAGGTTACTATTGGACAAGGAGATGAAGGAGACATTTAGGACCGACGACTGCTATCCCACTTACGGATGCCTAAATGGTCTCGGAATACAACGATACCAGTCAAGAATGAAAGAAATTGGCATTCAGATGACCAAAAATTGACCCAATCCAACATCAAATGATGAAGTAATAGGTGTCTCCGTTGGATAACGCAAGTTGGAAAGATTAGCAATCCATATTGAAAAATGACAATCGAAGAGTTCCAACGTGCTTTTGGGGTATCGAACAGTCTCTAAATTAGGCAATTCTGGTCCCATTTGTAAGATAGACAAGTTACCATTCCAAAGACCTGAAATATAGTCAAAATTCGACCTCTGAAGAGAGAGTTATGAGGGTTACTATTGGACAAGGAGATGAAGGAAACATTCAAGAATGACGACCGCAATCCCACTTATGGAAGCCTAAATGGTCTCGGAATACGACAATTCTAGTCAGGAATGAAAGAGAACTAAAGTATCATTCAAATGACCAAAAATCAACCCAATCCAACATCAAATGATGAAGTAATAGGCGTCTCCTTTGGATCGTGCAATTTGAAAGGATTAACAATCCATATCGAATAATGATGATCGAAGAGTTCCAACATGCTTTTGAGATATCGAACGGTCCCTGAATTAGGCAATTCTTGTCCCATTCCAATGACCTAAAATAGTCTAAATTCGACCTCTAAAGAGAGTTACGAGGGTTACTATTAGACAAGAAGATGTAGGAAACATTCAGGATCGATGACTGCGATCCAACTTACGGATGCACAAATGGATTAGGAATACGAAAATGCCAGTCAAGAATGAAAGATCACTAAAGAACCATTCGGATGACCAAAATTTGACCCAATTTGACATCAAATGATGAAGTAATAGACGTCTCCATTGGATCGTACAATTTGAAAAGAATAATAGTCCATATTAAAAAATGACGATCCAAGAGTCGCAACGTGCTTTTGGGATATCGAACGCTCTCTGATGTAGGCAAATTTGACCTCATTTGGAAGCTTGAGAAGTTACCATTGCAATGACCAGAAATAGTCTAAATTTAACCTATAAAGAGAGAATTATGGGGGTTATTATTGGACAAGAAGATGAAGGAAACATTCAAGACTGATGACTGCGATGCAACTTACGGATGCCCAAATGGTCTCAGAATGCAATGATTCCAATCAGGAATGAATGAGTACTAAAATACCATTCAGATGACCAAAAATAGACCCAATCTGACATCAAAGGATGGAGTTATAGGCGTCTTCGTTGGATCACGCAATTTGGAAAGATTAACAATCCATATTGAAAATTGATGATCCAAGAGTACCAACGTGCTTGTGGGATATCGAATGGTCTCTGAATTTGGTAATTCTAGTCCCATTTGGAAGCTTGACAAGTTACCATACTAATGACCTGAAGTAGTCTAAATTCAAACTCTGAAGAGAGAGTTATGAAGGTTACTATTGGACAAGAAGATGAAGGAAACATTTAGGACTGACGACTGCGATGCAACTTACAGATGCCCGAATGGTCTCGGAATATGATGATTCCATTCAAGAATGAAAGAGAACTAAAGTACCATTCATACGAGCAAAAATTCTCCCAATCTGACGTCAAATGATGGAGTTATAGGCGTCTCCGTTGGATCGCACAATTTGGAAAGATTAACAATCCCTATTGAAAAATGATGATCAAAGAGTTCCAACGTGCTTTTGGGATATCAAACGGTCTTCGATTAGGCAATTCTTGTCCTATTTGGAAGCTTGACAAGTTACCATTCCAATGACCAAAAATAGTCTTAATTCGAACTTTGAAGAGAGAGTTATTAAGATTACTATCATACAAGGAGATGAAGGTAACATTCAGGACTGATGACTGCAATCGCACTTACGAATGCCGAAATGGTCTCGGAATATGACGATTTTGATCAAGAATGAAAGAGTACTAAAGTACCTTTCAATTGACCAATAATCAACGTAATCCGACATCCAATGATGGAGTTATAGGAGTCTCCGTTTGATCACACAATTTGGAAAGATTCACAATCCATATTAAAAAATAACAATCGAAGAATTCCAATGAGCTTTTGGGATATCGAATGTTGTCTGAATAATGCAATTTTGGTACCATTTGGAAGCTTGACAAGTTACCATTCCAATGACCTGAAATAGTCTAAATTTGACCTCCGAAGAGAGAGTTATGAGAGTTACTATTGGACAAGAAGATGAAGGAAACATTCAGAACTGATGATTGCGATCCAACTTACGGATGCCCAAATTGTCTCGAAATACGACGATACCAATGTTGAGCGAAAGAGCACTAAAGTAGCATTCATATGACCAAAAATTGACCCAATCTGACATCTAATGATGAGGTAATAGGCGTCTCCATTGGATTGCGCAATTTGGAAAGATTAACAATCCATATTGAAAAATGATGATCGAAGAGTTCCAACGTGCTTTCGGGCTATAGAACGGTCTTTGAATTAGGTAATTTGGGTCCCATTTAGAAGCTTGACAAGTTACCATTCTAATGACCTGAAATAGTCCAAATTCAAACTCTGAAGAGAGTTATGAAGGTTACTATCAGACAAGGAGATGAAGGAAACATTCAGGACTGATGACTGCGACTCCCCTTACGGATGCCCAAATAGTCTCGAAATATGATGATTCCAGTCAAGAATGAAAGAGCATTAAAGTACCATTTAAATGACTAAAAATTGATCCAATCCGACATTAAATGATGGAGTTATAAGCGTCTCCGTTGGATCAGGCAATTTGGAAAGATTAACAATCCGTATTGAAAAATGATAATCAAAGAGTTCCAACATGCTTTTAGGATATCGAACGGTTTTTGAATTAGGTAATTTTAGTCTCGTTCGAAAGCTTGAAAAGTTACCATTCCAATGAACTGAAATAGTCTAAATTTGATCTCTAAGGAGAGAGTTATAAGGGTTACTATTGGACAAGAAGATGAAGGAAACATTCAGGACTGACGACTACGATCCCACTTACAGATGCCCAAAAGGTCTCTGAATATGACAATTTTAGTCAGGAATGAAAGAGCACTAAATTACCATTCAGATGACCAAAAATCGAACCAATCTGACATCAAATGGAGTTATAGGCATCTCCGTTGGATCACGTAAATTAGAAAGATTAATAATCTATATTGAAAAATGACGATCAAAGAGTTCCAAGTTCTTTTCAGATACTGAACGGTCTCTGAATTAGTAAATTTTTTTCCCTTTTGGAAGCTTGAAAAGTTACCATTCCAATGACCTGAAATAGTCTAAATTCGACCTCTGAAGAGACATTTATGAGGGTTACTATTGGACAAAGAAGATGAAGGAAACATTCAGGACCTATGACTGCGATCCCACTTACTGATGCCCAAATGGACTTGGAAGACGACGATACCAGTCAAGAATGAAAGAGCATGAAAGTACCATTCAAATGACCAAAAATTGACCCAATCTCACATCAAATAATGAAGTAATAGGCGTCTCCATTGGATCACACAATTTGGAAAGATTAACAATCCATACTGAAAAATGATGATCGAAGAGTTCCAACGTGCTTTTGGGATAGTGAACGGTCTCTGAATTAGGCAATTTTTATCCCATTTGGAAGCTTGACAAGTTAAAATTCCAATGAATTGAAATAGTCTAAATTCGACTTCTGAAGAGAGAATTATGAGGGATACAATTGGACATGAAGAGGAAAGAAACATTCAGGACCGATGACTGCGATCCCACTTACGTATACCCAAATGGTCTTGGAATACGACGATATCAGTTAAGAATGAAAGAGTACTAAAGGACCATTCAGATGACTAAAAATCGACCCAATCCATAATCAAATTATGAATCAAGTGGCATCTCCATTGGATCACGCAATTTAGAAAAATTAACAATTCATATTGAAAAATGATGATCCAAGAGTTGCAACCTATTTTTGGGACATTGAACAGTCTCTGAATTAGGTAATTTTGGTCCCATTTAGAAGCTTGACAAGTTACCGATCCAATGACCTGAAATAGTCTAAATTCAACCTCTGAAGAGAGAGTAATGAGGGTTACTATTGGACAAAGAAGATGAAGGAAACATTTAGGACCGACGACTGTGATCCCACTTATGGATACACAAATGGTCTTGGAATACGACGATACCAGTCAAGAATGTAAGAGCACTAAAGTACCTTTCAGATGAGCAAAAATTGACCCAATCTGACATCAAATGATGAAGTAATGGGCGTCTCCGTTGGATCGCTTAATTTGGAAAGATAAACAATTCATATTGAAAAATGACGATCAAAGAGTTCCAACATGCTTTTAGGATATCGAACAGTCTCTAAATTTCTGGACCCTATTGGAAGCTTAACAAGATACCATTCCAATGACCTGAAATAGTCTAAATTCGACCTCTGAAGGGAGAGTTATGAGAGTTACTATTGTACTAGAAGATCTAGGGAACATTCAGGGCCAACGACTGCGACTAAATTATGGATGCACAAATGGACTCAGAATATGATGATACTAGTCAAGAATGAAAGAGCACTAAAGGACCATTCAGATGACAAAAAATTGACCCAATACGACATCAAATGATGAAGTAATAGGCATCTCCATTGGATCACACAATTTGGAAAGATTAAAATCCATATTGAAAAATGACGATCCAAGAGTTCCAACGTGCTTTTGGGATATGGAATGGGGTCTGAATTAGGGAATTTTGGTCCCAATTGGAAACTTGACAAGCTACCATTCCAATGTCCCGAAATAGTCTAAATTCGACCTCTGAAGAGAGATTTATAAGGGTTACTATTGGACAAGAAGAGGAAGGATACATTCATGGCCGACGACAACGATCCCACTTACGGATACCCAAATGGTCTCAGAATACGACAATACCAGTCAAGAATGACAGAGCACTAAATTACCATTCAGATGACCAAAAATGGACCCAATCCGACATCAAATGATGAAGTAATAGGCGTCGCTGTTGGATCGCACAATTTGGAAACAGTAACAATCCATATTGAAAAATGACGATCGAAGAGTTCCAACATGCTTTTGGGATAATGAACGGTTGCTGAATTAGGCAATTCTCATCCCATTTGGAAGCTTGACAAGTTACCAATCCAATGACCTAAAATAACCTAAATTTGAATTCTAGAGAGAGAGTTATGAAGGTTACTATTGGACAAGGAGATGAAGGAGACATTTAGGACCAGCGACTGCTATCCCACTTACGGAAGCCTAAATGGTCTCGGAATATGACAATACCAGTCAAGAATGAAAGAGCACTAAAGTGGCATTCAGATGACCAAAAATTGACCCAATCCAACATCAAATGAAGAAGTAATAGGTGTCTCCATTGGATAACGTAATTTGGAAAGATTAGCAATCCATATTGAAAAATGACAATCGAAGAGTTTCAACGTGCTTTTGGGATATCGAACAATCTCTGAATTGGGCAATTCTAGTCCCATTTGTAAGATAGACAAGTTACCATTCCAATGACCAGAAGTAGTCAAAATTTGACCTCTGAAGAGAGAGTTATGAGGGTTTCTATTGGACAAGGAGATGAAGGAAACATTCTAGACTGACGACTGCAATCCCACTTACGGAAGCCCAAATGGTCTCGGAATACAACAATTCTAGTCAGGAATGAAAGAACACTAAAGTACCGTTCAGATGACCAAAAATCAACCCAATCCGACATCAAATGATGAAGTAATAGGCGTCTTCGTTGGATCGCGCAATTTGGAAGGATTAACAATCATATTGAAAAATGACGATCGAAGAGTTCCAACGTGCTTTTGGGATATCGAACGATCCCTGAATTAGGCAATTCTTGTCCCATTTGGAAGCTTGACAAGTTAACATTCCAATGACCTAAAATAGTCTAAATTCGACCTCTGAAGAGAGAGTTATGAGGGTTACTATTAGACAAGAAGATGTAGGAAACATTCAGGACCGATGACTGCGATCCAACGTACGGATGCACAAATGGATTGGGAATACGATGATACCAGTCAAGAATAAAAGACCACTAAAGTACCATTCAGATGACAAAAAATTGACCCAATTTGACATCAAATGATGAAGTAATAGGCATCTCCGTTGGATCACACAATTTGGAAAGAATAACAATCCATATTAAAAAATGATGATCCAAGAGTCGCAACGTGCTTTTGGGATATCGAACGTTCTCTGATGTAGGAAAATTCAACCTTATTTGGTAGCCTGACAAGTTACCATTGCAATGACCAGAAATAGTCTAAATTCGACCTCTAAAGAGAAAGTTATGAGGGTTCTTATAGGACAAGAAGATGAAGGAAACATTCAAGACTGATGACTACGATACAAATTACGGATGCCCAAATGGTCTCGGAATGAGACGATTCCAATCAGGAATGAACGAGCACTAAAATACCATTTAGATGATGAAAAATAGACCTAATCTGACATCAAAGGATGGAGTTATAGGCGTCTCCGTTGGATCACGCATGTTTTGACAAAGAAACAAATGCATTCTATTTGGGGAATTTATTCAATGATAACAAAGAATAAATGAGAGAACATTGATCACATTTATCTGAGTTCATTTACATCCTTTGATTCCCTTGATTCTGAAAACAAAGTACAATTAATGTAATGTACTGAATGAAAGAGAAGGCAGTCAGATAGAAATTTCAGTAGTATTCCAACGCTATTTCGGTCATTTATTAGGTACTTAAGAGGAATTGCTGATCTGATTAGCTAATCTTCCAATGAGATAGAAATTTCGACAGCATTCCGACGCTACTTCGGTCATCTCCTAGGTACTTAGGAGGAATTGCTGATCTGATCAGCCATTCTTTAATGAGATGGAGCATCCTTCCAGTCATTCTTCCTTAAAATATGAAGCAGCCTATTGCGGTATGGCTAGGCCTTGAAGAAATTGACTCGATCATGCTAAACGGGCCTGAAAAGTCTCCCAGAATGTAAGATCATGGGGTTGTCACCATTCGTTCAGCCTGAAACTTTATATGCAGCATTAGAACCACAAATTAGCCATACACATCAAATTTCAGCTTCTAGATCATTGTAGAAATGGCCAAACTGATAAATAAGCCCTTGAAATCATGATTTGGGGCCCACCTGATATCTGGACATGCTTTAGATTTGGTCCCAACGCACTAAATACAGTGGAAAAGCAGATGGACGGAGTAGATTTCCCACGAACATCAAGGTGGAGCCTACATGTACACTACATGTGTATGCAGTATACGTGCACAAGCCGTGCACTGTTATAGCCAAAGTCGATCAGCGGGCGCTGACCGACAATTTCTTCCCAAATCTTAAAAACAAGCAGCGTCTTCACCACGGCTGCCATTTTTGTGTAGTGTGGTCCACTCACTACTCCGTTGAGTGATCTGAGCAGTCCATTCTCTTCAGAGGATGGGCCTTACCCTCATCTAGCTCTCCTTTTGTCACCATGCACGCTCTTGTGAAATCTTAATCGTTAAACATAGGCTGAACGGTTGAGCAGAAAACCTGGTGGACCGCACTGATTTCACTTCAAAAGTAGTCCTTCCTTGGTGGTTTTTCATCCTAAATCCAATGGACGAAGTGGATTTTCCGCCTGATGTCAATCAGAGGGACACCAGCCATCATAGCGTCGACGTGCATCGACTCTGTTCGAAACAGAGGCTCCGTCTGTGCGTTGTGGGCCACCATCATGTAACAAAAGCTTGATCTGAAGCGTCCATGAGGTATAGGGAGAAAAACCATTCACAACCATGTTGATCTTTGGCGACCCTGCTCGTTCATATGATCACAATAGTGATCACAAGTAGACCGTTCAGTTGCTTTACTGGCTTGATTACTTAGGTGGGCCATGTTAACAGACAATCAGAACTCACCTTTCACGGTCGAAATCTGGAGAGGGATCCATTAGATGGTGTGGATCTCTCAAAATATGGCTGTATCGGGCCCCACCAACAATGTAGTAGAAGAAGAAGACACCTCCTTCCTGTTTATGCAAACTTCTATTGTGCGTGTACGCGCAAGAAACTATAGTTGCACAGGTACGCGCAAGCAACACTTCGGATGCGTGGGTATGCACAAGAAACACTTCGGTTGCGCGGGTACGTACAAAGACCCTCTTCTACTTTGCTTCTCTCTTATTTCTTTAGCCCACCAACTGATCCAACCCCTCAAATGGAGGAGTGGGGTATTTATATGCCCCACTACTCTTACAGAGTGGTGATCACCACCATATATCTCTTCACATATGATCTCCTTCTTTTCTTAAACTATAGTGACCACCAAGCTATCTCTTAAATGGTGGTGTATAACCTTTCTCTCTTAAAATGACACATGTGCACCCCTTTTGTACCAAACTACCCTTTTCAATCCCTTTTACCTGTTTCGACAAAGAAACAAATGCATTTTGGTTTGGGGAGATTGTCGTATTCAAACATAACAGAGAGAGAGTACTATGAACATTCATCACATTCTATTAATACTGAGTTCGTTTACTCCTCTTTACATCCCTTGATTCTAAGATAAATCATTTAGAAGTAAAGGATGTGTGCTTTAAGCATCAAGAGTTCATTTCAACAGCCTTCCGGTGCCTGATTTGATCATCTCCTAGGACTTAGGAGGAATACCGATTCGATCAACGGGTCATTTCGACAGCCCTCCGACGCTTGATTTGATCTTCTCCTAGGACTTAGGAGGAATGCCAATCCGATCGACGGGCCTTCAATGAAATAGAGATTTCAGCAGCATAACAGCACCTGTTTCAACCATCCTCTGGGACTTAAGAGGAATGTCGATTAAATCAACTAATCTTTCTCCTTAGAACCCATGAAGAGGAGAAAACCCAGAGAAAGGAAGCCTGGGCCACGGACTTCGGCAGCACCACAGCTCTTTGATTGTACAGACTGTAGGGCAGTCCTGTTGCGTGGACCCGCGCAAACGATATCGGTTGCGCGGTCCTACACAACTCCCAGGAGACTTCGCTCCTACCTTCTGTCATCCGTTCCACTTTTCTCCTCTTAAAAATCTTTTATTACCTTTAATGAAGGAGGGGAGGGGGTATTTATAGACCCTCGCAGTTGTGAAAATCCTGATCTTAGCGATGTGGGACTATTTTTTAGTGCTTTGGATCATTTTGAACAAAGCTCTTTTGTGCAGTTCATTCCGAGGTTCCGCGCAACTGATACTTTCATTGCGCGGTCTTGCGCAACAGAGATTGATTGCGCGAACCCGCGCAACATATACTGGCTGCGCGGTTCTGCGCAACTCCCTTTTCTTCTTTCCGAAAGTTCTTCTCTTCTTCTTTTTTACCTTTACTTGCTTGATTCCTTTCATCATTTTTATGCCTCAACATTACCAAAATACCTAAACTACCCTTGCAACATGGAATATTACCAAAATACCTAAACTACCCTAGGAGCTAGATTTTTACCAAAATACCTTTGGAGCCGGATTTTACCAAAATACTTAAACTACCCTTGGAACTGGATTTTACCAAAATACCTAAACTACCCTTGGAACTAAATTTTACCAAAATAGCCCCGGACGTGAAAATTACCAAAATACCCCTAGACATGGAATATTTTTTTATGCCTCAACAAAAGCCCCCTCGATCCTTCTTTAATTGATTTCTGAAATCAAATAGAGGATCGATCTTCCTCCGCCTGAAAAACTTGAATGAACTGCAACTGAAGGATGACCGGATGATCATGCTTACATAGCAGACTAGCTAATCATACTTGCATGGCAGACTGGATGATTAAACTTGACTAGAAGATTGAATGATCGCATTCGATCAGAAGATTGGAATGCTCGCATTCAAATGAAAGATTGGATGATCAACTTGACCAGAAGATTGAATGATCGCGTTCGATCAGAAGATTGGAATGCTCGCATTCAAATGGAAGATTGGATGATCTTGAATGGATGGCTTGAATGATTGTGTTTGAATTGAAGACTTGGATAATGGCCCTCGAATGGAAGTTCGGAAGGCTTGAATGCCCCTAGCCAGCAGTGTCGAGTAGATGTTTCACTAGAGAGGATAAAATTCTCTTTTCATTGAAGCACATCTCTGCAAAAGCTGTGACGACTTCGTCCCTCGGCGATTTGATCAGAGAACTCGCTTCCAACACCATTGCTGCTATAACGGTCTCTTTGATCAACTCCAACGATTCTTCCTTTAACTCTGTATCTGGGGTTATTCTTTAATGCTGCTCCTACCGCAACACCTTTTTCCAATTGTTCTTTAATGTTGCTCCTACCGCAACACCTTTTTCCAATTGTTCTTTAATGTTGCTCCTACCGCAAGACCTTTTTCCGATTATTTCCTTTATTCATGATCTGCATAACCTAAGCTTTCAAATGATGATCTTTCCTGCCAAATTAATCGGAATTAGTATCTCAATTCATTATAATAATAATAAAAAAATTCAATTTAGCTTTATGCAATATTGATAATTTTTAACTTTATGCAGTATTGATAATTTTTTAAATTTTTTTTTAAAAAATAGATATTGAAAACTTCTCTTTTTTTTAGGCTAATTGTAATATTCGCTCTGTCATCAGGCTTTGCATTGTATTCTTTGCTCGTTATGTCGCACTCCTGGATATGTCATCTCTAGTTTATACTCCTAAGCATTTCTTCATAGAATTTTCCTTTGATCTTCTCTGATTCTGAAAAATAAAAAAGACTTCTTTTAATTTTCATTTAATAACTTTTCAAAGGATATAGAAGTTACTGATGATGATTCCATTTGTTCTTTGTCTCCATCAGATCCGATACTTGGAGTCTTGCGATATTATTATCCATAATACTCAGTATATGAATTCCTCCACCTTGCATAAGAAGTTATCAGAAAGACCAAGGCATAGATTATTTTAAAGACATTAAATCCTGCCCCCTTTCCAGGTCAGCTTTGCATAAAGATTTCTTTAGAAGATAATATTTTCGAAGTGAAGCTTTCTAATACTCCTAAAGAATGAATAATCTTTGCGGCTCTTTTAATAAATCCAAAGAATATATCCAGATCTTTATATTGTCCGGTAGAGAATGACAATTCTTATTTTCTGCCCCCTTTTGAGAACCTTGTGTAATAATATGACTCTATTCATTAAGAAGGTGAGAGATGAAAAGACCTCACAACTCTTGTTAATATATTAATTGACCTTGGAGACTCGAGCTTTTGATTAGATAAGCATCAATATCTTGAAGGCATTTACTTTTTCTGTAATTTAAACCTGATTCAAGAGAAATGCATTTTTCCATGTTGTCTAATCAATGTTTAAAATTTTCATCAAGCAATTGCATATTTGAGTATATCTAAATTTAAAATATGTATTTACAGCATTTGGAATGCTATGCATAGCTTATGCTTTTTGAGCAATGGTGCTAGTGTACTTTTGACTGACCATACTTGACTGAACAAAACTAAACTTGACTTGACTTGACCATACGACTGAGCTGGCGACCAGATTTGACTGAATTGGACTTGACACTGGGCTCAAAGATCAAGATAGTTTATCGCCAATTTCAGGCAAGGCTCAAGGAGCAATATAGTTTACCACCAATTTCGGGTAGGGCTCAAGGAGCAATATAGTTTACCGCCAATTTCGGGCAGCCAATTTCAGGCTTTGTAGGTCTTATGCGTAGTTGGCCATATAGGCTTGGCTAAGTAGCCTTAAATGATATTTTTCCATCACTGTCGTAAAATTTGGGTGGTTGACCATGTAGGTTTATTCCACTGCTTATTTCATTATCATGAATGGTGAATCCATAGCTGATATTTCGCCAGCTGCTGATATGTTCTGTGAATCAATAATTTTTGGCGATGATAACACTTTTGATAAGCGATTAATAGCGATAGTGATAGTTGCTAATTTTGGCGATTAACTTTTCATTTGGCGATTGTCATTGGTGCTTCTCATTTGGTGATAACTTGATATGCTTGAAAGCCTGCACTTTATTCAAATACAAAAGAAATACATTCTTTGGGGAGAAATATATTTCTTAGTTTTTTATATTACTCACCTATCTTACCTGTCTTACCCCTGTTTTAACAAGAAAACAAATGCGTTTCCGTTCTCGGGATATTATCTTACTTAATCATGATAGAGGGAAAGTGTCAAGACGATCATCACATTTTATTAATTCCAAGTTCATTTACATCCTTTAATCTCCCTTGATTCTAAGATACATTCATTTAAATATGTATAAACATTAAAACATAAAGTTCAAATAGCAAAGTCGACAGTATTTCAGCTTAGATCTCGATCTTCTCCAAAGACTCAGGAGGAATTGTAGAATGAATCTATCCTTCTTTAGAGAAATAAGGATTTAGATAGCCTTCCGACACCATTTTAATCATCTCCTTAAACTTAGGAGAAATGTGAACTTCAGTGAATTATTCTCCTTTGTACTTGAACAAGAAGACTTGAATAGAGGAACAAGAAGACTTGAATAGAAGATTCTTCCAGCAGCATGTCGACTCTTAAGCTTGATAGACTGTAGAGCAGTCTATTTGCGCGGACCCGAGCAAAGGATATGCTTTGCGCGGTCAGGCGCAAAGTCCCCTTGGACAGCTGCTCTCACCTTTAGTCTTCTCTTCTGACTTTACTTGCGGTCTTCTTTCCTTGCTCCACTTGTTCTCTAAACTCTTCAAAAACCAACCCCTGACCAAAGAACTAACGGGGCATTTATAGGCGCTCACAAGTGCGAAAACCCCATCCTTAGTGATGTGGGACAAAAACAAACTACACTCATCTTGTCAATATCAACGCATTGTGATATTGTCTGTGCGGTTCCGCGCAAAGGATTTGTTTGCGCCGTCCTGCGCAAAGTGTATGTCTTGCGCGATTCTGTGTAAAGTCTGCATCTTGCGCAAATCCCATTACAACTTTCTCTTCTTTCAACTTCTTCCTCTCAATCTTCATTTGTTCCTTTTTTCTTCATAATTTTACTCCTCAACAAATGCCCCCTTGATCCGTTCTTTGTTTTCTTCAAAAATAAAGGAAAGGATCAATCACATTCTTCTTCCTTTTTAATCAGCCCGTGTACCGTACTCAGCCAAAGACTCTATAAATAGCCCAAAGTACCTCATTTGCTCCCAACTCCCTGCTACAGCCGCTAATTTTGCCTAAAATATTTCCTTCCGCGCAACCGATATTCGTTGCGCGGTACCGCGCAACCTGTGCGACTGCGATGAAAATTTTCTCCAAGTCTTTTCCTGTCCGCGCAAAGAATATACTTTGTGCGGTTCTGCACAAAGCACTCTTTCTGTTACTTAGCGATTTTCTGACCCTTTCTTCTTGCACCTTTCTCTGATCTCCTTTACTCTTCTTGGAATCATTATTTTCATAATGGCTCGCACCAAGCGAACCTTTCGTCTTGTCAATTCCCCTACTGCTCAACCTTTCATCTTGACCCAAGAGAACTTTTCGCCCTTCTCCTTCTTCTGATCAACCTCCTGCTAAACAAACTACCCCCAAGACTCCTTCATACTTTAAGGAGCCCGTTCTGCCCACCTTCAACTTTACTGAGCGGATCGAATCTCTTCCATCCCCTATTCATCGCGCAATAGCACTAGGGAGTCTTAAATGTCCTCCTAGGCACGGCAGAGACTATGATTGGGATGAGTGGTTAAAAACCACTGCCCACATCTGCACTGATAGCCAAAGGACACCTCCTCGGGAAGACACTCCTCCTGCTTCCCACTTGAAGAAGGCTCGCCGTAACAAGGCGAAAGAATTTGAAGAAAAATTGTTGAACACAAGAAGAAGAGGCTCCAGAACTCATGGGACTCGGTATGAGTCATCGAGGGTATCATGAAGTTTGATAACCCCCACTCAGAAGGCATGATGATAATTCCCATCAATGTCTACCGCCACCAATCTATGCTTGACTATGAACCCAAGGACCACGTTCAAGGCGAAAGACTGATGTACACTGAGTCATGGGCGATGAGAGAACCACGTATCCTTGAAGGGATAATACGGACGAAAAAGCTGCGACAAAAGATAGAAAAATCTACCCCATGATTTTCCTCACGCCTTTCCATAGTCCTCATGACCTTTTTCCTTCTCATTTCCAACGTTTTCGAGATCGCGTCCAACTTTGGGGACCAGAAGACTTCCGCACCAGAGGTCTATTAACTGCTCGACGTTATTATTCTGACTAGGCAGAAGCAATTTTGCTGAAGCATGCGAGTACACTAGCCAAAATTGGTCTTTACGATGCTATAGAAGTCACGTCCAAGTATTTCTATAAGGAACCCAACGTGTTAAAAGGTTTCATCGAGTATTGGTCACCAACTACCAACTCTTTCCACCTTCGATATGGTGAAATGAGTGTCACACTCTGGGACCTTCATCGTATCGCCGGTCTTCCTATAACAGGAAAATTTTATGATGAATTCATCCCTTCCAATAGAGAACTTGCCTTCGTTTCTTCTCCTGATCGCAGACCTTCCATATCTGAAACCTCCATTGAGCTATTCAGGGAAATGGAGAAATTCTCCAATATTCACAAGCTTTCCCCTTTGCAATGGCTTGTACATTTCTCCAGATCCCTCAGGTATCCATGAACCCATGACTCAACTCTTTTCTCTCTTATTCATTTTCTCTTTCTTTTTTTTTTTTGAAGTTTCATCATATACATATTCTCCTTTTTGTAGGTTTCGTGATTGCCGCTCTAAGGAGTTAACACGGCTCCATGATGCAATGAAAGCAAGACCAGAGTATAGTTCATTCGGGGAACTTGCGGCTTTCTTGGCTTATTGGATAAGCCTTGTTGTACTCCCTAGCTCCAAATGGGGAGATGCTGTTCGCCCCACGGTCTTTGTTGTAGCTGGTGCCTTGGCAGAAGGCCACAGATATTCTCTTGCTCCTCCAGTGTTATGTTCCATTTATAGAGCTCTTAGGGAGATCGCCACCCATATAAAGGATCCTACTCTTGGAACTTCATCAGCATACACTTCTTGGCATATATTACAGGCTGGCTAGGAGTCTACTTTCCCTGGACTTTCGAAGCACCTGAAAAAGGATACGTTCATCCGGCACATCTCCCGCTTTGGTTCTTTCAGCAAAGAACTATGGCCAAGAGGGCATATGACTGGGTTGCCAATAAAATTTGGGACAACGACCAGATAGATTTCTTTCAATTCCGTCTTCACCGCTGCATCGAGGATATAGATATGGTTGATCAAGGAACACTCACTCCAGCAGAAAGGATGTTCTTTCTTTCTCTTCATTCTTGTAGCTTCCTTTTCGAGAGGGGACAGAATTCTGGCGAGAGCCCTATTATCCCAGCCGTTTTACTTGCCAATTTGGCTACGATCAGACTGTACCAAAAGATTGCGGACTGGTCACCCGAAAGATGCGTTGTTACGGTACGGGTCCTCTCAACTAGGCCATGATATGGAAGAAACTTTTGAATGTTCGTGTCGATTCATCTTTCATAATTCCTAGTTGCGAGCGCATAGTTCGTACCTCATATAGTTGGATGTGATGTTGGGATCATCAATCATATCTGGTCACCAAATGTCTCCCGGTGGACTCTCCCATCTTTCTTCATCCACCTAGATTTAAAGGCAAGCTAGAGAGCGGGATTGACTTTATCCCAGAGAAGAGTCACGCATCACATAGCGGAGAAATTTGTAGAAAAATACCGCTAGAGGAACCCATTTGTGAGATAAAACCCATTAATACTTTGGATGGGTGGTTCGCTCACGGGGTCTTAAGAGAATTTGAACAAGCTCCTCGTGACTCTACCCATCGAGCTACGGATAGTACTGCAGGTACATCTTCTCCTCTTCCAGCGGAGACCGTAGTGGTTCAAGACGAACCAACTCATGATGCTCTGGTGCCTCCTTTACAACCCACTCGCCCTAGTTCATCATCTCCAATGACCAGATCGAGGGCGCGTTTACAAGCTTCACCTTCCCCTCATGTCTCTCCTGTAGGAACAGGACAAGCGCCTGTCTCTCCTTTAGCTAAAGATCTCGTACCCGAGATCGGTCAAGCTGCTTCCTCGAAAGGAAAACAAATTGCTACTGCAAAAATTGATGAGTAACTCCTGGAGGATGAAAGTTCGGCTTCATCATCAGAGAAAACTGCTTCTTCTCAGCATGAAGATGATGAAAATGGTGAAAGCAGTGAAGGCACGGATGATGATTTTGAAGAAGGCGAAGTTGATATTGACGGGGAAGAGGAAGCAACTGGAGAGGATATTGAAACGGAACACCTCGCAACTTCTGAACCTGAAGCTCTCCCCAGCACTAGAATTCCTACCAAATCTCCTATAGCTGTAGAAGAAGAAGAGGAACTTTTAGATTATGGCGAATATGGATACTCACCAGGTAAAGGGAATTTAACTTTCACATATCTATCTATTTGCTTATTTAATATCAATTATTTATCTAGAGCTATTGTATCTCCCCCCTTTTTTTTAGGTGCTCATGTTGCTATTATCGAGGTAGGTGAGATTTCCCTCTCAGATCCCCTTGCGACTGTATCAGCTATTTCACCGAGAATCCCTTTAAGTCCGTTAGCTGCGCCTAAAACAGTGGCTCGTGAGATCGTATTTCCAACCAAAACCACAGATCTGCCGACTCCGACCACCAGGGACTCGAGTACGGAGGCCAGGGCGCCTTCCCTTGCAGACATGGTGGGGACTAGTCCTCCTGTGATTCAAGGAGCCTCTCTTTCCGCTAATCATGTTCCAATGATAGGTACGGGCAGAGATGTATACATATTAACTTATTTTGTTCAAAACAATATACATCCTTCTATTGATATCTCTTTATACTTTATTTTTCTTGTGTGTTATAGGAACTCCTCATAGTGGGGCAGCCAGTTCTGACTCGGTAGCCACTACATCTGAACTCTCATCTTTCACAAAGATCCCTACTCACAAAATTCTCTTCATGAGGAATTCTCTGTTAGCAATAGTCCATATCTTTAAAGATCCTAAACAATGGTCTGACTTGGATCTTGCTATTGAAATCTTGGAGAGTTCTGCAAGGATGGCCAGAATCGATATATCCTCTTTTCGAGATTCTCTTCTCGGATTCCACGATTCAGTAATTTCTTTAGCATCGGCGGAAAGTGTTACAATCCCTCCTGAAATCTTAGAGTATGGGCAGCAATTAGCTTCCTCACAAGAGCAAGCTTCCTTGATTACTTCCTCCATTTCTAAGCTCGAGCAAGAATACTCAATTCTTTAAGGTCAATTAAAGATTTATACTGATGAAAGGGTAATCATTCAAGATCATATTACTGCTCTGAAAGAAGAAATCTCTCAGCTGGAGTCGAAGAATCATGAGAAGGAATCATCCATCCAGGATATTAAAGAGAACATGCGAACTAATATTCAATCTGTTGATGCAGAAAAGTCAGTGCTGCTACAAAATAGAGAAGTGATCACATCTTTGGAGAGTAAGCTAGCCGACCTTCCTGATGAGGCAAAGATTATTCTTGAAGAAAAATCAAAGCGTGATGCATCTCGAACGCAACTAAAAGGAAATTTGAGAAGGCATATGGAGGCATTCGGAATGGCAGGGGAACTTTAAACATGTATTTTCCGTTCATATGTGTTTTTTTTTTAGCAAGTAACTTATTTGACTTTCAAAAGATGTATTTATGACGGCATTTTTGAGATATTTTCCCTTTTTTCTGAAGCATTATCATATCTCATATTATCGCAATCATGTTTATTTATTCATACTATCATACCGCATATCGTTGCGATTGTATTTATGATGGCCGATTTTAACCTTTTATGCATGTTAGTGCGAGATTTCCTATGTGGGTATTTAAGTTGGCGGTACTATATTTCAATTTAGTCAGTCACACACAGTTTAAGCTATGAGTAGTGGAGCACACACACAGTTTAAGCTCTTAAGTAGTGGAGCACACACACAGTTTAAGCTCTTGAGTAGTTGGAGCAACTTAGACTCGTGCAAGAGTCGGGTCTCACGTGATGGTCTCTGTAACTCTCATGAGTTCACTGGACTTCTCACCGCCTAGGGAGTTCACAAACCGCGATCCATCAGAGGGGCCCAGTGAAGCTACCGGGGCCGTGAACTCGGTTGGTTTTACACACAGGGTTAGCCGCGGTAACTCTCTAGAGTTCACAGAGCTCGCATGGCTACCTTTGGGGTACCAAATCCATGGTTGTCAGTCCATCGATGAGTACGTTTAAACCCTTCCTCATGAGTTAGTACTGGAATCGAACCACAAATTTGGAGGGTCTTATGCATGGTTGGCATAGTGCTCACACTACGGCCCTTATTTCATTCATCTGCAAGAGCGAGCCCATTCACGGGAGGGCATTTTCCTCCGTTCCCTGTGACGCTGCCAGGCAACTATACAGACGGCATGGGAGTTACGCGTGACTAGCCATTTACTTTTTAGTCGTTTAGGCATATTAGTCGTAGGCTTCATCAGCTGCCCGCATGGGTGGGTACGATAGCCTTCACGGGCTTTTTAGGGCCACTGACTTCTCGTTTGCTTGCCCGAATGACGCAAATGATAGGACTTATGCATAGTTAGCCAATCTCTTCTTGATTAATCCTTCCAGGGCCTGATCCTTTTAAAGCTTTCAGCCCTTCTTTTAGAGCATAATAAATTTTGATTTGGCTCTTGGCTCTTCTATGATTTATCTTTTCTCTTTAGGATTTCAGCCCTTTTAGGATTTTGACCCTTTGAGGATTCCTTTGAGGATTCAGCTTGGCTAGGCTACCTTAGATGATTGTAGCTAACCGTATGTTGTCCTGTCATGCCTTGTAAGGCGATAATAATTGTAATCATCGTTATCGCCAATATGATAAACGTGTCTGGCAGAGATCATCGTTACTTCTGATAATATCTTCAAGACGATTTTCATGATGATACTCGCCAAACTTTGTCATTTGCAGGACTCATTTGGTGATGACGATGATTGCCTTCATTCAAGATACTTGCTGAATGTAGAATGTAGTCAATATGCTCGTGAATTTCTTCTTTATAGATTTTCTGAACATGTGGACATGTAAACATGATCCCGTTCCTTCTTGCCCCCTTTTGATATAGAATCATTATGTCGATAATATTCTGGATCAAAATCAGTAGCTTCTTCTTAGGGGTAATATCTCTTGATGAAGCGAGCATTGACCGGTATACTGACACCTTTCCCATCTTGATCGGCAATTCTATACGCTCCATTGGAATAGACTTCATTTACTACATAAGGCCCATCACATTTAGGCTCAAATTTGCCCCCTGTTCGGCGGGTGACCACTATAGGTCTTTTCAACATTAACACCATATCGCCCCTTTTGAAAGAGCAGTGTTTAACTTTTTTATCGAAGGCAGCCGATATTCTAGCTTGATACGATTGCAGTCATTGTTGAGTGGCCAGACGTCCCTCATCAAGCAGATCCAACTCTTTCAGCCTTATTTTAGCATTTTCATCATCTGTTATGGACTGATGTACCGCTACTCTGAGCGATGCCACTTGTATTTCGATTGGGGTGACTGCCTCCACGCCATAGATTAAGGAGTATGGTGTTGCCCCTGTTGCTATGCGTTAAGTAGTCCTGTATGCCCATAACGCTTCTTGTAACTTTTCATCCCAATCCCGCCTGTTGCCAGTAACCGTCTTCTTCAGTATTTTGATGATTGTTTTATTAAACGCCTCTGCTAACCCATTGGACGGGGGATAATAAGGTGTAGAGGAGTGATGAATGCTAAATTTCTGGCATAGTTTCTCCATGCCTCTATTTTTGAAGGGAGTGCCATTATCAGTAACAATCTTCTGCGGAATACCGTGACGGTATATTATGGCGTGCCGGATGAAATTGACCACGTCCTTTTCTTTAACGTTACGTAAAGCAACTGCCTCAGTCCATTTGGAGAAATAATCCGTTGCCGCCAGAACATATTGCTTTCCTCTGGATGAAGGCAGGTTTATAGGACCAATTACATCGAGTCCCCAGGCGAAGAAAGGCCAAGAGGCAATAAACTGGTGCAAGTCTTCTGGGGGAATGTGTATGATGTCTCCGTTAATCTGGCATTCGTGGCACCGCTTTTCGTAATCGACAGCATCTTTGAACATGGTGGGCCAATAATAACCCATCCGATGTATTCTGTGGAATAAATTTCAGCCCGCCTAATGTGCTCCACATTCACCAGAGTGTGCCTCCTGCAATACTTGCCTGGTTTCTTTCTTGTCTAAACATCGTAACAATATTCCATTGTAAGATTTTCTATATAATACTTCACCGCATATGATGAATCTGACCGACCGCTATTTGATTTGTTGCTTCGTTGCCTAATCCTCTTGCAGGATATAGAATTTAAGATAATCAATAACAGGTTGACGCCAATCATCTGTCTTCATCTCCAGGCATGAGATAGGAAACATTTCAACTGTTTCTTCTGTGATCTCTGGAGATGGCAAGAATCTTCTTTCTTCTATAGTTACTTGAAGAGGACTCCTGTTAGGACATGACAGGGCGGCTGCTAAGCCAAAGCATCTGCTTTTGCATTCTCAGATCGCGGTATATGCTTAATTTCTACATGACAAAACCATTCTAATAATTGCTGGGCTTTCTGACAATAGGGCAAGAGTTCTTGCTTCCTTACTTCAAACTCGGTCATCAATTGATTTATAATTAATTTGGAGTCTCCGAAGATGTGCAGCCTTTTTATTTTCATCTACTGAGCTATTTCCATCCCAATGATGAGGGCCTTGTATTCAGCCTCATTGTTTGTGCATGCGGTACCGATCGTGAAGGAGCATGGTAACAAGTCACCTTGAGGGGTAATGAATATCACCCCTGCCCCTGCTCCTGATGCCCGCGTAGCGCCGTCGAAATACATCTGCCATGGGCTCTGTTCTTCGGTTAGCATAACGTGCTCATCTGGAAAGTCATCAGTGATAGCTTCGTAATCTTCCATGGGGTGTGCTGTAAGGAAATCCGCCACTGCCTGTCCTTTCACTGCTTTAGCCAGTTTATAAGTAATGGTGTATTCTGAAATCAACAGCATCCATTTAACCAATCTTCCTGACAACATCGGCCTTGTCATTAAAAACTTATCGGGTCTGCTCTTGAGATTAGAGTTATGTCATGAGAGAGACAATAATGCCTCAGCTTTTGGACTGCAAATATCAACACCAGACACTCCTTCTCGATCGGAGAATAATTGCATTTGACTCCCATCAATGTTCGGCTTAAGTAATAAAGAGCGGCTTCCTTCCCAGTTTCATTTACTTGAGCCAGCAAAGCACCTAAGGAATTTTTGGCCGCGGATATGTATAAAATAAGCGGTTTCCCTTTCATTGGGGCCGTTAACACCGGTGGTTTCTTTAATAATCTCTTTATCGAGTCGAATGTATTCTGACAAGCTTGATCCCATACGAGACGTGAGAATGGTTGGCACCTTCCTGCCAGATTTGAAATAAAACGGTGAATTTACGCTAGTTTTCCCTACAAACTTTTTAATTCCTTCAAGGTCGTTGGTGGCGGCATATTTTGAATAGCTTTGACTTTCTCCGGATCGATTTTGATTCCCCTGTGCCATACGATGAAACCAAGAAATTTTTCCGAAGATACCCCAAATGCACATTTGGCTGGATTCATCTTTAACTGTTTCTTTCGTAATCGACAGAAAATCGATTCTAAGTGTTTGCGGTGCTCCTGATGATCTCCTAATCTAACCACCAAGTCGTCGACGTAACACTCGACATGTTTATGCATCATGTCTTGAAATATATTTTGCATTGCTCTTTGGTACGTCGCTCAAGCATTTTTGAGACCGAAAGGCATGACCTTATAGCAATAGATTCCCAGCGGCGTTCTGAACGCTGTTGCTTCCTCATCTTCAGGTGCCATTCTAATCTGGTTGTATCCAGCATAGCCATCCATGAAAGACATGACAGCATATTGAGTTGTAATATCAGCAATTCTGTTATTGGAAGAGGGAAATCATCCTTTGGACAGGCCTCATTCAAATTCCTGAAATCAATGCACACTCTGACTTGTCCATTTTTCTTTTTTACCGGGATAATGTTTGATATCCACTTTGGATACTTGACTTCTCGAATGAAACCGACCTTGATCAACTTGCTAACTTCCTCTTCAATTAACGGTATCAGGTCTGGATGAAACTGCCTTTGTGCTTGCTTAACTGGTTTTTTCTCTTTAGAGATATTTAATCGGTGCATTGTTACGGCGGGTTCTAAACCTGGCATTTCCGCGTACGTCCAAGCAAACACATCTTTATTTTCTTGGAGTAGTTGACAATACTTCCCGGACTCTTGCTCAGAGAGGCTACCATTAATAAATGTATTCCGAGGTTCTTCTTCTGTACCCAAGTTTATTTCAGGTAAGCTGTCTATCGTTGGCTGCCCCCCATCCTCCATTTGTATTGGGGCTGTCTCAGGATACTTGACCGTTTCAAAATCTTCTTCCAGTGTGTGCATAACCATAATCATATTCACTGACGCCTTTGTTCCTAACCCTTGAAATTTTCTTCGCTTCTCCGGTTCAACCCCAAGAGGGATTTGAATTCCCTTACCATGATTTAATCCAGTGGGCTTGTCACAATCAAAACCCATGTTTCTCATAATTTGCTTACTAGCTGAACTGTACCTCTCCAGATTCTGCGATGTCAGCTTACCGCGGTATGCATTGTTCGCGCTTTCCTTTCTTGCTTTTGTTTTGACTGCAATTTTGAGCTCTATCGGCTTGGGATGTTTGGTATTGGCCTTAACTTGAAACCTCCCTGGAGCAGCTAAAAATGGCCTACACCTTTCAGCATTAGGTAATGGCATCGTATAATTAGATTGCAGAATTCTTAACTTCTCTAGTGACAATAGTATTAATGGTAGCTGCCCCGGTTGTCTCAGGTGCTTTGGTACAAAATAGAACTTCTTTCTTACTTCCGCTGTCCCTGAAGATTCTCCTCTTCCTTCTCGAGCCTGTTCGAGCATCTTTTGTGGCTTTATTTTCATTACTACATCCCTCTTCCTCGGAGAACCCTTTGTAATAACTGGCATCTGCAAAGAAAGATTCGGCTTCGTTATATGGCTTCGCATCAGCTATTACTTTACATTGTACTTCGTCCTTGCAATACTTGAAGCATTGATGCAAAGTAGAAGGTATAATACCATACTGATGTATCCATGGTCTTCCCAAAAGGAGATTGTATGTCGTTACGATATTTATAACGTGACATACGACATCAGTACTTAATGCTCCCACTTCCAGCGTTACTGTAATTTTACCCAGCGCACGCTGCCCATCTTGATTGAAGCCCTATATATCATTCCACTGGGGCACAGATCAGAACGGCGATAGCCCAATTTGCCCACCATTGAAAGAGGTAAAAGGTTCACTGCAGACTCATTATCTATCATAATCCGTTTCACCCTTGTCCCGCAGACGTGACCTTCTATCATAAGGGGCCTATTATGTTCCGTTTCGCTGATCAAATCATCATCGGTGAACGAGATGATTGGCAGACAATCTGCTTGCTTACCATGTATTTCTTGCTTCATTTCTATCAGCAGAGTTTTTCTGACATTACGATTAGGTAATACCTATATTAAAATTTATTGAAAATCCTCTGATAATTTGAGCGCATCGTAGATGCTTAAACGTGCCGGTATTCCTTTCAAATGGCTAACCACGTCATAGACCACTTTTGTCATTTCGCCCTCGTTCTCTTTCCTATCATCGTTACTCCGTTCACTGGTGACTTCTTTCCTTACAATCCCCATTTTCTGCTTTACGGGACTTGCCATCTTCTTCCCTGAGCGTAATGTAAGCATTGCCATATTCTTTACCGATTTCTGACTTTCTTTCCTTCGCACCTCTCGAGCCTTTTCTCGGGCCGTGAACATGTTTATTGTCGCTCTTGTACTCCTTTTCTTCCCTTCACCCATTATTATTTCACCCTTCTCTATCATCTGTTGTATGATGCACTTTAGTGTATAGCAATTCTCTGTCGGGTGTCCGACTAGGCGATGATATCGACAAAAATCCCTTTCCGTGGTTTTTGTCACATCTTCCGGGCATTTGGGTTCTGGCAATTCTATGGTGCCGACTTTTAGCAATTCTCTCATCATAGGAACCACATCTTCCTTATCGAAGTCGAACCCTTCGTGAGAGTCGAGCATCCTGAACCTCTTCCTATTGTAATTGTACTTTGACTGATTCCATCTTTCTTTTTATCCCGGTCTTCTATCTTTTGGACCCTTTGTATCCTTGTCTTTTCTATCGCGATCGACGGCATTCACGGTCGTTCGACCGGAGGTCTTTCTGATAGTTTCATGATGAAAGGCTGGCATTTTGCGCGTCATTAATTCCAACGCATGAGCTTTGGTGGCCAGGTGGCCAGGTCACGGAATGTTCAGATGTCGGCGCTGGTGAGTCCAAATGCAATTCCCGTTTCCATGGAGTTCAAACACATTTTTACCTATTCTATTTCTTCTGAAAACTGTCTGCATGATGCTCCTAGTGTTTTCCATCTGTCGATGAACTTTTCTACTGGCTCTCCTTCTCGTTGTCGTATAGAGGCCAGTTCCGTAATGCTTACATCGCGTTCTGACGAGAAGAAATTTGACATAAAAGCATCTTGCATTTGTTCCCAAGTCCGAATCGTTCCGGGAGCCAGGCTGGAATACCACCGGAATGCCTTATGGGTTAGCGATGACCCGAATAATCTTAAGCAGTATTGTGGTATTGTGGAAAAATTCCCCATACTAGTAATGAAATGTATCAGGTGTTCTTCTGGTGATCCTTCCCTGTTAAATTTTTGAAAGTCCGGGTGCTTGAAATTGGCTGAAAACAGAACGTCTTCCACTTCTCTTGGATACGGTGTTCGGTATCTGAAATGGCCAGTGTTTTCCCGCTCCCTTTCCGTCCTTACAGTCTCTTTGACGACCTGTCTTATGTCATCATGCGTTATTGCTCTCGTCACTGGAACAAACTCTCGCAATCCAATTCCTTAGGGACGAGGACCTTCCTGTTGGCTTCCTTGCCCATTCGTTGCCCCCATCATCGGTGGAGCCACTAATTGGGCTACATTATGCGCCAAAGTAGCTAAAGCTTCCCTGAGATTCCGACACTCCTCCATTAATGTTCTTTGTGCTTCAGCCATTTGGTTGACGTGATCTTCTGTCGTCGAAATATTCTCTCTATTCGTCTCGGCCATATGCACCGTAGCCTCTTTACTGCTTGCCGAAGCCGTTGCTGGGGTAAAATGAGAGTATGTCGATGCGGCAAGGCTTGTAAAGAGGGGAAAGATCGGAGTCTCATTCAATTTCTGCGTGTTTGCTGTGTTGCTAACTGACCAGGGTGATACAGTCTTTGGTGACTTTCCTTGGCTGACACGGGAGTTGGTGAACCAATTAACGGTGCCTTTTTTTGCTCTTTTGTCCACTTGTTCCTTGGAGCGACCAGTGCCGAAAAATTACGCGACGCAAACTGTGGGCCTGTCTGCCCAGGATATATCGCAGGAGGAGCAAGCTCAGGGTTCTTCCTGACTGTACTGCGCGTTATCGGTCCCCTGGTCTTTGGCAAAGATGAGTTCACTTTATGATTCTTCGCATTCCTTGCTCTTGCCTTGCGTGACAGGACCATGGTCCAATCTTCGTCACTTTCCTGCGGTTGAGGTGAAGCGGATATGACTCTGGCTGTCATTCTAGTCACTGTACTCTTGCCGGTAGGATGCGCTACACTTTGGGGCGCCAGTTGGCATATATTCCACTATAAACCCCGTGGGAGTGAAGCGGAAATTCACTTTCTTGGTAAAGCTAGCCATCAGTTGTATGTTGCGGTCGAACTCAGGTACCTTCAGTAATAAAGCATTCGTGAAATTACTATATAAAGAGATAATTGTGAACGATCTTAGAGATGAAGGGGAGGATGTTCCCACTGAGAGTCACCATTTTGGCGCCTAGAAGAAGCCAAAAGGTGACGATCACGTCTACACCTTTTTCCATATGCTAAGTAAGATAATAAAGAGATATGTCCCCAACAGAGTTGCCATTTTGTTTTAACAAGAAAACAAATGCGTTTCTGTTCTCGGGATATTATCTTACTTAATCATGATAGAAGGAAAGTGCCAAGACGATCATCACATTTTATTAATTCCAAGTTCATTTACATCCTTTAATCTCCCTTGATTCTAAGATGCATTCATTTAAATATGTATAAACATTAAAACATAAAGTTCAAATAGCAAAGTCGGCAGCATTTCAGCTTAGATCTCGATCTTCTCCAAAGACTTAGGAGGAATTGTAGAATGAATCTATCCTTCTTTAGAGAAATAAGGATTTAGATAGCCTTCCGGTGCCATTTTAATCATCTCCTTAAACTTAGGAGAAATGTGAACTTCAGTGAATTATTCTCCTTTGTACTTGAACAAGAAGACTTGAATAGAGGAACAAGAAGACTTGAATAGAAGATTCTTTCGGCAGCATGTCGACTCTTAAGCTTGATAGACTGCAGAGCAGTCTATTTGTGTAGACCCGCGCAAAGGATATGCTTTGCGCGGTCGGGCGCAAAGTCCCCTTGGATAGCTGCTCTCACCTTCAGTCTTCTCTTCTGGCTTTACTTGTGGTCTTCTTTCCTTACTCCACTTGTTCTCTGAACTCTTCAAAAACCAACCCCTGACCAAAGAACTAATGAGGTATTTATAGGCGCTCACACGTGCGAAAACCCCATCCTTAGCGATGTGGGACAAAAACAAACTACACTCATCTTGTCAATATCAACGCATTGTGATATTGTCTGCGTGGTTCCGTGCAAAGATTTTATTTGCGTTGTCTCACGCAAAGTGTATGTCTTGCGCGGTTCTGCGCAAAGTCTGCATCTCACACAAACCCCATTACATCTTTCTCTTCTTTCAACTTCTTCCTCTCAATCTCTCAATCTTCATTTGTTCCTTTTTTCTTCATAATTTTACTCCTCAACAGCCCCCTTTTGATTTTGGAAGTATCATACTGATATCTTTCGAAATCAAAATATCGATCATCTCCTGAACTGACAGGTATTGCAATGCATATCTGCAATGAATATGCTTTTTATCGTGGCTTTACATCTTTTTACCTCACTCACTTCTTTTCATTCGAGTATTTAGGCTATGACAGCTTGATCTTATCGATTACTAACGATTCACCATACGAAGCATGTTATCATCTTTTAATGTGGATGCCCCCAGAATTTTCTTTATTGAGTTTCTGTCATTTTTTTCTCTTTCTGTCATGCTCTTTTCATCACAATTTCTACCTTACCGATCATCTTTTGTAGCTTTTTCCTGAGGGGTTTACAATTTTTTGTATGATGTCCAAATCTATGATGATAATGGCAATAATCCAGCCCTTTTGTATTTTCAATTTCTTTGAGGTGTCTTAGCCGAGGTAATTCAATACTCTTCATAGCCAACAATTGATTCAGCGTGGGAAGTATATCTTTTCTTGCAAATGAATACTTCATATGATCTTTATTTTTCCCGAACCTTTTATAATCATTATAATCGCCTGACCATTTCTATCTTCTTCATCGCTGTCTTTTTCCACATCCTGATAATCTTCTTTAGTTTCTTCTTTCCGAGTTATGTGAGCTGGTTTTAACTGAAAAGAAGACACTCTTCTCATCATCTTTTCAAGAGTTTAAGCCTTCATAGCAAAATTACGAAAAGTCTTCCAATCTTTAGTAATCAGGTGGCATGCCAATTCTGGTCTCATGCCTTTTAAATATAGTTCTACTTGTTCTGATTCCCGCAGAGGATGTTGACATGACGCTGCCAAGTCCATCCATTGACTGATGAATTCTTCAACTGATTCATTTTCTTCTTGGCAAATAGAGGCCAATTCAATTAAACTAACTTCTCGGTCTGACGAGAAAAAGTTTGATAGAAAAGTATCCTGCATCTGTTCCCAGGTATGAATAGATCATGGAATTAAACTTGAATACCATCTGAAAGCTCTTCTTGTCAGAGAAGATCCGAATAATCACAGACAATATTGAGGAACTCTAGAGAAATTTCTCATCTTTGCTATGAAATGCATCATATGCTCTTCTAGTGATCCGTTCCCATTAAATTTCTAGAAATCTGGGTGTTCGAAGTCAGTGGAAAATGGTATTTCTTCTATTTCAGGGGGATACGGTGTCTGATATCAAAATTTTTTATTCTGACTTCATTCATTCTCTCGATGAATAGATTCAATAACCATCTACCGAATTTCTTCTTGCGTTATATTCTGAGTAATATTAGGTATTGTCTCTTGAAATCTAACCGCTTGCGGTTGTGGCCTTTCTACTCGTGGTTCAATGTTATTTACGACAGTCACTGTCAGCTGTTGAGGCACAAAAAAATGGCAAAGGATTGAAGCAAGAAGAGATAAGAAGTTTGAAGGAACTTTTGGAAAGAAGAAGGGAGAGGTAGTTTTCATGATAGTGCGCAGGACTGCGCAGCCATTATAGTTTATGCGGTTACGCGCAATCAATCTCTGTTGCACGTGACCGCGCAACGAGAATAACAGTTGCGCGGGACCTCAGATTGAATTGTACAAGACACTTCGTTCAAGATAACTCGAAGCAATAAAAAATAGTCCCACATCACTAAGATCATGATTTTCACACGTGTGAGGGTCTATAAATACCCCCTCCCTTCCTTCATTTAAGGGAATTGAAGATTTTCAAGAAGAGCAAAGCGGAGCAGAAGACAGAAGGTAGGATCTCTGCTGGGGACTTGTTGTCTTATTCAAAGTATTAATGGTAAGGTTGTTATGAACATTTGTCATGGTTTGGCGTCCTATGGATGCCAAAATGGTGACTCTTAGTGGGAAGTCCTCCCCTTCATCTCTAAGATAAATCACCTTAATCATTCAATCACTAACTATAAACATGTTTCGTGATTGAAGGTTTCTAAAATCCGATTACGACTAACATCCATGGAGATCCCCGTAAGAAGAGTGAACTTCCGATTCATCCAGACAGGGTTCATGATAGAATACGCACCAGTTCATGTGCGTAAAAGTAGCAGTGTTCAAGGAACAGCTGGGGTCATTTCTGCTTCGCCCCAATCATCAGAAGACAATGTAGGCTGGACTATTGTGACCTCTCGTAAGGCACGAACACAAGACTTCAAGAATTATGGAATGAGTCAGCCTTCATTAAAGACCAGAGGACCCATCACACGAAGCACAGTCAAAAGAAATCCTAAACTTGTTCCTCCGGCAATTTACCCAGCACAAACAACACACCTCAATTGACGGTACGACCAATTCCCCAATTGACGGTAAGCGACTTCCCGGTTTTAAATGTCTCAATAACTAAACGAACAAAGGAACAAAAGGGAAAAGCATTGGTAATTAGATCACCAACGCCATCCCGAAATGATTCACCAGTATCGACGTCATCTCAGTCGACTGATGCCACAGAGAGTACAAAAAAGCCCGGTGAGATATATCCCCTCCCTTTTCTGCAAGCCCTGTCACATCGGCATTCTCTTATTCTCCTCCGATTACTGCTTCGACGAACAGTGGAGAGGCTGCAGTATTCATGGCTGGGACAAACCCGGATTATAGAGCAACTGCAGAGGATCGTTTCAATGCAATTGCAGAAGCACAAAACGCATTGATGGAAGAATACAGAAATCTTAGAGAAGCATTGGCAACCCTCATACACAATGTTGCCCGAATGGAAATCCCCCAGAATGCAATGGAAGGGCAAGAGAATCAGCTCGACGTTCTTCTACCACAGGGGGCAGGGTCACTAGGGTCCATTCTGGCAGCAAGAACTGTGACACAGGAAGAGGTGAGGTAAGTGGTTGAAGAGGCGGTCAGAGTTGAAATGTAACGCGAATATACTGGGCGCTTTAGATATCGAACACCGTATCCAAGGGAAGTAGAAGATATCCCTTTTTCGGCCAATTTCAAGCATCTGAATTTTCAAAAGTTCAATGGGGAAGGATCTTTAGAGGAGCATTTGATGCACTTTATCACTAGCATGGGAAATTTTTCCACGATACCACAGTACTGCTGGCGACTGTTTGGTTCGTCGCTAACGCACAAAGCATTCCCATGGTATTCTAGTTTGGCACCTGGATCGATACGCACATGGGAACAAATGCAGGAGGTTTTCATGTCAAACTTCTTCTCCTCGGAACGTGACGTCAGTATTACGGAACTGGCCTCTATTCGGCAAAGAGAAGGAGAGCCGGTAGAGAAATTTATAAATAGGTGGAAAATGTTAGGGGCTTCGTGTAGACAACTACCGGAGGAAAAAGAACAGGTTAAGATGTGTCTAAATTCTATGGGCACGGGGATTGCGTTTGGACTGACTAGTGCCGACATCAGGACCTTTCGTGACCTGGCTACCAAAGCCCACGCATTAGAACTGATGACTCATAAAATCCCGGCATTTTACCATGATACGACTAGGAGAGCGTCCAGCAGAACAGCTGTAAACACTGTCGATCACAATAGAAAAGGAAAAGATACAAAGGATTCAAGAGAAAGAAGGTTGGACCAATGCGAAGAGGGTGATAGGTTAAGAAATAGGTATGATGGGAAGTGACCTAGAATGTTGAACTCTCGTGAAGGGTTCGCGTTTGAAAAAGAAGATGTTGCCCCTATGATGGAGCAGTTATTAAAAGCTGGCACGATAGTACTGCCGGAGCCTAATCGTCCAGAAGATATAACAAGGACAAGAGAAAAGAATTTCTGCCGTTATCATCACCTAGTGGGACACCCCATAGAAAACTGTTATACACTAAAATGTATAATACAATGACTAATCAATAGAGGCGAGATAGTATTGGGGAAATAAAGAGAAAGAGGCTCCATGGTGACCGTAAACACGCTCACAATCCGAGAAGAGGAACAAGAAGTGAATAATGTAAGAAACAGTAAAGCTGTAAAGAAGGTTGCAGTAATTACATTACGGTCGGGCAAGAAGATAGTAAGCCCTACAAAACAGAAAACAGGAGAAGCGATTGCAAAAGAAAATAACAGTGGCAAGATGAAAGGAAATAATGAAATGATGAAAGTAAATTATGACGTGGTAAATCATTTAAAGGGAATACCGGCTCGATTAAGCGTTTATGAGGCACTGAAGCTATTAGAAGAATTCCAGCAAAGTTTGATTCAGGCCCTATTTGATCATGACATCAGGGAAACCCTACTGGTTGAGGTAGAACATGAAGAACTCAATGAGCATGAGGACTGCTTCCCAGTTATTTCTTTTTCTGATGATGATATGATCTGTGAGGAAGTCCATAATAGGCCACTAATGATAAAAGGCCATATTCGTGGGAAGAAAGTCAAGAGGATTATGATAGACAATGGGTCTGCAGTAAATCTTTTGCCACTCTCCATGTTAAACAAATTAAACTACTGTCACGCCCCAAACTCGGAAACCGGGCTCACAAAATTTTCGATCGTCGAATCCGGCGCCGACAGCCTCCGTAGAACTCCATTCTCGGCTCCCAGCTCCCATTCGCCAGGTTCTGATCCTGGGATGCTACGAGGAGGATTTTCAATGTCAGTTTGATTCGTAATAAGCATAACTAAAGGCATAACCCATAAACAACAACCAAGAATTCCATTACATTTCCACTATGATAAAAAACTTTACAAGTACAATGAGCATAAAGGGAAATACAATGATGATGAACAAAAACTCTGGAGTAATCTTCCACGTGCTCAAGCCTCAGCGCTGCTGCGATCCAATGTCACCTGCACGCAACGGTCGTGCATAAGCTTATAGAAAGCTTAGAGGGTGGTGAAAGTGTGTGCACAAGGTAGTAGTATGATCATGCAGTATCAAAGTAATGCAGAATATGCAGATGGATCCATAAATATAATGAGCCGTACCAAGGCTATGCAATGCAAGATGCAAGTCAAGCATGCAATCCTCGTCTAAGTCCACATGTCAATACAGCTCAAATCTGGGATATCACCCGGGTCTAGTACACTCTAAACCAGATTGCCGCCTCATTGTGCACAATAAGGTAAGTGGAAGAGACCTCACTATCCGTCTGCCAATATCGGGCACGACTCGTCGATAGCGGACCCATTCCTCGAGCTAGTCAGACTCAGCCTAGCATTGCCCCCTTCACTCGGGCGGGTAAGGCCGCACTCCCTTCCAACCGACCACGACACAGTGGAGAGCGTAACCATCTGATATTTGTCATTCAATGCTCATTTACCCACTCGGTCTAGACGTTGGAGCAACCTCTTAGTACCATAAGGGTTTAGGGACTTTCACCCAGGGATATCTATAGCACCCCATGTAGAACAAGATTTTCGGTATCCAATCCTGCCAACCACGATACGCCTGTGAAGGCTACGGCCCCGATGTCGCTAGGGCGTACAATAACCATACACAAATGCGAAATGCATGAATCATGCTATCCAGTCATGCAATAAATCCTGTGCATATCGTGCGCTCATGTAGGACAATACCGCCTAATCGGGAGCCCATAAACAACCTGCCCAAAGGCATATGCTATGATCAGTCACCTCTCATATCAAGCATACATATGATGCGTATGATCATGAGTCATGAAACTATACTAAACATGTTATGATGAAATGAACTATCCTTACAATGCAGATGGGCTCGGACGGCCTATACCCAACAAGTACGGGCCTATTACTGGGCCCTAGGGAGAGTCGTAAAGCGGACATTTAACCAACATTAAACGTGCAATGTGGACGTCAAACCACCATCGCTCCCAAGCCATAGCTCGCAGTAAACATCATTACCCAAACCATGTTGGGTTCACACATTGTAATGGACCGTAGGTACATCCTAGTGGGCCTTTATTTCATCAAATGGGCCACATTAGTGGGCCTTACATTTATCAAATGGGCTGCATTACTGGGCTTCACCAATGGGCCTTAGGTACATTGCAATAGGTCACAATCCATGGGCCTCAGGGTATATCAAAATAGGCCTAAGCACATGGGCCCTATGTGTCTTAAATGGGCCTAATCCCATGGCTTTATACATATCAATGGGCCTAACCCATAGGCCTTATATAACTTGAATGGGCCTAGACCCATAGGCCTTGGAATACGTCAAGTGGGTCCAATCCTATGGACCTTGGAACACATCAAATGGGTCCACTTCCATGGGCCTTAAATTACATTAAATTGGGCCTAATAAAATGTTTATTTTTGCATCAAACCGGGGCCCAACAGTGTTTATTTGCAATCTAAATTGTTCATAGGGCCCACTGTAATGTTTATTTGCAATCCAATCTTTTCATAAGGTCATGTGGACCTTGGGCCCACTGCAATGTTTATTTGCAATCCAAACCATTTATAGGGTCTCGGTCAGGGGTAGGTCCCACCGTTCAGAATGAATGGTGTGGATATAACACATAAAACATAGTGGGGCCCATCGTCCAGGGATGGACTGCACGGATAGAACATAACACGATGGGCTCCATCTCCGCCGTCCACTGGATGGTGAAGGAAAAACACAAATATTAAGGTGGACTCCCACTGGCCGTCCAGCTGCTGCTGGACGGCGTTAGCAAAATGCATACATCAGGATGGGCTCCACCGTCCGCCTGGACGGTGGAGGCAAAGCACATGCATCACAGGGTGTCCCATGTGGGGCCCACAAGAATGTTTATTTTGAAATCCAACCCGTTGATAAGATCACACAGCCCCGGGTGAAAGGGGATAACAAGTTTCATCTTGATCCAAAACTTCTTTGGCCCAATAAAATGATTTTAATGGTGAAGGTTCAATCGTGTGGTGTGGGCCACCTGAGTTTTAGAAACGGTTAAAACTTTGAGGGGGCCCACCTCATCAACAGGTTGGATGACAAACAAGTATCATGGTGGGGCCCACGGCAGCAGCCGTGGGTGGCTGCACGTCTCCCACCTGCATGACGCGCTGCAGGCAGCACCTGCTGCCTTTCGTGCACTGGCAGAGGCAGAGGCAATGCCTCTTGCTTTATATATATATTTTTTGAAAAACTAGTGGTTCGAGGATTTTAGAGTGTGGGGCCCACATCGTATAAATCCACTCCGTCCATTGGCTTCCCTGGCTCGAAATAAGCCCAACGAGTTCGCTATTGAACTCATTTAGATTTGTAGAAATTTTAAAATTGATTTAAATGGTGAGGGTTACTGTTTTGAGAGGTATGGCCCGCCTGATCATCGGATTGACCTCATTCTTTGGCTCAACGCATAAAATGACCTAGGGAACGAGGTGAATGGCTTGGATTGTTCCCATACATCAAGGTGGGGCCTACACAAGGGCCCACCCCCAAAAAGGCTCCTTTCCTATTCTTTCTTTCTTTCTTTCTTTTTCTTTACAGGGACGTCCAGCATCCCAGACGCTGGACGGTTTGGTCCAAAAAGATAAATTGTGGTGGGCCCTAATTAGGTGGGCCACCACTGATGGATGATGTAGTACAACATATAAGGTGGGGCCCACTTGAAGAAAACTTGGACAAAATAAATGCTTCAAGGTGGGGTCCATTCAAGTGGGCCACACAAACACAATAGGATAAAAAAAAAAGAGAAAATGAAGTAGAGAGAGAGAGAGATAGAGGGTGGGACACGCTTGATGGAGGGACCCCGACATTATGGGCCCTCCCTTGCAATGAATCATACATCAAGTGGGCCTTAAAGCATGTGGGACCACCAAAATCTACAAATCAACGGTGGAGTTCCTTTCTCCACCAAAATGGACGGTCTAGATGACCTTCCTAATGCAATAAACATCATGATGGGGTCCATGGAGAATGGCCCCATCATGGAATGATCATGATGATCCTAGTGGGCCATCGGCCAAATCTTAGGGTCCCAAGTGAGATCCAAACCATTGATCGGTTGGCCTCACTTGGCTCATCTCAAAAACATGAAAATCTAATAGTATTAAGCATCCACCGTCCGATCTTCTTGCTCCTAGGGGTTCCTTAGCTCCTTAGCTTTAATTTCACTGGGTGAGATGAGGAATGGATGGCTAGGATGGGAGATGATGGGGTAAGAAAGTGGGCCACCTTTGTTGCTTGGGAAGAGCTTGGAGAGCTCATACGTATGGAGGTGTTTGAGATTTTCTTTTTTTGAGTTTGAAATGAGAAAGAGAAGGAGAGAGTTGTAAAGGGAGAGAGAGAGAGTAATGGATGGAGTGGTGAGTGATGGTTGTGTAAGAAAACCTTGACTTTTGTGGCCTTTTGTGTAAGAGAGGTATGGCATCGAAAGACTTTTGAGGCATTTGTGTAAGAAAGGTATGGACATGAAAGAATTTTGTGGCTTGCTTGGGAGAAGGTGAAAGTGATGTGTACTTGACATGTACTTTACATGTGATGGATTGATGGATTGATTGATTGATGGGATTGATGTGACACATCGTAGAGATTCCCTTAGGTTTCGCAACACGCGGCGTTTCCTCGCACCGAACGTTGGCCTACAACTCTCCACCATGGTATCGCCTCAGCGCGCGAGTCACGACAATAGAACCGCAGCGACGGCGCGGTCGCTAGGGTACAGATCTTGGGTTGAGTCGACTTGGGTTGATGGCGTATGAATCGGGGTCGCGCGTGACTATAGGTTAAGGGTCGAAGGTTGCCGGAATTCGACCAGTAAAACTGCGGAAGTCTATGGAATGGTACGGACTAAGATACGGGTCTTACAACTACCGTCGCTCAGAATTACGCCCCAGTGGGATGATGATACAAGGTTTTAATCAGGACGGGTAGCGCGCACTTGGAAAAATTACTGTGATGTTGGAAATAAAGGAACTGACTACTGACGTTGTTTGTCATGTCATAAATGTAGTGACGACATACAACCTTCTCCTAGGAAGGCCATGGATACACCAGTATAATATCATACCCTCCACTCTCCATCAGTGTTTCAAATACTGTAAAGACGAGGTACAACATAAAGTAATGGCCGATGCAAGATCGTATACAGAAGCTGAGTCCTTTGCAGATGCAAGTTATTACAAAGAATTTGCCACCGAAAAAATAGATAAGGATGAAAGTGACGTCCTGAAGAATGATCAAGAGAGTGCAATCACAGAAATGGCAGAAAAAGCAGTGCCGTCTAAAACAGCAGAGATCAGCAAGAAGTTCTATTTTATGCCAAAACATTTAAGATAACCGGGACAACCGCCGTTAACTTTGCTATCATCTGAACAGTTGAAGATTTTACAGTCAAATTATATGGTGCCGCTACCGTATGCTGAAAGAAATAAGCCGTTTTCGGCCGCTCCAACAAGATTTCAAGTTAAGGCCAATGAAAAATATTCTGAGCCAATCAAATTCTACGCTTCAGAAGCAGTAAGGATGAGAGAAGTGGCTCAAAATAATGAATACTATGATAGGTTGACGCCGCAAGACCTTCAAAAGTATAGTCCGACGAGTAAGAAAATTATGAAAAATATGGGCTTTGATTATGAAGAACCCGTTGGCCTAAATCACGGGAAGGGAATTCAGGTCCCCATTGGGGTCAATCAGGAGAAGCGTAGAAAATTTCAAGGGTTGGGGGCAAGCTAGTCAATGAATACAATTACAGTCTTATATAGCCTCCCACAGAAATATGTTTCCGTAATATCTCCAAGAGCAAAAAATGTATCTCCACTGACAGTCACGACATATCCAGGGAGCAAATCCAAAGCTAAATGAGATAAAACGTGCTCAATGAAAGAAAACTTCTTCAAGGAAGTAAATGAAAGCCTACATTAGCCTATACTCGTGTTGGCAAAAAGGAAATTGCTTCCGAAGGTGATACTGATTTTGATACAGAACATTATCAAGATAATAATTTTGTATCGAAAGGGGGCAGATAAAGGCATGCGAAATTCGTTATCCTTGAAGATAGATTGCAATTTTGATGCTTCTAAATCATCGTTAAATACAAAGCGTCAATGACAATCGCTGAATAAAAGCGTCGATGATTGTTGTCAGAATAAGCAAGTGCCAATGATCGTCGCTAAGATAAGCAACTATTACTGTCGTCATCAATGGCTCACGCAAGCTTTTCTTATCAAAATTGCTATCATCACCAAGCTGATAAACTATTTCAAATACAACATGGATATTCTCAGAATATATCGGCAATGGCAAAATATCAATTATTGATTCTCAGAATATATTAGCAGATGGCGAAACATCAGTTATGGATTCTCCATTCAACAACAACAAAATATCAATTAAGGCAGCCTAGCCAAGCCTATATAGCCAGCTACGCCTATGACCTATAATCAATTAAGGCAGGTGAGTAAAAGCTATGAAATATATTTCTCACCATAGAATGCATTTCTTTTGTATATTTGAATGAAAGACAGGCTTTCAAGCATAACAAGTCATAGCCAAATGCGAAATACCAAGGACAATTGCCAAAAGCAAAGCCAAATGAAAAGCTAATCGCCAAAATTAGCAGCTATCGTTATCGAGCAATTAAAAAGATCAAGCGATTAGAAGAATCACCATCTAGCGATTGAATGATCGCTATCAAGCAAACATTGGCATAAAAAAGAGAGTGAAGAAAAAAGTAACGATGACCGCTATCAAACAAGCAGTGACATAAAAGTTGCCTGCATCGACGCTAATTATCGACAGAAAATCTCCATCGAAATCGAATTATCAGGTATCAATGATCATAAAAAAAAAGAAAAAGAGAATAGCTATCGCTATTACCGATCAATTGCTCATCAAGGTTGCCATCATCACTAAGCTGATACAAAAATTGACATAAACATAATACGAAAGTCCTTGTGACATTGTCAGCAGCGGTGAAATGTCAACCATATGATCATAGTAGAATGAATCATACAGTTAACTGTATATATGAATTAGCAATAGCAATGGCTGCTCATCATAAAAAGGTAGCCTAGTCAAGTCCCGAAAAAGAAAAAGAAAGAAAAGCCAAAGTCCTAAAAGGACCAAAGCTCAAAAGGGACCAGTTACACATAAGACCTATGAAGATCGCCATTCGGGCAGCGGTGAGAAGCCAGTGGCCCTAAAAAGCCCATAAAGGCCATCGTACGCATACCCATGCGGGCAGCTGACGGAGTCAATAACCAAAAGCAAAAGGCCAAAAGTTGACTAAAAGTCAAAAGCTCAAAATCTTTAAATGACCAAAGGCCGAAAAAGCTCAAAGTCTTCAAAGACCAAAACCCAAGAGCCAAAAGTCAGTCGAAAGATCAAAAGCAAAGGGCCAAAAAGTTGACTCAAAGCCAAAGTGCTAAAAGTCCCCAAATGACCAGTCAAGCGTAACACCCATGCCATCTGTATAGCTTTCCGGCAGCGTCACGAGGAACGGAGGACAAGCCCTCCCGTGAATGGGCTGGACCTTGCAGGCGAAGAAAATGAGGGCCGGAGTGCGCGCATGACAAGCCAACCATGCATAAGACCCCCCAGATTTGTGGTTCGATTCCGGTACGTACTCATGAGGAAGGGCTTAAACCTACTCATTGATGGATCGACAACCATGGATTTGGTACCCCCAAAGGTAGCCTTGTGAGCCCTGTGAACTCTAGAGAGTTACTATGGCCAACCCTGTACTATAAATCCAACCGAGTTCACGGCCCCGGTAGCTTCACTGGGCCCCTCTGATGGATTGCAGTTTGTGAACTCCCTAGGCAGTGAGAAGTCCAGCGAACTCTAGAGAGTTACAGAGACCATCACGTAAGACCCGAAGTAACGCCGCTCCACTACTCATGAGCTTAAACTGTGTGCAACTAACTGAATTGAAACTTAGCACCGCCAATAAAATATAAACGGATGAGGTCATATAGGAAACTCCATACTAACAAAGCATAAAATATTGTTGTTTTATGATTAGTTTCATAGAATGTCATGATAAACTATGTGCCATGTTCAAAATGCAGCAAATTCATGTTGAAATCATGACAAAGATGGTATGCCTGAAACAACGCATAATATAGAAGTGCATGAAAAGTTAAATTTACTGATGAAAACCAAAAGAGAATATACATTCAAACATGAAAAGGAGAGGGAAAGATTACATGTTTATAATTCCTCAGTGATGCCTATTACATTCATAAATTGCCGCAAGTCTTCTTTTAATTGAAGCTGATATGCGTCATGCTTTAATTTTTCTTCAAGAATAATCTTTGTCTGATCAGGAAGGCCGGCTAATTTGTCTTCTAGAGATGTGATCATTTTGTTGCTCCTGAGTAATTCCAACTTCTCAGTATCGGCAGACCGAATACTGACCTCGAGCTTCTCCTTAACCTCCTGTATAGATAGCTCCTTCTCATGACCTTGCAGTTCCATCTGTGAAATCTCCTCTCTTAAAGCTGCTATATGATCTTCAATAAGCTCTTTGTCACCAGTAAGGGTCTTTAAGTGTTCTTGCAACAATAATTGCTCCTGATCTAATTCAGATATCGTGGAAGCAATGAGTGAAGCCCTCTCCTCAGACAAAGTTAACCGCTTCCCATATTCAAGGACTTCTGGAGCAATTTTAATAGTCTCCGCTGATGCTAGAGAAGTTACTGAATCAAAAAATCTAAGGAGGGAACTACGCAAAATAGAAATATTAATCCTTGACATCTTTGCAGAGTTTTCCAGAATTTCGATGGCAATGTCCAGATCTGACCATTGTTCAGGGTCCTTGAAGATATGAATTACTGTTGACAAAGATTTCTTCTTTAAAAGCATTTTGTGAGCAGAAATCTTCGAAGGAAATGGTAACTCAGAGACAGTGGCCATAGATTCAGAACTGGCCCCCCCACTACAAGGGAGAATTCCTGCAAAATGAGTAAGAGATCAAGCTGGAGTGAGAAATACAAGATGAAGAATTTGCAGCTCTTCAAATTAATATATATATATACCTGCTATAGAAGTATGACCAGCAAGAAAGGGAACTTCTGGGGTTGCAGAAGTACCAGCTTCTAACATATCAGCAAGGGAGGGCACTCTCACTTCTGTGATGGAATCTCTGGTAGTAGGAGTTGGTAGGTCAGTAGCCTCGACAGGAAATATAATTTCACGGGCCACGCTCTTCGGCGCCACCAGAGGGGCTAAAGAAACCTGTGAGGAGATCATGGGTGTAGCTGGATGAAGTTCTGCATAGGGGGCAATGCTCGTTTCAATGCAAGCCACATGAATACTTAAAAAAAAAAAGAGAGAATGATAGTGGTGTTAAAATAATGATCACTTGACAAGCACATAAATGTTTAAAGAATTCAGGCTCCCTTACTAGGTGAATACCCATATTCCCCATAGTCCAAGAGTTCTTCATCCTCTTCGGTTACCGCATGTGGCTTTCTAGGAATGGAAGTGGTATGTGGCTTTCTAGGAATGGAAGTGGTAGGGGAAGCTTCAGAGGCTATAGGGAGATGTTCTTCTGCTACATTTTTGGTGGCCATATCTTCCTAGTCATTATATTGACCTCCCCTTCTTTATAATCATCGTCTTGAACTCCATCATTTCCATCATCATCATTGTCAGACCCCATGGGAGTGGAATTTCCTGATGTAGAAGATGAATCTTCACTAGAAGATGAACTTTCGCTTGTCAGACCTTCCTCATCCACTTCTGCAACCGCGACTTATTTCCCTTTATAGGAAATAGGCTAGTTGCTTTCCTTGGAGATCTCCTGCCAACTGGAATCGAGGGAGATGAAGAGACCTGTCTTGCTTCTTCTTGAGGAGTGGGTGACAACATTTGTTGACGTGCTCGTGATCTAGTCATCGGGGACGATGAGCTAGGGGGAAGAGTTTGTGGAGAAGGGACAGGTTTGTCTTGAGTTGTATTTTCTTTAGCTGTAGGGGTCTCTTCAGGAATAGGAGAGGATGCTCCTGCAACATCTTCTAGAGCTCGGCCACCAAGGTTGTGGGGAATATGTTCAAATTCCGCCAGGACACCATGGGCAAACCAACCGTCTAAAGTGTTAATTGGTTTTCTCTCACGGATTGGCTCTTCCATCGAAATCTTTCTGTAAATTTCACCATGATGAGGAGCGCGACTTTTCTCTGGAATAAAGCCAATTCCATTATCAATTTTTCTGCCCCTAAGCTGAGGTGGATGGAGAAAGAGAAGAGAGTCCACTGGTAGGCGTTTGTTGATCAGAAATGATTGGTGGTCCCACCACCTCATCCAGTTGTAAGAAGTACGGACTATCCGATCGCAGCTAGGAATGATGAAAGAAGAGTTGACACGGCCGCCTAATAGTTGTTTCCATATCATGGCCCAGTTCAAGGGACCTATTCCATATCAGTGCATTCTCCTAGTAACCAGCCCACAATCTTCTGGCACGGCTTGGTCATAATCGAATTGGCTAGAAAAACGGCTAGGATAGTAGGGTTCTCTCCAGAATTCCGTTCCTTCCCTGAGTGGCAAACTGCAAGAATGAATGGAAAGAAAAAAGGCTCTTTCTGCTACAGTTAGTGCCCCTTGATCTACCATATCTGTATCTTGAATGTACTAATGAAGTCGGAACGGGAAGAAGTCCACTTGATCAAAGTCCTGAATCTTATTGATCACCCACTCGTACGATCTTCTGGCCATGTCCCTTTGTTGAAAGAACCAAAGAGGAAGATGAGAAGGATTGACGTAAGCTTTTTCCGGTGCTTCAAAAGTCCAAGGAAAATAGACTCCTAGTCATCCGGTGAAATAATGCCACGCGGTATACGCTGATGAAGATCCCAGGGTGGGATTTTTGACGTGTGTAGAGATCTCTCCAAAAACTCGATAAATGGAGCATAGCACAGGGGGTGCAATAGAATACTTCTGACCTTCTGCTAGAGCTTCGGCGACCACAAAAGTGGTGGGGTGAATAGCATCCACCCACTTGGAACTAGGAAGAACAACTATGCTCAACCAGTAAACAAGGAAGGCTGCCAGTTCCCCAAATGAGCTATAAGCTGGTCGTTCTTTCATGTTGTCACGAAGGGTCGTCAGTTCCTTACAACGACTGTCGCGAAATCTACAGAACAAGAAAGGAATTAATATGCAGGAATATGTGGTGAAGAGGAATACACTAGTCTCTGGGTATGGGATACCTGAGTATTCTAGAAAAATGGGCCAGCCATTGCAGAGGAGATAGTTTGTGAATATTCAAAAATTTTCCCATCTCTTTGAAAAGTTCGATGGTGGTTTCTGAGATGGAATGTTTGCGATTGGGAGAGGATATAAATGCCAATTCTGCATTTGTCGGTATGAACTCGTCATAAAATCTTCCTGTAAGTGAGAGACCTGCTATGCGGTGTAGATCCCATAGTGATATGTTCATTTCTCCGAACGGCAAGTGAAGGGAATTGGTGGTGAGAGACCAATATTCGAGAAATCCTTTCAGTATGCAGGGTTCCTTTTAAAAATATTGGGATGTGACCTCTATCGCATCGTAAAGGCCTACTTTAGCAAGGGTACTTGCGTGTTTCTTCCAAATTGCCTCTGCCCAATCAGAGTAATAACGACGAGAAGTCAGTAGGCCTCTTGTGCAAAAATCTTCTGATCCCCAGAGAGGATCACAGTCCTTATAGCGTTGTCTGACAGTCTCGTAAAAATAGGTCGGGAAGAGACTGTGCAGACTGTGAAAGGGAGACAGGAAGATCATGGGATGGGCCTCTCCGATAATTTGCTGGGGTTTCTGTGCTTGTATTCTCCCTTCAAGAATCTGGGGGTCTCGCGTCGCCCACGATTCAGTATACATCAGCTTTTCTCCGTCCACATAGTCTGTGGGTTCACATTCAAGGATGGATTGGTGACGATGCATGCTAATGGGAATTACCGTCATGCCTTCCAAATGAGGATTGTCAAATTTCATGACGCCATCAATCACTCAAATAGATTTCCAAGAGTTCTGAAGCTTCTTTTTATTGTGTTCTTTGATCTTTTCTTCAAACTCCCGCACCTTATTCCGATGAGTTTTCTTGGAGCGAGAAGCAGGCGGGGTATCTTCTCTGACAGGGATTCTATCGCTATTCGTGCGGATGTGGGCGGTTGTCTTCAATCATTCTTCCCAATCATATTCACGACCGTGCTTGGGAGGCCGTTTTATGTTTCTCATGATTATGGCACGATGAATGGGTGAGGAAAGTGCTTCGATGCGACCAGTGAAATCAAAGGTTGGGAGTACTGGCTCTTTGAAGTATGACGGGGTCTGAGTGGTGGTTTTGGTACGCTTGGTCGATGGTTGGTCAGCAGAAGGAGATGGGCGATGAGAAGTATCAGGAGAGTCGGAATGAGAAGGATGCTCCACTTGAGGGTTTACAGGACGGAGGGTCCTCTTGATGCGAGCCATAAAGCGAGGGGGGTTGAAGACCTAAGGAAGGTCATTGACGAAAAGGAATAGAAAATGGGAAAGTCTTGGTTGCGCGGTCCGCGCAATCAAAAGAAGTTGCGCGGCGTGTTGCGGCACTTAGAAAAATTACGCGAATGAAAGATTCGTTGCGCGGCTCCGTGCAGACAATGTTCGTTGCGCGAAAAATTGCCAAGAGAGAAAAATTTTCCAGAGAAAGCAAAGACTCTAGAAAGTGACGAAGGATACGATATTTATAGGTTACTGCGACCGAGTATATACACGACCGGTTGCGCGGGTCCGCGCAAACTAAATGGAATATTTGATCCTTTACTTGTTACTCTGAAAGAACAAATAAAGGATCAAGGGGGCAATCTGTTGAGGCATAAAAATGGTGAAAGGAATCAAGCAAGTAAAGGTAAAAAAGAAGAGAAGAACTTTCAAAAAGAAGAAGAGAGAGGTAATTTTCATGGTAGTTGCGCAGAACCGCATAGCCAGTATATGTTGCGCGTGTCCGCAATCAATCTCTGTTGCTCGAGACCGCGCAATGAAAGTATCAGTTGCGCGTACCTTAGAATGAACTTCACAAAAGGGCTTCGTTCAAAATGATTCAAAGCACTAAAAATAGTCCCACATCGCTAAGATCAGGATTTTTACACGTGCGAGGATCTATAAATATCCCCTCCCCTCCTTTATTAAGGGAGGATTGAAGATTTTCAAGAGAAGCAAAGCGGAGCGAAAGACAGAAGGTAGGAGCGAAGTCTCCTGGGAGTTGCACAGGACCGCGCAACCGATATTGGTTGCACGTGTCCGCCCAACCGGACTGCCCTGCAGTCTGTAAAGCCCAAGAGCCGTTGTGCTGCCGAAGTCCGTGGCCTAGGCTTCCTTTCTCTGGGTTTTCTCCTCTTCATGGGTTCTAAGGAGAAAGATCAGTCGAATTAATCAACATTCCTCCTAAGTCCCAGAGGATGGTTGAAATAGGCGCTGTTATGCTGCTGAAATCTTTATTTTATTGAAGGCTAGTCGATCGGATCGGCATTCCTCCTAAGTCCTAGGAGATGATCAAATCAGGCGCCGGAAGGCTGTCGAAATGACCCGTCAATCGGATCGGCATTCCTACTAAGTCTTAGGAGATGATTAAATCAGGTACCGGAAGGCTGTCGAAATAAACTCTTGATGCTTAAACCACAAATCCTTTACTTCTAAATGATTTATCTTAGAATCAAGGGATGCAAAGAGGATGTAAACGAACTCAGTATTAATAGAATGTGATGAATGTTCATAGTACTCTCTCTCTGTTATGTTTGAATAAGACAATTCTCCCAAATCAAAATGTATTTGTTTCTTTGTCGAAACACAGCCAATCTTCCAATGAGATAGAAATTTCGACAGCATTCCGACGCTATTTCGGTCATCTCCTAGGTACTTAGGAGGAATTACTGATTTGATCAACTAATCTTTAATGAGATGGAGTGTCCTTCAAGTCATTCTTCCTTAAAATATGAAGCAGCCTGTTGCAGTATGGCTAGGCCTAATTGACTCGATCATGCTAAACGGGCCTGAAAAGTCTCCCAGAATGTAAGATCATGGGGTTGTCGCCGTCTGTTCAGCCTGAAACTTTATGTGCAGCATTAGAACCACAAATTATCCGTACACATCAAATTTCAGCTTCTAGATCATTGTAGAAATGGCTGAACTGACAAATCAGCCCTTGAAATCTTGATTTGGGGCCCGCCTGATATCTGGACATGCTTTAGATTTGGTCCCAACGCACTAAATACAGTGGTAAAGCAGATGGATGGAGCAGATTTCCCACGAACATCAAGGTGGAGCCTACATGTACACTACATGTGTATGCAGTATACGTGCACAAGTCGTGCACCGTTATAGCCAAAGTCGGTCAGCGGGCGCTGACTGACACTTTCTTCCCAAATCTTAAAAACAAGCAGCGTCTTCACCACGACTGCCATTTTTGTGTAGTGTGGTCCACTCACTACTCCGTTGAGTGATCTGAGCCGTCCATTCTCTTCAGAGGATGGGCCTTATACTCACCTAGCTCTCCTTTTGTCACCATGCAGGCTCTTGTAAAATCTTAACCGTTAAACATAGGTTGAACGGTTGAGCAGAAAACCTAGTGGACCACACTGATTTCACTTCAAAAGAAGTCCTTCCTTGGTGGTTTTTCATCCTAAATCCAATGGATGGAGTGGATTTTCCGCCTGATGTCAATCAGAGGGACACCAACCATCACAGCATCGAAGTGCGTCGACTCTGTTCGAAACAGAGGCTCCGTCCGTGTGTTGTGGGCCACCATCATGCAACAAAATCTTGATCTGAAGCGTCCATGAGGTAGAGGGAGAAAAACCATTCACAACCATGTTGATCTTTGGCGACCCTGCTCGTTCATATGATTGCAATAGTGATCACAAGCAGACCGTTCAACTGCTTTCCCGGCTTCATTACCTAGGTGGGCCACATTAACAGACAATCAGAACTCACCTTTCACGATCGAAATCTAGAGAGGTATCCATTGGACGGTGTGGATCTCTCAATATATGGTTGTATTGGGCCCCACCAACAACGTAGTAGAAGAAGAAGACACCTCCTTCCTGTTTACACAAACTTCTGTTGCGTGTGTACTCGCATGCATCTATAGTTGCGCGGGTACGCGTAAGCAGCACTTCGGATGCGCAGGTACGCGCAAGCAGCACTTCGGCTGCTCGAGTACGCGCAAAGACCCTCTTCTACTTTGCTTCTCTCTTATTTCTTTGACCCACCAACTGATCCAATCTGATCCAACCCCTCAAATGGAGTAGGAGTGAGGTATTTATAGGCTCCACCACTCTTACAGAGTGGTGATCACCACCACCTATCTCTTCACATATGATCTCCTTCTTTTCTTAAACTATAGTGACCACCAAGCTACCTCTTAAATGGTGGTGTATAACCTTTCTCCCTTAAAATGACACATGTGCACCCCTTTTTTACCAAACTACCTTTTCAATCCCTTTTACCAAAATACCTAAACTACCCTTGGAACATAGAATATTACCAAAATACCTAAACTAACCTTTGAGCTGGATTTTTACCAAAAATACCCAAAATACCTCTGGAGCTGGATTTTACCAAAATACTTAAACTACCCTTGGAACTGGATTTCACCAAAATACCTAAACTACCCTTGGAACTGGATTATACCAAAATATCCCCGGACATGGAAATTACCAAAATACCCTGGTCATAGAATATTTTTTTATGCCTTAACAAAGTAATTTGGAAAGATTAACAATCCATATTGAAAAATGACGATCCAAGAGTACCAACGTGCTTGTGGGATATCGAGTGGTCTCTGAATTAGGCAATTCTAGTCTCATTTGGAAGCTTCACAAGTTACCATACCAATGACTCGAAATAGTCTAAATTTGAACTTTGAAGAGAGAGTTATGAAGGTTACTATTGGACAAGAAGTGAAGGAAACATTCAAGACCGACGACTGCGATGCAACTTACGGATGCTCGAATGGTCTCGGAATACGACGATTCCAATCAGGAATGAAAGAGCACTAAAGTACCATTCAGATGACCAAAAATTCTCCCAATCTAACATCAAATGATGGAGTTATAGGCGTCTCCATCGGATCACGCAATTTGGAAAGATTAACAATCCATATTGAAAAATGATGATCGAAGAGTTCCAATGTGCTTTTGGGATATTGAACGGTCTTAGAATTAGGCAATTCTGGTCCTATTTGGAAGCTTGACAAGTTACCATTCCAATGACTAGAAATAGTCTAAATTTGAACTCTGAATAGAGAGTTATGAAGATTAGTATCAGACAAGGAGATGAAGGTAACATTCAGGACCGATGACTGCGATCCCACTTACGAATTCCGAAATAGTCTCAGAATATGACGATTCCGATCAAGAATGAAAGAGCACTAAAGTACCATTCAGTTGACCAATAATCAACCCAATCCGACATCCAATGATGGAGTTATAGGCGTCTCCGTTTGATCGTGCAATTTGGAAAGATTCACAATCCATATTGAAAAATAACGATCGAAGAATTCCAATGAGATTTTGGGATATCGAACGGTGTCTGAATAATGCAAATTTTGTCCCATTTGGAAGCTTGACAAGTTACCATTCCAATGACTTGAAATAGTCTAAATTCGACCTCTGAAGAGAGAGTTATTGGAGAAGAAGATGAAGGAACATTCAGGACTGACGATTGTGATCCAACTTACGGATGCCCAAATTGTCTTGAAATACGACAATACCAGTGTTGAACGAAAGAGCACTAAAGTAGCATTCAGATGACCAAAAATTGACCTAATCTGACATCTAATGATGAGGTAATAGGCGTCTCCGTTGGATCGCGTAATTTGGAAAGATTAACAATCCATATTGAAATTGACGATCGAAGAGTTCCAACGTGCTTTCGGGCTATCAAACGGTCTCTGAATTAGGCAATTCTGGTCCCATTTAGAAGCTTGACAAGATACCATCTAATGACCTGAAGTAGTCTAAATTCAAACTCTGAAGAGAGAGAGTTATGAAGGTTACTATCGGACAAGGAGATGAAGAAAACATTCAGGACTGATGACTGCGACCCCCCTTACGGATGCCCAAATAGTCTCGAAATATGATGATTCTAGTCAGGAATGAAAGAGCATTAAAGTACCATTCAAATGACTAAAAATTGATCCAATCCGACATTAAATGATGGAGTTATAGGCGTCTCCGTTGGATCGGGCAATTTGGAAAGATTAATAATCCAAATTGAAAAATGATAATCAAAGAGTTCCAACGTGCTTTTGGGATATCGAACGGTTTTTGAATTAGGCAATTTTAGTCCGGTTCAAAAGCTTGAAAAGTTACCATTCTAATGAACTGAAATAGTCTAAATTTGATCTCTAAGGAGAGAGTTATAAGGGTTACTATTGGACAAGAAGATGAAGGAAACATTCAGGACCGGCGACTGTGATCCCACTTACGGATGCCCAAATGGTCTCCGAATACAACGATTTTAGTCAGGAATGAAAGAGCACTAAATTACCATTCAGATGACCGAAAATCGAACCAATCTGACATCAAATGGAGTTATAGGCGTCTCCATTGGATCATGTAAATTGGAAAGATTAATAATCCATATTGAAAAATGACGATCGAAGAGTTCCAAGTTCTTTTAGGATATCGAACGGTCTCTTAATTAGTAAATTTTTATCCCATTTGGAAGCTTGAAAAGTTACCATTCCAATGACCTGAAATAGTCTAAATTTGACCTCTGAAGAGATAGTTATGAGGGTTACTATTGGACAAAGAAGATGAAGGAAACATTCAGGACCTACGACTACGATCCCACTTACAGATGCCCACATGGACTCGAAAGATGACGATACCAGTTAAGAAAGAAAGAGCATGAAAGTACCATTCAAATGACCAAAAATCAACCCAATCCGCCATCAAATAATGAAGTAATAGGCATCTCCGTTGGATCACACAATTTGGAAAGATTAACAATCCATACTGAAAAATGATGATCGAAGAGTTCGAACATGCTTTTGGGATAGTGAACAGTCTCTGAATTAGGCAAATTTGGTCCCATTTGGAAGCTTGATAAGTTACAATTCCAATGAACTGAAATAGTCTAAATTTAACTTCTAAAGAGAGAGTATGAGGGATACAATTGGACATGAAGAGGAAGGAAACATTCAGGACTGTTAAGGACTAAAAATAAGAAAAGAATGGAAACAAATGAAGATCAAAAGGCTGTGAAGGAGAGTTGGAATGAAAGTGTGACAAAATGACTTATAAGTACTTTGTGTGGGTCCACGTAAACGTTACGCTTTGCGCGGTACCACGCAAACGATCTCCTTTGCACGGATCCCCGCAAAGAGACAACGTATGCATTGGTGAAGTTCAGATAATTTGGTGATATTGTCCAACATCGCTAAGATGAGAGTTCGGCACGTGTGAGTGCCTATAAATACCCCTTTCCTTCCTTCGTTAAAGGATCGATCGAAGACTACAGAGAGCAAGTGGAGTAAGAAGAGAAGATAAAGCGGAGCAAGTGGAGCAAGAAGACCGAAGGTGAGAGCGGCCGTCCAAAAGGCTTTGCAAAGGACCGCGCAGCCTAAAAGGCTTTACGCCGGACCACACAAACCATGTGCTTTGCGCGGGTCGGCGCAAACAGACTGCTCTGCAATCTATAAAGCTGAGGAGTCATTACGCTGTCGAAATAGAAGAGATCTCTGAGTTCTTCTGTTCGAATGCAAAAGAAGATAAGCCGTTGAAGTGCACATTCCTCCTAAGTCTTAGGAGATGTTCAAAATAGCACTGGAAGGCTATCGAAATTCTTATCTTCTTGAAGATTGATCAGTCTAGTCAGCAATTCCTCCCAAGTCTTTGGAGATGACTTAAATTCATTCCAAAACGCTGCCGAATTTGCTATTTGAATTTAATATCTTCATGTTATCAATTTGTACATATACAAATGAATATATCTTAGAATCAAGGGAGATTAAGAGGATGTAAATGAACTTAGAATAAATACGTGATGATCGTCTTTACGCTTTTCTTTTGTTATGTTTAAATAAGATAATCCCTCGAGAATTGAAATGCATTTGTTTTCTTGTTAAAACAAAATGGTGACTCTGCTGGGGATATCTTTATTATCTTACTTAACATTAACATTTGGAAAAAGTGTAAAAGCGATTGTCACCTTTTGGCGTCTTCCAGATACCAAAATGGCGACTCTCAGTGGGAACATCCTCCCCTTCATCTCAAAGATTGTTCATATTAACCCTTCATATACTAACTTCACGTGTGTTTCATTATCAAAGGTACTTGAGTTCGACTACATCATACATCTGATGGCTAACTTTATGAGAAAAGTGAATTTCCACTTCACCCCCACGGGATTCATAGTGGAATACGCACCAAATGGCACCCCAAAGCGTAGGAGTCTGCGTCCCGCTGGCGAGAATACAGTGACTCGAATGATAGTTGGAGTCATATCCGTTTCACCTCAATCGCAAAAAAGTGACGGAGACTAGACCATGGTCCTGTCAAGCAAGACAAAAGCAAGGAACATGAGGAACCATAAAGTGAACCGATCTTTGCCAAAGAACAGAGGACCAATAATGCGCAGTACAGTCAGGAAGAACCCTGAGCTCGCTCCTCCTGCGATATACCCCAAGCAAACAGGTCCACAATTCGCGTCGCGCGATTTTCCGCCGCTGGTCCCTCCAAGGAACAAGTGGACAAAAAGAAGAAAGGCAAGGTGCCGTTAATAAGTTCACCAACGCCCGTGTCAGCCGAGGTAAGTTTGCCAAAGACTGTGTCACCCTGATCAATCAGCAACACAAAAAGCACACAGAAGTTGAATGAGACTCCGATCTTTCCCCTCTTTACAAGCCCCGTTGCATTAACATACTCTCATTGTACCCCAACAACAGCTTCGGCAAGCAGTAAAGAAGCCACGGTGCATATGGTCGAGACGAATCGAGAAAATATGCCAACGACAGAAGATCATGTAAACCAGATGGCCGAAGCACAAAGAGTGTTAATGGAGGAGTGACGAAACCTCAGAGAATCTTTAGCTACTTTGGCGCATAATGTAGCCCAAATAGCGGCTCCACCGATGATGGGGGCAACAAATGGGCAAGGAAGCCAATAAGAGGGTCCTCGTCCACAAGGAATCGGATCGCGAGAGTCTGTTCTAGTAGCGAGAGCCATAACACATGATGACATAAGACAGGTCGTTGAAGAAACCGTGAGAACTGAAAGGGAGCAGAAAAATACTGGCCGTTTCAGATACCGGACACCGTATCTAAGAGAAGTGGAAGACGTTCCGTTTTCAGTCAATTTCAAGCATCCATATTTTTAGAAATTTAATGGGAAGGATCACCGGAAGAACATCTGATGCACTTCATTACCAGTATGGAAAATTTTTTCACAGTACCACAATACTGCCTAAGACTGTTCAGGTCGTCGCTAACCCATAAAGCATTCTGGTGGTATTCCAGCCTGACTCCTGGATCGATGCGGACTTGGGAACAAATGCAAGATGCTTTTATGTCAAATTTCTTCTCATCGATACGCGATGTCAGCATTACGGAGTTGGCCTCTATACAACAACGAAAAGGAGAGCCAGTGGAAAAGTTCATCGACAAATGGAAAACACTGGGAGCTTCATGCAGAAAGTTGCCAGAGGAAACGGAACAGGTAAAAATGTATTTGAATTCCATGGAAACAGGAATCGCTTTCGGACTCACCAATGCCGATATCCGAACATTCCGTGACTTGGCCACCAAAGTTCACGCGTTGGAATTAATGACGCGTAAAATGCCAACTTTTCATCACGAGACTGTTAGAAGGGCATCCAGTCGGACGACTGTGAATACCGTCGATCGTGATAAGAAAGACAAGGATATGAAGGGATCAAAAGACAGGAGGCTGGGATAAAAAGAAGGATGAAATCAGTTAAAGTATAAATACGATAGAAAAAGTTCAGGATGCTCGACTCTCATGAAGGGTTCGACTTCGACAAGGAAGATGTGGTTCCTATGATGAAAGAATTGCTAAAATTCGGCACCATAGAATTGCCAAAACCCAAATGCCCGGAAGATGTGACAAAAACCAGGGAAAGAGATTTTTGTCGATATCATCGCCTAGTAGGACACCCAATGGAGAATTACTATACGCTAAAATGTATCATACAGCAGATGATAAAGAAGGGTGAAATAATAATCAATGAAGGAAAGAAAAGGAATATAAGAGCGACAGTAAACATGTTCACAGCCCGAGAAAAAGCTCGAGAGATGGGAAGGAAAGAAAGTTAAAAGTCAGTAAAGAATACCGCAATGCTTACATTGCGCTCAGGGAGGAAGATGGCAAGTCCCGTAAAGCAGAAAATGGGGATTGTAAGGAAAGAAATCATCGGTGAACAGAATAATGACGATGAAAAAGAGGACGGGGGCGAAACGGTGAAAGTGGCTTACGACGTAGTTAGCCATTTGAAAGGGATACCAGCACGTTTAAGCATCTATGATGAGCTTAAGTTATCAGAAGAGTTCTGACAGAGTTTAATATAGGCATTATCTAATCGCAATGTCAGAGAAACTCTGCTGACAGAAATGAAGCAAGAAAGACACAATGAACAAGCAGATTGTCTGCCAGTCATCCAATTCTCCGATGATGATTTAATTAGTGAGACAAAACATAACAGGCCCCTTATGATAGAAGGTCATGTCTGCGGGACAAGGGTAAAATGGATCATGATAGATAATGGGTCTGCAGTAAACCTTTTACCACTTTCAATGGTGGGCAAATTGGGCTACCGCCGTTCTAATGTGCGCCCCAGTGGAATGATGATACAGGGCTTCAATCAAGATGGGTAGCGTGCGCTGGGTAAAATTACAGTGATGCTGGAAGTGGGAGAATTAAGTACTGACGTCGTATGTCATGTTATAAACGCAGTAACGACGTACAATCTCCTTCTGGGAAGACCATGGATACATCAATATAGTATCATACCCTCTACTTTGCATCAATGCTTCAAGCATTGTAAGGATGGAGTCAATGTAAGGTGATGGCTGATGCAAAACCATATACGGAAGCTGAGTCTTTCTTTGCAGATGCCAGTTATTACAAAGAGTTCTCTGAGGAGGTGAGACATAGTAATGAAAAAAAAGTCTCGAAAGATGTTTAAGTAGACAAGGCTCGAGAAGAAAGGGTAGAATCTTCTGGGACGACGGAAGTAAGGAAGAAGTTCTATTTTGTACCAAAGCACCTAAGACAACCTGGACAGTTACCATTAACACTATTATCGCCAGAGCAGTTAAGAATTCTGCAATCTAATTATATAATGCCATTACCCAATGCTGAAAGGTGTAGGCTATTTTTAGCTGCCCTAGGAAGATTTCAAGTCAAGGCTAGTACTAAGCATCCCAAGCCGATAGAGTTCAAAACTGCAGTAAAGACGAAAGCAAGAAAAGAAAGTACGAGCAATGTATACTGCGGTAAGCTGACATCGTAAAATCTAGAAAAGTACAATTCAATGAGCAACCAAATCATGAGAAACATGGGTTTTGATTGTAGCAAACCCACCGGACTAAATCATGGGAAGGGAATTCAAATCCCTCTTGGGGTCGAGCAGGAAAAGTGAAGAAAATTTCAAGGGTTAGGAGCAGAGGCGTCAATAAATATGATTACAGTCATACAGGTAGCGGAAGAAGATCCTGAGGCGATTAAGTATCCTGAGACAGCGCCGAAGCTGATAGAAGATGGGGGGTAGCCGGCGATAGACAACCTGAGGAAAATAAATTTGGGTATAAAAAAAGAGCCCCGGAATACATTTATTAGTAGTGGTATCTCTGAGCAAGAATCTGAGAAATATTTCCAACTGCTCAAGGAAAATAAGGACGTCTTTGATTGTACGATGCGAAAATGCCAGGTTTGGAACCCTCCGTAGTAATGCACCTATTAAATATCTCCAAAGAGAAAAGGCCGGTTAAATAGGCACAAAGGCGGTTTCATCTAAACTTAATTCCATTAATTGAAGAAGAGGTCAACAAGCTGATCAAAGTCAGGTTCGTTCAAGAAGTCAAGTATCCCAAGTGGATATCGAACATTGTCCTGGTAAAAAATAAAAATGGACAAATGAGAGTGTGCATTGACTTCAGGGACCTGAATGAGGCCTGTCCGAAGGATGATTTTCCTCTTCCAATAACAGAGTTGCAGATTGATAGTACAACTCAATATGTTGTTATGTCTTTCATGGATGGCTATGCTGGGTACAACCAGATTAGAATGGCACCCGAAGATGAGGAAGCAACAACATTTAGAACGCCGCTGGGAATTTATTGCTATAAGGTCATGCCGTTCGGTCTCAAAAATGCTGGAGTGACGTACCAAAGAGCAATGCAAAATGCGGTGTTCTGAATGCTGGGGTGACGTACCAACATTCAGAACGCTACTGGAAATTCATTGCTACAAGATATGATGCATAAACATGTCGAGTGTTACGTCGATGACTTGGTGGTTAGATCAGAAGATCATCAAGAGCATCGCGAACACTTAGAGTCAGTTTTCTGTCGATTACGAAGGAAACATTTAAAGATGAATCTAGCCAAATGTGCGTTCGGAGTGTCTTCGAAAAAATTCCTAGGTTTCATTATACAACACAGGGGTATCGAAATCGATCCAGAGAAAGTCAAAGCTATTCAAAATATTCCACACCGACAACCTTAAAGGAATTGAAAAGTTTGCAAGGAACACTAGTGTACATTCGTCGTTTTATTTCAAATCGGGCAACAAGATGCCAGCCATTCTCACATCTGATGAAAAAGGACGCAGACTTCGTATGGGATCAAGCTTGTCAGAATGCATTCGACTCAATAAAGAGATTATCGAAGCAACTGCTAGTGTTAACGGCCCCGATAAAAGGAAAACCACTTATTTTATATATATCTGCGGCTGAAAATTCCTTAGGTGCTTTGCTGGCTCAAGTAAATGAAGCTGGGAAGGAAGCCGCTCTTTATTACTTAAGTCAAACATTGATGGGAGCTGAATGCAATTATTCTCCGATCGAGAAAGAGTGTCTGGCGTTAATATTCGTAGTCCAAAAGTTGAGGCATTATTGTCTCTCTCATGACATAACTCTAATCTCAAGAGCAGACCCGATCAAGTTTTTTAATGACAAGGCCAATGTTGTCAGGGAGACTGGCTAAATGGATGTTGTTACTTTCAGAATACACCATTACTTATAAACCGGCCAAAGCAATGAAAGGACAAGCGATGGCAGATTGCGAAGCTATCACTGATGACTTTCCAGATGAGCACGTTATGCTGGCCGAAGCGCAAAGCCCGTGGCAGATGTACTTTGACGGCGCTGCATGGGCATTAAGAGCGGGGGCAGAGGTGATATTCATTACTCCTTAAGGTGACTTGTTACCATACTCCTTCACAATCGGTACCGCATGCACAAACAATGAGGCTGAATATAAGGCCCTCATCATTGGGATGGAAATAGCTCAGCAGATGAAAATAAGAATGCTGCATATCTTTGGAGACTCCAAATTAATTATAAATCAATTAACAACCGAGTTCAAAGTAAGAAAGTAAGAACTCTTGCCCTATTATCAAAAGGCACAGCAATTATTAAAATGGTTCTGCCATGTAGAAATTAAGCATATACCGCGGTCTGAAAATACAAAAGCGGATGCTTTGGCTAGCCTAGCAGCCGCCCTATCCTGCCCTAACAGGAGTCCTCTTCAAGTAACTATAGAAAAAAGAAGATTCTTACCATCTTCAGAGATCATAGAAGAAGCAGTTGAAACGCTTCCTATATCATGCTTAGAAATAACAACAGATGATTGGCATCAACCTTTTGTTGATTACCTCAGATTTGATATCCTGTAAGAGGATCAAGCAATGAAGTAGCAAATCAAACAGCGGTCGGTTAGATTCATCATATGCTGCGAAGTATTATATAGAAAATCTTACAGTGGAATGTTGTTACGCGGTTTAGACGAGCAAGAAGCAAGGCAAGTATTGCGGGAAGCACACTCTGGTGAATGTGGGGCACATCAGGCGGGTCAAAATTTATTCCACAGAATACATCGGAGGGTTATTATTGGCCCACCATGTTCAAAGATGCTATAAATTATGCAAAGAAGTGCCACAAATGCCAGATTTATGGAGACGTTATACATGTTCCTCCAGAAGACTTGCACTAGTCTTTTGCCTCTTGGCCCTTCTCCGCTTGGGGACTTGATGTAATTGGTCATATAAACCCGCCTTCATCCAGAGGAAAGCAATATATTCTGGCAGCAATGGATTATTTCTCCAAATGGACTGAAGCAGTCACTTTACACAACGTTAAAGAAAAGGACGTGGTCAATTTCATCCGGCATGCCATAATATACCGTCACGGTATTCCAAAGAAAATTGTTACTGATAATGACACTCCCTTCAAAAATAGAGGCATGGAAAAGATGTGCCAAAAATTCAGTATTAATCACTCGTTTTCAATACCTTACTATCCCCCATCCAATGGGCCAGCGAGGCGTTTAATAAAACGATCATCAAAATACTAAAGAAGACGGTCATTGGCAACAAGCGTGATTGGGATGAAAAGTTATAAGAATCATTATGGGCATACAAGACTACTCAGCGCACAACAACAGGGGCAACACCGTATTCATTAATCTATGGCATGGAGGCAGTTATCCCAATCAAAATACAAGTGGCATCGCTCAAAGTGGCGGTACATCAGTCCATAACAGATGATGAAAATGCTAAAATAAGGCTGAAAGATTGGTGTTTCGATAAAGAAACAAATGCATTTGATTTGGGAGATTGTCTTATTCAAACATAACAGAGAAAGAGTACTATGTATATTCATCACATTTTATTGATACTGAGTTCATTTACATCCTCTTTATATCCCTTGATTCTAAGATAAATCATTTAGAAATGAAGGATTGTGCTTTAAGCATCAAAAGTTCATTTCGATAGCCTTTCGGTGACTGATTCGATCATCTCCTAAGACTTAGGAGGAATGTCGTTCTGATCGACGGGTCTTTAATGAAATAAAGATTTCAGCACCATAACAGTGCCTATTTCAACCATCTTCTAGGACTTAAGAGGAATGTCGATTAGATCAACTGATCTTTCTCCTTTAAACCCATGAAGAGAAGAAAGCCCAGAGAAAGGAAGCCTAGCCCATGAACTTCAGCAGCATGACGGCCTTTGGACTTCACAGACTACAGGGTGGCCTGTTTGCGCGGACTCTCGCAACCGGTATTAGTTGCGCTGTCCTGCACAACTGCCAGGAGACTCTCTTCTACCTTCTGTCTTCTGCTCCGCTCTGCTCCTCTTGAAAATCTTCAATTACCCGTAATGAAGGAGGGGAAGGGATATTATAGACCCTCACACGTGTGAAAATCCTGATCTTAACGATGTGGGACTATTTTTTAGTGCTTTAGATCATTCTAAACAAAACCCATTTGTGCAATTCACTCTGAGGTCCCGCGCAACTGATACTTTCTTTGCACGGACCTGCGCAACTGAGATTGATTGCACGGAACCGTGCAACCATTATCCTGTGCACTCTCATGAAAGCTATCTCTATCTTCTTCTTTCCGAAAGTTCTTCTTATCTCTTTACCTTTCCTTGCTTGATTCCTTCACAATTTTTTATGCCTCAATAGATGCCCCCTCGATCCTTCTTTGATTGATTCCTAAAATCAAATGGAGGATTGATCTTCTTCTACCTGAAGAACTTGAATAAACTGCAACTGAAGGATGACCGAATGATCTTTCTTTCATGGAAAACTGGATAATCATCCCTGTATAGCAGAATGGATGATCATGCCTATCCAGAAGATTGAACGATCGCATTCGATCAGAAGACTAGAATGCTCGCATTCAAACGGAAGACTGAGTGATTACGCCTGAATAGAAGACTTGAATAATGACACTCAAACAGAAGACCGGGAGGCTCATGCTTGAACGGAGGACTCTTGCGTTTGAATGAAAGGCTTGAATGATTGCATCCTACTGGATGACTTGAAGGAAGACACTCGAGCGAAAAACCAGAATGATGGTGCTCGAGCTAAAAACTTAAATGCCCCAGTCAACAGTGTCGAGCAGATGCTTCACTCAGAGAGTATAAAATTCTCTTTTTATGGAAGCACACTTCTTCAACAGTCGTGACGGCTTCATCTTTGAGCGACTTGATCAGAGAGCTTTCTTCCAACACCGTTGCTGTTATAACGGTCTCTTTAATCAACTCCAACAATTCTTTCCTTTTGATCAACTCTAGTAATTCTTTTCTTCAACTTTGTATCTGGAATTGCTCTTTAATGCTGCTCCTACTGCAACATCCTTTTTCAATTGTTTCCTTTACTCACGATCTGCATAACTCAAGTTTTCAAGTGATGATCTTTCCTGCCAGATGAATCGGAATTAGTATTTTAATTCATTATAATTTTCAATGTAACTTGATAATTTTTGAAATAGATTGAAATTTTCTTCTCTTTTTAGACTGAGTGTGGTATTCGTAATATGATTTAAGCAATATTTGAACTTGTCATCGTGCTTTGCGTTGTATTCTTTATATCGTACTCTTGGAGATTTGAGTTCTTGATAATAGCCAATATCTTGGGGGCATTTTACTGTTAATGTAATTGGGAACCTGATTCTAGAGAAATGCATTCTTACATATTGTCTAATCAATGTTTAGAATTTTGCACATTCGAACCTATCTAAAGTGAAACATGAATTTTCTATATTCTAAATATCGCACAGTTTATGCTTTGCATATTTGAACAAAAACATATATATATATATATATATATATATATATATATATATATATAATGAGATATATATCTATAACATTGCACCTCATTTATCATGACATTCTATGAAACTAATCATAAAGCAGCAATATTTTATGCTTGTCAGTATGGGATTTCCTACATGACTTCATTCGTTCATATTTTATTGGTGGTACTAAGTTTCAATTCAGTCAGCTGCGCACACACTTTAGGCTCTTGAGTAGTGGAGCAAATTTACTTGGACTCTAGTTAGAGTCGGGTCTTACATGATGGTCTCTGTAACTCTCTAGAGTTCGCTGGACTTCTCACTGCCTAGGGAGTTCACAAACTGCGATCCATCAGAGGGGCCCAGTGAAGCTACCGGGGCCATGAACTCGGTTGGTTTTACGCACAGGGTTGGCCACGGTAACTCTCTAGAGTTCGCTGAGCTCACAAGGCTACCTTTGGGGGTACCAAATCTATGGTTGTCGATCCATCGATGAGTAAGTTTAAGCCCTTTCTCATGAGTTAGTACCGGAATTGAACCACAAATCTAGGGGGTCTTATGCATGGTTGGCCTATCTAAAGCGCACACTGCAGCCCTCATTTTCTTCACCTATAAGGTCGGGCCCATTCACAGGAGGGCTTGTCCTCCATTCCCCGTGACGCTGCCGAAAAGCTATACAGACGGCATAGGGGTTACGCTGACTGGTCATTTGAGGACTTTTAGCACTTTGGCTTTTAGTCGACTTTTTGGCCTTTTGTTTTTGGTCTTTCAGTTGAATTTTGGCTCTTTTACTTTTGGTCATTGAAGACTTTTAGCTCTTTTGGCCTTTGGTCATTGGAAGACTTTGAGCTTTTTTGGCTTTTTTTGTCAACTTTCGGCCTTCTGGCTTTTGGTCTTTGACTCCGTCAACTGTTCGCATGGGCATGCGTACGATAGCCTTCATGGGCTTTTTAGGGCCACTGGCTTCTCACCGCTGCCCCAATGGCGATCTTCATAGGTCTTATGCGTAGCTGGTCCCTTTTGAGATTTGGTCCTTTTAGGACTTAGTTTTTTTTTTTCGGGACTTGACTAGGCTTCCTTTTTATGATAAACAGCCATCGCTATCGCCCATTATGTATATACAGTTGACTATATGATTCATTCTACTATTATCATACGGTTGATCAATAATTGACATTTTGCTGCTGCTGACAATGTTATAAGGACTTTTGTATCGTGTTTAAAATAATGTATTAGCTTAGCGATGATGGCAACTTTGATGAGCGATTGATTGACAATAGCAATAGCTGTTCTCTTTTCTTTTTATGATCATCGATACCTGATAATTCGATTTCGATGGAGATTTTCTATCGGCGATGAACATCAATGCTTAATAGTGATCATCGGCACTTTTTTTTTTGTTCATGGAGATTTTCTATCGGTGATGAGTGTCAATGCTTGATAGCGATCATCGATACTTTTTTGTTTGGTGACGATTTAATATGCTATCTTCAAATGTCTTGGAAGACTGAAGACTTTTGGCGATGATCTAGCATGCTGTCTTAGAAGACGATGATAGGTATTTTTTCCTGAAATTGCTTATCTTCTTCGTCTTTCTTTATTTACTATCATATGATCTTGATATGCTTTGTCATATGATTTTGATATGCTCGCGAACTTCTTCCTTATTCATCCTATTCATCTTACCCCCTTTTGATACAGAATTATTATCTTAGTAATGTTCTGTATCAAAATCAGTAGCGCCTTCGGAAGCAATTTCCTTTTTTTGTCAACGCGAGTATAGGCCAACATAGGCTTTCATTTACTTCTTTGAAGAATTTTACCTTCATTGAGCACACTTTATCTCATTTGGCTTTGAACTTGCCCCCTGGATATGATTGTGACTATTACTGGAGATATATTTTTTTGTTCTTGGAGATATTGAGGCAGCATATTTCTGTGGGAGGCTACACGATTGCAATCGTATTCATTGGCTAGCTTGCCCCCTTTTGATGCAGAACCATAACTCTGATAATTTTCTGGAGCAAAATCAACAAATATATTGTAACACCCCGGATTTTTTGCCAACCTGGAATTAGATATCCTTAGGCAATGGGTGAACCATTTCACTCTCAATGATCAATCCCAAGGTCTAAAAATCAATCTTTCCCTGTTTCCTTCAAAATCTCACCCTTCATCACCTCATTCTTCGAATTTCTCAAAGTGCTTCCATATTAGACACAAATCCTCAAGTGTAAATAGTAAATACCACTAATCCTAAGGTCTTTATGATGAAGAACCTAGAAACACTAATAGGATCGCAGTTTCGCCAATAGGCGAAGTCTACACAGCTCGTTCGTTTCGATCGAGTCCATAATGCATCTCAAGTCGTGTGAGGCAACCTAAGTAGCCAGCAGGTTGTTAGGAGGCGGGTTTGTGATGATCCTAGGAGAATTTCAAACCCAAAAATACATGTCCTTGGGTCGTGGGACAACAACAACCCTTTCACTCAATCGCTAGGGCTTAAAAACCCCGTTTCACTCAATTCCTTCAAAATCTTTCCTCTCACCACCCCATTCTTCAATTATTTCTCAGTATTTTCATGTTAGGAATTAATCCTAATGTGAAAATGATATAAAATCATACTTAGACAAAATTTTATAATGAATAGTAAAAATAAATGAAAATTAGCCTTTTGGCCATTCCAAATTTGAAATATTTTATAACAGATGAGTTAGTTGGATAGATTATCTTCTCCTACCCCAAAATCATATGTTACATGATACATAAGTTCATTCTGGTTTACAGACTGGCCCCGGAACACCCCAAATGAAGTTTTGGGCCTCTCTAGGCCAAACCACAATGAACCAAGGTACGCCCCATACTTTTTTGGGACCTTAGGGGCAGGGGGAACCCAGCCCACATGGCCAGAGTTGCCATCTTGCAACTTCGTCGGTGATGGCATCGTCGATTCCGTAATGCATCCCCGGTCAAATTCATCATCTGGGCCGGAGCTTTGGGCAGGAGGTGTTTGGGGTGCTGTATAGCCCCCTGGTATACGGTCCGAACCTTTAAACCCCCCAAAAGAAGTACTTCCTTCACAAAGTGACCCTCTAAGCTCTCCTTTCGCTCCAAACATCCGATTTTTGGTAAAAACCACCCCTCCAAATTCTTCCTTCTTTCGTTTCCAAATACCCTCACTCCACCCTTCGAATATCATCTCAAACAGAGATCATTATACACTACTTCCTTTAGAAATCTAATGAGAATCACCTAGCGCTGCACTAGACGACCTGTGAAATTCGCACCAATCACTTTCAATACGATCTGCTAGAGGATAGGTGACGCTACAATACCGTAAAGCCTGAGATCAAACTCTATTCCCGATTACTCTCTGGAGCACCTTGAAACTTTGTATCGGCTTTGGACCGCAAGTCGGAAGTCCGATTATCCCAAACTTAGACGAATATGACCGCCTAGTTGGACTTGACAATCACCTCAAAAATCAAGTCCAAATGATGTCCCACGATGATTTCCTTAGGTCCAGAGTGAAGAGAGTGAGAAAGGGGTTAGATTTAGAAATTTTAATTCAAATCCGGCACGTGATGTAACGCCCGTGAAAAATCCGTACTTGGGCTCGAGTACCAACTCGACCCGAAATCGCGTAAAATTAATTTCCATGGAAATTTAGCGTAAGTTAGCTAGCGCAACGCTAGAGTAGCTGGGAAATAGTCCCTGATCACTTTAAATACGTTCTACAAGACCCAAATCGAGTAGAACAAACAACTCTACAATACTCTATAACCTCGGATCAAACACTAAGCAGGTTTGTTCTCTGGACCACTTTGAATTTTTATATTGGATTTAGACCGCACGTCGAAGGTCCGATACTTCCTATCTTAGACCGTTAGAACCGCCCAGCTGGACTTGACAATCATCTCGAAAATCAAGTCAAACCGATAATCACAAACTATTTCGTTGAACCCGGACTGAAGAGACCGCGAATAGGGACGGAATTGGAATTTCAAATTCAAATCTGGCACACGACTTGACGCGTCAGTATTAAGCGTTCTGACCGTCAGAATTCATCCAGATTACACCCTCGGATCAGGAAAAATTTCTATTTATTATCATGAGACTTTCAGCCCTGATCTACGTGCGGTGACCGCTGAACTGAAACTGGTCCGCCACGTGCGATCTGTGAACCCTGCCAGACTAAAAACTTAATACGTGCTACATCTGGTATGCATGAGCTTAAGTCCGATCGCAATCGACCAGGGGACCACCAGAAAGCAACTTTTGGGCCGAAACAGCCGCGAAATGGATAGGCACCAAGTAAACTTCGTTCCGGAGCCTGTTTCTGGTATTTTTAAGCTTATAAAAGGGGTTGAAACCCTCATTTCTCTCTCCCATCCGAAAATTGCAAACCCTAGAGAAAAGGAGAGAGAGTTTGAGAGAGAGATTGGAAGGGATTTTTCCCGTTTCCGAGCCGCCGATTGCTACTGTTTCAGCAACTCTTCCCAATCACCTGGACGGTGATTTCTCCGCTTTTTCAGGTATGAAACGACCCTAAAAGTTGCTGATTTAGGGATTACTTGGATTCGTAGTGTGTTAGCTAACGTATTTCGTAAAACAGGTTCTCCTACTGCCGTAGACGAAGCGTACACGCTCCGTTCGAAATCCCGCATCCGTAAGAGACTAGATGAGGATTTTAGACGCTTTGATTGACGATTTACAACGCTTTCAATGTCGTTTAATAGTAGATTATCGACGGCACCGCCGTTTGACATGTACAACATGCTCTCCGTTTCCTGTTTCGTAAATTAACGAAGAATATGAGATTTAGGGCATTTTAGTCATTTGTAGGAAGTACGGTCTACATCCATATTTTGCTGACGTGAATGACATGGTTTGTTGTCGCATTAGGAATTTAGGAATGCGGGTATAATTAGTTTGGCGAAGAGATTCGCCTAGTTGCGCACTTTGGGTCGACATACTATATGTAGCCTTAAGTGTGTAGTGTATGTGTTTGTTTAAATGCTTGTATTAGTATGTATTGAATTAAATGACATTATGTGGTAGTTTGAGATTGATTTCTTAGTTAATATCCTGACCTAAATGATTTCCTACATGTTGACCATATGCATGATTCCATTACATGCGTGGAATGTATGTGTTTGAAGATTTGCTTAAGTTGAATGTTATAACATGTGTTAACATGCTCACATGATTGTATTTCAATTCCAATACTCTTACATAGATTGCTGATGTGATTCCATAATTGTTTGGGACTAGACTTAGTCCAGGCAGTCGGTAACTGAGCGAATTCGTGGCAGACTGGTCATAGCCACGAATGACGCGTCGATGAACGTGATTCGTGCTTGGAGTTGGCGGCAGTGGTTAGGCCACGCGAAGTGTTTTACGCACTTCATGTCGTTCGACTTGAGATGCGATCGCGCTAGTCGAGCCAGTCAAGTAACCCGACTGGCCGATGTATGTTCACCTTGTATGTGTCATAACTGCTTGAACCTAGGGTACTGAACTTACCACTGAAAACCCTGTTAACCATGGTACCTTGATCCACGAAGACTCATGAGCCGGGCATGGTGGTATGGGACACCGTAGTCGAGCTGTCGGCCTACGCTGGGGCCACAAACCTCCCCGTAGTGACCAGTGAGCACCTAGACTCATGAGCAGATTATGGTGGTATGGGACACTATATTCTTGCTGTCGGCCTACACTGATCAGGCGACGAGCCCTTTGTAGTGACCGCGAGCGTATTCTGAGTCCACGAGAGGCGACGACCCTTCCGTTGCAGTAGAGTACAGTAGGCCTGTATTGATAAGGTGATGGGGGAGCGGTGCAACAAGTGCGAGCAACAGCCCTGGCAGCCCTTGCAGTGACCTACGAAATATACATCGTATGAGATTACTAGGAGTGACGACCCTAGATAGGATCTGTGTTGGGATTGATACAAGGAAAGTACCTTAGTTTCCCAATCCTGCTGTTTGAATGGACTAATAACAACTTGGAAATCATATCACCATAGCATTGCATGTGCCTGGAAGATGTGGAGCACTCTAGGGAGTGTGGCATGCCGTGGTCGTAAGATATTACCGCATGAGGGTGATCGTCGGTGAGGGCATACATCACGTCATGTCATCTTGCATTAACAACAGTATTAGGATTGTCTGATTTACTGCTTTACTATTATCGCGTGATTGAATTGTGAACATGCTAATCTTTGCTCTATGATTCCACTGAGTTGATCACTCACTCCCACGTTACGGGATGGTGTTTGCAACACCCACCAGACCCTGTTGTAGATGCAGGTGAGGCCGAGATCCAGGAGGTGGAGCCAGAGATCGACGAGGACCAGGACGAGTTCTCGTATATGCAGTATCACGACGGCTTCCCATAGGCAACCTGGATCGATGGGGTTTCAGTGGGACTATTTTGAACATTTTATTTTTGTTCATGTGAATGTATATGAGGCTCAGAGATGTAGTCATACTTTGAAGACAGATGAGATTTACTTTATTTTTCCATACAGTGATATATATATTGTTTAGTCTTCTGCTTGCTTTTATTACTGGATCTGAAGTATGAATTGCAGTTTTGGTATACTTTTACTCATGTGAATGCTTTAAATCAGACAACATTGAATCATAATCATTTTTGTTGCATAAGTGACGGTCTGGAACTCGGGAGTTGAGTTTATACACGACCCCCGATTTTCAGGGTGTTACACGTGACTTGGCGCGTTATTATTAAGCGTTCTGACCGTCAAAATTCAGCTAAATTACACCCTCAGATCAGGAAAAATTTCTCTTTCATATCATGAGACTTGTAGACCTGATCTAGGTGCGATAACCGCTGAATTGAAAAGGGACCACCACGTGTGATCTATGAACTCTACCAGACTGAAAATGGGGTGTGAGCAACATCCAGAGACCATGAGCTTAAGTCCGATCGCATTCGGCCAGGAGACCTCCCAAACTGCCCTTTTGGATCGAAACAGCTCCGTTTTGGTTATAACTTAAGTGTACTTTGTTCCCAAGCCTAATTTGGGAAGGTTTGAGGTTATAAAAGGGCTTTAAATCCTCTCATATCTCTCCCATCCGAATTTACTAAGAACCCTAGATTGGGAGAGAGAGAAGGTGAGAGATTTTGAGAGAGTGTGGGAGTGATCTTCCTGTCACTTGCTGCACCTGCTACACGTGCTAAAGCTACGCATCCCAATCACTTTGTTGGTGATTCCGACACACATATATAGGTAAGGAAAAACCCTAACCACTTGCTGATTTGGAGTTTCCTTCGATTCATTAGCGATGTAGCTTATGTAGCTTGCATTAGGTCGCCTGTTCGCCGTGGATGAAGCGTATACGCTCTGTTTGAATCAATACACATATAGGGTAAAAGGTGCAGATTTTAGACGCTTTGATTGAATGATTTCAAAGCTTTCAATGTCGTTTAATAGTAGATTATCGATGAGCATGCCGTTTGACATGTAGAACATGCTGTCCTTTTTCCGTTTCGTAAACGTATGGTAATTATGAGATTTAGGGTATTTTAGGCATTTATAGAAAATACTGTATACGTCCGTATTTTGCTGAAATGCTTGACATGTAAATTTATCGTGTTATGATATTATATATGCGTGTATAATCTGTTTGGCGAAGAGATTCGCCCTAATGCGCACTTTGGGTCGACATACGCTATGCAGACTAAAGTGTGTAGACTAAGTGTTTGTATAAATGTTTGTATTAGTATGTATTGGGTAAATGGTGTTGTGAATTAGTTTTGAGATCGAATTCTTAATCAATATGCTGATATATATGATTTCCACCATGTTGCCTATATGAATTGATTTCATTATATGTATGGAATACAAGTGTTGGTTGATTTACTTACATGGTATGTTATAACACGTTGTCAACATGCTTGTATTGTTGTATTTCATTTCTGTTACTCACACATGATTACTGATGTTGTGCACAAATGCTTGGGGCTATACGTTAGTCCAAGCAGTCGGTAATGGATTGAATTCATGGTTGGCTTTTATTTGCCACGAAGGACGCGTCGATGAACCCGAGTCGTGTCTTGGGTTGGTGGCAGTGGTTAGGCCACACGAAGTATTTTATGCACTTCATGTCGCTCAGCTTGAGATGCGCTCGTACTAGTCGAGCCCGTCAAGTAACCCGACTGGCCATTGTATGTTCACCATGTATGTGTCATAACTGCTTGAACCTAGGGTACTAAAGTTACCATTGGAAACCCTGTCAACCATGGTACCTTGATCCATAAAGACTCATGAGCCGGGCATGGTTGTATGAGACACCGTGGTCGAGCTGTCGGCCTATGCTGGGGCCACAAACCTCCCCGTAGTGACCAGTGAGCACCCTACTCTAAGTAGATTATGGTGGTATGGGACACTATATTCTTACTGTCGGCCTACACTGATCAGGTGTCGAGCCGTTTGTAGTGACCTTGAGTTTATCCTGACGCCGCATGGGGGCGACGAGTCCTGATGCAGTCTTAAGGATAATTAGACCCGTATTGATAAGGTGATGGGGGAGAGGTGCAACGAGTGCGAGCAACAGCCCTGGCAGCCCTTGCAGCGACATATAAATATAACATCGTATGAGATTACTAGGAGTGACGACCCTAGACAGGATCTGTGTTAGGATTGATATAAGCAAGGTACCTTAGTTTCCCAATATTGCTGTATGAAAAGGACTAATAATAACTTGGTAATCATATCCACATTGCATTGCATGTGCCTGGAAGATGTGGAGCACTGTGGGAAGAAAGCATGCCACGGGCATAAGATGGTGCCGTATGAGGGAGATCGTCGGTGAGGGCATCTATCATTTCATGTCATATTGCATTAATAATAGTATTTAGGAATGTTTGATTTATTTCTTTACTATTATCACATGATTGATTTGATAACATGTTAATCTCTGCTCTATTATTCCACTGAGTTGATCACTCACTCCCACGTTATGGGATGGTGTTTTCGGACACCCACCAATCCCTATTTTAGTTGTAGATGATGGCGCTGCTTGTGAAGTGGAGCCAGACTTGATGATGAGGAGGAGGATCCCTCCTTTATGCGTGTTCTGATCGACGAGATTTAAGGGAGGTTGATTAGATGCCTTGATACTTGTCATTTTATAGTATTGGAGCACTCATGTATATTCTTTTGATCATTTTTGGAGTATACATGTATATATTTAACCTGGTAACATGTTCACACTCTGGAGACATACAACAGTTTATATAGGTTATACATACTATCACAGTCTTCTGCTTGCTAATTTAATGGCCTCTAGAGTATGATATGATGTTTTGGATTAATCTCAATCTTGTTTAATGCCTTTTTACAGACAACATGCATCTAACATTATCTATGTTACATAAATAACATTTTGGAACTCGGGAGTTGGGTTTCTACCTGACCCTCGATTTTCGGGATGTTACATATATTTTACGGACGATATCTTTTAAGGAAGTGACCGTTGACTGGTATGCTGATCCCCTACCGTCTTGATCTACAACTCGATACGCTCCATTAGAATACACTTTTTTTATTATGTAAGGGCCATCCCATTTAGGCTCAAACTTGCCTCCTGTTCGACGGGTGACCATGATTGGTCTTTTCAGCATTAGCACCATATCCCATTTTTTGAAAGAGTGATATTTAACTCGCTTATCAAATGCGGCTGATATTCTTACTTGATATGCTTACAGAAGCTGTTGTGCAGCCAGGCATCTCTCATCAAGCAAATCCAGTTCCTTTAATCTTATTTTCACATTATCATCATCAGTTATAGACTGATGCACTACCACTCTTAGTGACGCTACTTGTATTTTAATTGGAATTACTGCCTCCACATCATAGACTAATGAATACGGCGTTGCCCTTGTGGTTATTCGATGAGTAGTTTTGTACGCCCATAACGCTTCCTGTAACCTTTCATCCCAATCTCGTTTGTTTCCTGTCACTGTTTTCTTCAATATTTTGACTATTATTTTGTTGAATGCTTCCTCTAATCCGTTAGTCGACGGATAGTAAGGCGTTGAGAACGAGTGATGGATTTTGAACTTCTGACATAGTTTTTCCATACCTTTATTTTTGAAAGGAGTGCCATTGTCTATAAAAATTTTCTTTGAGATACCATGTCAGTATATTATAGCGTGGCGGATGAAATTAACCACGTTTTTTTCTTTAACATTTCGCAAGGCAATTGCTTCAGTCCATTTGGAGAAATAATCAGTTGCTGCCAGAATATACTGTTTTCTTTTAGATGAAGGCGGGTTTATAGGACCAATTACGTCAAGTCGCCAAGCAGAGAAGGGCCAAGAGATAATAGACTGGTACAAATCTTCCAGAGGCATGTGTATAACATCTTCATGAATCTGGCATTCATGGCACCCCTTCGCATAATCTATCACGTCTTTAAACATAGTGGGCCAATAATATCTCATTTTCTGTATTCGATGAAATAAATTTCGACCAGCTTGATGTGCCCCACACTCCCCAGAGTGTGCTTCCTGTAGCACCTGGATCGCTTCTTGCTTATTTAAACAACGTAGCAACACTCCGTTGTAAGATTTTTTATATAATAGTTCACTACAAATAATGAATCTACTTGACCGCTGTCTGATTTGCTGCCTTTGTGCAGATTCTTTTGGCAGAATGTTGAATTTGAGATAATCAATGAAAGGCTGACGCTAATCATCTATTGTAATTTCCAAGCATGATACAGGAAGGGCTTCAGTAACTTCTTCAACAATCTCTGTTGTCGGTAAAAATCTTCTTTCCTCTATGGTTACTCGAAGAGGACTTCGATTAGGGCAAGACAGAGCTGCCGCCAAACTGGCTAAGGCATCGGCTTTTGCATTCTCTGACCGGGGAATATGCTTGATTTCAACATAGGAAAAATATGCCAACAATTGTTGTGCCTTCTGACAATATGGCAAAAGTTCTTGCTTTCTTATTTCGAATTCAGTCGTCAATTAATTTATAATCAATTTAGAATCCACGAAAATATGCAATACTCTTATCTCCATTTCTTTAGCCATCTCCATTCCAATAATCAGGGCTCTATACTCGGCCTCATTATTCGTGCATGTAGTTCCCAATGCAAAGGAGTAAGGTAATAAATCACCTTGGGGAGTAATGAATATCACTCCCGCCCCCGCTCTTGATGTTCGAGATGCACCATCAAAATACATCTACCACGGATTCTGTGATTCAGTCAGCATGACTTGCTCATCTGAAAAATCATCATTGATGGCTTTAGATTCTTCCACGGGGTGCGCCGCTAAGAAATCTGCCACTGCCTGCCCTTTCACAGCTTTTGTCGGTTCATATGTAATAGCGTACTCTGAAAGTAACAACATCCATTTATCCAACCTTCCAGACAACATCGGCCTTGTCATCAGAAACTTTATCGGGTCAGCCCTTGAAACCAATTTTATATCGTGCGATAGAAAATAATGCCTCAACTTCTGTACTGTGAATATTAACGCTAAACATTCCTTCTCAATCGGGGAATAATTGCACTCTGCACCTATCAAAGTTTGACTTAAGTAATAGAGGGTTGTTTCTTTTCTAAATTCATTCTTTTGTGCCAACAGAGCTCCTAAGGAATGGTCGGCTGCAGACGTGTACAAGATAAGCGGCTTCCCTTTTATTGGAGCTATCAGTACTGGTGGCTTTTTCATCAACTCCTTTATAGAGTCAAATGCATTCTGATAGGCTTGATTCCACACAAATTCTGTATCCTTTTTCATCAAATGAGAAAACGGCTGACATCTTCCAGCCAGATTTGAAATAATCGATGAATATATGCTAATTTTCCTTACAAACTCTTTAGTTCCTTTAATGTTTTTGGAGGTGGCATATCCTGAATAGCTTTGACTTTCCCAGGGTCAATCTCAATGCCCCTATGTCGAACAACAAAACCCAAAAACTTTTCGGAGGACGCTCCGAACGCGCACTTAACGGGGTTCATCTTTAACTGTTTCTTTTTAAGTCGCTGGAAAATTGACACCAAGTGTTTACGATGTTCCCGATGACTTCCTGACCTGACCACCAAGTCGTCAACATAACACTCAATGTGCTTATGGATCATATCTTGAAAAATGTTTTGCATCGCCCTCTAATATGTTGCCCCAGCATTTTTAAGCCCAAACGACATCACCTTATAACAGAAAATCCCCAGTGAAGTTCTAAATGTCGTCACCTCTTCATCCTCAGGAGCCATTCGAATTTGATTATATCCCGCATAGCCATCCATAAAGGACATAACAACATATTGAGTCATACTATCAATTAGTAATTCAGTTATCGGGAGCGAAAAATCATCATTCGGGCAGGCTTCATTCAGGTCTCTAAAATTGACACACATTCTGACCTGTCCATTTTTCTTTCTTACTGGGATAATATTCGATATCTTCTAAGGATAATTGACTTCCCTAATAAATCCGACCTTTATCAACTTCTTAACTTCTTCCTCGATGAGGGGAACCGGATCTGGATGAAATCACTTTTGCGCCTATTTAACCGGCCTCTTCTCCTTAGAGATATTTAGACGGTGTAATGCCACGGAAGGCTCAAATCCGGCCATTTCTGCATACGTCCAGGAGAATACATCTTTGTTTTATCTAAGAAGCTGAATGTATTCTGTCGACTCTTGTTCAGAGAGGTTGGCACTAATGAACGTGTTTCGTGGTTCTTCTTTTGTACCCAAGTTTATTTCTAATAGGCTATCTGTCGTCGGTTGCCCCCCGTCCTCCATTTGCTTTGGAGCTATCTAAGGACGTTCGACTACTTCAGCACTTTCCTTCACTGGTTCTTTTGCTGTAACCATGTTTGTTGACGACCTTGCCCCCATCTCTTTAAATTTTCTTCGCCTTTTCTGGCCGATCCTAATTGAAATTCCCTTTTCATGATTTAGGCCACTGGAGTCTTCGCAATCGAGGCCCAGACCTTTCATGACCTCCTCGTTTGTCCTATGTTTGATAATTATCTGATTCCTGTGTATCATCCACTGTATAATACACTTCAGCGTGTAATAATTCTCCGTTGGATGTCCCATTAGACGATGATAACGATAAAAATTTTGCTCCCTGCGCCTTGTCACCTCCTCGGGGCGTTTAGGTTCTGGCAATTCTATTGCACCAACTTTCAATAACTGTTCCATCATTGGACTAACATCTTCTTTATCGAAAGCAAATCCCTCATGGGAATTAAGCGTTTGGACTTTTTTATTTCTTCTTGATTGAGCCAAGTCCTCTTTTCGCTTCATACTTTTTTCCTTGAAACCTCTCACACTTTTACGTTGCTGACAGTGATCACTGGTATTTGCTGCTATCCTTCTAGGATCCTTTCAAGCCGCATCATGGTGAAATTTCGACACCATCTGATTTATTAATTCCAAAGTATGAGCCTTTGCGGCCAAATCATGAAGAGTGTTAATGTTGGAATTGGCCAGTCCCATTACGAATTCTTTTTTCATAGAGCTTAGACATATCTAGACTTGATCAGTTTCTTTTAGCAACGGTTTGCACAAAGTTCCCAATGCTTTCCATCTTCGATGTAACTCCTTGCCGACTCATTTTCACCTTGTCATACAGAAGCCAACTTAACAATATTAACGTTGCGACTTGGGGAGAAAAACTGAGATGTGAAAGCGTCTTGCATCTGCTTCCGAGTGCGGATAGAACCCGGAGCTAAATTGAAATACCATCGGAATGCACAACCTGTCAGCGATATCCCGAACAATTGCAAACAATATTGTGGTACTGCAGAAAGATCTCCCATACTGGTAATGAAGCGCATCAAATGTTCTTCAGGGGATCCTTTCCCATCAAACTTTTGAAAATCTGGACACATGAAACCAGCTGGGAAGGGAATGTCATCCACTTCTCTTGGATATGGCATACGGTATCTAAAATATCTAATATTTTCTTGTTCCTTCCCCATTTGGCTATCTTTTTCAATGACTGTCATTTGAGCTGCATTATACATGAAAGTCACCAAGGCTTCTTTGAGACTTCTGCATTCTTTCATTAATGCATTATGGGCTTCTGCCATTTTATTGAAATGACCCTCTGTAGTTGTTCTATAATCTGGATTTGATCCAGCCATGAATACTGTAGCTTTCTCACTTTTCGACGAAGCAGTAATCGAAGGAGAACAAGAGAATGATGATGTGACAAGGCTTGCAGAAAAGGGAGGGGACAGAGTTTCATCGGGCCTTTTCGTGATCCTTGCGGCGTCAATTGACTGAGATGACGCCGATATTGGTGAACCTTTTCGAGATGGCATTGGCGATCTAATGACCAATGCTTTTTCCTTTCGTTCTCTTGTTCGTTCAGCCATTGAAGCATTTAATGCCGGAAAGTCACGCGCTGTCAAACATAACAGAGAAAGAGTACTATGAACATTCATCACATTTTATTGATACTGAGTTCATTTACATCCTCTTTGCATCCCTTGATTCTAAGATAAAACATTTAGAAATGAAGGACTTGTGCTTTAAGCATCAAAAGTTCATTTCGACAGCCTTGCGGCGCCTGATTCGATCATCTCCTAAGACTTAGGAGGAATATCATTCTGATCGACGGGTATTTAATGAAATAAAGATTTCAGCAGCATAACAGTGCCTATTTCAACCATCTTCTGGGACTTAGGAGGAATGTCGATTAGTTCGACTGATCTTTCTCCTTTGAACCCATGTAGAGGAGAAAGCCCGGAGAAAGGAAGCCTAGCCCACGAACTTCAGCAGCATGATGGCCTTTGGACTTCACAGACTGCAGGGCAGCCTGGTTGCACGGTCCTGCGTAACTGCCAGGAGACTCTCTTCTACCTTCTGTCTTCTGCTCCGCTCCACTCCTCTTAAAAATCTTCAATTACCCGTAATGAAGGAGAGGAAGGGGTATTTATAGACCCTCGCAAGTGTGAAAATCCTGATCTTAGCGATGTGGGACTATTTTTCAGTGCTTTAGATCATTCTGAATGAAGCCCCTTTGTGCAATTCACTCCGAGGTCCAGCGCAACTGATACTTTCTTTGCGTGAACCTGCGCAACTGAGATTGATTGTGTGGAACCACGCAACCTATAATGGTTGCGTGGACCTGTGCACTCTCATGAAAGTTATCTCTATCTTCTTCTTTCCAAAAATTCTTCTTATCTCTTTACCTTTCCTTGCTTGATTCCTTCACCATTTTTTATGCCTCAACAGTTGGAACTGTTTGATGAGGGACGTTTGGCCGCCCAACAGCGATTGCAATCATATCAAGCCAGGATATCGGCTGCCTTTGATAAACAAGTTAAACACCGCTCTTTCAAAAAAGGAGATATGGTGTTAATGTTGAAAAGACCTATAGTGGTCACCCACCGAACAGGGGAAAAATTCGAGCCCAAATGGGATGGGCTGTATGTAATAAATGAAGTCTATTCCAATGGAGCATATAGAATCGCCGATCAAGATGGGAAAGGTATCAGTATACCGGTCAATGCTCGCTTCATCAAAAGATATTACCCTTAAAAAGAAGCTACTGATTTTGATCCAGAATATTATCAACATAATAATTCTATATCAAAAGGGGGCAAGAAGGAATGAGATCATGTCCATATGTTAAGAGAATCTATAAAGAAGAAATTCATGAGCATATTGACTACATTTAGCAAGTATTTTGAATGAAAGCGATCATCGCCATCACCAAATGAGTCCTGCAAGTGGCAAAGTTTGGCGGGTATCATCATGAAAATCCTCTTGAAGATATTATTGGCGGGTATCATCATGAAAATCCTCTTGAAGATATTATCAGACGTAACGATGTATCAATCTCAGTCAGACACATTTATCATCTTGGCGATAATGATGATCACAATTATTATTGCCTTACAAGGCACGATAGGGCAGCCTAGCCAAGCCTATACGGCTAACTACGCATAAAGCCTACAATCATCCAAAGCAATCTAGCCAAATCCTCAAAGGGTCAAAATCCTAAAAGGGCCAAAATCCTAAAAAGAAAAGAAAAATCATAGAAGAGTCAAGAGCCAAATTAAAATTTATTATGCTCTAAAAGAAGGGCTAAAAGTTCTAAAAGGATCAAGCCCTGGAAGGATAAAAAAAGAGCCAGCCAGCTACGCATAAGTCCTATCATTTTTGCCATTCGGGCAAGCAGACGAGAAGTCAGTGGCCCTAAAAATCCCGTGAAGGCTATCATACCCACCCATGCGGGCAGCTGATGAAGCCTACGACTAATATGCCTAAAAGGCTAAAAAGTAAATGGCTAGTCACACGTAACTCCCATGCCATCTGTATAGTTGCCTGGCAGCGTCACGGGGAACAGAGGAAAATGTCCTCCCGTGAATGGGCTCGCTCTTGCACACGAAGGAAATAAGGGCCACAGTGTGAGCACCATGCCAACCATGCATAAGACCCTTCAGATTTATGGTTTGATTTCAGTACGTACTCATGAGGAAGGGCTTAAGCCTACTCATTGATGGACTGGCGACCCTAGATTTGGTACCCAAAGGTAGCCGTGCGAGCTCTGTGAACTCTAGAGAGTTACCGTGGACAACCCTGTGCATAAATCCAACCGAGATCACCGCCCCAATAGCTTCATTGGGCCCCTCTGATGGATCACGGCCTGTGAACTCACTAGGTAGTGAGAAGTCTAGTGAACTCTTGAGAGTTACAGAGACTATCATATAAGACCAGCTCCACTACTCATGAGCTTAAACTGTGTGTGCTCCACTACTCATGAGCTTAAACTGTTGTTGAGGCATAAAAATGGTGAAAGGAATCAAGCAAGTAAAGGTAAAAAAGAAGAAGAGAAGAACTTTCGGAAAGAAGAAAAGGGAGATAATTTTCATGGTAGTTGCGCAGAACCGCGCAGCTAGTATATGTTGCGCGGGTCCGCGCAATCAACCTCTGTTGCGCCAGACCGCACAATGAAAGTATCAGTTGCATGGAACCTCGGAATGAACTGCACAAAAGGGCTTCGTTCAAAATTATCCAAAGCACTGAAAAATAGTCTCACATTGCTAAAATTAGGATTTTCACACGTGCGAGGGTCTATAAATACCCCCTCCCCTCATTCATTAAAGGGAATTGAAGATTTTCAAGAGGAGAAAAGTGAAGCGGAAGACAGAAGGTAGGAGCGAAGTCTCCTGGGAGTTGTGCAGGACCGCGCAATCGATATCGGTTGCGCGTGTCCGCGCAACCGGACTGCCCTGCAGTCTGAAAAGTCCAAGAGCTGTTATGCTATCGAAGTCCGTGGCCCAGGCTTCCTTTCTCCGGGTTTTCTCCTCTTCATGGGTTCTAAGGAGAAAGATCAGTCGATTTAATCGACATTCCTCCTAAGTCCCAGAGGATGATTGAAACAGGCGCTGTTATGCTGCTGAAATCTCTATTTCATTGAAGGCCCGTCGATCGGATCGGCATTCCTCCTAAGTCCTAGGAGATGATCAAATCAGGCGCCGGAAGGCTGTCGAAATGACCCATCGATCGAATCGACAAGCCTCCTAAGTCCTAGGAGATGATCAAATCAGGCGCCGGAAGGCTGTCGAAATAAACTCTTAATGCTTAAAGCACAAATCCTTTACTTCTAAATGATTTATCTTAGAATCAAGGGATGTAAAGAAGATGTAGACGAACTCAGTATTAATAGAATGTGATGAACGTTCATAGTACTCTCTTTCTGTTATGTTTGAATAAGACAATTCTCCCAAATCAAAATGCATTTGTTTCTTTGTCGAAACAACTGTGTGTGACCGACTAAATTGAAATATAGTAACGCCAACTTAAATACCCACGTAAGAAATCCCGCACTAACATACATAAAAGGTTAAAAATTTACTATCATAAATACAATCACAACGATATGCGATATAATAGTATAAATAGGCAAATATGATTACGATGATATGAGATATGATAATGCTTCAGTAAAAAGGGGAATATCTCAAAATGCTGTCATAAATACATCTATCAAAAGTCAAAAAAAGTTGCTTGTTCAAAAAACATATGAACGGAAAATACATGCTTAAAGTTCCTCTGCGATTCCCAATGCCTCCATATATCTTCGCAAATCTTCTTTTAATTGTGTTTGAGCTGCACCATGCTTTGATTTTTCTTCAAGAATAATCTTTTCCTGATCAGGAAGGTCGGCTAGCTTACTCTCCAAAGATGTAATTACTTCTCTACTTTGTATCAGCATGGATTTTTCTACATTAACAGATTGAATATTAGCTCTCATCTTCTCCTCAATATCCTGGATGGATGATTCCTTCTCGTGATTCTTCAACCCTAGCTGAGTGATTTCTTCTTTCAGAGCAGTAATGCGATCTTGAATAATCGCTCTTTCATCAGTATAAACCTTTAATTGATCCTGAAGAATTGAGTATTCTTGCTCAAGCTTAGAAATGGAGGAAGTAATCAAAGAAGCTTGTTCTTGAGATGTAGCCAATCGCTGCCCATATTCCAAGATTTCGGGTGGAATTGTAACATTTTTCGCTGACGCCAAAGAAATTACTGAATCGCGAAATCTGAGAAGAGAATCTTGCAAAGAAGATATGGATTATTAGCGAGATCCAAGTTCGACCATTGTTCAGGATCTTTAAAGATATGGATTATTGTTGACAAAGAATTCCTCATCAAGAGCATCTTGTGAGTGGAGATTTTTACAAAGGATGAGAGCTCAGTTGTAGTGGCTATCGAGTCGGAGCTAGCTGCTCCACTGCGAGGAGGGGTTCCTATAACACAAAGGGAGAGAGTATAAAGAGATATCAATAGAAGGTTATATATTTCTTTGAATAAAATAAGCTAATATGTATGCATCCGCATGTACCTGTTGTTAGGACACGATTACCAGAAAGAGAGGCTCCTTGAATCATAGAAGGACTAGTCCCTACTATATCTGCAAGGGAAGGAGCCCTGGCCTCCGTACTTGAGTCCCTGGTGGTCGGAGTAGGCAAGTCTGTGTTTTCAGTTGGAAATACAATCTCACGAGCTACTGTTCTGGGCACCGATAATGGACTTAAAGGGATTCTTGGTAAAATCGCTGATGCAGTTGCAGGGGGATTTGAAGGAGAAATTTCACCTATCTCAATATTAGCGACATGAGCACCTGGAAAAAAGGGAGAAACACAATAATTCTAAATAAATAATTGATATTAAAAAAGTAAATAGATAGATATGTGAAAGTTAAATTCCCTTTACCTGGTGAGTATCCATATTCACCAAAATCTAAAGGTTCCTCTTCTTCTTCTACAGCTATAGAAGATTTCGTAGGAATTCTAGCGCTAAGGAGAGCTTCAGAGGTTGTCGGGTGTTCTGTTTCAGTGCCTTCTGCAATTGCTTCTTCTTCTCCATCAATATCAACTTCTCCTTCTTCAAAATCATCATCTGTATCTTTGCTGCTTTCACCATCTTCATCATCTTCATACTGAGAAGAGGCAGTATTCTCTAATGATGAGGCTGAGCTTTCATTCTCCAAAAGTTCTTCGTCAATTTCTGCAGTAGCAATTTTCTTTCCTTTGGAGGAAGCAGCCCGACTGATCTCTGGCGTGGGTTCTTTGATTAGAGGAGAGACAGGCACTTGTCTCGTTCCTTCGGGAGAGACGTGTGGTGAAGCTTGTGAACGCGCCCTTGATCTAGTCATTGGAGATGATGAACTAGGGCGAGTGGGTTGTAAAGGAAGCGCTGAAGCATCATGAGTTGGTTCGTCTTGAACCGCTATAGTCTTTGCTGGAAGAGGAGAAGATGTACCTGCAATATCATCCGTAGCCCAATACATGGAGTCACGAGGAGCTTGCTCAAATTCCCTTAGGACCTCGTGAGCAAATCAGCTGTCTAAAGTATTAATGGGTTTTATCTCACGGATGGTTCTTCTAGTGATATTTTTTGACAAATTTCTCCGCTATGTGACGCATGACTCTTCTCTGGGATAAAGCCAATCCGGTTCTCTAGCTTACCTTTCAACCTAGGTGGATTTAGAAGAATCCACGGGTAAACATTTGGCGATCAAATATGACTGATGATCCCACCATCGCATCCAGCTATATGAGGTACGAACTACATGCTCGCAACTAGGAATTATGAAAGATGAATCAACACGGATATTCAAAAGTTGCTTCCATATCATGGCACAGTTGAAAGGGGCCGTGCCGTAACAACGCATCTTTCGGGTGACCAGTTCGCAGTCTTTTGGTATAGTTTGATCGTAACCAAATTGGCGAGCAAAATGGCTGGGATAATAAGGCTCTCACCAGAATTTTGTCCCTTCCCGGAGAGGTAGACTACAAGAATGAAGAGAAAGAAAGAACACCCTTTCTGCTGAGTGTCCCGGATCTTATTAACAACCCAGTCATACGCCCTCTTGGCCATAGCCCTTTGCTGAAAGAACCAAAGCGGAAGATGTGCAGGATGAACATATCCTTTTTCAGGCACTTCGAAAGTCCAGGGTAAGTAGACTCCTAGCCAACCTGTGATATAATGCCAAGAAGTATATGCTGATGAAGTTCCAAGAGTAGGATCCTTTATGTGGGTGGCTATCTCCCCAAGGGCTCTATAAATGGAGCATAATACCGGAGGAGCGAGAGAATATTTGTGGCTTTCTGCCAAGGCACCGGCTACAACAAAAATCGTAGGGTGAACAACGTCTGCCCATTTGGAGCTGGGAAGTACAAGAAGGCTTATCCAATAGGCCAAGAAAGTCGCAACTTCTTCGAATGAACTATACTCTGCTCTTTCCTTCATTGCATCATAGAGACGTGTTAACTCCTTAGAGCGACAATCACGAAATCTACAAAAAAGGAGAATATGTATATGCTGAAATTTCTAAAAAGGAACAAAAGAGAAAAGAGTTGAGTCATGGGTTCATAAATATCTGAGGGATCTGGAGAAATGTGTAAGCCATTGCAAGGGGGAAAGCTTGTGAATACTGGGGAATTTCCCCATCTCCTTGAAAAGCTCAATAGTGGTTTCAGAAATGGAAGGCCTGTGATCAGGAGAAGAAACGAAGGCTAGTTCCCTGTTGGAGGGGATGAATTCGTCATAGAATTTACCTGTTATGGGAAGACCGGCGATACGATGGAGGTCCCAGAGTGTTACACTCATTTCACCATATGGAAGGTGGAAAGAGTTGGTAGTTGGTGACCAATATTCGATGAAACCTTTTAACACATTGGGTTCTTTATAGAAGTGCTTGGATGTGACTTCTATAGCATTGTAAAGACCAATTTTGGCAAGCATATTCGCATGCTTCAACAAGATAGCTTCTGGCCAGTCAGAATAATAATGTCGAGCAATTAGTAGACCTCTGGTCCGGAAGTCTTCTAGTCCCTAAAGTTGAGCACGATCTCGGAAGCGTTGGCGGATGGTCTTGTAAAAATGAGAAGGAAAAAGATCATGAGGGCTATGGAAAGGCACAAGGAAAATCATGGGATAGATTTTTCCAATCTTTTGTCGTGGCTTTTTCATTCGTATTATCCCTTCAAGGATACGCGGTACTTGTTTCAACAAAGAAACAAATGCATTTTGATTTGGGAGAGTTGTCTTATTCAAACATAACAGAGAGAGAGAGTACTATGAACATTCATCACATTCTATTAATACTGAGTTTGTTTACATCCTCTTTACATCCCTTGATTCTAAGATAAATTATTTAGAAGTAAAGGATTTGTGCTTTAGGCATCAAGAGTTTATTTCGACAGCCTTTCGGCGTCTGATTTGATCATCTCCTATGACTTAGGAGGAATGCCGATCTGATCGACGAGTCATTTCGATAGCCTTCTAGCGCCTAATTTGATCATCTCCTAGGACTTAGGAGGAATGTCGATCCGATCGACGGGTCTTCAATAAAATAGAGATTTCGGCAGCATAACAGCGCCTATTTCAACCATCTTCTAGGACTTAGGAGGAATGTCGATTAATTCGGCTGATCTTTCTCCTTAGAACCCATGAAGAGGAGAAAACCCAGAGAAAGGAAGCCTGGGCCACAGACTTCGGTAGCACAACAACTCTTGGGCTTTACAGACTACAAGGCCGTCCGGTTGCGTGATCCGCGCAACTGCGTAACTCCCAGGAGACTTCGCTCCTACCTTCTATCTTCCACTCCGCTTTGATCTTCTTGAAAATCTTCAATCCTCGTCAATGAAGGAAGGGAGGGGGTATTTATAGATCCTCGCACGTGTGAAAATCCTGATCTTAGCAATGTGGGACTATTTTTTAGTGCTTTGGATCATTTTGAACGAAGCCCTTTTATGAAGTTCATTCCGAGGTCTGCGCAACTGATACTTTCTTTGCGCGGTCTCGTGCAACAGAGATTTATTGCACGGACCCGCGCAACATATACTGGCTGCACGGTTCTGCGCAACTCCCTTTTCTTCTTTTCGAAAGTTCTTCTCTCCTTCTTTTTTACCTTTACTTGCTTGATTCCTTTCACCATTTTTATGCCTAACAGATTTCCCCCTTGATCCTTTATTTTTTCTTTCGGAGTAATAAGTAAAGGATCAAATATCCCATTTGGTTTGCGCAGACCCGCGCAACTGGCCATGCATATACTCGGTCGCAGTAACCTATAAATACCGCACCCTTCGTCACTTTCTGCAGTCTCTGCTTTCTCTGGCGAATTTTTTTGCTCTTGGTGATTTTTCGCACAACGGACATTGTCTGCGTGAAGCCGCGCAATGAATTTTCGTTCGCGTAATTTTTCTAAGTGCCGCAGCACACCGCGCAACTTCTTTTGATTGCACGGACCCGCGCAACCAAGACTTTGCCATTTTCTATACTTTTTCCTCAACGACCTTCCTTAGGTCTTCAACTCCCCTCGCTTTATGGCTCACATCAAGAGGACCCTCCGTCGTGTAGACCCTCAAATGGAGCATCCTCCTCATTTCGACGCTCTTGATACTTCTCATCACCCATCTCCTTCGGCTGACCAACCACTGACCAAGCGTTCCAAAACCACCATTCAGACCCTGTCATACTTCAAAGAGCCAGTACTCCCAACTTTTGATTTCACTGGCCGCATCGAAGCACTTTCCTCACCCATTCATCGTGCTATAATAATGGGAAATGTAGAACGACCTCCCAAGCACGGTCGTGAATATGATTGGGAAGAATGGTTGAAGATAACCGCCTACATTCACACGGATAGCGATAGACCCCCCTGTCAGAGAAGGTACCCTGCCTGTTTCTCACTCCAAGAAAACTAGTCGGAATAAGGCGTGGGAGTTTGAAGAAAAGATCAAAGAGCACAATAAAAAGAAGCTTCAGAACTCTTGGGAATCTGTTCGAGTGATTGAGGGTGTCATGAAATTTGACAATCCTCATTCGGAAGGCATGACAGTAATTCCCATTAGCGTGCATCGTCACCAATCCATCCTTGAATGTGAACCCACAGACTATGTGGACGGAGAAAAGCTGATGTATACTGAATCGTGGGTGACACGAGAACTCCAGATTCTTGAAGGGAGCATACAAGCACAGAAACCCCGACAGATTATTGGAGAGGCCCATCCCATGATCTTCCTTGCTCCCTTTCACAGTCCGCACAATCTCTTCCCGACCTATTTTTACGAGACTGTCAGACAACGCTACAAGGACCGTGATCCTCTCTGGGGATCAGAAGATTTTTGCACAAGAGGCCTACTGACTTCTCGTCGTTATTACTCTGATTGGGCAGAGGTAATTCTGAAAAAACACGCAAGTACCCTTGCTAAAGTAGGCCTTTACGATACGATAGAGGTCACATCCCAATATTTTTACAAGGAACCCTGCATACTAAAAGGATTTCTCAAATATTGGTCTCCCACCACCAATTCCCTTCACCTGCCGTTCGGAGAAATGAGCATATCACTATGGGATCTAGACCGCATAGTAAGTCTCCCACTTACAGGAAGATTTTATGACGAGTTCATACCGACAATTGCAGAATTGGCATTTATATCCTCTCCCGATTGCAGACCTTCCAACTCAGAAACCACCATCGAACTTTTCAGAGAGATGGGAAAATTTTTAAATATTCACAAACTATCTCCTCTACAATGGCTGGCCCATTTTTCTAGAATGCTTAGGTATCCCATACCCAGAGACTAGTGTATTCCTCTTCACCACATATTCCTGCATATTAATTCCTTTCTTATTCTGCAGATTTCGCGACAGTCGTTGTAAGGAACCGACGACCCTTTGTGACAATATGAAAGAACGACCAGCTTAAAGCTCATTTGGGGAATTGACAGCCTTCCTCACTTACTGGTTGAGCATAGTTGTTCTTCCTAGTTCCAAGTGGACGGATGCTATTCGCCCCACCACTTTTATGGTCGCCGGAGCTCTAGCAAAAGGTCAGAAGTATTCTATTGCACCCTGTAACACCCTGAAAATCGGGGGTCGTGTATAAACTCAACTCCCGAGTTCCAGACCGTCACTTATGCAACAAAAATGATTATGATTCAATGTTGTCTGATTTAAAGCATTCACATGAGTAAAAGTATACCAAAACTGTAATTCATACTCCAGATCCAGTGATAAAAGCAAGCGGAAGACTAAACAATATATATATCACTATATGGAAAAATAAAGTAGATCTCATCTGTCTCTAAAGTATGAATACATCTCTGAGTCTCATATACATATACATGAACAAAATTAAATGTTCAAAATAGTCCCACTGAAGTCCCGTCAACCCAGGTCGCCTAAGCAAAGCCATCATGATACTGCATGTACGAGAACTCGTCCTGGTCCTCGTCAAAGTCTGGCTCTGCCTCCTAGATCTCAGCATCACCTGCATCTATAACAGGGTCTGGTGGGTGTTGCAAATACCATCCCATAACGTGGGAGTGAGTGATCAACTCAGTGAAATCATAGAGCAAAGATTAGCATGTTCACAAATCAATCATGCGATAATAGTAAAGCAGTAAATCAGACAATCTTAATACTGTTGTTAATGCAAGATGACATGACGTGATGTATGCCCTCACCGACGATCTCCCTCATACGGCACCATCTTACGACCGCAGCATGCCACACTCCCTAGAGTGCTCCACATCTTCCAGGCACATGCAATGTTATGGTGATATGATTTCTGAGTTGTTATTAGTCTATTTAAACAGCAGGATTGGGAAACTAAGGTACTTCCCTTGTATCAATCCCAACACAGATCCTGTCTAGGGTCGTCACTCCTAGTAATCTCATACGATGTATATTTTTGTAGGTCACTGCAAGGGCTGCCAGGGCTGTTGCTCGCACTCGTTGCACCGCTCCCCCATCACCTTATCAATACAGGCCTACTGTACTCTACTGCTACTGAAGGGTCGTCGCCTCCCGTAGACTCAGAATACGCTCGCGGTCACTACAAAGGACTCGTCGCCTGATCAGTGTAGGCCGATGGCTAGAATATAGTGTCCTATACCACCATAATCTACTCACGAGACTAGGTGCTCACTGGTCACTACGGGGAGATTTGTGGCCCCAGCGTAGGCCGACAGCTCGACCACGGTGTCCCATACCACCATGCCCGGTTCATGAGTCTTCGTGGATCAAGGTACCATGGTTAACAGGGTTTACAATGGTAAGTTCAGTACCCTAGGTTCAAGCAGTTATGACTCATACAGGGTGAACATACATCAGCCAGTCGGGTTACTTGACGGGCTCGACTAGCGCCATCGCATCTCAAGTCGAACGACATGAAGTGCGTAAAATACTTCGCGTGGCCTAACCACTGCCGCCAACTCCAAACACGGCTCGCGTTCATCGACGCGTCGTTCGTGGCCAAGACCAGCCAACCACGAATTCACTCGGTTACCGACTGCCTGGACTAAGTATAGTCCCAAACACATTTGAATTCACATCAGCAATTTATGTAGGAGTATTGGAATTGAAATACAATCATGTGAGCATGTTAACACATGTTATAACATACAACTTAGGCAAATCTCCAAGCACGTACATTTTATGCATATAATGGAATCATGTACATAGTCAACATGTAGGAAATCATTTACGTCAGCATATTAATTGAGAAATCAGTCTCAAACTAATTCATAACATCATTTAATTCAATACATACTAATAAAAACATTTATACAAACACATACACTACACACTTAAGTCTACATATAGTATGTCGACCCGAAGTGCGCAATTAGGCGAATCTCTTCGCCAAACTAATTATACACGTATTCCTAACTTTCTAATGCGACAACAAACCATGTCAATCACATCAGCAAAATATGAATGTAATCAGTACTTCCTACAAATGACTAAAATGCCCTAAATATCATATTCTTCGTTGATTTACGAAACAGGAAACGGATAGCATGTTGTACATGTCAAACGGCGATGCCGTCGATAATATACTATTAAATGACATTGAAAGCATTGTAAACCGTCAATCAAAGCGTCTAAAATCCTCACCTTATCTCTTATGGATGTGTCGTTTCAAACGGAGCGTATACGCTTCGTCTACGGCGATAAGAGAACCTGTTTTACGAGTTACGTTAGCTAACATGCTACGAATCCTAGTAAACCTTAAATCAGTAACTTTTAGGGTTGTTTCATACCTGAAAATGTGGAAGAATCACCGGCTTGGTGATCAGGAGGTGTTGCTACAGCACGTGCAACAGGTGGCATGAAGACGGGGAAAAATCTCTTCTACTCTCTCTCCAACTCTCACCTTTTCTCCCTCCAAATCTAGGGTTTCTCTCAAATTCGGATGGGAGAGAGGAGTGAGTGTTTCAACCCCTTTTATAAGCCCAAAAATGCTGAAAATAGGCTCCGGTACAAGGTTCACTTAGTGCATATCCAATTCGGGACTGTTTCGGTCCAAAAGATACTTTCTGGTGGTCTCCTAGCCGAATGCGATCAGACTTAAGCTCATGCGTACCAGATCTAGCACTTATTAAGTTTTCATTCCGGCAGGGTTCGCAGATCGCATGTGACAGACCAGTTTCAGTTCAGCGGTCACCGCAAGTGGATCAGGGCTGAAAGTCACATGATATGAAATAAAAATTTTTCTTGATCCGAGGGTGTAATCTAGCTGAATTCTGACGGTCAAAACGCTTAATACTGATGCATCAAGTCGTGCTCTAGATTTGAATTTGAAATTCCAGTTGTCCCTATTCGCACTCTCTTCAGTCCGGGCTCAATGAAATAGCCTGTGATTATCGGTTGGACTTGATTTTCGAAATGATTGTCAAGTCCAGCAAGGCGGTTCTAACGGTCTAAGATAGGAGGTATCGGACTTTCGACATGCGGTCTAGATCTAATACAAAGATTCAAAGTGGTCCCGAGAACAAACCTGCTTAGAGTTTGGTCCGAGGTTATAGAGTATTATAGAGTCGTTGGTTCTACTCGATTTGAGTCTTGTAGAACGTATTTAAAGTGATCAGGGACTATTTCCCATCTACTCCAGCGTTGCACTAGCTAACTTAGTCATATTTTCTAAAAGAATTAATTCTACGCAATTTCGGGTCGAGTTGGTACTCGAGCCCAAGTATGGATTTTTTTTTCACGGGCGTTACACACCCCCTGTGTTATGCTCCATTTATCAGGCTTTTGGAGAGATCTCTACACACATAAGAAATTCCACCCTGAGATCTTCATCAGTGTATACTGCCTGGCACTATATCACCGGATGGCTAGGAGTTTATTTCCCCTGGACTTTTGAAGCACGGAAAAAAGCTTACGTTGGTCATTCTCATCTTCCTCTTTGGTTCTTTCAACAAAGGGCCATGGCCAGAAGATCGTACAAGTGGGTGATCAATAAGATTCAGGACTTTGATCAAGTGAACTTCTTCCAGTTCCGACTTCATCACTACATTCAAGATACAAATATGGTAGATCAAGGGGCACTAACTGTAGCAGAAAGGGCCTTTTTTCTTTCCATTCGTTCTTGCAGTTTGCCACTCAGGGAAGGAACGGAATTCTAGAGAGAACCCTACTATCCTAGCCATTTTTCTTCGCCAATTCGGTTATGACCAAGCCGTGCCAGAAGATTGTGGGCTGGTTACTAAGAGAATGCGCTGCTATGGAACAGGTCCCTTGAACTGGACCATGATATGGAAACAACTATTAGGCGGCCGTGTCAACTCTTCTTTCATCATCCTAGCTGCAATCGGATAGTCCGTACTTCTTACAGCTGGATGAGGTGGTGGGACCACTAATCATTTCTGATCAACAAATGCCTACCGATGGACTCTCTTCTCTTTCTCCATCCACCTCGGCTTAGGGGCAGAAAAATTGATAACGGAATCGACTTCATTCTAGAGAAAAGTCACGCTCCTCATCATGGTGAAATTTGCAGAAAGATTTCGACGGAAGAACCAATCCGTGAGAGAAAACTAACTAATACTTTAGACGGTTGGTTTGCCCATAAAGTCCTGGCGGAATTCGAACATGTACCCCACAACCTTGGTGGCCGACCTCCAGAGGACATTGCAGGAGCATCCTCTCCTATTCCTGAAGAGACTGCAACAGCTGAAGAAGATATAGCTCAAGACAAACCTGCCCCTTCTCCACAAACTCTTCCCCCTAGCTCATCATCCTTGATGACTAGATCACGAGCACGTCAGCAAACGTTGTCACCCACTCCTCAAGAAGAAGCAAGACATGTCTCTTCATCTCCCTCGATTCCAGTTGGCAGGAGATCTCCAAGGGAAAGCAACCAGCCTATTTCCTATAAAGGGAAACAAGTCGGGGTTACAGAAGTGGATGAGGAAGATCTGACAAGTGAAAGTTCATCTTCTAGCGAAGATTCATCTTCTACATAAGGAAATTCCACTCTCCTGGGGTCTAACAATGATGATGATGGAAATAATGGAGTTCAAGACAATGATTATGAAGAAGGGGAGGTCAATATAGATGACGAGGAAGATATGGCCACCGAAAATGTAGCAGAAGAACATCTCCCCACAGCCCCTGAAACTTCCCCTGCCACTTCCATTCCTAACAAGCCACATGCGGCAACCAAGAGGATGAAGAACTCTTGGACTACGGGGAATATGGGTATTCACCTGGTAAGGGAGCTCGAATTCCTTAAACATTCATGCGCTTGTCAAGTGATCACTATCTTAACACCACTATCATTCTCTTTTTTAGGTACTCATGTGGCTTGCATTGAAACGAGCGCTGCCCCCTTTGCAGAACTTCATCCAGCTACACCAATGGTCTCCTCACAAGTTTCTTTGGCCCCTCTGGTGGCGCCGAAGAGCGTGGCCCATGAAATTATATTTCCTGTCGAGGCTACTGATCTACCAACTCCTATTACCAGAGATTCCAACACAGAAGTGAGAGCACCCTCTCTTGCTGATATGTTAGAAGCTGGTACTTCTGCAGCCCTAGAAGTTCCCTTTCCCGCTGGTCATACTTCTATAACAGGTACATAGATATATTAATTTGAAGAGTTACGAATTCTTCATTTTGCATTTCTCATTCTGGATTGATCTCTTACTTATTTTGCAGGAATTATCCCCTGTAGTGGGGCGGCCAGTTCCGAATCTGTGGCCACTGTCTCTGAGTTACCATTTCCTTTAAAGATTCCTGCTCACAAAATGCTTTTAATGAAGAACTCTTTGTCAACAGTAATTCATATCTTCAAGGACCCTGAACAATGGTCAGATCTGGACATTGCCATCGAAATTCTGAAAAACTCTGCAAAGATGTCGAGGATTAATATTTCTGTTTTGCATAATTCCCTCTTTAGATTTCATGATTCAATAGCTTCTCTAGCATCAGCAGAGACTATTACAATTGCTCTAGAAGTCCTTGAATATGGGAAGCGGTTAACTTTGTCTAAGGAGAGGGCTTCACTCATTGCTTCCACGATATCTGAATTAGATCAGGAGCAATTATTGTTGCAAGAATACTTGAAGACCCTTACTGGTGACAAAGAGATTATTCAAGATCGTATAATAGCTTTAAGAGAAGAGATTTCACAGATGGAACTGCAAGGTCATGAGAAGGAGCTATCTATACAGGAGGTTAAGGAAAAACTCGAGGTCAGTATTCGGTCTGCTAATACTGAGAAGTTAGAATTACTCAGGAGCAACGAGACGATTACATCTCTAGAAGACAAATTAGCTGGCCTTCCTGATTAGACACAGATTATTCTTGAAGAAAAATTAAAGCATGACGTAGCTCAGCTTCAATCAAAAGAAGACTTGTGGCAATTTATGTAATAGGAATCAGTGAAGAATTATAAACATGTAATCTTTCCTTCTCTTTTTCATGTTTGAATGTATGTTCTTTTTTTAGTTTTCATCAATAAATTTAACTTTTCATGCACTTCTATATTATGCATTGCTTCAGGCATACCATCTATGTCATGATTTCAACATGAATTTGCTGTATTTTGAACATGGCACATAGTTTATCATGACATTCTATGAAACTAATCATAAAACAGCAATATTTTATGCTTTGTTAGTTTGGAGTTTCCTATATGACCTCATCCGTTTATATTTTATTGGCGGCGCTAAGTTTCAATTCAGTTAGTTGCACAGTTTAAGCTCATGAGTAGTGGAGCGACGTTACTTCGGGTCTTACGTGATGGTCTCTGTAACTCTTTAGAGTTCGCCAGACTTCTCACTACCTAGGGAGTCACAAACCGCGATCCATCAGAGGGGCCCAATGAAGCTACCGGGGCCGTGAACTCGGTTAGATTTACAGCACAGGGTTGGCCACGGTAACTCTCTGGAGTTCACAGGGCTCACATGGCTACCTTTGGGGGTACCAAATCCATGGTTGCCGATCCATCAATGAGTAGGTTTAAGCCCTTCCTCATGAGTACGTACCGGAATCGAACCACAAATCTGGGGGGTCTTATGCATGGTTGGCTTGTCATGCGCGTACTGCGGCCCTCATTTTCTTCTCCTGCAAGGTCGGGCCCATTCACGGGAGGGCTTATCCTCCGTTCCCCGTGACGCTGCCGGAAAGCTATACAAACGGCATGGGTGTTACGCTTAACTGGTCGTTTGGAGACTTTTAGCACTTTGGCTTTGAGTCAACTTTTTGGCCCTTTGCTTTTGATCTTTTGGCTGACTTTTGGCTCTTGGCTTTTAGTCTTTGAAGACTTTGAGCTCTTTCGGCCTTTGGTCATTTAAAGATTTTGAGCTTTTAGCTTTTAGTCAACTTTTGGCCTTTTACTTTTGGTCATTGACTCCGTCAGCTGCCCGTATGGGTATGCATACGATGGCCTTCATGGGCTTTTTAGGACCACTGGCTTCTCGCCGCTGCCTGAATGGCGATCTTCATAGGTCTTACGCGTAGCTGGTCCCTTTTGAGCTTTGATCCTTTTAGGACTTTGGCTTTTCTTTCTTTTTCCTTTTCGGGACTTGACTAGGGTACCTTTTTATAATGAGAAGCCATTTCTATTGCCAATTCATATGTACAGTTAACTGTATGATTCATTCTACTGTGATCATATGGTTGACATTTCGCCACTGCTGACAATGTCACAAGGACTTTCGTATTATGTTTATGTCAATTTTTGTATCAGCTTAGCGATGATGGCAACCTTGATGAGCAATTGATCGGCAATAGCGCTAGCTGTTCTTTTTTTCTCTTTTTTTTTTACTATGATTATTGATACCTGATAATTCGATTTCGATGGAGATTTTTTGTCGACTTCGATGGAGATTTTCTGTCGGCAATTAGCGTCAATGCTTGATAGCGACCATTGACACCTTTTATGTTGTTGCTTGCTTGATAGCGATCATCAGTACTTTCTTCTTCTCTCTCTTTTTTTCTTTCTTCTCTCTCTTTTTTTTTTTTTTAATTTTTTTTAAATGCCAATGTTTGCTTGATAGCGATCGTTTAATCGCTTGATGGTGATTCTTCTAATCGCTTGATCTTCTAATTGCTCGATAGTGATAGTTGCTAATTTCGGCGATTAGCGTTTCATTTGGCTTTGCTTTTGGCAATTGTCCTTGGTATTTCGCGTTTGGCGATGACTTGTTATGCTTGAAAGCCTATCTTTCATTCAAATATACAAAAGAAATGCATTCTATGGTGAGAAATATATTTCACAGCTTTTACTCACCTGTCTCAATTGATTATAGGTCTTAAGCATAGCTGGCCGTATAGGCTTGGCTAGGCTGCCTTAATTGATATTTTGTCATTGTTGAACGGTGAATCCATAGCTGATGTTTCGCCAGCTACTAATATATTCTGAGAATCAATAATTGATATTTCACCGTTGCCGATATATTCTGAGAATATCCATGTTGTATTTGAAATAGTTTATCAGCTTGGTGATGATAGCAATTTTGATAAGATAAGCTTGCGTGAGCCATTGATGACGACAGTGATAGTTGGTTATCTTGGCGACGATCATTGGCACTTGCTTATTCTTACAACAATCATCGATGTTTTTATTCAGCGATTGTCATTGACGCTTTGTATTTGGCGATGATTTAGAAGCATCAAAATTACAATCTATCTTCAAGGATAATGAATTTCGCATGCCTTTGTCTGCCCCCTTTTGATACAAAATTATTATCTTGATAATTTTCTGTATCAAAATAAGTATCACCTTCGGAAGCAGTTTCCTTTTTGCCAGCGCGAGTATGGGCCAATGTAGGCTTTCATTTACTTCCTTGAAGAAGTTTTCTTTCATTGAGCACGCTTTATCTCATTTAGCTTTGGATTTACTCCCTAGATATGATTGTGACCGTCAGTGGAGATACATTTTTTGTTCTTGGAGATATGGAGGAAGCATATTTCTGTAGGATGCTATAAGACTGCAATTGTATTCATTGACTAGCTTGCCCCCAACCCTTGAAATTTTCTACACTTCTCCTGATTGACCCCAATGGGGACCTGAATTCCCTTCCCGTGATTTAGGCCAACGGGTTCTTCATAATCAAAGCCCATGATTTTCATAATTTTCTTACTTGTCGGACTATACTTTTGAAGGTCTTACGGCGTCAACCTACCATGGTATTCATTATTTTGAGCCACTTCTCTCGTCCTTACTGCTTCTGAAATGTAGAATTCGATTGGATCAGAATATTTTTCATTGGCTTTAACTTGAAATCTTATTGGAGCGACCGAAAATGGCTTATTTCTTTTAGCATATGGTAGCGGCACCGTATAATTTGATTGTAAAATCTTCAACTGTTCAGATGATAGAAAAGTTAACGGCGGTTGTCCCAGCTGTCTTAAATGTTTCGGTATAAAATAAAACTTTTTGCCAATCTCTGCTGTTCTGGACGGCACTGCTTTTTCTGCCATTTCTGTGATTACGCTCTCTTAATCATTCTTCAGGACGTCACTTTCGATGGCAAATTCTTTGTAATAACTTGCATCTGCAAAGAAGGACTCAGCTTCTATATACGGTCTCTCATCGGCCATTACTTTATGTTGCACCCTATCTTTACAGTATTTGAAACACTGATGGAGAGTGGAGGGTATGATATTGTACTAGTGTATCCATGGCCTTCCTAGGAGAAGGTTGTATGTTGTCACTGCATTTATGACATGACAAACAACGTCAGTAGTCAGTTCCCCTACTTCCATCATCACTGTAATTTTTCCAAGTGCGCGCTGCCCGTCCTGATTAAAACCTTGTATCATCATCCCACTGGTGCGTAATTCTGAGCGATGGTAGTTTAATTTGTTTAACATGGAGAGTGACAAAAGATTTACTGCAGACCCATTGTCTATCATAATCCTCTTGACTTTCTTCCCGCGAATATGGCCTTCTTTCATTAGTGGCCTATTATGGACTTCCTCATAGATCATATCATCATCAGAAAAAGAAATGACTGGGAAGCAGTCCTCATGCTCATTGGGTTCTTCATGTTCTACCTCTGCCAGTAAGGTTTCCATGATGTCATGATCAGATAGGGCCTGAATCAAACTTTGTCGAATTCTTCTGATAGCTTCAGCGCATCATAAACGGTTAATCGGGCTGGTATTCCCTTTAGATGATTTACCACCTCATAATTTACTTTCGTCATTTCATTATTTCCTTTCATCTTACCGCTGTTATTTTCTTTTACAATCGCTTCTTCTGTTTTCTATTTTATTGGGCTTACTATCTTCTTTCCCGACCGTAGTGTGATTACCGCAACCTTCTTTACAGCTTTACTGCTTTCTGCGTTATTCGCTTCTTGGTCCTTTTCTCGGACTGTAAGCGTGTTCATGGTTGCCATGGAGCCCCTTTCTCTTTCTTTCCCCAACACTATCTCGCCTCTATTGATCAGTCGTTGTATTATACATTTTAGTGTATAGCAGTTTTCTGTGGGGTGTCCCACTAGGCGATGATAATGACAGAAATTCTTTTCTCTTGTCCTTGTTATATCTTCTGGACACTTAGGCTCCGGCAGTACTATCGTGCCAGCTTTTAATAACTGCTCCATCATAGGGGCGACATCTTCTTTTTTAAACGCGAACCCTTCATGAGAGTTCAACATTCTAGGTTGCTTCCCATCGTACCTATTTCTTGACCTATCACCCTCTTCGCGTCGGTCCAGCCTTCTTTCTCTCGAATCCTTTGTATCTTTTCCTTTTCTATCGTGATCGACAGTGTTTACAGCTGTTCTGCTGGACGCTCTCCTAGTCATATCATGGTGAAATGCCGAGATTTTATGAGTCATCAGTTCCAATGCGTGGGCTTTGGTAGCCAGGTCACGAAAGGTCCTAATGTGGGCGCTAGTCAGTCCGAATGTAATCCCCGTGCCCATAGAATTTAGACACATCTTAACCTGTTCTTTTTCCTCCGGTAGTTGTCTACACGAAGCCCCTAACATTTTCCACCTGTTTATAAATTTCTCTACCGGCTCTCCTTCTCTTTGCCGAATAGAGGCCAGTTCCGTAATACTGACGTCACGTTCCGAGGAGAAGAAGTTTGACATGAAAACCTCTTGCATTTGTTCCCATGTTCGTATTGATCCAGGTGCCAAACTAGAATACCATCGGAATGCTTTGTGCGTTAGTGACGAACCAAACAGCCGCAAGCAGTACTGTGGTATCGTTGAAAAATTTCCCATGCTAGTGATAAAGTGCATCAAATGCTCCTCCAGTGATCCTTCCCCATTGAACTTTTGAAAATCCGGATGCTTGAAATTGGCCGAAAAAGGGATATCTTCTACTTCCCTTGGATACGGTGTTCGATATCTAAAGCGCCCGGTATTTTCGTATTCTCTTTCGGTTCTGATCGCCTCTTCAGCCACTTGCCTCACCTCTTCTTGTGTCACAGTTCTTGTTGCCGGAATGGACCCTAGTGGCCCTGCCCCCCATGGTGGAAGAATGTGGGGCTGATTTTCTTGCCCTTCCGTTGCATTCTGGGGGATTGCCATTCGGGCTACATTGTGTGCGAGGGTTGCCAACACTTCTCTAAGATTTCTGCATTCTTCCATCAATGCATTCTGAGCTTCTGCCATTGCATTGAAATGATCCTCCGCGGTTGCTCTATAATCCAGGTTTGTCCCAGCCATGAATACTGCAGCCTCTCCACTGTTCGTCGAAGCAGTAATCGGAGGAGAACAAGAGAATGCCGATGTGACAGGGCTTGCAGAAAAGGGAGGGGATATAGTTTCACCGGGCTTTTTCGTACTCTCTGTGGCATCAGTCGACTGAGATGACGCCGATACTGGTGAATCATTTCGGGATGGTCTTGGTGATCTAATTACCAATGCTTTTCCTATTTGTTCCTTTGTTCGTTTAGTTATTGGGGGATTTAAAACTGGGAAGTCGCGTACCGTCAATTGAGGAACTGTTTACGCTATTTGCACTGGGTAAATTGCCGTAGGAGAAAGTTCAGGATTTCTTCTGACTTTGCTTCGTGTGATGGGTCCTCTGATCTTTAATGAAGGCTGACTCATTCCATAATTCTTGAAGTTTGGTGTTCGTGCCTTGCGAGAGGTCACAATAGTCCAGCCTGCATTGTCTTCTGATGATTGGGGCGAAGCAGAAATGACCCCAGCTGTTGCTTGAGTGCTGCTACTTTTATGCACATGACTTGGTGCATATTCTATCACAAACCCTGTAGGGATGAATCGGAAGTTCACTCTTCTTACGGGGATCGCCATGGATGTTAAGTAATAATCGGATTTTAGAAACCTTCAATCACGAAACATGTTTATAGTTAGTAATTGAATGATTAGGGTGATTTATCTTAGAGATGAAGGGGAGGACTTCCCATTGAGAGTCCCCATTTTGGTGTCCATAGGACGCCAAACCATGAAAAATGTTCATAATAACCTTACTGTTAATACTTTGAATAAGACAGAAAAATCCCCAGCAGAGTCGCCATTTTGTTTCGACAAAGAAACAAATGCATTTTGATTTGGGAGAGTTGTCTTATTCAAACATAACATAGAGAGAGTACTATGAACATTCATACATTCTATTAATACTGAGTTTTTTTACATCCTCTTTATATCCCTTGATTCTAAGATAAATCATTTAGAAGTAAAGGATTTGTGCTTTAGGCATCAAGAGTTTATTTCGACAGCTTTTCGACGCCTGATTTGATCATCTCCTAGGACTTAGGAGGAATGCCGATCTGATCGACGAGTCATTTCGACAGCCTTCCGGCGCATGATTTGATCATCTCCTAGGACTTAGGAGGAATGCCGATCCGATCGACGGGCCTTCAATGAAATAGAGATTTCAGCAGCATAACAGTGCCTATTTCAACCATCCTCTGGGACTTAGGAGGAATGTCGATTAATTCGACTGATCTTTCTCCTTAGAACCCATGAAGAGGAGAAAACCCAGAGAAAGGAAGCCTGGGCCACGGACTTCGGCAGCACAACAGCTCTTGGGCTTTACAAACTGCAAGGTCGTCCGGTTGTGTGGATCCGTGCAATCGATATCGGTTGCGTGGTCCTGCGCAACTCCTAGGAGACTTCACTCCTACCTTCTGTCTTCCGCTCCGCTTTGCTCTTCTTGAAAATCTTCAATCCTGTTCAATGAAGGGAGGGGGTATTTATAGATCCTCGCACATGTGAAAATCCTGATCTTAGCAATGTGGGACTATTTTTTAGTGCTTTGGATCATTTTGAACGAAGCCCTTTTGTGAAGTTCATTCCGAGGTCCGCGCAACTGATACTTTCTTTGCGTGGTCTCGCGCAACAGAGATTTATTGTGCAGACCCGTGCAACATATACTAGCTGCGCGGTTCTGTGCAACTCCCTTTTCTTCTTTTCGAAAGTTCTTCTCTCCTTTTTTTTACCTTTACTTTCTTGATTCCTTTCACCATTTTTATGCCTCAACAGTTCTCTCATTGCCCATGACTCAGTATACATCAGTTTTTCACCTTGAGCATGATCCTTTGGTTCACAGTCGAGCATAGACTGGTCGCGGTAAACGTTGATAGGAATTATTGTCACGCCTTCCGAGTGGGGGTTATCAAACTTCATCATACCCTCGATAACTCGTACTGAGTCCCATGAGTTCTGGAGCCTCTTCTTCTTATGATCAACAATTTTCTCTTCAAATTCTTTCCCCCTATTTCGGCGAGCCTTCTTCGAATGAGAAGCAGGAGGATTATCTTCCCGAGGAGGTGACCTTTGATTGTTAGTGCAGATATGGGCAGTCGTTTTCAACCATTCGTCCCAATCGTATTCTTTGCCATGCCTCGGAGGGCATTTAAGGCTTCCCAGCGCTATTTCTCGATGAATAGGGGACGGTAGAGATTCAATACGATTAGTGAAGTTGAAAGTGGGAAGTAGGAAGGAGTGCGGGCGGTAGTTTTTGTTCGCTTGATAGGGGGTTGATCAGAAGAGGGAGAAGGATGAAAAGAAGATGGATTGGGCAAATTAGGATGAGAAGGTTGTTCAGTAAGTGAATCTATAGGACGAAAGGTTCGCTTAGTACGAGCCATGATGGAAATGGTGTTCAAGGGTTGAAATCAGAGAAGGGATGCAAAGGAAAAAAGAAAGAGGAAAGAAATGGCCGCTAAGTATCTGGAAAGGATTCAGGAGGGAAAAAAGCAAGAAATGGCTAAGTGACGGAAAGTCTGCATTGCGCGGGACCACGCAAAGGATATGCTTTGCGCGTTCAAGGAAAGACTTGGGGATATTTTTTGTGAATCGCATAGGTTACGAGGAGCTGCGCAAATGATATGCTTTGCGCGGAGAAGAAAAGCTGGGATGAAATTCTGTACATACGAAGGATTTGAGCAAAATGACAAGTCTTGCGCTATTTATAGGGTTTCTGGTCGAGTACGGTACATGGGCCAACATAAAAGGGGGTGAATTTCATTGATCCTTTCCTTTGATTTTAAGGAAAACAAAGAACGGATCAAGAAAAATGAAGATCAAAAGGCTGTGAAGGCGAGTTGGAATGAAAGTGTGATAAAATGACTTATAAGTACTTTGTGCGGGTCCGTGTAAACATTACGCTTTACGCGGTACCGCACAAACGATCTCCTTTGCGCGGGTCGCCGCAAAGCGACAGCGTATGCATTGGTGAAGTTCAGATAATTTGGTGATATTGTCCCACATCGCTAAGATGAGAGTTTGGCATGTGTGAGTGCCTATAAATACCCCTTTCCTTCCTTCGTTAAAGGATCGATCAAAGACTACAGAGAGCAAGTGGAGCAAGAAGAGAAGATAAAGCGGAGCAAGTGGAGCAAGAAGACCGAAGGTGAGAGCGGCCGTCCAGAAGGCTTTGCGCAGGACCGCGCAGCCCAAAAGGCTTTGCGCCGGACCACGCAAACCATGTGCTTTGCGTGGGTCCGCGCAAACAGACTACTCTGCAGTCCATAAAGCTGAGGAGTTGTTACGCTGCTGAAATAGAAGAGATCTTTGAGTTCTTCTTTTCGAATGCAAAAGAAGATAAGCCGTTGAAGTGCACATTCCTCCTAAGTCTTAGGAGATGTTCAAAATAGCGCTGGAAGGCTGTCGAAATTCTTATCTTCTTGAAGATTGATCAGTCTAGTCGGCAATTCCTCCCAAGTCTTTGGAGATGACTTAAATTCATGCCGAAATGCTGTCGAATTTGCTATTTAAATCTAATATCTTCATGTTATTAATTTGTACATATACAAATGAATATATCTTAGAATCAGGGGAGATTATGAGGATGTAAATGAACTCAGAATAAATACGTGATGATCGTCTTTACGCTTTTCTTTTGTTATGTTTAAATAAGAATTGAAACGCATTTATTTTCTTATTAAAATAAGGACCAATGACTGCGATCCCACTTACGGATACCCAAATGGTCTTGGAATACGACGATGCCAGTCAAGAATGAAAGAAAACTAAAGCACCATTCAGATGACTAAAAATCGACCCAATCCGTCATCAAATTATGAATTAAGTGGCATCTCCGTTGGATCACGCAATTTGGATAGATTAACAATTCATATTGAAAAATGATGATCCAAGAGTTACAACGTGCTTTTGGGATATTGAACAGTCTCTGAATTAGGCAATTTTGGTCCCATTTAGAAGCTTGACAAGTTACCAATCCAATGACCTAAAATAGTCTAAATTTAACCTCTGAAGAGAGAGTAATGAGGGTTATTATTGGACAAAGAAGTGAAGGAAACATTCAGGACCGACGACTGTGATCCCACTTACGGATACACAAATGGTCTTGGAATACGATGATACCAGTTAAGAATGTAAGAGCACTAAAGTAGCTTTCAGATGAGCAAAAATTGACCCAATCTGACATAATGGGCGTCTCTGTTGGATCGCGTAATTTAAAAAGATAAAAAATTCATATTGAAAAATGATGATCGAAGAGTTCCAACATGCGTTTAGGATATCGAACAGTCTCTGAATTTCTGGACCCAATTGGAAGCTTGACAAGATACCATTCCAATGACTTGAAATAATCTAAATTCGACCTCTAAAGGGAGAGTTATGAGGGTTACTAATGTACTAGAAGATCTAGGGAACATTCAGGGCCAACGATTGCGATCCAACTTACGGAGACACAAATGGCTCAGAATATGATGATACCAATCAAGAATGAAAGAGCTCTAAAGGACCATTCAGATGACCAAAAATTGACCCAATATGACATCAAATTATGAAGTAATAGGCATATCCATTGGATCACGCAATTTGGAAAGATTAACAATCCATATTAAAAAATGACGATCCAAGAGTTCCAACGTGCTTTTAGGATATCGAACGGTCTCTGAATTAGGCAATTTTGGTCCCATTTGGAAGCTTGACAAGTTACCATTCCAATGTCTTGAAATAGTCTAAATTCGACCTCTGAAGAGAGAGTTAAAAGGGTTACAATTGGACGAGAAAAGGAAGGAAACATTCATGGCCGATGATAGCGATTCCACTTACGGATACCCAAATGGTCTCAGAATATGACGATACCAGTCAAGAATGAAAGAGTAGTAAATTACCATTCAGATGAACAAAAATTGACCCAATCTGACATCAAATGATGAAGTAATAGGCATCACCGTTGGATCACGCAATTTGGAAACATTAACAATCCATATTGAAAAACGACGATCGAAGAGTTCCAACGTGCTTTTGGGATAATGAACGGATGCTGAATTAGGCAATTCTCGTCCCATTTGGAAGCTTGACAAGTTACCAATCCAATAACCTGAAATAGCCTAAATTCAAAGTCTAGAGAGAGAGTTAGGAAGGTTACTATTAGACAAGGAGATGAAGGAGATATTTAGGACCGGCGACTGCTATCCTACTTACGGATGCCTAAATGGTCTCGAAATACAATGATACTAGTCAAGAATGAAAGAGCACTTAAGTGGCATTCAGATGACCAAAAATTGACCCAATGCAACATCAAATGATGAAGTAATAGGTGTCTCCATTGGATAACGCAATTTGGATAGATTAGCAATCCGTATGGAAAAATGACAATCGAAGAGTTCCAATGTGCTTTTTAGATATCGAACAGTCTCTTAATTGGGCAATTCTGGTCCCATTTGTAAGATAGACAAGTTACCATTCCAATGACCTGAAATAGTCAAAATTTGACCTCTGAAGAGAGAGTTATGAGGGTTTCTATTGGACAAGGAGATGAAGGAAACATTCAGGACTGACGACTGCAATCCCACTTACGAAATCCCAAATGGTCTCAGAATACAACAATTCCAGTCAAGAATGAAAGAGCACTAAAGTACCATTCAGATGACCAAAAATCAACCGAATCCAACATCAAATGATGAAGTAATCGGTGTCTCCGTTGGATCGCGCAATTTGGAAGGATTAACAATCCATATTGAAAAATGACGATCGAAGAGTTCCAACGTGCTTTTGGGATATCGAACGGTCCCTGAATTAGGCAATTCTTGTCCCATTTGGAAGCTTGACAAGTTACCATTCCAAAGACCTGAAATAGTCTAAATTTGACCTCTAAAGAGAGTTATGAGGGTTACTATTGGACAAGAAGATGTAGGAAACATTCAGGACCGATGATTGCGATCCAACTTACGGATGCACAAATGGATTGGGAATACGACGATACCAATCAAGAATGAAAGACCACTAAAGTACCATTCGGATGACCAAAAATTGACCAAATTTGACATCAAATGATGAAGTAATAGGCGTCTCTATTGGATTGCATAATTTGGGAAGAATAACAATCCATATTAAAAAATGACAATCCAAGAGTCACAATGTGCTTTTGGGATATTGAACGCTCTCTGATGCAAGAAAATTTGACCTCATTTGGAAGCTTGACAAGCTACCATTGCATTGACAAGAAAAAGTCTAAATTCAACCTCTAAAGAGAGAGTTATGAGGGTTATTATTGGACAAGAAGATGAAGGAAACATTCAAGACTGACGACTGCGATGCAACTTACGGATGCCCAAATGGTCTCGAAATGTGACGATTCCAATCAGTAATGAATGAGCCCTAAAATACCATTCAGATGACCAAAAATAGACCCAATCTGACATTAAAGGATGGAGTTATAGGCGTCTCCATTGGATCATGCAATTTGGAAAGATTAACAATCCATATTGAAAATTGGCGATCCAAGAGTACCAATGTGCTTGTGAGATATCGAATGGTCTCTGAATTAGGCAATTCTAGTCCCATTTGGAAGCTTGACAAGTTACCATACCAATGACCTGAAATAATCTAAATTCAAACTTTGAAGAGAAAGTTATGAAGGTTACTATTGGACAAGAAGATGAAGGAAACATTCAGGACCGACGACTGCGATGCAACTTATGGATTCCTGAATGGTGTCAGAATACGATGATTCCAATCAGGAATGAAAGAGCACTAAAGTACCATTCAGAAGACCAAAAATTCTCCTAATCTGACATCAAATGATGGAGTTATAGGCGTCTCCATTGGATCGCGCAATTTGGAAAGATTTACAATCCATATTGAAAAATGACGATCAAAGAGTTCCAACGTGCTTTTGGGATATCGAACGGTCTTAGAATTAGGCAATTCTGGTCCTATATTGGAAGCTTGAAAAGTTACCATTCCAATGATCGAAAATAGTCTTAATTCGAACTCTGAAGAGAGAGTTATGAAGATTACTATCAGACAAGGAGATGAAGGTAACATTCAGGACCAATGCTTGCGATCCCACTTACGAATGCTGAAATGGTCTCGGAATAAGACGATTCTGACAAGAATGAAAGAGCACTAAAGTACCATTCAGTTGACTAATAATTGACCCAATCCGACGTCCAATGATGGAGTTATAGGCATCTCCATTTGATCGCGTAATTTGGAAAGATTCACAATCCATATTGAAAAATAATGATAGAAGAATTCCAACGAGCTTTTGGGATATCGAACAGTGTTTGAATAATGCAATTTTGGTCCCATTTGGAAGCTTCACAAGTTAACATTCCAATGACCTGAAGCAGTCTAAATTTGACCTCTGAAGAGAGAGTTATGAGAGTTACTATTGGAGAAGAAGATGAAGGAAACATTTAGGAAAGACGACTACGATCTAACTTACGGATGCCCAAATTGTCTTGAAATACGACAATACCAGTGTTGAACGAAAGAGCACTAAAGTAGCATTCAGATGACCAAAAATTGACCTAATCTGACATCTAATGATGAGGTAATAGGCGTCTCCGTTGGATCGCGTAATTTGGAAAGATTAACAATCCATATTGAAAAATGACGATCGAAGAGTTCCAACGTGCTTTCGAGCTATAGAACAGTCTCTAAATTAGGCAATTCTGGTCCCATTTGGAAGCTTGACAAGTTACCATTCTAATTGCCTGAAATAGTCTAAATTCAAACTTTGAAGAGAGAGTTATGAAGGTTACTATCGGACAAGGAGATGAAGGAAACATTCAGGACTGATGACTGCGACCCCCCTTACGGATGCCCAAATAGTCTCAGAATATGATGATTCCAGTTAGGAATGAAAGAGCATTAAAGTACCATTCAGATGACCAAAATCGACCCAATTCGACATTAAATGATGGAGTTATAGGCGTCTCCATTGGATCGGGCAATTTGGAAAGATTAACAATCAGTATTGAAAAATGATAATCGAAGAGTTCCAACGTGCTTTTGGGATATTGAACGGTCTTTGAATTAGGCAATTTTAGTCCTGTTCGAAAGCTTGAAAAGTTACCATTCCAATGAACTGAAATAGTCTAAATTCGATCTCTTAGGATAGAGTTATAAGGGTTACTATTGGACAAGAAGAAGAAGGAAACATTCAGGACCGACGACTGTGATCCCACTTAAGGATGCCCAAATGGTCTCCGAATATGACGATTTCAGTCAGGAATGAAAGAGCACTAAATTACCATTCAGATGACCGAAAATTGAACCAATCTGACATCAAATAATGGAGTTATAGGCGTCTTCGTTGGATCACGTAAATTGGAAAGAATAATAATCCATATTGAAAAATGACGATCGAAGAGTTCCAAGTTCTTTTGGGATATCGAACGGTCTTTGAATTAGTAAATTTTTGTCCCATTTGGAAGCTTAAAAATTTACCATTCCAATGACTTGAAATAGTCTAAATTTGACCTCTGATGAGACAGTTATGAGGGTTACTATTGGACAAAGAAGATGAAGGAAACATTCAGGACCTACGACTGCGATCCCACTTACGGATGCCCAAATGGACTCGGAAGACGATGATACCAGTCAAGAATGAAATAACACGAAAGTACCATTCAAATGACCAAAAATCGACCCAATCCGATATCAAATAATGAAGTAATAAGCGTCTCCATTGGATCACACAATTTGGAAAGATTTACAATCCATACTAAAAAATGATGATCGAAGAGTTCCAATGTGCTTTTGGGATAGTGAACGGTCTCTGAATTAGGCAATTTTGGTCCCATTTGGAAGCTTGACAAGTTACAATTCCAATGAACTGAAATAGTCTAAATTCGACTTCTAATGAGAGAGTTATGAGGGATACAATTGGACATGAAGAGGAAGGAAACATTCAGGACCGATGACTGCGATCCCACTTACGGATACCCAAATGGTCTTGGAATATGATGATGCCAGTCAAGAATGAAAGAGCACTAAAGCACCATTCAGATGACTAAAAATCGACCCAATCTGTCATCAAATTATGAATTAAGTGGCGTCTCCGTTGGATCATGCAATTTGGAAAGATTAACAATTCATATTGAAAAATGACGATCCAAGACTTGCAACGTGCTTTTGGGATATTAAATGGTCTCTAAATTAGGCACTTTTGGTCCCATTTAGAAGCTTGACAAGTTACCGATCCAATGACCTGAAATAGTCTAAATTCAACCTCTAAAGAGAGAGTAATGAGGGTTACTATTGGACAAAGAAGATGAAGGAAACATTTAGGACCGACGACTGTGATCCCACTTATGGATACGCAAATGGTCTTAGAATACGACGATACTAATCAAGAATGTAAGAGCACTAAAGTACCTTTCAGATGAGCAAAAATTGACCCAATCTGACATCAAATGATGAAGTAATGGGCATCTCCATTGGATCGCATAATTTGGAAAGATAAACAATTCATATTGAAAAATGACGATCGAAGAGTTCCAACATGCTTTTAGGATATCGAATAGTCTCTGAATTTTTGGACCCAATTGGAAGCTTGACAAGATACCATTCCAATGACCTGGAATAGTCTAAATTTGACCTCTGAAGGAAGAGTTATGAGGGTTACTATTGTACTAGAAGATCTGGAGAACATTCAGGGCCAACTACTGTGATCCAACTTACGGATGCACAAATGGGCTCAGAGTATGACGATACCAGTCATACATGAACGAGCACTAAAGGAACATTCAGATGACCAAAAATTGACCCAAAACGACATCAAATGATGAAGTAATAGGCATCTCCATTGGATCACGCAATTTGGAAAGATTAACAATCCATATTGAAAAATGAAGATCCAAGAGTTCCAATGTGCTTTTGGGATATCGAACGGTCTCTGAATTAGGCAATTTTGGTCTGATTTGAAAGCTTGACAAGTTACCATTCCAATGTCCTGAAATAGTCTAAATTCGACCTCTGAAGAGAGAGTTATAAGGGTTACTATTGGACAATGTTGAGGCACAAAAAATATCTAGTTGCAGTGGTCAGAGAATCTCATGGTGGTGATCTTTTCCATTGGTAGTTTAGGTATTTTGGTAAAGTTCCAGCTCCAGGGGTATCTGTTGAAGCATGAAAAAGTGATGAAAGGATTGAAGCAGAAGAAGATTGGAGAGCAAGGAACTCGAAAGAAGAATAAAAGAAGAAAGAGAAGTGTCTTTAAGATTGGTTGTGCATGATCGTGCAAACGATATCTGTTGCGCGGGTCCGCGCAACCAAAGTTCCGTTGCGCAGGTCCATGCAACCAAAGTTCAGTCTGCACAACCAAAGTTCCGTTATGTGGGTCTGTACAACCAAAGTTCCCTTACGTGGATCGTAATGTAAATATTAGTTGTGCGGGTCCGCACAACATAAATATCAGTTGCGCGGGACCCCGAAACACGCTGTAGAAATGGTCCTTTGTAAAGTTATCTAAAGCACTAAAAGATTTATCCCACATCGCTAAGATCAGGATTTTCACACATGCGAGGGTCTATAAATACCCCTTCCCCTCCTTCATTAAGGGTACGTTGAAGGTTTTCAAGAGGATCAGGGTGGAGCAGAAGACTGAAGGTAGAAGAGGAGTTTCCTGTCAGTTGCGCAGGACCACGCAACCAATATCAGTTGCGCGGGTCTGCGTAACCAGACTGCCATGCAGTTATCCTGTCAGTTGCGCAGGACCGTGCAACCGATATCAGTTGCGCGGGTCCGCGCAACTAGACTGCCCTGCATTCTGTGAAGATGAGGGACTGTTACTCCATCAAAATCTCTGTGCAAGGCTTCCCTTCTTCAGGCCTTCTTCTATTGGCAAGTTCAGAGGAGAAAGATTAGTCAATCGGGTCGATATTCCCGCTAAGTATTAGGGGATGACTGAAACAGGCGCCGTTATGCTGCCAAAATTTCTATCTCCTTGAAGACTGGATGATTAGATTCGTCAATTCCTCCTAAGTATCCAGGAGATGACTGAAATAACGCCAGAATGCTGCCGAAATTTCCATCAAGCTATCTTCTCTTTCATTCAGTACATTGTATTAATTGTACTTTATTTTCATAATCAAGGGAATTAGAGGATGTAAATGAACTTAGATAAATGTGATGAATGTTCTCTCATTCATTCTTTGTTATCATTGAATAAATCCTTCAAATGAAATGCATTTGTTTTCTTTGTTATCATTGAATTTTATTATTTGATGGTAACTTGAAAAATATGTAGAGAACATTTTATCACAGACGCAAAAATGGTGACTCTCAATGAAAACGTCCTCCCCTTCATCTCTAAAAATAAAAAATGATTTTATTTAATAAATTAGCTAATACTCTTTCATGCTTTCTCTGAGATAGAATGTCTTATCAATTAGATGACTAATTATGATTTTGTATTTTTGTTTGAAGGATATGAAGAAGCGTTAGAGAAAGTAAAGTCTGTTGTGATCAAGAGTAGTGAATTTTGTGCAATGGATGGAACAATCTCTGTTTCACCAATAGCTCAAGAAGATGAGGAAGGATGGAAGATAGCAACATCCAAAAGCCAAAAAGTTCGATCTCCTTCCGCAAGAAGCAACATCTCACCAAGTACTGGGTCAACTAGGCGAAGTGTCGTGAGACATAGTTTTGCTTCGGTTATACAATCATCTCATTCGAGAAAAACAGAAAGGCCCGTCACTCCAAAAGGTCTTTTAATACCGTCGACTATAACCATAATGACATCTTCCACAAAATCATTATGGGTTCAGGAAAATAAGGGGAAGGCGACCGTAACCAGTGAATGTCCACTCACAGCACCTCTTGCAAAGGATTTCAAACAAACTCATGCATTAAGAATGCCACGATTTGAGTCAGCTAGTCCTTCAAAGTGATGGTACATTGGTTTTAAATTAAATAATAGTTCATCTTCTTTAACAGCATCAGCAACGCGACGTTCGCTTTCTCGTTCAATATCAAGACAATCATAGTGTAAAGAAACAGAAAGCTCATTGACAGATATTAATCAACTTGATCAGTTTCCACTGGATGAGCATGTGGTTGAGGAAGTCCTTAATATGCCGACAGTGACTGCCATAAACAACATTGAACCACAAGTAAAAAGGCCACAACCGCAAGTAGTTAGATTTTAAGAACCAAGCTTAATATTACTCAGAATATAACACAGGAAGAAATTCGACAGATGGTTATTGAATCTATTCATCTAGAGAAGGAACGAAGTCAGAATAAAAAATTTCAATATCAGACACCGTATCCCCCTGAAATAGAAGAAATGCCATTTCCCGTTAACTTTGAACACCCATATTTCTAGAAATTTAATGGGAACGGATCACCAGAAGAGCATATGATGCATTTCATAACAAAGATGAGAAATTTCTCTAGAGTTCCTCAATATTGTCTACGATTATTCGGATCTTCTCTGACTGGAAGAGTTTTCAGATGGTATTCAAGTTTAATCCCAGGATCTATTCATACCTGGGAACAGATGCAGAATGCTTTTATGTCAAACTTTTTCTCTTCAGACCGAGAAGTTAGTTTGACCGAATTGGCCTCTATTCGCAAAGAAGAAAATGAATCAGTTGAAGAATTCATCAGTCGATGGACGAAATTGGTAGTATCATGTCGACATCCTATGCAGGAATCAAAACAAGTAGAACTATGTTTAGAAGGCATGAGACCAGAGCTAGCATGCCAGCTGATAAGTAAAGATTGAAAAACTTTCATAATTTTTTTACGAAGGCTTATGCTCTTGAAAAGATGATGAGAAGATTGTCTGCTTTTCAGTCAAAATCAGCTCACATAACTTGGAAAGAAGAAACCAAAGAAGATTATAAGGATGAGAAAAAAGACAACGGTGAAGAAGATAGAAATGGTCAGATGGTTATAATGACGTATAAAAGGTCCAAGAAAAATAAAGATCATACGAAGTATTCGTTTGCAAGAAAAGATATACTTCCCATGCTGAATCAATTGTTGGGTACGAAGAGTATTGAATTACCTCAGCTAAGACACCTCAAAGAAATTGAAAATACAAGAGGGCTAGATTATTGCCATTATCATTGTAAATTTGGACATCAAACAGAAGATTGTAATTTCCTCAGGAAAAAGCTACAAAAGATGATCGATAAGGGAAAAATTATGATGAAAAGAACATGACAGAAAGAGAAAAATGACAGAAAATCGATAAAAAAAATTCTGGGGGCATCTACATTAAAAGACAATGCTTCATATGGTGAATTGTGTTTTGACAAAGAAACAAATGCATTTGATTTGGGAGATTGTCTTATTCAAACATAACAGAGAAAGAGTACTAGGAACATTCATCACATTTATTGATACTGAGTTCATTTACATCCTCTTTACATCCCTTGATTCTAGGATAAATCATTTAGAAATGAAGGACTTGTGCTTTAAGCATCAAAAGTTCATTTCGACAGCCTTCCGGCGCCTGATTCGATCATCTCCTAAGACTTAGGAGGAATGTGGTTCCGATCGATGGGTCTTTAATGAAATAAAGATTTCAGCAATATAAAAATGCCTATTTCAACCATCTTCTGGGACTTAGGAGGAATGTCGATTAGATCGACTGATCTTTCTCCTTTGAACCCATGAAGAGGAGAAAGCCCGGAGAAAGGAAGCCTAGCCCACGAACTTCAGCAGCGTGACAGCTTTTGGACTTCACAGACTACATGGCAGCCTGGTTGTGCGGAGACTTCTCTCTTACCTTCTGTCTTCTGCTCTGCTCCGCTCCTCTTGAAAATCTTCAATTACCCTTAATGAAGGAGGGGAAGGAGTATTTATAGACCTTCGCACGTGTAAAAATCCTGATCTTAGCGATGTGGGACTATTTTTCAGTGCTTTAAATCACTCTAAACGAGACCCTTCGTGCAGTATGTTTCGAGATCCTGCGTAACTAATATCTCCTTTGCGCGGACCTGCGCAACTGGAATTGATTGCGCGGAACCGCGCAAATGATAGTGGTTACGCGGTCCTGTGCACTCTCTTGAAAGCTATCTCTATTTTCTTCTTATCAAAAGTTCTTTCAAACTCCTTGTCTCTTCTTGCTTTAATCCTTCGCCATTTTTTGTGCCTCAACAGATGCCCCCTTGATCCTTCTTTGATTGATTCCTGAAATTAAATGGAGGATCGATCTTCCTCTGCCTGAAGAACTTGAATAAACTGCAACTGAAGGATGACCGAATGATCTTGCTTTCATGGAAGACTGGATAATCATCCTTGTATAGTAGACTGGATGATCATGCTTGTCCAGAAGATTGAACGATCGCATTCGATCGGACGGCTGGAATGCTCGCATTCAAACGGAAGACTGAGTGATTGCGCTTGAATAGAAGACTTGAATAATGACACTCGAACAAAAGACCGGGAAGCTCATGCTTGAACGGAGGGCTCTCGCGCTCGAATGAAGGGCTTGAATGATTGCATCCGACTGGAAGACTTGAAGGAGGACACTCAAGTGGAAGACTAGAATGATGGTACTCGAGCTAAAAAACTTGAATGCCCCCAATTAGCAGTATCGAGCAGATGCTTCATTAGATAGGATAAAATTCTCTTTTTATTGAAGCACGCTTCTTCAATAGTTGTGACGGCTTCATCTTTGAGTGACTTAATCAGAGAGCTTTCTTCCAACACCGTTGCTGTTATAACGGTCTCTTTGATCAACTCCAGTAATTCTTCCCTCTCGATCAACTCCAGTGATTCTTTCCTTCAACTTTGTATCTGGAATTGCTCTTTAATGTTGCTCCTGCTGTAACATCCTTTTTCGATTGTTTCCTTTATTCACGATCTGCATAACTCAAGCTTTCAAGTGATGATCTTTCCTGCCAGATTAATCGGAATTAGTATTTTAATTCATTATAATTTTCAATGTAACTTGATAATTTTTTGAAATAGATTGAAAGTTTCTTTTCTTTTTAGACTGAGTGTGGTATTCGTAATATGATTTAAGCAATCTTTAAACTTGTCATCGTGCTTCACATTGTATTCTTTATATCGTACTCTTGGAGATTTGAGCTCTTGAATAGATAATAGCCAATATCTTGGGGGCATTTACTATCGATGTAATTAGGAACCTGATTCCAGAGAAATGCATTCTTGCATATTGCTTAATCAATGTTTAGAATTTTGCACATTTGAACGCATCTAGAGTGAAACATGGATTTGCTATATTCTGAATATCGCACAGTTTATGCTTTGCAAATTTGAATAAACATATATATGTTGAGGCATAAAAAATGGTGAAGGAATCAAACAAGGAAAGGTAAAGAGATAAGAAGAACTTTCGAAAAGAAGAAGAAAGAGATAACTTTCATGAGAGTGCGTGGGTCCGCACAGCCATTATAGGTTACGCAGTTCCGACAATCAATCTCAGTTGCGCAGGTCCGTGCAATGAAAGTATCAGTTGCGCGGGACCTCGGAATGTACTGCACAAAGGGCTTCGTTCAGAATAACCTAAAGCACTAAAAAATAGTCTCACATCGCTAAGATTATGATTTTCACACATGCGAGGGTCTATCAATACCCCTTCCCCTCCTTCATTACAGGTAATTGAAGATTTTCAAAAGGAGCGGAACGGAGCAGAAGACAGAAGGTAAAAGAGAGTCTCCTGGTAGTTGCACAGGACCGCGCAACTGATATCGGTTGCACGGATCCGTGTAACCAGGTTGCCCTACAGTCTGTGAACTCTTAAAGCCATCATGCTGCTAAAGTTTGTGGGCTAGGCTTCCTTTCTCCGAGTTTTCTCCTCTTCATGGGTTCAAAGGAGAAAGATCAGTCGATCTAATCGACATTCCTCCTAAGTCCCAGAAGATGGTTGAAATAGGCGTTGTTATGCTGCTGAAATCTTTATTTCATTAAAGACCCGTCGATCAGAACGACATTCCTCCTAAGTCTTAGGAGATGATCGAATCAGGCGCCGGAAGGCTATCGAAATGAACTTTTGATGCTTGAAGCACAAGTCCTTCATTTTTAAATGATTTATCTTAGAATCAAGAGTTGTAAATAGGATGTAAATGAACTCAGTATCAATAAAATGTGATGAATGTTCATAGTGCTCTTTCTCTGTTATGTTTAAATAAGACAATCTCCCCAAATCAAATGCATTTGTTTCTTTGTCGAAACAAAATGGTGACTCCATTGGGGACTTGTGTTTTTGTCTTATTCAAAATATTAGCAGTGAAGTTGTTACGAACATTCGTCATGGTTTGGCATCCTATGGATGCCAAAATGGCGACTCTCTGTGGGAAGTCCTCCCCTTCATCTCTAAGATAAATCATTCCAATCGTTCAATTACTAATTATAATTTTGTTTTATGATTGAAGGTAGAAGTTTGAAAATTCGACTATGACTTATTACTCATGGCAATCCCCGTAAGAAAAGTGAACTTACGATTCACCCCGACAAGGTTCGTGATAGAATACACACCAAGTCATGTGAGTACTGGCATGGTTCAAGCAATAGTTGGGGTCATTTCTGCTTCGCCCCAGTCATCAGAAGACAATGCAGGTTGTACCGTCGTGACCACTCGTAAGACAAGAACATGAAACTTCAGAATTTTGGGAATGAATCAGCCTTCATTAAGAATCAGAGGGCCCGTAATGCGAAGCACAGTTAAAAGAAATCCTGAACTTACTCCTCCGGTTATTTATCCAGCGCAAACAGTTCCCCAGTTGACAGCGCGCGACTTCCCGGCTTTAAATGCTTCAATGGCTGAACGAACAAGAGAACGAAAGGAAAAAGCATTGGTCATCAGATCACTAACGCCACCCCTAAAAGGTTCACCAATATCGGCTTCATCTCAGTCAATTGATGCCGCCAGGAGCATAAAAAGGCCCGATGAAACTCTGTCCCCTTCCTTTTCTCCAAGCCCCGTCACATCTGTATTCTCTTGTTCTCCTTTGATTACTGCTTCGTCGAAAAGTGGAGAAGCTGCAGTATTCATGGCTGGAACAAATCCAGACTATAGAACAACTACAGAGGATCGTTTCAATGTAATGATAAAAGCCCAAAATGCATTAATGGAGGAATGCAGAAATCTCAGAGAAGCACTAGCAACTCTCGTACACAACGTAGCCAGAATAGAAATCCCCCAGAACGCAGCGGAAGGGCAAGAAAATCAACCTAATGTCCTCCCACCACATGGGGCAGGGTCGCTAGGGTCTACCCCTGCGGTAAGAACTGTGACACAAGAAGAGGTAAGGCAAGTGGTCGAAGAGGCGGTTAGAGCAGAAAAAGAACGTGAAAATACCGAACGTTTTAGGTATCAAACGCCGTATCCAAGGGAAGTAGAAGACATCCCTTTTCTGACCAATTTCAAACATCTGGATTTTCAAAAGTTTAATGGAGAAGGTCCCCGGAGGAGCATTTGATGCACTTCATCACTAGCATGGGAAATTTTTCTACGATACCACAGTACTGCTTGCTGTTGTTTGGTTCATCACTAACACACAAAGCATTTCGATGGTATTCTAGTTTGACACCTGGATCGATACGTACCTGGGAACAAATGCAGAAGGTTTTCATGTCAAACTTCTTCTCCTCGGAACCTGACGTCCGTATTATGGAACTGGCCTCTATTCGGCAAAGAGAAAGAGAGCCGGTAGAGAAGTTTATAGACAGGTGGAAAACATTAGGGGCTTCATGTAGACAACTATCAGAGGAAAAAGAACAAGTTAAGATGTGTCTAAATTCTATGGGGACAGGAATTGCATTCGAACTGACTAACGCCGATATCAGAACCTTTCGTGATTTGGCTACTAAAGCCCATGCGTAGGAGCTAATGACTCGCAAGATCCTAGCATTTCACCATGATACGAATAGGAGAGTGCCTGGCAGGACAGCTGCGAACGTTGTCGATCATGACAGAAGAAGAAAAGACAGAAAGGACTCGAGAGAAAGAAGACCGGACCGACGCGAAGAAGGTGATAAGTCAAGAAATAGGTACAACGGGAAGAGGCCTAGAATACTGAACTCTCATGAGGGGTTCACATTTGAAAAAGAAGATGTCGCCCCTATGATGGAACAGTTATTAAAAGCTGGCACGATAGTATTGCCAAAGCCTAAGCGCCCAGAAGATGTAACAAGAACCAGAGAAAGGGATTTCTGTCGTTATCATCGTCTGGTGGGGCATCCAACAGAAAACTGTTATACACTGAAATGTATAATACAGCGACTGATCAATAGGGGCGAGATAGTATTGGGGAAAGAAAGAGAGAGGGGCTCCATGGCAACCGTAAACATGCTTACAGTCTGAAAAAAGGACCAAGATGTGAATAACGTAGGAAGCAGTAAAGCTGTAAAGAAGGTTGCGGTGATCACACTATGGTCAGGTAAGAAGGTAGTAAGCCCTACAAAATAAAAAACATAAGAAGCGATTGCAAAGGAGAGTAACAACGGCAAGACGAAGGAGAAGAATGAGATGACGAGAGTGAATTATGACGTGGTAAATCATCTAAAAGGAATACCGGCCCGATTAAGCGTTTATGATGCACTGAAGCTATCAGAAGAATTTTGACAAAGTTTGATCCAGGCCTTATCTGATCATGACATCAGGGAAACCTTACTGGCAGAGTTAGAACATGAAGAACTCAATGAGCATAAGGACTGTTTCCCAGTCATATCTTTTTCTGATGATGATCTGATCTGTGAGGAAGACCATAACAGACCACTAATGATAGAAGGCATTATCGTGGGAAGAAAGTCAAATGGATTATGGTAGATAATGGGTCTGCAGTAAATCTTTTACCACTCTCAATGTTAAATAAATTAAACTACCGTCGCTCAGAACTACGCCCCAGCGGAATGATGATACAAGGTTTTAATCAAGATGGGCAGCGCGCACTTGGTAAGATTACGGTAACGTTGGAAATATGAGAATTAATTACTGACGTTGTTTGTCACGTCATAAGTGCAATAACGACATACAACCTTCTCCTAGGAAGACCATGGATACATCAGTACAATATCATATCCTCTACTCTACATCAGTGTTTCAAATACTGTAAAGATGGAGTACAACATAAAGTGATGGCCGATGCGAGACCGTATACAAAAGCTGAGCCCTTCTTCGCAGATGCTAGCTATTATAAAGAATTCGCTGTCGAAAAAATAAATAAGGGTGAAGGTGGTGTCCTACAGAATAATCGAGAAAGTGCAATTACGAAGTTAGCAGAAAAATTAGTGCCATCTGAAACCGCAGAAATAAGCAAGAAGTTCTATTTTGTGCCAAAACATTTAAGGCAACCGGGACAACTGCCGTTAACCCTGTTGTCATCTGCACAACTGAAAATTTTACAGTTAAATTATACGGTGCCGCTGCCGTATGTTGAAAGAAATAAGCTGTTTTCGGCTGCTCCAACAAGATTTCAAGTTAAGGCGAATGAAAAATATCCTGAGCCAATTGAGTTCTATGTTTCAGAAGTAGTAAGGACAAGAGGAGAGACTCAAAGTAATGACTACCGTAGTAGGTTGACGCCGCAAGACCTCCAAAAGTATAGTCCGGCAAGTAAAAAAATTATGAAAAACATGGGCTTTGATTATGAAGAGCCCGTTGGCCTAAACCATGGGAAGGGAATTCAAGTCCCCATTGCGGTCGATCAGGAGAAGCGTCGAAAATTTCAAGGGTTGGGGGCAAGCTAGCTAATGAATACGATTGCAATCGTGTAGCCTCCCACAGAAATATGCTGCCTCAATATCTCTAAGAATGAAAAATATATCTCCAGTAACAGTCACAATCATATCCAGGGGGCAAGTTCAAAGCCAAATGAGATAAAGTGTGCTCAATGAAAGTAAAATTCTTCAAAGAAGTAAATGAAAGCCTATGTTGGCCTATACTCACATTAACAAAAAAGGAAATTGCTTCCGAAGGTGCTACTGATTTTGATACAGAACATTACCAAGATAATAATTCTGTATCAAAACGGGGCAAGATGAATAGGACGAATAAGGAAGAAGCTCGCAAGCATATCAAGATCATATGATAGCAAATAAAGAAAGACGAAGAAAGTGAGCGCCGTCAAGGGAGTTCTACAAAATTTTGCCTGAAATTGATATCACCATCAAGCTGGTATATTACAAACAATACAGATAAGCAATTTCAGGCAAAAATACTTATCATCGTCTTTCAAGACAGCATGCTAGATCATCACCAAAAGTCTTCAGTCTTCCAAGACATTTGAAGATAGCATATTAAATCGTAACTGAACAAAAAAGTGTCGATGATCACTATCAAGCGTTGACATTCATCACGGATAGAAAATCTCCATGAACAAAAAAGTGCCGATGATTGCTATCAAGCATTGACGTTCATCGCCGATAGAAAATCTCCATGAAAATCGAATTATCAAGTATTGATGATCATAAAAAGAAAAGAGAACAGCTATCGTTACTGCCGATCAATCGCTCATCAAAGTTGTCATCATCGCTAAGCTGGTACATTGTTTTAAACATGATACAAAAGTCCTTATGACATTATCAACAGCAGCGAAATATCAATTATTGATCAACCATATGATAATAGTAGAATGAATCATACAGTCAACTATATATACATAATTGGCGATAGCGATGGCTGTTTATCATAAAAAGGCAGCCTAGTCAAGTCCCGAAAAAAAAAAAGAAGAAGAAGAGAAAAAGTCAAGTCCTAAAAGGACCCAATCTCAAAAGGGACTAGCTACACATAAAACCTATGAAGATCGCCATTCAGGCAGCGGTGAGAAGCCAGTGGCCCTAAAATCCCTCCATTTTTTGTATACATACTTTTGCTTCTTTCTTTCTTTTTTTCTCCCTTTTTTTCATATTTGAGTGTATGTTCTCTTTTGATTTTCATTAGTAAATTTCAGTAACTTTTTCATGCACTTTTACATTATGCATTATTCCAGACATATTATCTATGTCATAACTTCAACATGAATTTGCTGCATTTTGAACATTGCACATAGTTTATCATGACATTTTATGAACTAATCATAAAGCACCAATATTTTATGCTTGTCAGTATCGGATTCCCTACATGACTTCATTCGTTTGTATTCTATTGGCGGTGCTAAGTTTCGATTCAGTCAGTTGCACACAGTTTAGGCTCTTAAGTGGAGCAAATTTACTTGGCGAATTTACTTGGACTCTAGTTAGAGTCGGGTCTTACGTGATGGTCTCTGTAACTCTCTAGAGTTCGCTGGACTTCTCACTGCCTAGGGAGTTCACAAACCGCGATCCATCAGAGGGGCCCAGTGAAGCTACCGGGGCCGTGAACTCGGTTGGTTTTACGCACAGGGTTGGCCACGGTAACTCTCTAGAGTTTGCTAAGCTCGCAAGGCTACCTTTGGGGGTACCAAATCCATGGTTTTTGATCCATCGATGAGTAGGTTTAAGCCCTTCCTCATGAGTTAGTACTGGAATCGAACCACAAATCTGGGGGGTCTTATGCATGGTTGGCCTATCTAAAGTGCACACTACAGCCCTCATTTTCTTCACCTGCAAGGTCAGGCCCATTCACGGGAGGGCTTGTCCTTCATTCCCCGTGACGCTGTCGGAAAACTATACAGACGGCATAGGGGTTACGCTGACTGGTCATTTGAGGACTTTTAGCACTTTGGCTTTTAGTCGACTTTTTGGCCTTTTACTTTTGGTCTTTCGGTTGACTTTTGACTCTTTTGGTTTTGGTCATTGAAGACTTTTAGCTCTTTTGGCCTTTGGTCATTTAAAGACTTTGAGCTTTTTTTGGCTTTTTTGTCAACTTTTGGCCTTCTAGCTTTTGGTCACTGATTCCGTCAGCTGCCTGCATGGGTATGCGTACGATGGCCTTCTTTGATGCCTATTACATTCATATATTGCCACAAGTTTTCCTTTAATTGAAGCTGAGCTGCATCATGCTTTGATTTCTCTTCAAGAATAATCTTTGCTTGATCGGGAAGGCCAGCTAATTTGTCTTCTAGAGATGTGATCGTTTCCTTTCTCCTGAGTAATTCAAACTTTTCAGCGTCAACAGACTGAATATTGACATCAAGTTTCTCTTTAACCTCCTGTATAGACAGTTCCTTCTCTTGACCTTGCAGTTCCATCTGCGAAATCTCTTCTCTTAAAGCCGCGATATGATCTTGAATAAGTACCTTGTCATCAGTAAGCGTCTTCAATTGTTCTTGCAATGATAATTGCTCCTGGTCAAATTCAGATATGGTGGAAGCAATAAGTGAAGCCCTCTCCTTAGACAAAGTTAACTGCTTCCCGTATTCAAGAACTTCTGGAGCAATCGTAATATTCTCCGCTGATGCCAAAGAAGTTATCGAATCACGGAATCTGAGGAGGGAATCACACAAAATAGAAATATTAATCCTCGCCATCTTTGCAGAGCTTTCCAGAATTTCGATGGCGATATCCAGGTCTGGCCATTGTTCAGGATCTTTGAAGATATGAACTACCGTTGACAAAGAGTTTTTCATCAAAAGCATTTTGTGAGCGGGAATCTTTAAAGGAAATGGTAGCTCAGAGACAGTGGCCACAGATTCGGAACTGACCGCCCCACTACAGGGGAGAATTCCTGCAACATGAATAGGAGATCGAGTTAGAGTGAGAAATACAAAATGAAGAATTTACATCTCTTCAAATTAATATATATACCTGCCTCAGAGGTGTGACCAGCAAGTAAGGGAACTTCTGGGGCTGTAGAAGTACCAGCTTCCAACATGTCAGCAAGAGAGGGCGCTCTCACTTCTGTGCTGGAATCTCTGGCAGTAGGAGTTGGTAGATCATTAGTCTTGACAAGGAATACAATTTCACGGGCCACACTCTTCGGTGCCACCAGAGGGGCCAAAGAAACTTGTGGGGAGACCATTGGTGCACCTGGATGAAGATCTACAGAGGGGGCAGCGCTCGTTTCGATGCAAGGCACATGAGTACTTAAAAAGGAAAATGACAGTGATGTTAAGATAGTGATCACTAGACAAGCACGTAAACGTTTAAGGAATTCGAGCTCCCTTACCAGGTGAATACCCATATTCCCCGTAGTCCAAGGGTTCTTCATCCTCTTCAGTTACCGTATGTGGCTTGCCAGGAACGGAAGTGGCAGGGGAAATTTCAGGAGCCATGGGGAGATGTTCTTCCTCTACATTTTCAGTGGCCATATTTTCCTCGTCATCTATGTTGACCTCCCCTTCTTCATAGTCATCGTCCTGAGATCCATCATTTCCATCATCATTATTGTCATCTCCAGATCCTAGGGAAGTGGAATCTCCTAATGCAGAAGATGAACTTTCGCTTGCCAGATCTTCCTTTGTAGGAAACAGGCTGGTTGCTTTCTCTTGGAGATCTCCTGCCAACTAAAATCGAGGGAGATGAAGAGACCTGTCTTACCTCTTCCTGGGGAGTGGGTGACGACATTTGAAGACGTTCTCGTGATCTAGTCATCGGAGACGATGAGCTAGGGGGAAGAGTTTGTGAAGAAGGGGCAGGTTTGTTTCGAGTTGGACCCTCCTCAGCTGTAGCAATCTCTTCAAGAATAGGGGAGGATGCTCCTGTAGCATCCTCTGGAGCTCGGCCACCAAGGTCATGGGGGACATGTTCAAAGGACTCCATGGGCAAACCAACCATCTAAAGTATTAATTAGTTTTCTCTCACGGATTGGCTCTTCTGTCAAAATCTTTCTACAAATTTCACCATGATGAGGAGTGCGACTTTTCTCTGGAATGAAGCCAATTCCGTTCTCAGTTTTTCTGCCCCTAAGCCGAGGTGGATGGAGAAAGAGAAGAGAATCCACTGGTAGGCGTTTGTTGATCAGAAATGATTGGTGGTCCCACCACCTTATCCAACTGTAAGAAGTACGGACTATCCGGTCACAGCTAGGGATGATGAAAGAAGAGTTGACACAGCTGCCTAATAGTTGCTTCCATATCATGGCCTAATTCAAAGGACCTATTCCATAGCAGCGAATTCTCTTAGTAACCAGCCCACAATCTTCTGGCATGGCTTGGTCATAGCCGAATTGGTGAGCAAAATGGCTGGGATAGTAGGGTTCTCTCCAGAATTCCATTCCTTCCCTAAGAGGAAAACTGCAAGAACGAATAGAAAGAAAAAAGGCCCTTTTCGCTAGAGTTAGTGCCCCCTGATCACCATATCTGTATCTTGAATGTAACGATGAAGTCGAAACTGGAAGAAGTCCACTTGATCAAAATCCTGGATCTTATTGATCACCCATTCGTACGTTCTGGCCATGGCCCTTTGTTGAAAAAATCAAAGAGGAAGATGAGAAGGGTTGACATAAGCCTTCTCCGGTGCTTCAAAAGTCCAGGGGAAATAGACTCCTAACCATCCGGTGAAGTAGTTCCGGGCAGTATACGCTGATGAAGATCCCAGGGTGGGATTTTTGACATGTGTAGAGATTTCTCCAAAGGCCCGATAAATGGAACATAGCACAGGGGGCGCAATGGAATACTTCTGACCTTCCGCTAGAACTCCGGCGATAACGAAGGTGGTGGGGTGAATAACATCTGCCCACTTGGAAATAGGAAGGACAACTATGCTTAGCCAGTAAGCTAGAAAGGTTACAAGTTCTCCAAAGGCACTATAATCTGATCGTTCCTTCATATTGTCACGAAGAGTCGTTAATTCCTTACAGCTGTTTCGACAAAGAAACAAATGCATTTTGATTTGGGAGAATTGTCTTATTCAAACATAACAGAGAGAGAGTATTATGAACATTCATCACATTCTATTAATACTGAGTTCGTTTACATCCTCTTTACATCCCTTGATTCTAAGATAAATCATTTAGAAGTAAAGGATTTCTGCTTTAAGCACCAAAAGTTTATTTCGACAGCCTTCCGGCGCTTGATTTGATCATCTCCTAAGACTTAGGAGGAATGCCGATTCGATCGACGGATCATTTCGACAGCCTTCCGGCACCTGATTTGATCATCTCCTAGGACTTAGGAGGAATGTTGATCCGATCGATGGGCCTTCAATGAAATAGAGATTTCAGCAGCATAACAGCACTTATTTCAACCATCCTCTGGGACTTAGGAGGAATGTCGATTAAATCGACTGATCTTTCTCCTTAGAACCCACAAAGAGGAGAAAACCCAGAGAAAGGAAGCCTGGGCCACGGACTTCGGCAGTACAACAGCTCTTGGGCTTTACAGACTGCAGGCAGTCCGATTGCGCGAACCCGCGCAACCGATATCGGTTACGCGGTCCTACGTAACTCTCAGAAGACTTCACTCCTACCTTTTGTCTTCCTCTCTACTTTGCTCCTCTTAAAAATCTTCAATCCTCCCCAATGAAGGGAGGGGGTATTTATAGACCCTCACACGTGTGAAAATTATGATCTTAGCGATGTGGGATTATTTTTTAGTGCTTCGAGTTATCTTGAATGAAGCCTCTAGTACAATTCATTCTGAGATCCCGTGCAACTGCTATTCTCGTTGAGCGATCACGGGCAATAGAGATTGATGCGCGGAACCGCGCAACCTATAATGGCTGCGCGGTCCTGCGCACTGTCATGAAAACTATCTCTCCCTTCTTCTTTTCGAAAGTTCCTTCATACTTCTTATCTCTTCTTGCTTTAATCCTTTGCCATTTTTTGTGCCTCAACAGATGCCCCCTCGATCCTTCCTTGATTGATTCCTGAAATCAAAGGGAGGATCGATCTTTCTCTGCCTGAAGATCTTTGAATAAACTACAACTGAAGGATGACCGAATGCTCTTGCTTGCACGGGAGACTGGATGATTACACTTGCATGGCAGACTGGCTGATCATACTTGACCAGAAGATCGAATGATAGCGTTCGATCGGAAGACTGGAATGATGGCGCTCGAATAAAAGATTTGAATGATGACGCTCGAACAAAAGGCTTGAATACTGGCGCCCAAGCGGAAGACTGGAATGTGACGCTCAAGCGGAGGACTGGAATGCCCCCAGTCAATAGTGTCGAGCAGATGTTTCACCAGAGAGGATAAGATTCTCTTTTCATTGAAGCACGCTTCTACAGCAGTTGTGACAACTTCATCTTTGAGCAATTTGATTAGAGAACTTTCTTTCAACACCGTCGCTGCTATAACAGTCTCTTTGATCAACTCCAGCAATTCTTTCCTTTTTTATCAGCTCCAGCGATTCTTTCCTTTTTTGATCAGCTCCAGCGATTCTTTCCTTTTTGATCTATATCTGGGGCTGTTCTTTAATGCTGCTCCTGTCGCAATAATTTTTTCAATTATTTCCTTTGCTCACGATCTGCATAACTCAAGCTTTTGAATAATGGTTCTCCTGCCAAATTTATCAGAATTAGTATCTTAATTCATTATAATTTTCAATATAGCTTTATGAAGCATTGATAATTTTTGAAATAAATTGAGAGTTTCTTCTCTTCTCAGGCCGATTGTGGTATTCGTGATATAATTTAATCCATCTTTGCGCTTCTCATCATGCGTAGCATTGTATTCTTTATATTGCACTCTTGGAGATTTCATCTTTAGCTTCAAAGGTTCAATCGCTGAGTCTTTTTACTGAGTCTTCTCTAATTTGTGCTTCTTAGCATTTCTTCATAGACTTTTCTTGGATCTTTGCTGATTTAATGATGCTTCCATTTGTTCTTTCTAGGTTAATCTTGCATAAAGATTTCTTCAAAAGATAATATTTCCGAAGTGACGTCTTCTGATACTCTAGGTGATCCTCTGCCCCCTTTTGAAAACCTTGTTTGATAATATGTCTTTATTCATGAAGAAGGTAAGAGACGAAAAGTCCTTACAGCTTTTGTCAATATATTAATTGACCTTGGGGACTCGAGCTTTCGAGTAGATAATTGTCAATATCTTGAAGGCATTTTTACTGTTGATGTAATTTCAACCTAATTCAAGAGAAATGCATTTTTGCATGTTGTCTAATTAAGGTTCGAAATTTTAATCAGGCAATTGTTCGTTTGAGTAAATCTATATTGAAATATGTATTTGTAGCGTTTTAAATGCTAAACTTTAATTTAATTTTATACTTTTGGGCACTGGTGCCAGTGTACTTTGACCGACCATACTTTGACTGGACAACTTGACTTGACTTGACCAGACTGGACTGAACTGGACTTGACATTACTGGACCGACACCACTAGACCAACACTACTGGACAGACACTACTGGACTGACACCACTAGACCGACACTACTGGACAGACACTTCTGGACTGACACCACTAGACCGACACTACTGGACTGACACCACTAGACCGACACTAGACCAACACTACTGGACAGACACCTACTCACACAGTTTAAACTCATGAGTAGTGGAGCACGTTTACTTCGGGTCTTACGTGATGGTCTCTGTAACTCTTTGGAGTTCGCTGGACTTCTCACTACCTAGGGAGTTAACAAACCCTGATCCATCAGAGGGGCCCAGTGAAGCTACCGGGGCCGTGAACTCGGTTAGTTTTACAGCACAGGGTTGGCCACGGTAACTCTTTAGAGTTCACAGGGCTCGAAAGGCTACCTTTGGGGGTATCAAATCCATGGTTACCGATCCATCGATGAATAGGTTTAAGCCCTTCCTCATGAGTACGTATCGGAATCGAACCACAAATCTAGGAGGTCTTATGCTTGGTTGGGTTGTCATGCGCGCACTGCGGCCCTCATTTTCTTCGCCTGCAAGGTCGGGCCCATTCACGGGAGGGCTAGTCCTCCGTTCCCCGTGACGCTGCCGGAAAGCTGTACAGACGGCATGGGTGTTACGCTTGACTGGTCATTTGGAGACTTTTAGCACTTTCGCTTTGAGTCAAATTTTTGGCCCTTTGCTTTTGATCTTTCAGTTGAATTTTGTCTCTTGGCTTTTGGTCTTTAAAGACTTTGAGCTTTTTCGGCCTTTGGTCATTTGAAGATTTTGAGCTTTTTAGCTTTTAGTCAACTTTTGGCCTTCTGGCTTTTGGTCATTGACTCCGTCAGCTGCACGCATGGGTATGCGTACGATGGCCTTCATGGGCTTTTTAGGGCCACTGGCTTCACACCGCTGCCCGAATGGCGATCTTCATAGGTCTTATACGTAGCTGGTCCCTTTTGAGCTTTGGTCCCTTTAGAACTTTGTCTTTTCTTTCTTTTTTTTTTCTTTTTCAGAACTTGACTAGGCTGCCTTTTTATGATAAGCAGCCATCGCTATCGCCAATTCACATATATAGTTGACTGTATGATTCATTCTACTGTGATTATATGGTTAACATTTTGCCGCTGCTGACAATGTCACAAGGACTTTTTGTATTATGTTTAAAACAATTTATGTATCAGCTTAGCGATGATGGCAACTTTGATGAGCGATTGATCGACAATAGATATAACTGTTCTCTTTTTCTTTTTGTTATCATCAATACCTGATAATTCGATTTCAATGGAGAATGGAGATTTCCTATCGGCAATGAGCGTCGATGCTTGATAGCAATCATCGACACCTTTTATGTCACTGCTTGCTTGATAGCGATCATCGGCACTTTCTTCTTCGCTCTCTTTTCTTTCTTTTTTTTATGCCAGTGTTTGCTTGATAGCGATTCTTCTAATCACTTGATGGCGATTCTTCTAATCACTTGATCTTCTAATTGCTCGATAGCGATAGTTGCTAATTTTGGCGATTAGCTTTTCATTTGGCTTTGCTTTTGGCAATTGTCCTTGGTATTTCGTGTTTGGCGATGACTTGTTATGCTTGAAAGCCTATCTTTCATTCAAATATACAAAAGAAATGCATTCTATGGTGAGAAATATATTTCACAGCTTTTACTCACCTGTCTTATTGATTATAGGTTTTAAGCGTAGCTGGCCATATAGTAGCTAGGCTGCCTTAATTAATATTTTGTCATTGTTGAACTGTGAATCCATAGCTGATATTTTGCCAGCTGCTAATATATTCTGAGAATCAATAATTGATATTTCGTCATTGCCGATATATTTTGAGAATATCCATGTTGTATTTGAAATAGTTTATCAACTTGGTGATGATAGCAATTTTGATATGATAAGCTTGCGTGAGCCATTGATGACGACAGTGATAGTTGCTTATCTTGGTGACGATCATTGGCACTTGCTTATTTTGACAACAATCATCGACGCTTTTATTCAGCGATTGTCATTGACGCTTTTATTTGGCGATGATTTAGAAGCATCAAAATTGCAATTTATCTTCAAGGATAACGAATTTCGCATGCCCTTGTCTGCCCCCTTTTGAATTTCAAAATCAGTAACGCCTTCAGAAGTAATTTCCTTTTTGCCAGCGCGAATATAGGCCAATGTAGGCTTTCATTTACTTCCTTGAAGAAGTTCGCTTTCATTGAGCACGTTTTATCTCATTTAGCTTTGGATTTGCTCCCTGGATATGATCGTGACTGTCAGTGGAGATACATTTTTTACTCTTGGAGATATTAAGGCAACATATTTCTGTGGGAGGCTATACAATTCACGGTCATATTGATCGACCAATTTGCTTCCTTTTGATGCAGGATCATAACTCTGATAATTTTCTGAAGCAAAATTAGCAGATACATTTTACGGATGATATCTCTTAAGGAAGCGAGCATTGACCGGTATACTAATTCCCTATCCTTCTTGATCTACAATTCTATATGCTCCATTAGAATATACTTCTTTTATTACGTAAGGGCCATCCCATTCAGGCTCAAATTTGCCTCCTGTTCGACGAGTGACCACAATTGGTCTTTTTAGCATTAGCACCATATCTCCCTTTTTAAAAGAGCAATATTTAACTCTCTTATCAAATGCAGCTGATATTCTTGCTTGATATGCTTGCAGACGCTGTTGTGCAGCTAGGCGCTTCTCATCAAGCAAGTCCAGTTCCTTTAATCTTATTTTCACATGATGATCATTAGTTATAAACTGATGCACTGCCACTCTTAGTGTCGCTACTTGTATTTCAATTGGAATTACTGCCTCCACACTATAGACTAATGAATACGGCGTTGCCCTTGTGGCTGTTCGGTGAGTAGTTCTTTATGCCCATAGTGCTTCCTGCAATCTTTCATCCCAATCCCGTTTATTTCCTGTCACTGTTTTCTTCAATATTTTGACTATCGTTTTGTTGAATGCTTCTGCTAACCCGTTAGCCGGCGGATAGTAAGGCGTTGAGAATGAGTGATGAATCTTGAACTTTTGACATAGTTTTTCCATACCTTTATTTTTGAAAGGAGTGCCATTGTCCGTAACAATTTTCTTCGGGATACCATGTCTGTATATTATAGCGTGGCGGATGAAATTAACCACATCCTTTTCTTTAACACTTCGCAAAGCAACTGCTTCAGTCCATTTAGAGAAATAATCCGTTGTTGCCAGAATATACTATTTTTCTTTGGATAAAGGAGGGTTTATAGGACCGATTACGTCAAGTCCCCAAGCAGAGAAGGGCCAAGAGGCAATATACTGGTGCAAATCTTCTAGGGGAACATGTATAACATCTCCATGAATCTGGCATTCGTGGCAACGCTTCGCATAATCTATAGCATCTTTGAACATGGTGGGCCAATAATAACCTATCCGATGTATTTTATGGAATAAATTTCAGCCTGCTTGATGTGCCCCGCACTCCCCAGAGTGTGCTTCTTGCAGCACCTGGATCGCTTCCTGCTTATTTAAACAACGTAACAACACTTCGTTGTAAGATTTTTTATATAATACTTCACTGCAAATAACGAATCGGCTTGACCGCTGTCTAACTTGCTGCCTTTGCACGGACTCTTCCGGCAGGATTTTAAACTTGAGATAATTAATGAAAGGCTGTCGCCAATCATCTACTGTAATTTCCAAGCATGATACAGGCAGAGCCTCAGTAACTTCTTCAACAATCTCCGTTGTCGGTAAAAATCTTCTTTCCTCTATGGTTACTTGAAGAGGACTTGGGTTAGGGCAAGACAAAGCTGCTGCCAAACTGGCTAAGGCATTAGCTTTTGCATTCTCTGACTGGGGAATATGCTTGATTTCAACATAGGAGAAATATTCTAACAATTGTTGTGCTTCTGGCAATATGGCAAAAGTTCCTGCTTTCTTATTTCGTACTCAGTCGTCAATTGATTTATAATCAATTTAGAATCCCCGTAAATGTGCAATACTCTTATCTCCATTTCTTTAGCTATTTCCATTCCAATAATTAGGGCTCTATACTCGGCCTCATTGTTCGTGCATGCAGCTCCTAATGTAAAGGAGTAAGGTAATAAATCACCTTGGGGAGTAATGAATATCACTCCTGCCCCTGCTCCTGATGTTCGAGATGCGCCATCAAAATACATCTGCCATGGATTCTGTGACTCAGTTAGCATGACTTGCTCATCTGGAAAATCATCATTGATGGCTTCAGATTCTGCCACGGGGTGCGCCGTAAAGAAATCTGCCACTGCCTGCCCTTTTATAGCTTTCGTCGGTTCATACGTAATAGCATACTCTGAAAGTAACAACATCCATTTTGAAAGGGCCTAGCTATATGCCATAGAGGGGGGTGAATAGGGCAATGCCAAATAAAAATAATAACAGCGGAATAATAAAAGATTTAAAGCACAATGCTGAATATAAAACAATCACAATAGCCTAAAATAAAGAGATTGATACTTTATCAGTTCTAAGGACAACCTTACACCAAAAACCAGAGATTTAAGGTAGGACAACCTAATTTCTAGAACGTCCTTGTATCACAAACCAAAGAGGAATAATAAGCAATGAAATCAAAATAACTTTCAGAAAATAAATCCTAAGTTATTACAACATACATCCACACTTGCTTGAAGTGATTACAACATTCATCCACAAAACGGAAAGAATAAAAGAATGAAAGAATAAAGCACATCCACAACACAACGATATATAGTGGTTCGCCTGTGTGTACACCAACTGTTATCCAACAGCCACACAGATTGCTACTCCACTCCTAATATCCTCGCATAGGGGATATTAGCATGCACTATCAAATAGGTTTCACAGGTTCACCTAAAACCTTCACAATTGTGTCTTTGATCTCGGGCTTACACAATCCAAAAACCCCACAATCTGAGTTTTCTGGCTCTCCTTAGATAACCAATACAATGAGATTTTTCTGACGAATCTCAAATAAAAACCAGAGAAAGTAAATTACAAAACATGTAAAATACCTGAATCACCTTTTGATGAAGCCCGGTAGAACCAATCGGAGTAGAAGTTCGATTCGACGTTCAAAGTCCAATATTCACTTTAAGAATGGTTCTAAGTCTAATTGATTTTAGATCAAAGGGGCTAGATCTATTTGATTTTGAATCCAGAAGAAGGAATAACAGAAATTCCCCTTTTCTAATAAGATTGGAATGTAGATCAAAATCAAATAAGAATAAGCTAGCAAAATGAATATTAAATAAGCATAAAGCAGCTTAAAATAAACACAAACTTATCTAAGAGAATAGCCTAAAGAATGCTTGAATAGAATTGATTTGAAGTACTAAAACTCTGAAGTTCGTGCTCAATTTATAGACTGAAAAATCCCGTCTACGACTGGTCTTAAGATCCAAGGACTGGTCGTAGCTCCAAATATTTTCGAAAGATTTCCGCGGGATTTGATTTTCAGTTCCACGACCGGTCGAGGGTGGTCTACGACCGGTTGTGGGCCACCTACGACTAGTCGTGAGACACATACGACCGGTCGTAGGACCCTAAAAATGATTGTTGGAGTTTGAGTCGTAGGTCTACGAATGGTCGAAGGATGAGTTGTAGAACTCACAGGACTGGTCGTAGGATGTCCAGGACTGGTCGTAGGACAGCTAGAAAGATCCAAAAATCTTCAACTACCTAGGACTGGTCCTGAAAAACCTAAGACTGGTCGTATCAAAGCTAGGACTTGTCTTGAAGTCCCTAGGACTGATGTTAGAACACTCCAAACAAGCATATAAAGATATATGAGTTATGTATCCGGAATGACCTATAATAAAGCCCATCCTAAGGTCAATTTAAGGTCAAACAAACCTTAAAAGTGAGATGGACATTGAAAGTCTGTACACTCAGATGACCCTTAAGAGAAGCTTGTGAATATTTAAAACTTGTAGTAGGCCTTCATAAGCTTGATCTTGACTTGATAAAATCTTCTAGTAAACTTGCACTTGATCAAACATTGAACATGCAACCTTGAATACTTCTATTCTTGATTTCTTCATCCAAGACTTGAAAACTTTCTTCTTTTAAGATCTTGACTTGAAATACGATGTTGATTGCAATGACTAGTCTTCAAACATAAAACACAAGATATACAAGACATAGATATAGGTTTTGGCACCACAAAATTTGACAACTAAAGGGATATGAAATCATAGCACTTACAATCTCCCCCTTTGTCAAATTGTGACAAAACACATAGCATCAAAGATAATAAGGAATGATAAATCATGAAACCACAAAATACTCTACTCCCCCTGAGTAATACGAGTATTGCACGTATAATCAATACATAACATGAAAACCTCAAAACTTTAATCCACATATCCATCATTCCACATTCCACATATCCTTCTCAATCAATACAAACAAATTTACTCCCCCTATCCGTATTACTCCCCTTTTAGTAATGCTTACTATTCCCCCTTTTTGTCACAAAATGACAAGGGAAAGGAACAATATAAAGGAGAATATAGAGAGAAAATAATGAGAAGGTGATATGAAAGGACATAAAATAAACCTGAAGTGTCAAGTCATAATCCATACCACAAAGTACAATATCCAAAATGTTATGAAACCAGAATCCATAATACATATCCAAAGTAAAAGAAATGTTATACTATTCAGAAGATAATTCACTTAATTTGATCTAGAGGAGGGAGCAGGAATAGATGGATCAATCTAGTGTAAGCCCTTATTTATGCGACGAAGATATTTTCGCATGTACTTGAATCTCATGTCATGGGATATATTCATATTATCAAGTTTTTCCTCCAATACATGAAGGCGTGCATCAAAACCAGAAGGATCATAATCTGGATCATTAGGTGAATCAGTTTCTATGTCATCAAATAAGTCATCCATATTAACATCTTATTGTGGAAGATCACCAGCTTCCTCTTCGTTTCCAGCATCACCACCATCACCACCAACACCGATAACACCAGCTTCATCAAATTGGCTAGGGAGCAGATCCAATTTCATCTTATTAAGATTGGCATTGTTGAAAATGAGATGAAGAATTGGTGCCTTATTAACTGGTTTATCGACAAGCATGTGAGTGGCTAAAACATTTATAAGATAACCGAATGGAATATCACTATGACCTGGATGGAAACGAAATTGTATAATGGAATGACAAATCAAAGAAGGAAGATAGACCTTGATTCTAGAAGCAATAGAATGCAACACACGAACCATGAAAGAAGTTAACTCGATTTTATTACCGGACTGAGGATATACATTTAAAATGAAGAAACGATGTAATATTCTGTATTTGGGTAACAGATACTTTGCAGGGAGCGCATTCCCTTTATGAGTCCAATGCACATCAATTTTGCATAAATCTCTAGTTAACATTCGTTTTTCCGATTCTGAAGGTTTGTCGTATAAAGTATGAATCGGTATTCCTTCATCATTAACAGGTATATCCATAATACCTGATATTAAATGACAGTCAACTTCAAATTTCCCTTCTCTTGTATCAATTGAAAATATTAAATTATTAAGGAAAAAATCTGAAATACATGCTACCATTGATTGAGTAATAGACTGGTATGCAGACCCACCCCAAAGCAGAATGTTAGTCCAACCTACAGATTCAAGAAGGGGAATGACACCATATAGAGCAATATGATTTAGATCAGCGGTATGCTCAACGATAATGTTGCGGGTACGCAAATCCCGTACATCTTGAGTATCATCTTCAGGTGACCGAAGATGCCGTTTAGTTATTGGTCCAGATCTGGATGAAGATGGACCATGGGATGTTTTCTTTTTTCCTCTAGCATCCATATTCAAAAGGATATACAAAGAACAAGCAAGATACACAAATGAAAGATGGGCTTTCTCTAGATCGGCACATAGAGAGCAAACCCTTGAAAAAATCAACAAGAGATGAAAACAAACTATACTATGAACAAATCAAAGCATAAAGATCATGAATCTTTAAGAAAAATGATGAAATAGGACTTACCTTGAAGAAAAACTAGAAATCCTATGACTGGTCGAGCCACGACTCGTCGTAGGTAGGTGTGGAAATGAAGAAGAAGGGGATTTTTTCCAAATTATATGATGTTCACAAGATCCACGACCGGTCGTATGTGGTTCATGACCGGTCGAACCACGACTGGTCGTGTACAACCACGACCGGTGGAGCATCGACCAAAAATGCATTTTAAATGAAAAAAATTGAAATTTAAACAGTTATAATGTGAAATATAATACACTATGATACATGCAAGCAAGAATATTCAATGTAAAATGCACATACCAAGATCAAATTTTAATTTATTAAACCTGCTTTTGTCGAGCGGTTTAGTAAATATATCAGCAAGTTGAGTTTCGGTTGGTATATATTCCAATGAAATGACTTTTTTTTCAACCAACTCACGAATGTAATGATACCTAATGTCAATATGCTTAGTACGTGAATGTTGGATTGGATTTTTGGAAATGTTTATAGCACTGGAATTATCACAATATAAAATCATTGAATCTTGATTAATTCCATAATCGCTAAGCATGCGTTTTATCCAAACTAGTTGAGTACATGCATATCCAGCTGCAATATATTCAGCCTCAACAGTAAAGAGTGATATTGAACTTTTCTTCTTGCTAAACAAAGAAACTAAGCAATTTCCAATGTAAAAACAACCACCACTGGTTGATTTTCTATCATCAATATTTTCGGCCCAATCAGAATCTGAATACCCGGCTAATTGAACATTAGTATCAAAAGAATACCAAAGTCTCAAATTTATAGAACTTGCGACATACCTAATAATCTATTTAACAGCAGTAAGATGTGATTCCTTAGGATTAGACTGATATCTCGTACAAATACCAACACTGAATGCGATATCAGGTCTACTAGCAGTAAGATATAACAAACTACCAATCATACTGCAACATAGTTTAGGATCTATATCTTTACCTGTAGAGTCTTTTGAGAGTCTTAATGTTGTACTCATAGGAGTATCAAAGTTCTTACCATTCTCAAATCCAAACCTTTTAACCAAGCTTGAAGCATATTTGGTCTGAGAAATGAAAATTCCATCAGGTTGTTGTTTTACTTGCAACCCTAGGAAATAGTTAAGTTCGCCAGCCATGCTCATTTCGACCCTTGATTCCATTAACTCTACAAACTCAGTAGACATGTTAGAACAAGTAGATCCATAAATAATATCATCAACATATATTTGAACCATCAAAATATCATTTTTATTTTTTTAAACAAAAAGCGTCTTATCGACACTACCTACTTGAAAGCTATGACTAAGTAAGAATTTAGTTAATTTTTTATACCATGCCCTGAGTGCTTGTTTTAGACCATAGAGAGCCGTTTTGAGACGAAATACATGGTCAGATAACTTAGGGTCTTCAAACCCTGAAGGTTGTTCAACAATCACTTCTTCATGTAAATCGCCATTCAAGAAGGCACTCTTTACATCCATCTGATAAATTTTAAATTTTCTAAAACATGCGATGAAAATAAAAAGTTTGATTGATTAAAGGCGAGCGACTGGAGCAAAGGTTTCATCGTAATCAATGCCTTCAATCTGAGTGTACTCTTGTACAACCAGTCTAGCCTTGTTTCGTATAATATTTTCGAGTTCATCAGACTTATTTTTAAAGATCCACTTTGTTCCAATAATATTTTTATCTTTAGGTTTAGGAACAAGATACCAGACATCATTACGAACAAATTGATTAAGTCCATCCTGCATAGCAACTATCCAATTTTCGTCAGAAAGTGCTTCTTTTACGTTGACCGGTTCTATTTGGGATGTAAAACAAACATAATTACATATGTTCTCAAGTTGTTTGCGAGTACGAAATCCAGTGAGAGGATTTCTAAGAATTTGATTGGTTGGATGATCTTTAATAGTCCTTGGTTCAGATTCTTTTTGACTTGATGAGATATCTAGATTGTCAATAATAATAGCTTCATCATCATCTGAACTTGGGACTGGTGTATTCAAATGATCATCAATGACCACATTGATGGACTCTTGAATCACACCAGTTCTCTTATTTAGAACCCTATAAGCTCGACTGTTCAAAGAATAACCAAGAAAAATTCCTTCATCACTCTTCGTATCAAACTTACCCAAATTTTCACGATCCCGTAAAATAAAACACTTGCTGCCAAAAATCCGAAAGTATTTGACAGTAGGTTTCTTTTCAAACCATAATTCATAAGGAGTCTTATTATTAGATTTACTAGTATAAACCCAATTAATAATATAGCATGCGGTATTAACTGCTTCAGCCCAAAGATTTTTAGAGAGCTTCATACTATTTAACATAACATTAGCCATTTCCTAAGCACTCTATTTTTCCTTTCAACTATACCATTTTGTTGCGGTGTTTTGGGCGCTGAGAATTCATGTGATATTCCTTGATCGCTACAGAATTTCTCAAAACTATTGTTTTCAAATTCAGATCCACGGATCTTGCTAACATGAGAACTTTTCTCATTTTGGATTCATTTGATGACCTTTTTTACTTCATCCAGGGTTTCAGTTTTTTCTTTTAAGAATGATACCCAAGTGAATCTGGTATAGTCATCTACGATAACCAAGATATATTTTTTGCCTCCTCGACTCTCTGATCTGGTTGGTCCAATAAGATCCATATGGAGAAGCTCGAGTGGTCTAGATGTGGTGTTAGAGTTCACTTTCTTGTGATAACTCCTAATTTGTTTGCCCAACTGGCATTCACGACATATTTTGTCTACTTTTTACAATTTGGGTAGACCTCTAATTAGTTCTCTTTTGCTCAATCTAAATAAGTTCCGATAGTGTACATGTCCAAGGCGTTTATGCCATAATTCAGTCTCATCGGTATGGACCATGTAACATGATTGAGTAGATGAGCTAGCATCACTAAAGATGTAGCAGTTTTCAGAAATTCTACGACCAGTTAATATAACAAAACCCCTTTTATTAACTATCTCACAACCTTGATTAGAAAACTTTAAACTATGGTTGTTATCACATATCTGAGAAATGCTTAATATGTTGTGTTTTAAACCCTCAACATATAAGACATTCTTAAATAAGGGAAGGTTATAAAGTTGAACCGTACCTTGGCCAATAATCTTACAATTGCTTCTATCACCAAATGTGACTGACCCGTCAGTCATATCTTTAAGATCGGTGAATAAAGCTTTGTCACCTATCATATGCCTGGAGCAACCACTATCTAGGTACCACTTTGAATGGCTTGTTGCTTTGAAAGCAGTGTGGGCAACCAAGCTGGCAACTTTAGGAACCCATTTCATAACTGTTTTGGGTTTAGGAGTATAGATGGTCTTTTTCTGTCTATTGTCGTAGGAACGACCTATAGAGTTCGACTTTAATAACTCCTTGAGAAGATCAATAATTTTTTCAGCTAATTGATTTTGGTTTTGAAAATTAAAGTTGACATGGCCACTTTTAGGTTTTTGGAAAGACCTAAAATTTTTAGAAAAACCTTGATAGGTATTCTTTTCTTTTGAGGTCAAAGACTCTCCTTTAACAAATCTACGAGCAATGTTCTTTTGTTTAGGAGATGTATTTTTATCATAGCCCAACCCGGATCGATCGCTACATTTTCTTGATCCGGACAATAATTTTTCCAATTTCGGATCTCCTTGGGCATATCTCCATGTATCTTTCAAACTCAGAAGAGAAGCTACCTCATTTTTGAGTTTCTCTTTTTCGGATTTCAAATCTTCAATTTGAGAGGTTTTGAAATATAAATCATTTTTGGTTTTTTTAATAGAATCAGAAATATGAGATTTTTCTAAGACAAGAGACTCATAATCTTCCTTAAGCTTAGAAAATTTTTCTTTTTGTAATTCAAGCTTGACAACAATTGTACAACTCTCTTTATAAAGGGCATTATAAGCATCTTGAAGATCATCTTCATTATCGCAATCACTATTCAGATTTTCTTCACTAGATGTATCATCATGATCTGAATAGGTGATCTTGGCTAGAGTCATAAGGGCTTTAACACCATCGCCCGACTCTTTTTTAGAATCTTCTGATTTAGAAGAGGATTCAGAATCAGATGATTCATCCCAAGTAGCCATCATGCTTTTCCTTTTTGATTTGTCCTTTTTAGGACATTTGTTAGATAAGTGCCCATACTCTTGACAGTTGTAACATTGATTATCTTTCAAGGATTTATGAGTTCTAGGTTTAGATCGTCTCTTATCATTTGATTTTTGAAAATCAACCTTTTTCTTATTTTTGAAAATTTTGTAAAATATTTTTGATAAAAGTGCCATATCATCTTCGGTATTTTCTGAATCCGAAGTGCTCTCTTGAGAAATATTTTTAGATGATTTGAGAGCTATTGATTTTTCTTTAGGAGCCTTAAAGGATAACTCATAGGTTTGAAGTGAACCAACTAATTCCTCAACCCTCATGGTATCTGTATCACGAAGTTCCTGAATCGCGGTCACTTTAGAATTGAACCGTTCAGGAAGTGAACGTAGTATTTTTGCGCACACTTTACTTTCAGGAATTTTATCACCAAGACCCCACATAGAGTTCACTATGTCATTCAATCTAGTGTAGAAGTCCATAAACATCTCATTCACCTCCATATGAATTTCTTCAAATTTAGTTGTGAGGAGTTGGACTTTAGATTTCTTGACAATAGATGTACCCTCGTGTGTCATTTCTAATATATCCCATGCTTGTTTTGCATTTTCACAAGAGATGATTCTTTTGAATTCATCTGGTGATAATGCACAAGTAATTGCATTTAGTGCTTTTGAATTAGCACTACTTTCACTTTTCTGAAGTGTGGTCCAAAGAGAATAAGTCGTTATTTTCATAGTTTTTGAACCATCGTCATTAGCAACTTCAGTGATAGGAGGGTTCCATTCATTCACTGTGGCCAACCACACACTTTCATCCAAGGATTTGAGGAAGATCCTCATCCTGGCTTTCCAATAGGCATAGTTTGTGCTACTAAAGGGTGGTGGCCTAGTGACTGATAGGCTATCAAAATTTGACATCTTAATATAGCTTAGATCGTTAGCTCAGGAAATAAATCCAATAAATAAACAATAAGCATGAGCTATTTGGCTCTGATACCACTTGAAAGGGCCTAGCTATATGCCCTAGAGGGGGGTGAATAGGGCAATGCCAAATAAAAATAATAACAGCGGAATAATAAAAGATTTAAAGCACAATGTTGAATATAAAACAATCACAATAGCCTAAAATAAAGAGATTGATACTTTATCAGTTCTAAGGACAACCTTACACCAAAAACCAGAGGTTTAAGGTAGGACAACCTTATTTCTAGAACGTCCTTATATCACAAACCAAAGAGGAATAATAAGCAATGAAATCAAAATAACTTGCGAAAAATAAATCCTAAGTTATTACAACATACATCCACACTTGCTTGAAGTGATAACAACATTCATCCACAAACACTCTCCACAATACGGAAAGAATAAAAGAATGAAAGAATAAAGCACATCCACAACACAACGATATATAGTGGTTCGCCTGTGTGTACACCAACTGTTATCCAACAGCCACACAAATTGCTACTCCACTCCTAATATCCTCACATAGGGGATATTAGCATGCACTATCAAAATAGGTTTCACAGGTTCACCTAAAACCTTCACAATTGTGTCTTTGATCTCGGGCTTACACAATCCAAAAACCCCACAATCTGAGTTTTCTGGCTCTCCTCAGATAACCAATACAATGAGATTTTTCTGGCGAATCTCAAACAAAAACCAGAGAAAGTAAATTACAAAACATGTAAAATACCTGAATCACCTTTTGATGAAGCCCGGTAGAACCAATCGGAGTAGAAGTTTGATTCGACGTTCAAAGTCCAATATTCACTTCAAGAATGGTTCTAAGTCTAATTGATTTTAGATCAAAGGGGCTAGATCTATTTGATTTTGAATCCAGAAGAAGGAATAACAGAAATTCCCCATTTCTAATAAGATTGGAATGTAGATCAAAATCAAATAAGAATAAGCTAGCAAAATGAATATTAAATAAGCACAAAGCAGCTTAAAATAAACACAAACTTATCTAAGAGAATAGCCTAAAGAATGCTTAAATAGAATTGATTTGAAGTACTAAAACTCTGAAGTTCGTGCTCAATTTATAGACTGAAAAATCCCGTCTACGACTGGTCTTAGGATCCTATGACTGGTCGTAGCTCCAAAGATTTTCAAAATATTTCCGCGAGATTTGATTTTCAGTTCCACGACCGATCAAGGGTGGTCTACGACCGGTTGTGAGCCACCTACGACTGGTCGTGAGACACATACGACCGGTCGTAAGACCCCGAAAATGGTTGTTGGAGTTTGAGTCGTAGGTCTACGACCGGTCGAAGGATGAGTCATAGAACTCACAGGACTGGTCGTATGATGTCCAGGACTGGTCGTAGGACAGCTAGAAAGATCCAAAAATCTTCAACTACCTAGGACTGGTCCTGAAAAACCTAAGAATGGTCGTAGCAAAGCTAGGACTGGTCTTAAAGTTCCTAGGATTAGTCTTAGAACACTCCAAACAAGCATATAAAGATATATGAGTTATGTATCCGGAATGACCTACAATAAAGCCCATCCTAAGGTCAATCTAAGGTCAAACAAACCTTAAAAGTGAGATGGACATTGAAAGTCTGTACACTCAGATGACCCTTAGAGAAGCTTGTGAATATTTAAAACTTATAGTAGGCCTTCATAAGCTTGATCTTGACTTGACAAAATCTTCTAGTAAACTTGAACTTGATCAAACCTTGAACATGCAACCTTGAATACTTCTATTCTTGATTTCTTCATCCAAGACTTGAAAACTTTCTTCTTTTAAGATCTTGACTTGAAATGCGATGTTGATTGCAATGACTAGTCTTCAAACATAAAACACAAGATATACAAGACATAGATATAGGTTTTGGCACCACAAAATTTGACAACTAAAGGGATATGAAATCATAGCACTTACACATTTAGCCAACCTCCTAGACAACATCAGCCTTGTCATCAGAAACTTTATCGGGTCGGCCCTTAAAACCAATGTTATATCATGCGATAAACAATAATGCCTTAATTTCTGTACTGCGAATATCAACACTAAACATTCCTTCTTAATCGGGGAATAATTGCATTCTGCACCTATCATATTTGACTCAAGTAATAGAGGGCCGTTTCTTTTCCAAATTCATTCTTTTGTGCCAACAGAGCTCCTAAGGAATGATCGGCTGCAGACGTGTACAAGATGAGCGGTCTCCCTTTTACTGGAGCTGTCAGTACTGGTGGCTTTTCTAGCAATTCCTTTATTGAGTCGAATGCGTTCTGACAGGCCTGACTCCACACAAATTCTATATCCTTTTTCATCAGCTGAGAAAACAGTTGACATCTTCCCGCCAGATTTGAAATGAATCGACGAATATATGCTAATTTTCCTTGCAAACTCTTTAATTCCTTTAATGTTTTTGGCGGTGGCATATCCTGTATAGCTTTGACTTTCCCAGGGTCAATTTCAATGCCCCTATGCCGAACAACAAAACCCAAAAATTTTTCGAAGGACACTCCGAATGCGCATTTAGCGGGGTTCATCTTTAACTGTTTCTTTCTAAGTCGTTGGAAAACCGACACCAAGTGTTTGCGATGTTCCTGATGACTTTCTGACCTGACCACCAAGTCGTCAACATAACATTCAACGTGCTTATGCATCATATCTTGAAAAATATTTTGCATCGTCCTCTGATATGTTGCTCCAGCATTTTTAAGCCCAAACGGCATCACTTTATAGCAAAAAATTCCCAGTGAAGTTCTAAACACCATTGCCTCTTCATCCTCAGGAGCCATCCGAATTTGATTATATCTCGCATAGCCGTCCATAAAGGACATAACAACATACTGAGTCGTACTATCAATTAGTAATTCAGTTATTGGTAGCGAAAAATCATCCTTCGGGCAGGCTTCATTTAGATCTCTAAAATCGACGCACACTCTGACCTGTCCATTTTTCTTTCTTACCGGGACGATATTCGATATCCACTTAGGATACTTGACCTCTCTAATAAATCCAACCTTTATCATCTTATTGACTTCTTCCTCTATGAGGGGAACCAGGTCCGGATGAAATCGCCTTTGCGCTTGTTTGACCAGTCTTTTCTCTTTAGAAATATTTAATCGGTGTAATGCCACGGAAGGCTCCAATCCGGGCATTTCTGCATACGTCCAAGCGAACACATCTTTATTCTCTCTAAGAAGTTGAACGTATTCTGTAGACTCTTGTTCAGAGAGGTTGGCGCTAATAAACGTGTTTCGTAGTTCCTCTTTTATACCCAAGTTTATTTCTAACAGGCTGTCTCTCATTGGTTGCCCCCCATCCTCCATTTGCTTTGGAGTTATTTCAGGACGTTCGACTACTTCAGCACTTTCCTTCACTAGTTCTTTTGCTGTGACCATGTTTACTGCTGACCTTGCCTCTACTTCTTCAAATTTTCTTCGCCTTTCCTGGCCGATCCTAATTGAAATTCCTTTTCATGATTTAGGCCATTGGGATCTTCGCAATCGAGGCCTATACCTTTCATGATTTCCTCGTTTGTCCCATCTTTGATAATTATCTGATTCCTTTGTATCATCTGCTGTAGAATACACTTCAGCGTGTAACAATTCTCCATTGGATGTCCCACTAGACGATGATAGCAGAAAAATTTCGCTCCCTGCACCTTGTCGCCGCCTCAGGGCATTTAGGCTCTGGAAATTCTATTGCGCCAACTTTCAACAATTGTTCCATCATTGGAATGACATCTCCTTTATCGAAAATGAATCCCTCGTGGGAATTAAGCATTCGAACTTTTTTATTTTTTCTTGATTGAGCCAAGTCTTCTTTTCGCTTTGTACTTTCTGCCTTGAAACCTTTCACATTTTTACATTACTGATAGTGATCATTGGTATTTGTGGTTATCCGGCTAGGATCCTTTCGGGCCGCATCATGGTGAAACTTCGACACCTCCTGATTTACTAGTTCCAAAGCATGAGCCTTTGCGGCCAAATCTTGAAGAGTGTTGACATTGAAATTGGCCAGTCCTCTTACGAATTCCTTTTTCATAGAGTTCAGACACATCTTAACTTGCTCAGTTTCTCTTAATAACGGTTTGCACAAAGTTCCTAATGCCCCCCATCTATCCACGTAATCCCTTGTCGACTCATTTTTACCTTGTCGTACAGAAGCCAACTTAGCAATATTAATGTCGGGACTTATGGAGAAAAACTGAGATTTGAAAGTGTCTTGCATCTGCTTCCAAGTGCAAATAGAACCCAGAGCCAAATTGTAATACCATCGGAATGCATTACCTGTCAACGATGCCCCGAACAATTGCAAACAATATTGCGGTACTGCAGAAAGACCTCCCATACTGGCATTGAATCGCATTAAATGTTCTTCAGGGGATCCTTTCCCATCGAACTTTTAAAAATCTGGACACCTGAAATCAGCTGGGAAGGGAATGTCATGCACTTCTTTCAGATATGGTATACGGTTTCTAAAATGTCTAGTATCTTCTTCCTCCTTCTCCATTCGGCTATCCTTTTCAATTACTGTCTTTTGAGCCGCATTATGTATGAAAGTCGCCAAGGCTTCTTTGAGGCTTCTGCATTCTTTCATTAATGCATTATGGGCCTCTACCATTTTATCAAAATGACCCTCTGTAGTTGTTTTATAATCTGGATTTGATCCAGCCATGAACACTGTGGCTTTTCCACTCTTTGACGAAGTAGTCATAGAAGGAGAGTAAGAGTATGCTGACGTGATGAGGTTTGCAGAAAAGGGTGGGGATATGGTTTCACCGAGCCTTTTTGTACTTTCTGCGGCATCAATTGACTGAGATGGCGCTGATATTGGTGAACCTTTTAGAGACGGCGTTGGCGATCTAATTACCGATGCTTTTTCCTTTCGCTCTCTTGTTCGTCCAGCCATTGATGCATTTAGAGCTGGGAATTCACGTGCTGTCAACTGGGGAACTATCTGCGCTGAATAAATCACCGGAGGAGCGAGTTTCGGGTTTCTTTTGACTAGGCTTCATGTAACGGGTCCTCTGATCTTTAATGGAGGCTGACTCATTCCATGATTCTTGAAGTCTTGTGTTCGTGCCTTAGGAGAGGTCACAATAGTCCAGCCTGCATTGTCTTCTGATGACTAGGGCGAAGCGGAAATGACCCTAGCTGTTACTTGGTGTAACATCTCAAAAATCGGGGGTTGGGTAGAAACCCAACTTCCGAGTTCCAAAATGTTATTTATGCAACATAGATAATGTTAGATGCATGTTGTCTATAAAAAGGCATTAAACAAGATTGGGATTAATCCAAAACATCATATCATACTCTAGAGACCGTTAAATTAGCAAGCGGAAGACTGTGATAGTATGTATAACCTATATAAACTGTTGTATGTCTCCAGAGTATGAACATGTTACCAAGTTAAATATATACATGTATAATCCAAAAATGATCAAAAGAATATACATAAGTGCTCCAATACTATAAAATGACAAGTATCAAGGCATCTAATCAACCCCCCTGAAATTCCGTCGATCAGAACATGCATAAAGGAGGGATCCTCCTCATCATCATCAAGTCCGGCTTCGCTTCACAAGCAGCGCCATCATATGCAACTAAAATAGGGACTGGTGGGTGTCCGGAAACACCATCCCGTAACATGGGAGTGAGTGATCAACTCAGTGGAATAATAGAGCAGAGATTAGCATGTTATCAAATCAATCATGCGATAATAGTAAAGCAATAAATCAAACATTTCTAAATACTATTGTTAATGTAATATGACATGACATGATGGATGCCCTCACCGACGATCTCCCTCATACGGCACCATCTTATGCCCGCGACATACTTTCTTCCCACAGTACTCCACATCTTCCAAGCACATGCAATGTGATGTAGATATGATTACCAAGTAGTTATTAGTCCTTTTCATACAGCAGGATTGAGAAACTAAGGTACCTTTCTTATATCAATCCCAACACAGATCCTGTCTAGGGTCGTCACTCCTAGAAATCACATACGAGGTTATATTTTGTAGGTCGCTGCAAGGGCTGACAGGGCTGTTGCTCGCACTCGTTGCACCGCTCCTCCATCACCTTATCAATATAAGCCTACTGTACTCTCATTGCTATGGAAGGGTCATCGCCTCCCGTAGACTCAGAATGCGCTCGCGGTCACTACAAAGGGCTCATCACCTGATCAGTGTAGGCCGACAGCTAGAATATAGTGTCTCATACCACCATAATCTGTTCACGAGTCAATGTTCTCACTGGTCACTATGGGGAGGTTTGTAGCCCTAGCGTAGGCCGACAGCTCTACCACGGTGTCTCATATCACCATGCCCGGCTCATGAGTATTTATGGATCAAGGTACCATGGTTAACAGGGTTTCCATTGGTAAGTTCAGTACCCTAGGTTCAAGCAGTTATGATTCATACAGGGTGAACAATCAACGACCAGTCGGGTTACTTGACGGGCTCGACTAGTACGAGCGCATCGCAAGTCAAACGACATGAAGTGCGTAAAATACTTCGTGTGGCCTAACCACTGCCGCTAACTCAAACACGACTCGCGTTCATCGACACGTCCTCCGTGGCAAATACAAGCAAACCACGAACTTAATCTGTTACCGACTGCCTGGACTAGGTATAGTCCCAAACATTTGTGAATCTACTTCATCAATCATATAAGAGTAATGGAAATGCATTACAACAATGTGAGCATGTTAACACATATTATGACATACAACTTAAGTAAATCATCTAACACATGCATCTCATACATATAATGAAATCATACATATAGTCAACATGAAGGAAATCATTTACATCAGCATATTATTTGAGAATTCAATCTCAAACTAATTTACAACACCATTTAATTCAATACATACTAATACAAACATTTATACAAACACTTAGTCTACACACTTAAGTCTACATAGTGTATGTCGACTCAAAGTGCGCATTTGGACGAATCTCTTCGCCAAACTGATTATGCACACATTCCTAATATCCTATTGCGACAAAAAGCCATGTCAATCATTTCAGCAAAATATGGATGTTTACAGTATTTTCTACAAATGACTAAAATGCCCTAAATCTCATATTTTTCATATGTTTACGAAACGGAAAATGGACAGCATGTTGTACATGTCAAACGGTGTTACCGTCGATAATCTACTATTAAACGACATTGAAAGCATTGAAAACAGCCAATCAAAGCGTCTAAAATTTGCACCTTTTACCCTAGATGTGTATCGATTCGAACGGAGCGTATACGCTTTGTCTACGGCGAACAGGCGACCTAATACACAAGCTACATAAGCTACATCGCTAATGAATCGAAGGAAACTCCAAATCAGCAAGTGGTTAGGGTTCTTCCTTACCTATAGGTGTGTCGGAATCACCAACAAAGTGATTGGGATGCGTAGCTTTAGCACGTGTAGCAGGTGCAGCAAGTGGCAGGAAGATCACTCCCACACTCTCTCAAAATCTCTCACTTTCCCTCTGTCCCAATCTAGGGTTCTTAGCAAATTCGGATGGGAGAGATATGAGAGGGTTTAAAGCCCTTTTATAAGCTCAAACCTTCCCAAATTAGGCTTGGGAACAAAGTACACTTAAGTTATAACCAAAACGGAGCTGTTTCGATCCAAAAGGGCAGTTCGGGAGGTCCCCTGGCCGAATGCGATTGGACTTAAGCTCATGGTCTCTGGATGTTGTCCACACCTCATTTTCAGTCTGGTAGAGTTCGTAGATCGCACGTGGCGATCCATTTTCAGTTCAGCGGTTATCACACCTAGATCAGGTCTACAAGTCTCATGATATGAAGGAGAAATTTTTTCTGATTCGAGGGTGTAATTTGGTTGAATTCTGATGGTCAGAACGGTTAATAATAACGTGCCAAGTCACGTGCCAGATTTGAATTAAAATTTCCAAATCTAACCCCTTTCTCACTCTTTTCACTCCAGGCTCAATGAAATAGCCTCTGAACGTTGGTTGGGCTTGATTTTTGAAATGATTGTCAAGTCCAGCTAAGCGGTCATAATGGTCTAAGATTGTAGGTATCCGACTTTCGACGTGCGGTCTAGATCCAATACAAAGTTTCAAAGGGTTCCTGAGAGTAAACCGGTTTAGAGTTTGATCCTAAGTTTCAGGATATTATAGCGTCATTGATTCTTCAAGTGTTGGGTCTTGTAGAATGTATTTAAAGTGGTCCAAGTTAATTCTACTGAGTATTCAGTTTGGTACTCAACCAAATTCTACCCTAATTATGGCAGAATACGGTCCTAGGACCATTCTATCCCCCATTTTGGGAACTTCTATGCATCGTATTATTTTTATTATTTTTCTGGGGGTTCATCATCAAGTTTACCCTAACTCCACCAAATTTCATAATATTTTGAGTTGTAGAAAAATTCTAAAAATTCCAAAAGCAGCAGCTGTCCAACAAGTGATTATCGGATAGTTGCTCACAATGACCTACTTTAAACTATATTAAATATTTTATTATATTTTTCACATATTTTTATATAAAATTAGACTCATTTATCTTCAATATTATTTTTGAATCACCTAAATCGGAGTTATAACGAAGGAGATATGATTTTTCAAAGTCGGAAGAAATGCACAAAAAAAAGGTGCAGAATCCCGCTGTATGGACGAGTTCGGAGATGCCATCGCCGCTCGCTGACCTGTTTGGAGTGATTTCACCATCTAATATTTGAAATGGGTGTATTTTAGAACCTGGGATGAGTTATTTGACATGCAATATATGATTTTGAGGTAGGAGAAGCTAATCTATTCAAATAGTCTACTTATTTAGTGAGATTCCAAAAGGTTAATGGTTAAAAATCATTTTTATTTATTTATTTACTATTCATAGTACTTTTTAGCTTAAGTATTGATCAACATCACCTAAACTTTAAGATTTGTGTCTAATATAAAAGCTCCTAAAAAATTTTGAAGGATAAAGTAGTGAAAGGTGAGATTTTTGAAGGAAATAGGGATTTGAGACTTTTGGATTGAGTTTTGAGAAGTTAATCAAGTGTTAGGATTGACCCATTGCCTAAGGACGTCTAATTCCAGGTTGAAAAAAATCTGGGGTGTTACACTTGGGCACTGATACTTTTACGCACATGACTTGGTGCGTATTCTATCACAAATCCTGTCAGGATGAATCGGAAGTTCATTCTTCTTACGGGGATCGCCATGGATGTTGAGTCGTAATCGGATTTTAGAAGCCTTCCATCACGAAACATGTTTATAGTTAGTAATTGAATGATTAGGGTGATTTATCTTAGAGATGAAGGGGAGGACTTCCCACTGAGAGTCGCCATTTTGGCGTCCATAGGACGCCAAACCATGACGAATGTTCATAACAACCTTACTGTTAATACTTTGAATAAGACAAATAGTCCCCAGTAGAGTCGCCATTTTGGCATCCATAGGATGCCAAACTATGACGAATGTTCATAACAACCTTACTGTTAATACTTTGAATAAGACAAACAGTCCCCAGTGGAGTCGCCATTTTGTTTCGACAAAGAAACAAATGCATTTTGATTTGGTAGAATTGTCTTATTCAAACATAACAGAGAGAGAGTATTATGAACATTCATCACATTCTATTAATACTGAGTTTGTTTACATCCTCTTTACAACCCTTGATTCTAAGATAAATCATTTAGAAGTAAAGGATTTCTGCTTTAAGCATCAAAAGTTTATTTTGACAGCCTTCCGACGCCTGATTTGATCATCTCCTAGGACTTAGGAGGAATGCTGATTCGATCGACGGGTCATTTCGACAGCCTTTCGGCGCCTGATTTGATCATCTCCTAGGACTTAGGAGGAATGCCGATCCGATCGACGGGCCTTCAATGAAATAGAGATTTCAGCAGCATAACAACGCCTATTTCAACCATCCTCTCGGACTTAGGAGGAATGTCGATTAAATCGACTAATCTTTCTCCTTAAAACCCATGAAGAGGAGAAAACGCAGAGAAAGGAAGCCTGGGCCACGGACTTCGGCAGCACAACAACTCTTGGGCTTTACAGACTACAGGGCAGTCCGGTTGCGCGGACCCGTGTAACTGATATCGGTTGCACGGTCCTACGTAACTCTCAGGAGACTTCGCTCCTACCTTCTGTCTTCCGCTCCTCTTTGCTCCTCTTGAAAATCTTCAATCCTCCCCAATGAAGGAAGGGAGAGGGTATTTATAGACCCTCGCACGTGTGAAAATCATGATCTTAGCGATGTGGGACTATTTTTTAGTGCTTCGAGTTATCTTGAACGAAGCCTCTAGTACGATTCATTCCGAGATCCCGCGCAACTGCTATTCTCATTGCACGGTCACCCGCAATAGAGATTGATTGCATGGAACCTCGTAACCTATAATGGCTATGCAGTCCTGCGCACTGTCATGAAAACTACCTCTCCCTTCTTCTTTCCGAAAGTTCCATCAAATTTCTTATCTCTTCTTGCTTTAATCCTTTGCCATTTTTTGTGCCTCAACAACAGCGACTGTCATGGAATCTGCAAAACGAAAAAAGGATGTTAATATGCAGGAGTATGTGATGAAGAGGAAAATACAAATCTTTGGGTCTGGAATACCTGAGTATTCTAGAAAAATGGGCCAGCCATTGCAGAGGCGATAGTTTGTGAAAATTTAGAAACTTTCTCATTTCTCTGAAAAGTTCGATGGTGGTTTTGGAGATAGAAGGTCTGCGGTTGGGAGAGGATATAAATGCCAATTCTGCATTCGTCGGGATGAACTCATGATAAAATCTTTCTGTAAGCGGGAGACCTGCTATGCGATGCAGATCCCATAGTGATATGCTCATTTCTCCGAACAGCAAGTGAAGAGAATTAGTGGTGGGAGACCAATATTCGAGGATCCTTTCAGCATGGAGGGTTCCTTGTAAAAGTATTTGGATGTGACCTCTATCGCATCATAAAGGCCTACTTTAGCAAGAGTACTCATGTGTTTCTTCAGGATTGCCTCTGCCCAATCAGAGTAATAGCGACGAGAAGTTAGCAGGCCTCTTGTTTGAAAATCTTCTGATCCCCAGAGAGGATCGCAGTCCTTGTACCGCTGTCTGACAGTCTCGTAGAAATATGTTCGCAAGAGATTGTGCGGACTGTGAAAGGGAGTGAGGAAGATCATGGGATGGGTTCTCCGATGATCTGCCGTGGTTTCTGTGTCTGCATTTTTCCTTCGAGAATTCGAGCTCTCGCGCCGTCCACGATTCAGTATACATCAATTTCTCTCCGTCCACGTAATCTGTGGGTTCACATTCAAGAATGGACTGGTGACGATGAACGGTGATGGGAATTATTGTCATGCCTTCTGAATGAGGGTTGTCGAATTTCATGACACCCTCGATCACTCGAACGGATTCCCAAGAGTTCTGGAGCTTCTTCTTATTATACTCTTTTATCTTTTCTTCAAACTTCTGCGCCTTATTTCGACGAGTTTTCTTGGAGAGAGAAGCAGGCGGGGTATCTTCTCTGGCAGGGGGTCTATCGCTATCCGTGCAAATATGGGCGGTTGTCTTCAACCGTTCTTCCCAATCATATTCACGACCGTGCTTCGGAGGCAGTTCTATATTTCCCATGATTATAGCTCGGTGAATGGGAGAGGAAAGTGATTCAATGCGGTCAGTAAAATCAAAAGTTGGGAGTACTGGCTCTTTGAAGTATGCGGGAGTTTGAGTGGTGGTTTTGGTGCGCTTAGCCGGAAGTTGATCAGCGAAAGGAGACGGGCGATGAGAAGATGTATTGGGTGCTTCGAGATGATAAGGATGCTCCGTTGGAGGGTCTACGGGACGAAGGGTCCTCTTGATGCGGGCCATGAAGAGAAGAGGGTTAAAGACCTAAGGAAGATTGTTGAGGAAAGCTCAGAAAATAGCAAGGTCTTGGTTGCATGGGTTCGCGCAATCAAAATCAGTTACGCGACATGTTGCAATACTTAGAAAACTTGCGCGGACGGAAGATCCGTTGCGCGGGTCCACGCAGACAAAGTCGGTTGCGCGGGAAAATCGCCAAAAGGAAAATTTTTGCCAGAGGAAGAGGAAACTGCAGGATATGAAGGAAGTGTGGTATTTATAGGCTACTGCGACCAAGTATATACGCGGCCGGTTGTGTGGGTTCGCGCAAGCCAAATGAAAAGTAGAAAATTTAATCCTTTTTTATTTCTTGAGGAAACAAAGAAAGGATCAAGGGGGCATCTGTTGAGGCATAAAAAATGGTGAAGGAATCAAGCAAGGAAAGGTAAAGAGATAAGAAGAACTTTCGAAAAGAAGAAGAAAGAGATAACTTTCATGAGAGTGCGCAGGTCCACGCATCCATTATAGGTTGCGCAGTTCCGCGCAATCAATCTCAGTTGCACAGGTTTGCGCAATGAAAGTATCAGTTGTGCGGGACCTCGGAATGTACTGCACAAAGGGCTTCATTCAGAATGACCTAAAGCACTGAAAAATAGTCCCACATTGCTAAGATTAGGATTTTCACACGTGCGAGGGTCTATAAATACCCCTTCTCCCCTTCATTACGGGTAATTGAAGATTTTCAAAAGGAGCAGAGCGGAGCAGAAGACAGAAGGTAAAAGAGTCACCTGCCAGTTACGCAGGACAGCGCAACCGATACCGGTTGTGCGGGTCCATGCAACCAGGCTACCCTGTAGTCTGTGAACTCCAAAAGCCATCATGCTGCTGAAGTTCGTGGGCTAGGCTTCCTTTCTTCGGGCTTTCTCCTCTTCATGGGTTCAAAGGAGAAAGATCAGTAGATCTAATCGGCATTCCTCCTAAGTCCCAGAAGATGGTTGAAATAGGCGCTGTTATGCTGCTGAAATCTTTATTTCATTAAAGACTCGTCGATCGGAACGACATTCCTCCTAAGTCTTAGGAGATGATCGAATCAGGCGCCGGAAGGCTGTCGAAATGAACTTTTGATGCTTAAAGCACAAGTCCTTCATTTCTAAATAATTTATCTTAGAATAAAGGGATGTAAAGAGGATGTAAATGAACTCAGTATTAATAAAATGTGATGAATGTTCATAGCGCTCTTTCTCTGTTATGTTTAAATAAGATAATCTCCCCAAATCAAATGCATTTGTTTCTTTGTCGAAACAATATATATTAAAAAAAATGAGATATATGTCTATAAAGTTGCACCTAGTTTATCATGATATTCAATAAAGCACTAACTATAAAAGCATCAACATTTTATGCTTGTTAGTACGGGATTTCCTACATGACTTTATTCATTAATATTTTATTGGCGGTGCTAAGTTTTAATTCAGTCAATTGCGCACACAGTTTAAGCTCTTGAGTAGTGGAGCGAATTTACTTGGACTCTAGTTAGAGTCGGGTCTTACGTGATGGTCTCTATAACTCTCTAGAGTTTGCTGGACTTCTCACTGCCTAGGGAGTTCACAAACTGTGATCCATCAGAGGGGCCCAGTGAAGCTACCGGGGCCGTGAACTCGGTTGGTTTTACACACAGGGTTGGCCATGGTAACTCTCTAGAGTTCGCTGAGCTCGCAAGGCTACCTTTGGGGATACCAAATCCATGGTTGTCGATCCATCAATGAGTAGGTTTAAGCCCTTCCTCATGAGTTAGTACCAGAATCGAACCATAAATTTGGAGGGTCTTATGCATGGTTGGCCTATCTAAAGCGCACACTGCAGCCCTCATTTTCTTCGCCTGCAAGTTCGGGCCCATTCACGGGAGGGCATTGTCCTCCATTCCCCGTGACGCTGCCGAAAAGCTATACAGACGGCATAAGGGTTACGCTGACTGGTCATTTGAGGACTTTTAGCACTTCAGCTTTTAGTTGACTCTTGGCCTTTGTCTTTTGGTCTTTTGGTTGACTTTTGGGTCTTTTAGCTTTTGGTCATTTGAGGACTTTTACCTCTTTTGGCCTTTGGTCATTTAAAGACTTTGAGCTTTTTTGGCTTTTGGTCAACTCTTTGGCCTTTTAGCTTTTGGTCATTGACTCCGTCAGCTGCCCGCATAAGTATGCGTACGATGGCCTTCATGGGCTTTTTAGGGCCACTGGCTTCTCGCCGTTGCCCGAATGGTGATCTTCATAGGTCTTATGCGTAGCAGGTCCCTTTTGAGATTTGGTCCTTTTAGGACTTGGCCTTTCTTTTTCTTCTTTTTTTTTGGGGACTTGTGGCTAGACTGCCTTTTTATGATCAGCAGTCATCACTGTTTTAACAAGAAAACAAATGCGTTTCGATTCAGGGGATTTATTCAATGATAACAAAGAATGAATGAGAGAACATTTATCACATTTATCTGAGTTCATTTACATCCTCTGATTCCCTTGATTCTAAAAATAAAGTACAATTGATAAAATGTACTGAAGAGAAGATAGCTCGATGAAAATTTTGGCAGCATTCCGACGCTATTTTGGTCATCTCCTAAGTACTTAGGAGGAATTGCTGATTTGATCAGCCATTCTTCAATGAGATGGAGCATCTTTCCAGTCATTCTTCTTTAAAATATGAAGCAGCTTATTGCAGTGTGGCCATGCCCTGAAGAAATCAGCCTGATCATGCTAAATGGGCCTGAAAAGTCTCCCAGAATGAAAGATTAGGGGGTTTTCACTGTCCATTTGGTTTCAAACTTGATGTGCAGCCTTAAAACCATAAATTAGCCGTCCACGCAAAATTTCAACTTCTGAACCTTGTAAAAGTGGCCGAACTGGCAAATCATCCCCCGAGATCATGATTTGCGGCCCACCAGATATCTGGATATACTTCAAACTCGGTCTCAACGCTTTAAATACAACGGGCAAGTGAATGGACGGAGCAGATTTTCCACGAGGGTCCCACTGGAGTCTACATGTACAACGCATGTACATGGAGTGCATGTGCACTAGCCGTGCATGGTATCTCATAAAGTCGGTCAGCAACGCTGACCCGACTCTTCTTCTTCATTTTTTAAAAAATGCACAGCGTCTTTCCTTCACCGGCTGGTTTTGTGTAGTGCGGTCCACATGCCGCTCTACTAGATGATCTGAGCCATCCATCCACTTTAGATGGTGGGCATTACCGTTGCCTAGTTGTCCATTTGTCTCCATGCAAACCATTGAAGGATCTCAACTGTTAACAAGTAGATGAACGGTTAAGTAGATAATCTGGTGGACCGCACTGTTTTCGCTTCAAAAACAGTCTGTCCTTAGTGATTTTTCGTCTTGAATCCAATGAAAGGAGCGGATCTCCCAAAAACCTTCAATAAATGGGCCCTTAAAAACCACAGAGTCGACGTACGTCGACTCTGTCGAAAACAGAGCATCGGTTCTTGCTTAGTGGGCCACCATCACGCAGTTAGGGGATGATCCAAGTCGTCCATCAGATGGAGGAGGCAAAAACAATCAAAGTTATGCTAAGTTTTGGTGATCATGCTCATTCCCATGACAGCAACAGTGATCACAAAAGGACCGTTCGGCTGCTTTGAAAGCTTCATTATTCAGGTGAGCCACGTTAACAAACGACGAAAACTCCACTTTCACGGTCGAAATCTTTGGAGAAATACATTGGGCGGTGTGGATTTCTCAAAAGGACACTGAATTGGGCCCTACCAGCGACACAGCAGAAGAAACAAAGTTCCTCCTCTGTTACGCATGACGGAGCTTTAGCCGATTGCGCAGATGCAGCAATGACACTCTCCCTTTGTGCGGACGCCATTGCCATTCCTTCCTTTGCGTAGACGCCATTGCAGTCCCTTCCTTTGCCCGGACGCAACTTCCTTTGCGCGGACGCTGCAGCTTCCTCCTTTGCACGGACACTACAACTTTTTCCCTTGCACAGTTGTGCGCAAGAAACTTCGGTTACGCGGTCCAGCGCAAGGACTTCCTTCTCTTCTTCTCCTTTCCCATTTCTTTGGCACAACAGCTCTCGTCTGATCCATCCTCTCAAATGAAGTGGAAGTGGGGGTATTTATAGGCCTCACCACTCTTACAGAGTGGTGATCACCACCACCTATTGCTTCACACTTGAATTTCTTCTTTTCTTAAACTATGGTGACCACCAAGCCACCTCTTAAATGGTGGTGTATGACCTTTCTCTCTTAAAATGACACATGTGCACTCCTTTTTACCAAACTACCCTTTTCAATCCCTTTTACCAAAATACTTAAACTACCCCTGGAACTGGATTTTTACCAAAATACTTTGGAACTAGATTTTACCAATATACCTTTGAAACTGGATTTTTACCAAAATACCTAAACTACCCGTGGAGCTGATACTTTACCAAAATTCCTAACCTACCTGTGGAGCTGATACTTTACTAAAATCCCTAAACTACCCCTGAAGCAGATCAATACCATGTGATTCTCTGACCACTGCAATGATATATTTTTTGTGCCTCAACAGATGCCCCCTCGATCCTTCTTTGAATGATTCTTGAAATTAAATGGAGGATCGATCTTCATCTGCCTGATGAACTTGAATGAACTGCAACTGAAGGATGATCAGATGATTATGCTTGCACGGGAGACTGGATGACTACACTTGCATGGCAGACTGGCTGATCATACTTGACCAGAAGATTGAATGATAGCGCTCGATCGGAAGACTGGAATGATGGCGCTTGAACATAAGATTTGAATGATGGCGCTCGAACAGAAGGCTTGAATACTGGCACTCAAGCGGAGGACTGGAATGCTGACGCTCAAGCGGAGGATTGGAATGCGGGCGCTCAAGTGGAGGACTGGAATGCTGGCGCTCAAGCGAAGGATTGGAATGCCCCCAGTCAATAGTGTCGAGCAGATGTTTCACTAGAGAGGATAAGATTCTCTTTTCATTGAAGCACGCTTCTGCAGCAGTTGTGACAACTTCATCTTTGAGCGATTGGATCAGAGAACTTTCTTTCAACATCGTTGCTGCTGTAACGGTCTCTCCAGCAATTCTTTCCTTTTGATCAGCTCCAGTGATTCTTTTCTTTTGCTCTATATCTGGGGCTGTTCTTTAATGCTGCTCCTGCCGCAACAACTTATTCGATTGTTTCCTTTACTCACGATCTGCATAACTCAAGCTTTTGAATAATGGTTCTCCTGCCAAATTTATCAGAATTAGTATCTTAATTCATTATAATTTTCAATATAGCTTTATGAAGCATTGATAATTTTTGAAATAGATTGAGAGTTTCTTCTCTTCTTAGGTCGATTGTGATATTCGCAATATAATTTAATCAATCTTTACACTTGTCATCGTGCGTGGCATTTGTATTCTTTATATTGCACTCTTGAAGATTTCTTCTTTAGCTTCAAAGGTTCAATCGCTGAGTCTTTTTACTGAGTCTTCTCTAATTTGTGCTTCTTAGCATTTCTTCATAGACTTTTTCTTGGATCCTTGCTGATTTGATGATGATTCCATTTATTCTTTGTCTTCATCAGATCTGATACTTGGAGTCTTGCAATATTATTATCCATAATACTCGGCATATAAATTCCTTCGCCACATATAAGAGATTATCAGAAAGACCAAGGCATAGATTATATTGCAGACATTAAATCCTGCCCCCTTTCCAAGTCAATGTCGCATAAAAATTTCTTCAGAAGATAATATTTCTGAAGTGAAGCCTTCTGATACTTTTGAAGAATGAATAATCTTTTTGGCTCAGCTCTTGTTAATATAGTAATTGACCTTGGAGATTTGAGCTTTTGACTAGATAATCACCAATATCTTGAAGGCATTTACTGTTGATATAATTTGAACCTGATTCAAGAGAAACACTTTTTTGCATGTTTGTCTAATCAATATTTAAAATTTTCATCAGGCAATTGTTTGTTTGAGCATATCTATATTGAAATATGTATCTGCAACATTTCAAATGCTAAACTTTAATTTTATGCTTTTGAGCACTGGTGCCAGTGTACTTTGACCGACCATACTTTGACTGGACAACTTAACTTGACTTGACTTGACCAGACTCGACTGAACTCGACCGACATTACTGGACCGACCGACCATACTTTGACTGGACAACTTAACTTGACTTGACTTGACCAGACTCGACTGAACTGGACTGACATTACTGGACTGACACTACTAGGCTGACACACTAGACCGACACTACTGGGCAGATACTAATGGGCAGACACTACTGAACAGACACTTACGCACACATTTTAAGCTCATGAATAGTGGAGCGTTGTTACTTCGGGTCTTATGTGATGGTCTCTGTAACTCTCTAGAGTTCGCTGGACTTCTCACTGCCTAGGGAGTTCACAAACCGCGATCCATCAGAGGGGCCCAGTGAAGCTACCGGGGCGGTGAACTGGGTTAGTTTTACAGCACAGGGTTGGCCATGGTAACTCTCTAGAGTTCACAGCGCTCGCAAGGCTACCTTTGGGGGTACCAAATCCATAGTTGTCGATCCATCAATGAGTAGGTTTAAGCCCTTCCTCATGAGTACGTACCGAAATCGAACCACAAATCTGGGGGGTCTTATGCATGGTTGGCTTGTCATGCACACACTGCGGCCCTCATTTTCTTTCCCTGCAAGGTTGGGCCCATTCACGGGAGGGCTTGTCCTCCGTTCCCCGTAACGCTGCCGGAAAGCTATACAAACGGCATGGGTGTTACGCTTGACTGGTCATTTAGGGACTTTTAGCACTTTGGCTTTGAGTCAACTTTTTGGCCCTTTGCTTTTGATCTTTCAGTTGACTTTTTGATCTTGGCTTTTGGTCTTTGAAGACTTTGAGCTTTTTCGGCCTTTGGTCATTTTGAAGATTTTGAGCTTTTTGGCTTTTAGTCAACTTTTGGCCTTTTGGCTTTTGGTCATTGACTCCGTCAGCTGTCCACATGGGTATGCATACGATGGCCTTTATGGGCTTTTTAGGGCCACTGGCTTCTCGCTGCTTTCCGAATGGCGATCTTCATCAGTCTTACGCGTAGCTGGTCCCTTTTGAGCTTTGGTCCTTTTAGGACTTTGGCTTTTCTTTCTTTTTCTTTTTCGGGACTTGACTAGGCTGCCTTTTTATGATAAGCAGCCATCGCTATCGCCAATTCATATATACAGTTGACTGTATGATTCATTCTACTATGATCATATGGTTGACATTTCTCCGTTGCTGACAATGTTACAAGGACTTTTGTATTATGTTTAAAATAATTTATGTATCAGCTTAGCGATGATGGCAACTTTGATGAACGATTGATCGGCGACAGCGATAGTTGCTATTTTTTATTTTATTAATATTTATTGATACCTGATGATTCTGATGGAAATCTTTGGCGGTCAATGCTTGACTGCTATCATCAGTGTTTAGTGGCTTGATAGCAATCATCAATGCTTGGTAGCGATCATCAACACTTGATGGCGATCATCAACGCTTGCTCTCTTAATTGATTATAGGTCTTAAGCGTAGCTGGCTGTATAGGCTTGGCTAGGCTGCCTTAATTGATATTTTTCCATTGCTGTCGTAAGGTCTGTGTGGTTGACCATGTAGGTTTATTCCACTACTTATTTCATTATCATGAACGGTGAATCCATAGCTGATATTTCTCCAGCTACTGATATATTCTGAGAAGATATTTCACCGTTGCCGATATATTCTGAGAATCAATAATTAATATTTCGTCGTTGTCGATATATTCTGAGAATCAATAATTGATATTTTGCCGTTGCCGATATATTCTGAGAATCAATAATTGATATTTCGCCGTTGCTGATATATTTTGAGAATATCCATGTTGTATTTGAAATAGTTTATCAGCTTGGTGATGATAGCAATTTTGATAAAATAAGCTTTCATGAGCCATTGATGACGACAACGATAGTTGCTTATTTTGGCGACGATCATTGGCACTTGCTTATTTTGACAACAATCATCGACGCTTTTATTTGGCGATTGTCATTGGTGCTTCGCATTTGGCGATTGTCATTGACGTTTCGTATTTGGCGATGATTTGACGCTTTGTATTTGGTGATGATTTGATATGCTTGAAAGCCTGCACTTTATCCAAATACAGAAGAAATATATTACATGGTGAGAAATATATTTTGCAGTTTTTACTCACCTGTCTTGCCCCCTTTTGATTAGGAAGCATTACTCTGGGAATCTTCGTAATCAATATCATGATGCTGTAACCTGACACCGCATCATCTCATACTTTTGTTTAAGATTAGCTTTGCCCCCAGTCTCGAACTAGTCAAGCCTGTGTATTATTGTTTCTTTTTTTTTTTTATGTCGTACACCTGAACAACTTCTCCTTTATCAACTGTCTTCTATGACTTGTACTCCAAGCCATTCACTTTTTTTTTCTTCGTCAATTGTATCTCCTTATCTTTCGAAATCCTTTCACTCCTCTACTTATTGGCGAAAATCATTAATGCTTGATATCAATCGTCAATGCTTACTTTTCCCCAACTTTAACCTGCAAAATTAGTATAGATAATTATTATAAACAATTATCATTTTGAGGAGTCAACAATTACCTCATTTGAGATTCTGAGATTTTATCATTCTGAGACTTTGCTGATCTTGCCATTTTCGATTTAGAAGCATCAAAATTGTAATTTATCTTCAAGGGTAATGAATTTCGCATGCCTTTGTCTGTCCCCTGAATAATTCTGTCGTGAATCTTTTGAATCAACACGCTGTGAATCCTCTGGATATTCAAGGATGATATATTTTGCTGAACTGGCAGATATCTTGATGGAAATTTACCCCCATGATGAATATACTTGTCTTGATTTCGTCTTGCCTGTTCTTCTTTTCTTCTTTGTTTTGTTTCCTTTAATACTTTAACTATGACAATTCAGTTTTCTCTATAACTAGTAATTGATTCCTTATAAGCCATACATCGCCTTCTTCAGCTTTGACAGTCCTTTGTTTTCCTTTCTTTCTTCGGCTATATATGTTGTTATTCTTTTAAGACTTTCAAGTAATTTTATTCTGGCGAATTGTGACGATGCCCCCTGTGTTCTCCATTGACCGATGAATTCGTCAATTCATTAATAGATCTGTTTACTTGTTGGCGAGCAATGCTTGACTTAGTTGAACTAACTTTTCATCTGAAGGCTTTGTACATTCTTTGTGCACTGACGCGCTATCATCCGTCCTTCATTGTCTCACAACGCTACTGATGAAGCAGGCACTGCTTTTGATGCTACCATGCTTCTTCTTCATTTAACTTTCCCTCCATGGAAGTGCTTCATACAGATTTCCAAAAGGGTATGAAGCATATTTTCCTTATCCTGAATTTCCACCAAATGCTCATTCGCACCTTCCCTGTAACCAATAATCTTATTTTATTGTTCCCAGTCTTCCTTACTGAAACGCACTGGTTCACTTCCATCCTTTGATAAACACAATGTGACATCATCCAAGTTAACTGCTGCTTTTTGTATTGGCTGTCCCACACTCTGAGATACATCAGGCCGAAGCTTTGAATACTTGGCATTTCCTGTTATTGGTTGAAGAATGTAACTGTGCTTTTTCGGAAGAACAAGATCAGGTTTACCATCTTGACTCACAATTTCAAATACCTGACTCCATTCTGAAGGAAGCAAGCCTTTCTGTGGTTTGTCAATATTCCCATTATCAACTATTATTGCGGAACGCTTTGCTAGTGTTACGCCTGATACAAATGGATGACCAGGATTGCCTTCAAGATCCTTATATCCAATGGACATGCTATAATTGAATCGATAGCTGATTCCAAATGTTTTGTACAGGCAGCTTTGGAAAATTCCAAATGTTTCCCTTTTCTAGTTTTGGAAGATTCACAAGTGCTCCTCCCTTTCCCTACTTTATCTATTAATTGGGCATGTGTGGGAGTCACGCAACACTTTTGAAGAAGCCTTTCATCTGAGACACATCAAGGCAGCCTGTTCCTCTTCCTTAGACATGCACTGACTAGCTGATGTTCGTATCACTTTTATACAAGAAGCTAGCTTTCTCTGGTAACTACCATCGTTCTGGTATTATTTGTCTTTGATCGGAACTGATTTTGATTTTCTCTTATACTTTTTGGTGGAAGTCTATCGGATGTGAAGTAGATAACTATATTAGTCAGGAGAAAGATTGCTGCGGCATATCTGTCATTCAGAATAGAGAGTTAGTTAATTTATTGAATAAATCGTACTTTATTTTCAGAGATGAAGGGGAGGATGTTCCCGTTGAGAGTCGCCATTTTGGCGTCTATACAGACGCCAAAAAGTGATAAATATTCTCTTAATAGTTTTCAAGTTACCATTGAATAATAAAGTCCCCAGTGGAGTCGCCATTTTGTTTTAACAAGAAAACAAATGCATTTCGATTCGGGGGATTTATTCAATGATAACAAAGAATGAATGAGAGAACATTTATCACATTTATCTGAGTTCATTTACATCCTCTGATTCCCTTGATTCTGAAAATAAAGTACAATTGATATAATGTACTGAAGAGAAGATAGCTCGATAAAATTTCGACAGCATTCCGGCGCTATTTCGGTCATCTCCTAAGTACTTAGGAGGAATTGCTAATTTGATCAGCCAGTCTTCAATGAGATGGAGCATCTTTCCAATCATTCTTCTTTAAAATATGAAGTAGCTTATTGCAGTGTGGACAGGCCCTGAAGAAATCAGCCTGATCATGCTAAATGGGCCTAAAAAGTCTCCCAGAATGAAAGATTAGGGGGTTTCCACTGTCCATTTAGTTTCAAACTTGATGTGCAGCCTTAAAACCATAAATTAGCCATCCATGCCAAATTTTAACTTCTGAATCCTTGTAAAAGTGGCCAAACTGACAAATCAGCCCCTGAGATCATGATTTGCAGCCCGCCAGATATCTGGATATACTTCAAACTCAGTCTCAACGCTTTAAATACAACGGGCAAGTGAATGGACGGAGCAGATTTTCCACGAGGGTCCCATTGGAGTCTACATGTACAACGCATGTACATGGAGTGCATGTGCACTAGCCGTGCATGGTATCTCATAAAGTCGGTCAGTAACGCTGACCCGACTCTTCTTCTTCATTTTTTTAAAAATGCACAGCGTTGGTTTTGTGTAGTGCGGTCCACATGCCGCTCTACTAGATGATCTGAGCCGTCCATCCACTTTAGAAGGTGGGCATTACCGTTGCCTAGTTGTCCATTTGTCTCCATGCAAACCATTGAAGGATCTCAACCGTTAACAAGCAGATGAATGGTTAAGTAGATAATCTGGTGGACTGCACTGTTTTCGCTTCAAAAACAGTCTGTCCTTAGTGATTTTTCGTCGTGAATCCAACGAACGGAGCGGATCTCCCAAAAACCTTCAGTAAATGGGAACTTAAAAGCCACAGAGTTGACGTACGTCGACTCGGTCGAAAATAGAGCATCGGTTCTTGCTTAGTGGGCCACTATCACGCAGTTAGGGGATGATCCGAGTCATCCATCAGATGGAGGAGGCAAAAAGAATTAGAGTTATGCTGAGCTTTGGTGATCATGCTCATTCCCATGACCACAATAGTGATCGCAAAAGGACCGTTCGGCTGCTTTGAAAGCTTGATTATTCAGGTGAGCCACATCAACAAACGACGAAAACTCCACTTTCACGGTCGAAATCTTGAGAGAAAGACATTGGGCGGTGTTTATTTCTCAAAAGAACATTGAATTGGGCCCCACCAGCAACATAACAGAAGAAACAAAGTTCCTCCTCTGTTACGCATGACGGAGCTTTGGCCAATTGTGCAGATGCAGCAACGACACTCTCCCTTTGCGCGGACGCCATTGCCGTTCCTTCCTTTGCGCAGACACCATTGCAGTCCCTTCCTTTGCCCGGACGTAACTTCCTTTGCACGAACGCTGAAGCTTCCTCCTTTGCACGGACGCTGCAACTTTTTCCCTTGCACAGTTGTGCGCAAGCAACTTCAGTTGCGCGGTCCAGCGCAAGGACTTCTCTTCTTCTCCTCTCCCATTTCTTTAGCACACCAGCTCTCGTCCGATCCATCCTCTCAAATGAAGTGGAAGTGGGGGTATTTATAGGCCTCACCACTCTTACAGAGTGGTGATCACCACCACCTATTGCTTCACACTTGAATTTCTTCTTTTCTTAAACTATGGTGACCACCAAGCCACCTCTTAAATGGTGGTGTATAACCTTTCTCTCTTAAAATGACACATGTGCACTCCTTTTTACCAAACTACCCTTTTCAATCCCTTTTACCAAAATACCTAAACTACCCCGAGAACTGGATTTTTACCAAAATACCTTTGGAACTGAATTTTACCAAAATACCATTGGAACTGGATTTTTACCAAAATACCTAAACTACCCGTGGAGCTGATACTTTACCAAAATTCCTAAACTACCCGTGGAGCTGATACTTTACTAAAATCTCTAAACTACCCCTCAAGCAGATCAGTACCATGTGATTCTCTGACCACTGCAATGATATATTTTTTATGCCTCAACAATCACTGTTACCAATTTTATATAGTTAGCTGCATGATTCATCATATGGTTGAACAATAATTGACATTTCGCTACTACTGACAATGTCATGAGGACTTTTGTATCATGTTTAAAGCAATGTATCAGCTTAGCGATGATGGCAATTTTGATGAGCGATTGATCAGCAACAGTGAAAGCTGTTCTCTTTTCTTTTTATGACCATCAATACCTGATGATTCTAATTTCGATGGAGATTTTCTATCGGCGATGAGTGTCAATGCTTGATAGCGATCATCGACAATTTTTTATTCGGTGACGATTTAATATGCTATCTTCAAATGTCTTAGAAGACTGAAGACTTTTGGTGATGATCTAGCATGCTGTCTTGGATAGCGATGATAGGTATTTTCGCCTGAAATTGCTTATCTGTATCGTTTGTCTGTATTGTTTGTAATATACCAGCTTGATGGTGATATCAATTTCAGGAAAAATTTTGTAGAACTCTCTTAATGGTGCTCACCTTCTTCGTCTTTCTTTATTTGCTATCATATGATCTTGATATGCTTTGTTATATGATTTTGATATGCTTGCGAACTTCTTCCTTATTCATCCTATTCATCTTGCCCCCTTTTGATACAGAATTATTATCTTGATAATGTTCTGTATCAAAATCAGTAGCGCCTTCGGAAGCAATTTCCTTTTTATCAACGCGAGTATAGGCCAACATAGGCTTTCATTTACTTCTTTGAAGAACTTTGCTTTCATTGAGCACATTTTATCTCATTTGGCTTTGAACTTGCCCCCTGGATATGATTGTGACTGTTATTGGAGATATATTTTTTCGTTCTTAGAGATATTGAGGCAGTATATTTCTGTAGAAGACTGCATGATTTATGGTTATATTTATCGACTAAGTTGTCCCTTTTTGATGCAAAATCATAACTCTGATAATTTTTTGGAGCAAAATTAACAAATATATTTACGGACGATATCTCTTAAGGAAGCGAGCGTTGACTGGTATACTGATTCCCTGTCCGTCTTGATCTATAACTTGATACGCTCCATTAGAATATACTTCTTTTATTACGTAAGGGCCATCCCATTTAGGCTCGTACTTGCCTCCCGTTCGACGGATGACCACGATTGGTCTTTTCAACATTAGCACCATATTCTCCTTTTTGAAAGAGCGATATTTAACTCGCTTATCAAAGGTGGCTGATATTCTTACTTGGTATGCTTGCAAATGTTATTGTACAGCCAGGCGTCTCTCGTCAAGCAAATTCAATTCCTTCAATCTTATTTTTACATTATCATCATCAGTTATAGACTGATGCACTGCCACTCTTAGTGACGCTACTTGTATTTCAATTGAAATTACTGCTTCCACACCATAGACTAATGAATACGGTGTTGCCCTTGTGGCTGTTCGATGAGTAGTTCTGTATGCTCATAGCGCTTCCTGTAACCTTTCATCCTAATCGCGTTTGTTCCCTGTCACTGTTTTCTTCAATATTTTGACTATTATTTTATTGAATGCCTCTGCTAATCCGTTAGCCGGCGGATAGTAAGGCGTTGAGAACGAGTGATGGATATTGAACTTCTGACACAATTTTTCCATACCTTTATTTTTGAAAGGAGTGCCATTGTCTGTAACAATTTTCTTTGGGATACCATGTCGGTATATTATAGCGTGGCGGATGAAATTAACCACATCTTTTTCTTTAACATTTCGCAAGGCAACTACTTCAGTCCATTTGGAGAAATAATCGGTTGGTGTCAGAATATACTGTTTTCCTTTGGATGAATGTGGGTTTATAGGACCAATTACGTTAAGTTCCCAAGCAGAGAAGGGCTAAGAGGCAATAGACTGGTGCAAGCCTTCCGAAGGCATGTGTATAACATCTCCATGAATCTGGCATTCATGGCATCGCTTCGCATAGTCTATCGTGTCTTCAAACAAAGTGGGCCAATAGTATCCCATTCTATGTACTCGATGAAATAAATTTTAACCAGCTTGATGTGCTCCACACTCCCCAGAGTATGCTTCCTACAGCACCTGGATCGCTTCTTGCTTATTTAAACAACGTAGCAACACTCTGTTGTAAGATTTTTTATATAATACTTCACTGTAGATAATGAATCTACTTGACCGCTGTCTGATTTGCTGCCTTTGCGTGGACTCTTCTGGCAGGATGTTGAATTTAAGATAATCAATGAAAGGCTGACGCCAATCATCTATTGTAATTTCCAAGCATGATACAGAAAGGGCTTCAATAACTTCTTCAACAACTTCTGCTGATGGTAAAAATCTTCTTTCCTCTATAGTTACTTAAAGAGGGCTTCGATTAGGGCAAGACAGAGCTGCCGCCAAACTGGCTGAGCTGTCGCCAAACTGGCTAAGGCATTGGCTTTTGCATTCTCTTACCGGTGAATATGCTTGATTTCAACATAGGAAAAATATTCCAACAATTGTTGTGCTTTCCGATAATATGGCAAAAGTTCTTGTTTTCTTATCTCGAATTCAGTTGTCAATTGATTTATAATCAATTTAGAATCCCCAAAAATATGTAATACTCTTATCTCCATTTCTCTAGCCATCTCCATTCCAATAATCAGGGCTCTATACTCGACCTCATTGTTCGTGCATACAGTTCCTAATGTAAAGGAGTAAGGTAATAAATCGCCTTGGGGAGTAATGAATATCACTCCTGCCCCCGCTCTTGATGTTCGAGAAGTGCCATCAAAATACATCTGCCACGGATTCTGTGATTCAGTCAGCATGACTTGCTCATCCAGAAAATCATCATTGATGGCTTCAGATTCTGCCACGGGGTGCGCTGCTAAGAAATCCACCACTGCCTGCCCTTTCACAGCTTTTGCCGGTTCATATGTAATAGCGTACTCTGAAAGTAACAACATCCATTTAACCAACCTTCCAGACAACATCGGCCTTGTCATCAGAAACTTTATCGGGTCAGCCCTTGAAACCAATGTTATATCGTGCGATAGAAAATAATGCCTCAACTTCTGTACTGCGAATATTAAAGCTAAACATTCCTTCTCAATCAAGGAATAATTGTACTCTGCACCTATTAAACTTTGACTTAAGTAATAGAGGGTTGTTTCTTTTCCAAATTCATTTTTTTGTGCCAGCAGAGCTCCTAAGGAATGTTCGGCTGCAGACGTGTACAAGATAAGCGGCTTCCCTTTTATTGGAGCTACCAGTACTGGTGACTTTTTCAGCAACTCCTTTATCGAGTCGAATGCATTCTGACAGGCTTGACTGCACACAAATTCTGTATCCTTTTTCATCAAATGAGAAAACGGCTGACATCTTCTAGCCAGATTTGAAATGAACCGATGGATATATGCTAATTTTCCTTGTAAACTCTTTAGTTCTTTTAACGTTTTTGGCAGTGGCGTATCCTGAATAGCTTTGACTTTCCTGGGGTCAATCTCAATGCCCCTATGCCGAACAATAAAACCCAAAAACTTTTCGGAGGACACTCCGAACGTGCACTTAGCGGGGTTCATCTTTAACTGTTTCTTTCTAAGTCACTGAAAAATCGACACCAAGTGTTTGCGATGTTCCTGATTACTTCCTGACCTGACCACCAAGTCGTCAACATAACACTCAACGTGCTTATGCATCATATCTTGAAAAATGTTTTGCATCGCCCTCTGATATGTTGCCCCAGAATTTTTAAGCCCAAACGGCATCACCTTATAACAGAAAATTTCCAGTGAAGTTCTAAACACTGTTGCCTCTTCATCCTCAGGAGCCATTCGAATTTGATTATATCCTGCATAGTCGTCCATAAAGGACATAACAACATACTGAGTCGTACTATCAATTAGTAACTCAGTTATTGGGAGTGAAAAATCATCCTTCGGGCAGGCTTCATTTAGGTCTCTAAAATCGACGCACACTCTGACCTGACCATTTTTCTTTCTTACCGGGATGATATTCGATATCCACTTAGGATATTTGACCTCTCTAACAAATCCAACCTTTATCAGCTTATTGACTTCTTCCTCTATGAGGGGAACCAGGTCTGGATGAAATCACCTTTGCGCTTCTTTGACCGGCCTTTTCTCTTTAGAAATATTTAGTCGGTGTAACGCCACGGAAGGCTTCAATCTGGGCATTTCTGCATACGTCTAAGTGAACACATCTTTATTCTCTCTAAGAAGTTATACGTATTCTGCAGACTCTTGTTCAGAGAGGTTGGCGCTAATAAATGTGTTTCATGGTTCCTCTTTTGTACCTAAGTTTATTTCTAACAGGCTGTCTATCATCGGTTGCCCCCCGTCCTCCATTTTCTTCAGAGCTATCTCAAGACGTTCGACTACTTCAGCACTTTCCTTCACTGGTTCTTTTGGCGTAACCATATTTACTGACGACCTTGTCTTGATGTTTTCAAATTTTCTTCACCTTTCCTGACCTATCCCAATTGAAATTCCTTTTTCATGATTTAAGTCATTGTAATCTTCGCAGTCGAGACCCGTACCTTTCATGACCTCCTTGCTTGTCCTATCTTCAATAATTATCTGATTCCTATCTATCATCTGCTGTATAATACACTTCAATGTATAGCAGTTCTTCATTGGATGTCCCACTAGACGATGATAGTGACAAAAATTTTGCTCCCTGCGCCTTGTCGCCTCCTCGGGGCATTTAGGGTCTGGCAATTCTATCGCGCCAACTCTCAATAATTGGTCCATCATTGGAATGACATCTTCCTTATCAAAAGCAAATCTCTCATGCGAATTAAGCGTTTTGACCTTTTTATTTCTTTTTGATTGAGTCAATTCTTCTTTTCGCCTCGTACTTTCTGCCTTTATACCTTTTACACTTTCACGCTGCTGATAGCGATCACTGGTATTCGCTGTTATCCTGCTAGGATCCCTTTGAGCCGCATCATGGTAAAATTTCGACACCATCTAGTTTACTAATTCCAAAGCATGAGCCTTTGCGGCCAAATCATGAAGAGTGTTGATGTTGAAATTGGCCAGTCCCATTACGAATTCCTTTTTCATAGAGTTCAGACATATCTTAACTTGCTCAGTTTCTTTTAGCAACGGTTTGCACAAAGTTCCCAATGCCCTCCATCTGTCTACGTAGCTCCTTGCCGACTCATCTTTGCCTTGTCGTACAGAAGCCAACTTAACAATATTAATGTCGCGACTTGGGGAGAAAAACTGAGATGTGAAAGCATCTTGCATCTGCTTCCAAGTGCGGATAGAACCCGGAGCCAAATTGAAATACCATCGGAATGCACTACCTGTCAGCGATGCTCTGAACAATTGCAAACAATATTGTGGTACTGCAGAGAGATCTCCCATACTGGTAATGAAGCGCATCAAATGTTCTTCGAGGGATCCTTTCCCATCAAACTTTTGAAAATCTGGACACCTGAAACTGGCTGGGAGGGGAATGTCATCCACCTCTCTTGGATATGGCACACGGTATCTAAAATTTCTAGTATTTTCTTGTTCCTTCTCCATTCGGCTATCCTTTTCAATAACTGTTATTTGAGCTGCATTATGCATGAAAGTCGCTAAGGCTTCTTTGAGACTGCTGCATTCTTCCATTAATGCATTATGGGCTTCTGCCATTTCATTGAAACGACCCTCTGCAGTTGTTCTATAATCTGGATTTGTTCCAGCCATGAATACTGCAGCTTCTCCACTTTTTGACGAAGCAGTAATTGAAGGAGAGAAAGAGTACGCTAATGTAATAGGGCTCACAGAAAAGGGAGGGGACAGAGTTTCATGGGGCCTTTTCGTGTCCCTTGCATCAATTGACTGAGATGACGCCAATACTGGCGAATCTTTCTGGGGTGGCATTGGTGATCTGAGTAACAATGCTTTTCCCTTTTGTTCTCTTGTTCAGTCAGCCATTGAAGCATTTAAAGCCAGGAAGTCGCGTGCTGTCAACTGGGGATCTGTTTGCGCTGTTTGCACTATCCGCGCTGGATAAATTGCTGGAGAAGCAAGTTCAGGATTTTTTCTAACTGTGCTTCGCATTACGGGCCCTCTGATTCTTAATGAAAGCTGATTCATTCCTGAATTTTTGAAGTTTCATGTTCTTGCCTTACGAGAGGTCACGACGGTCCAACCTGTATTGTCTTCTGATGACTGGGGGTGAAGTAGAAATGACTCCAGCTGCTGCTTGAGCCCCGCTACTTTTACGCACATGACTCGATGCGTATTCTATCAAGAACCCTGTCGGGGTGAATCGGAAGTTCACTTTTCTTACGGGGATCGCCATGGGTAATAAGTCGTAGTCAAATTTTCAAAACCTTCAATCATGAAACATAGTTATAATTAGTAATTGAATGATTAGAGTGATCCATCTTAGAGATGAAGGGGAGGACTTCCCACTGAGAGTCGCCATTTTGGAGTCCATAGGACGCCAAACTATGACGAATGTTCGTAACAACTTCACTGTTAATATTTTAAATAAGACAATAAGATAGAGTTCTCCAGTGGAGTCACCATTTTGTTTTGACAAAGAAACAAATGCATTTGATTTGGGAGATTATCTTATTCAAATAACAGAGAAAGGGTACTAGGAACATTCATCACATTTATTGATACTGAGTTCATTTACATCCTCTTTGCATCCCTTGATTCTAAGATAGATCATTTAGAAGTAAAGGACTTGTGCTTTAAGTATTAAAAGTTCATTTCGACAGCCTTCCGGCGCCTGATTCAATCATCTCCTAGGACTTAGGAGGAATGTCGATCTGATCGACGGGTCTTTAATGAAATAGAGATTTCAGCAGCATAACAGTGCTTGTTTCAACCATCCTCTGGGACTTAGGAGGAATATTGATTTAATCGACTGATCTTTCTCCTTTGAACCCATGAATAGGAGAAAGCCCGGAGAAAGGAAGCCTGGCCCATGGATTTCGGCAGCATGACGGCCTTTGGACTTCACAGACTACAGGGCAGCCTGGTTACGCGGACCCGTGCAACCGATACCAGTTGCGCGGTCCTGCGCAACTGCCAGGAGACTTATCTCCTACCTTCTATCTTCTGCTACGCTCCGCTCCTCTTGAAAATCTTCAATTACCCTTAATGAAGGAGGGGAAGGGGTATTTATAGACCTTCGCACGTGTGAAAATCCTGATCTTAGCGATGTGAGACTATTTTTCAATGCTTTAAATCACTCTAAACGAGACCCTTCGTGCAGTATGTTTCGAGATCCTGCACAACTAATATTTTCTTTGCGCGGACCTACGCAATTGGGATTGATTGGGCGGAACCGTGCAAATGATAGTGGTTGCGCGGTCCTGCGCACTCTCTTGAAAGCTGTCTCTATTTTCTTCTTATCAAAAGTTCTTTCAAACTCCTTATCTCTTCTTGCATCAATCCTTCACCATTTTTTGTGCCTTAACAAATCGTCAGTAATTGATAAGATTGAGTTGTCAAAGCTAAATACTCAAATAAAAAGAAGCGAGTGAGGCAAAAAGATGTAAAGCCATGATAAAAAAAGCATATTCGTTCCAGATATGCATTGTAATACCTGCTAGTTCTGGAGATGATCACTATTTTGATTTAGAAAGATATCAGTATGATACTTCCAAAATCCAATGGGGCAAGACAGGTAAGACAGGTGAGTAAAAAACTGTGAAATGTATTTCTCACTATAGAATGTATTTCTTCTGTATTTGAATAAAATGCAGGCTTCTAAGCATATCAAGTCATTGCCAAATGTGAAGCACCAATGACAATCGCTAAATGAAAAGCTAAATGAAAAGCCAAACGCCAAAATTAGCAACTATCGCTATCGCCATCAATCGCCAAAATGAAAAGCTAAATGAAAAGCAAATCACCGAAATTAGCAACTATCGCTATCGCCATCAATCGCTTATCAAAAATGTTATCATCGCCAAAATTTATTGATTCTCAGAACATATCAGCAGTGGTGAAATATTAGTTATGGATTCGCCATTCATGGCAGTGAAATAAGCAGTGGAATAAACCTACATGGTCAACCACACAAATTTTACGATGGCGATGGAAAGATAGTGATGGTAAATGATTATTTAAGGTAGCCTAGTCAAGTTTATATGGCCAACTATGCATAAGACCTACAAAGCTTCAACGACTATAGAGCCCGAAATCGGTGGTAAACTATAAAGCCTGAAATCGGTGGTAAACTAGAAAGCTCGAAATCGACGGTAAACTAGAAAGCTCAAAATCGGCAGTAAACTATCGGCTACAAACTAAAATTGCTCCTTGAGTCCAGTGTCAAGTCTAGTTTAGTCAAGTCCAGTCTAGTTCAATCTAGACTAGTCCAGTCAAGTCCAGTCAAGTCAGGACATGTCCAGTTAAGGTATGGTCAGTCAAAGTACACTGGCACCAGTGCTCAAAAGCATAAACTAAGTATAGCATTAAAAATGCTGCAAATACATATTTCAAATTTAGATATACTTAAATATGCAATTTCCTAATGAAAATTTTAAACATTGAGTAAACAACATGCAAAAATGCGTTTCTCTTGAATCAAGTTCAAATTACATCAAAAGTAAATGCTTTCAAGATATTGGCGATTATCTACTCAAAAGCTCAAGTCTCCAAGGTCAATTACTATATTGACAAGAGCTATAAGGTCTTTTCATCTCTCACCTTCTTAATGAATAGAGACATATTATTGCACAAGGTTCTTAAAAGGGAGGATAAACTAGTGAAGAATTATTTTCTCTATTGGACAGTATAAGGACTCGGATATATTCTTTGGATTTGTTAAAAGAGCCACAAAGATTATCTATCCTTCAAGGGTATCAGCAGGCTTCAGTTCAAAAATATTATCTTCTAAAGAAATCTTTATGCAAAGCTGATCTGGAAAGGGGGCAGTATTTAATGTCTTCAAAGTAATCTATGCCTTGGTCTTTTTGATAATCTCTTATATGTGGCGAAGGAATTCATATGCCGATTCATAATTTCTCGCTATTCTAGTAATGGTATCGCAAGACTCCAAGTATAGGATCTGATGGAGATAAAGACCAAATGGAATCATAATCATCAGTAACTTTTATGACCTTTAGAAAATTATTAAATGAAAATTGAAAAGAAGTTTTGTCTATTTTTCAATTTTTCAAAATTAGCAAAGATCTAAGGAAAAGTTTATAAAGAAATGCTAAGGAGCACAAACTAGAGAAGACCCAGTAAAAAGACTCAGTGATTGAATCTTTGGAGCTAGAGATGACATTCCTTAGAGCGTGAATTAATGAGAAAAGAATACAATGCGAAGCACGATGACAAGCGCAAAGATTGATTAAATCATATTGCGAATATCACAATCGGCCTAAAAAGAAAAGAAACTCTCAATCTATTTTAAAAATTATCAATGCTTCATAAAGCTACATTGAAAAAATTATAATGCATTGAGATACTAATTCTGATTAATTTGGCAGGAAAGATCATCATTTGAAAGCTTGGGTTATGCAGATCATGAATAAAGGAAATAATCGAAAAAGGTGTTGCGGTAGGAGCAGCATTAGAGAAAGATACAGAGTTAAAGGAAAAAATTACTGGAGTTGATCAAAGAGACCGTTACAGCAGCAACGGTGTTGAAAGAAAGTTCTCTTATTAAATCGCTCAAAGATGAAGTCATCATAGCTGTTGCAGAGGCGTGCTTCAATGAAAAGAGAATTTTATCCTCTCTAGTGAAACATCTGCTCGACACTACTAGCTGGGGTCATTCCAGTCTTCCGCTCAAGTGTCATCATTCTAGCCTTCTGCTCAAGTGTCATTATTCAAGTCTTCTGTTCGAACGCCATCATTCAAGTCTTTTGGTCGAACGAAATCATGCAAGCCTTCCATTCAAATGCGATCACCCAGTCTTCTGTTTGAATGCGAGCTTTCCAGTCTTCCGTTCGAACGCGATCGTTCAATCTTCTGGTCAAGCATGATCATCCAGTTCGCCATACAAGCATGATCATCCAATCTGCTATACAAGCATGATCATCCAGTCTTCCATGCAAGCATAATCATCTGGTCATCCTTCAGTTGCAGTTCATTCAAGTTCTTTAAGAATCAATCCTCCATTTGATTTCAGGAATCAATCAAAGAAGGATCGGGGGGGCATCTGTTGAGGCATAAAAAATATCTCATTACAGTGGTCAGAGAATCTCATGGTGGTGATCTTTTCTAGGGGTAGTTTAGGTATTTTGGTAAAGTTCCAGCTCCAGGGGCATCTGTTGAAGCATGAAAAAGTGATGAAAGGATTGAAGCAGAAGAAGATTGGAGAGCAAGGAACTCGAAAGAAGAATAAAAGAAGAAAGAGACGTGTCTTTAAGATTGGTTGTGCGAGATCGTGCAAATGATATCTGTTTACGCGGATCCACACAACCAATGTTTAGTCTGCACAACCAAAGTTTCGTTGTGTGGGTCCGCACAACCAAAGTTCCGTTGTGGGGGTCCGCACAACCAAAGTTCCGTTGTGTAGGTCCGCGCAACCAAAGCTCAATCTGCACAACCAAAGTTCCCTTGCACGGACAGCAATGAAAATATCAGTTGAGCGGGTCCACACAACGTAAATATCAGTTGTGCGAGACCCTGAAACACGCTGCAGAAATGGTCCTTTGTAGAGTTATCTAAAGCACTGAAAGATTTGTCCCACATCGCTAAGATCAGGATTTTCACACGTGCGAGGGTCTATAAATATCCCTTTCCCTCCTTCATTAAGGGTACGTTGAAGGTTTTCAAGATGAGCAGGGTGGAGCAGAAGACTGAAGGTAGAAGAGGAGTTTCCTATCAGTTGCACAAGACCGCGTAAATAATATCAGTTGTGCGGGTCCGCGCAACCAGACTGCCCTGCAGTTATCCTGTCAGTTGCGCAGGACCGCGCAACCGATATCAGTTGCGTGGGTCCGTGCAACCAGACTACCCTGCAGTCTGTGAAGATGAGGGGCTGTTATACCATCGAAATCACTGTGCAAGGCTTCCCTTCTTCAGGCCTTCTTCTATTGGCAAGTTCAGAGGAGAAAAATTAGTCAATCAGGTCGACATTCCCCCTAAGTATTAGGGGATGACTAAAACAGGCATGTTATGGTGCCAAAATTTCTATCTCCTTGAAGACTGGCTGATCAGATTCATCAATTCCTCTTAAGTATCCAGGAGATGACCGAAATAGCACTAGAATGCTGCCAAAATTTCCATCAAGCTATCTTCTCTTTCATTCAGTACATTATTTTCAGAATCAAGGGAATTAGAGGATGTAAATGAACTCAGATAAATGTGATGAATGTTCTCTCATTCATTCTTTGTTATCATTGAATAAATGCCCCAAATGAAACGCATTTGTTTTCTTGTCGAAACAGACAAGAAGAGGAAGGAAACATTCATGGCCGACGACAGCGATCCCTCTTACAGATACCTAAATGGTCTCAGAATATGACGATACCAATCAAGAATGAAAGAGCACTAAATTACCATTCAGATGACCAAAAATGGACCCAATGCGACATCAAATGATGAACTAATAGGCGTCGTCATTGGATCGTGCAATTTGGAAACATTAACTATCCATATTGAAAAACGACGATCGAAGAGTTCCAATGTGCTTTTGGGATAACGAACGGTTGCTGAATTAGGCAATTCTTGTCCCATTTGGAAGCTTGACAAGTTACCAATCCAATGACCTGAAATAGCCTAAATTCGAAGTCTAGAGAGAGAGTTACGAAGGTTACTATTGGACAAGGAGATGAAGGAGGCATTTAGGACCGGGGACATCTATCCCACTTATGGATGCCTAAATGGTCTCGGAATGACGATACCAGTCAAGAATGAAAGAGCACTAAAGTGGCATTCAGATGACCAAAAATTGACCCAATCCAACATCAAATGATGAAGTAATAGGTGTCTCCATTGGATAACGCAATTTGGAAAGATTAGAAATCCATACTGAATAATGACAATCCAAGAGTTCCAACGTGCTTTTGGGATTTCGAACAGTCTCTGAATTGGGCAATTCTGGTCCCATTTGTAAGATAGGCAAGTTACCATTCCAATGACCTGAAATAGTCAAAATTTGACCTCTGAAGAGAGAGTTATGAGGGTTTCTATTGGACAAGGAGATGAAGGAAACATTCAGGACCGATGACTGCAATCCCACTTACGGAAGCCCAAATGGTCTCGGAATATAACAATTCCAGTTAGGAATGAAATAGCACTAAAGTACTATTCAGATGACCAAAAATCAACCCAATCCGACATCAAATGATGAAGTAATAGGCGTCTCCGTTGGATTGCACAATTTGGAAGGATTAACAATTCACATTGAAAAATGACGATCGAAGAGTTTTAACGTGCTTTTGGGATATCGAACGGTCCCTGAATTAGGCTATTCTTATCCCATTTGGAAGCTTGACAAGTTACCATTCCAATGACCTGAAATAGTTTAAATTCGAGCTCTGAAGAGAGAGTTATGAGGGTTACTATTGGACAAGAAGATGTAGGAAACATTCAGAACCGATGACTGTGATCCAACTTACGGATGCACAAATGGATTGGGAATACGATGATACCAGTCAAGAATGAAAGACCACTAAAGTACCAATCGGATGACCAAAAATCGACCTAATTTGACATCAAATGATGAAGTAATAGGCGTCTCCATTGGATCGCATAATTTGGAAAGAATAACAATCCATATTAAAAAATGACGATCCAAGAGTCGCAACGTGCTTTTGGGATATCGAATGCTCTCTGATGCAGCCAAATTTGACCTCATTTGGGAGCCTAACAAGTTACCATTGCAATGACAAGAAATAGTCTAAATTCAACCTCTAAAGAGAGAGTTATGAGGGTTATTATTGGACAAGAAGATGAAGGAAACATTCAAGACTGACAACTGCGATGTAACTTACGGATGCCCAAATGGTCTCGAAATGCGACGATTCCAATCAGGAATGAATGAGCACTAAAATACCATTCAGGTGACCAAAAATAGACCCAATCTGACATCAAAGGATGGAGTTATAGGCGTCTTCGTTGGATCCCGTAATTTGGAAAGATTAACAATCCATATTGAAAAATGACGATCTAAGAGTACCAACGTGCTTGTGGGATATCGAATGGTCTCTGAATTAGGCAATTCTAGTCCCATTTGGAAGCTTGACAAGTTACCATACCAATGACCTGAAATAGTCTAAATTTGAACTCTGAAGAGAGAGTTATGAAGGTTACTATTGGACAAGAAGATGAAGGGAACATTCAGGACCGACGATTGCGATGCAACTTACGGATGCTTGAATGGTCTCAGAATACGATGATTCCAATCAGGAATGAAAGAGAACTAAAGTACCATTTAGATGACCAAAAATTCTCCCAATCTGACATCAAATGATGGAGTTATAGGCATCTCTGTTGGATCGCACAATTTAGAAAGATTAACAATCCATATTGAAAAATGATGATCGAAGAGTTTCAACGTGCTTTTGGGATATCGAACGATCTTAGAATTAGGCAATTCTGGTCCTATTTGGAAGCTTGACAAATTACCATTCCAATGACTGGAAATAGTCTAAATTCGAACTCTGAAGAGAGAGTTATGAAGATTACTATTGGACAAGGAGATGAAGGTAACATTCAGGACCGATGACTGCGATCCCACTTACGAATGCCAAAATGGTCCCGAAATGTGACGATTCTGATCAAGAATGAAAGAGCACTAAAGTACCATTTAGTTGACCAATAATCGACCCAATCCGACATCCAATGATGGAGTTATAGGCATCTCTGTTTGATCGCGCAATTTGGAAAATTCACAATCCATATTGAAAAATAACGATCGAAGAATTCCAACGAGCTTTTGGGATATCAGACGGTGTCTGAATAATGCAATTTTGGTCCCATTTGGAAGCTTGACAAGTTACCATTCCAATGACCTGAAATAGTCTAAATTCAACCTCTGAAGAGAGAGTTATGAGAGTTACTGTTGGAGAAGAAGATGAAGGAAACATTCAAGACTGACGACTACGATCCAACTTACAGATGCCCAAATTGTCTCAAAATACGACGATACCAGTGTTGAATGAAAGACCACTAAAGTAGCATTTAGATGACAAAAAATTGACCCAATCTGACATCTAATGATGAGGTAATAGGCGTCTCCATTGGATCGTGCAATTTGGAAAGATTAATAATCCATATTGAAAAATGACGATCGAAGAGTTCCAACGTGCTTTCGAGCTAAAGAACGGTCTCTGAATTAGGCAATTCTGATCCCATTTGGAAGCTTGACAAGTTACCTTTCTAATGACCAGAAACAGTCTAAATTCAAACTCTAAAGAGAGAGTTATGAAGGTTACTATCGGACAGGGAGATGAGGGAAACATTCAGGACTGATGACTGCGACCCCCCTTACGGATGCTCAAATAGTCTCAGAATATGACGATTCTAGTCAGGAATGAAAGAGCATTAAAGTACCATTTAGATGACCAAAAATTGACCCAATTCGACATTAAATGATGAAGTTATAGGCATCTCCGTTAGATCGGGCAATTTGGAAAGATTAAAAATCCGTATTGAAAAAAGATAATCGAAGAGTTCCAACGTGCTTTTGGGATATCGAACAGTCTTTGAATTAGGCAATTTTAGTCCTATTCGAAAGCTTGAAAAGTTACCATTCCAATGAACTAAAATAGTCTAAATTCGATCTCTAAGGAGAGAGTTATAAGGGTTACTATTGGACAAGAAGATGAAGGAAACATTCAAGACCGACAACTGTGATCCCACTTATGGATGCCCAAATGGTCTCCAAATATGACGATTTCAGTCAGGAATGAAAGAGCACTAAATTACCATTTAAATGACCGAAAATTGAACCAATCTGACATCAAATGATGGAGTTATTGTTTCGAACAAGAAACAAATGCATTTGATTTGGGAAATTGTCTTATTCAAACATAACAGAGAAAGGGTATTGAAAACATTCATTACATTTCATTGATACTGAGTTCATTTACATCCTCTTTACATCCTTTGATTCTAAGATAGATCATTTGAAAATAAACGACTTATGCTTTAAATATCAAGAGTTCATTTCGACAGCCTTTCGGTGCCTGTTTCGATCATCTCCTAGGACTTAGGAGGAATGTCGATCCGATCGATGAATCTTTAATGAAATAGAGATTTCAGTAGCATAACAGTGCCTGTTCCAGTCATCCCCTAGGACTTAGGAGGAATGTCGACCTGATCGACTGATCTTTCTCCTCTGAACTCATGAATAGAAGAAAGTCCGAAGAAAGGAAGCCTGGCCCATGGATTTGGACAGCATAACGGCCCCTTATCTTCACAGACTGCAGGGTAGCCTGATTACATGGAGCGCAACTGACAGTAGACTCCTCTCCTACCTTCAATCTTCTGATTCGCTCTACTCTTAAAAATCTTCAATTACCTTTAATGAAAGAAGGGAAGGGGTATTTATAGACCCTCGCACGTGTGAAAATCCTGATCTTAGTGATGTGGGATAAATCTTTGAGTGCTTTAGATCACTCTGCAAAGGACCATTTCTGTAGTACATTTCAGGATCCCACGCAACTGATATTTTCATTGCGTGGACCCGCGCAAGTAATATTGTTTGTGCGGTGCCATGAAATTGACATTGGTTGCGCAATCCTATGCCAAACCTCTCAAAGCTATTTTTCTTCTCTTTTCTAAGAGTTCTTTCTATCTCCTTATCTCTTCTTGCTTCAATATTTCACCTCACTTGCGCGGACCCGTGCAACTGACTCGTGCCCATACTCGACCATAACAGCCTATAAATACTGCACCCCCTTTATAATCTTCACTTTTCCCATTCTATGGTGAAATTTTATCTCTGGCAATTTTCTGTAACACCCTGGATTTTGGCCAATCTAGGATTTAACGTCCTTAGGCAATGGGTCAACTAAAACACCTGGAAAATCGCTCAGAACCCAATTTCATAGCCAAAGAAACCACTTAGGATTAATTCCTATGGAAATTTAGCGTAAGTTAGCTAGCGCAACGCTGGAGTAGCTGGGAAACAGTCCCTGATCACTTTAAATACGTTCTACAAGACCCAAATCGAGTAGAACGTATGACTCCATAATACTCTATAACCTCGGATCAAACTCTAAGCGGGTTTGTTCTCTGGACCACTTTGAATTCTTGTATTGGATTTAGACCGCGCGTCGAAAGTCCGTTACTTCCTATCTTAGACCGTTAGAACCGCCTAGCTGGACTTGACAATCATTTCGAAAATCAAGTCAAACCGATAATCACAGACTATTTCATTGAGCCCAGACCGAAGAGAGTGCGAATAGGGACAGATTTGGAATTTCAAATTCAAATCTGGCATACGATTTGACGCGTCAGTATTAGGCATTCTGACCATCAGAATTCATCCAGATTACACCCTCGGATCAGGAAAAATTTCTATTTTATATTATGAGACTTCCAGCCCTGATCTACGTGCGGTGACCGCTGAACTGAAACTGGTCCGCCACGTGCGATCTGCGAACCCTGCCAGACTGAAAACTTAATGTGCGCTAGATCTGGTACGCATGAGCTTAAGTCCGATCGCATTCGACCAGGGGACCACCAGAAAGCATCTTTTGGACCGAAACAGCCCCGATTTGGTTACCCCTCAAGTGAAACTTGTTCCCGAGTCTATTTCGGGCAAGTTTAGGCTTATAAAAGGGCTTGAAACCCTCACTCCTCTCTCCCATCCGAATTTGCAAAAACCCTAGATTGGGAGAGAGAAAAGGTGAGAGTTTGTGAGAGAAGGTGGGAGAGCTTTTCCTGCTACTGCTGCACGTGCTTAAGCGGCGTATTCCAATCACTTTGCCGGTGATTTCTCCGTGTTTTCAGGTACGAAAAACCCTAGAAAGTTGCTGATTTGCTGATTCCTTGGTTCCATAGAGAAATAGCAAATAGATCTTGTGTATTAGGTTGCCTAGTCGCCGTAGACGAAGCGTATACGCTCCGTTCGAATTCTCACCCCTAAAAGGAAAAAGGTGCGGATATTAGACGCTTTGATTGACTGTTTCCAAAGCTTTCAATGTCGTTTAATAGTAGATTCTTGACGGCAACGCCGTTTGACATGTACAACATGCTCTCCGTTTCCTGTTTCGTAAATTAACGAAGAATATGAGATTTAGGGCATTTTAGTCATTTGTAGGAAGTACAGTTTACATTCATATTTTGCTGATGTGATTGACATGGTTTGTTGTCGCATTAGGAAGTTAGGAATGCGTGCATAATTAGTTTGGCGAAGAGATTCGCCTAAATGCGCACGTCGGATCGACATACTATATGTAGACTTAAGTGTGTAGTGTAAGTGTTTGTATAAATGCTTGTATTAGTATGTATTGGCTTAAATGGTGTTATGGATTAGTTTGAGATTGATTTCTCAATGAATATGTTGATGTGAATGATTTCCTACATGTTAGCCATATGTACGATTTCATTATATGTATGAAATGCATGTGCTTAATGATTCAGTTAAGTGGTATGTTATAACATGTGCGTGATGATTTTCTTATGACTTAGTTGGAGATTGAATTCTCAATTAATACGCTGATGGTGATGATTTCCTATATGTTGGCGATATGTATAATTTCATTATATGTATGAAAGGCATGTGTTTGAAGACTTGCTTAAGTTGTATGTAATGACATGTGTTAACATGCTCACATGGTTCCATTTCATTTCCATTACCCTTACACAACTATTGATGTGATTCTATGATTGTTTGGGACTATGCCTAGTCCAGGCAGTCGGTAACTGAGCGAATCCGTGGTTAGCTTATCTTCGCCACGAACGACGCGTCGATGAACGCGAGTCGTGTTGGAGTTGGCGGCAGTGGTTAGGCCACGCGAAGTGTTTTACGCACTTCATGTCGTTCGACTTGCGATGCGCTCGTGCCAGTCGAGCTCGTCAAGTAACCCGACTGGCCGTTGTATGTTCACCTTGTATGAGTCATAACTGCTTGAACCTAGGGTACTGAACTTACCATTGTAAACCCTGTTAACCATGGTACCTTGATCCATAAAGACTCATGAGCCGGGCATGGTGGTATGGGACACCGTGGTCGAGCTGTCGGCCTACGCTGGGGCCACAAACCTCCCCATAGTGACCAGTGAGCACCTAGACTCGTGAGCAGATTATGGTGGTATGGGACACTATATTCTAGCTGTCGGCCTATACTGATCAGGCGACGAGCCCTTTGTAGTGACCGCGAGCGTATTCTGAGTCCACGGGAGGCGACGACCCTTCCGTTGCAGCAGAGTATAGTAGGCCTGTATTGATAAGGTGATGGGGGAGCAGAGCAACGAGTGCGTACAACAGCCCTGGCAGCCCTTGCAGTGACCTACGAAATATACATCGTATGAGCTTACTAGGAGTGACGACCCTAGACAGGATCTGTGTTGGGATTGATACAAGGGAAGTACCTTAGTTTCCCAATCCTGCTGTTTGAATGGACTAATAATAACTTGGAAATCATATCACCATATCATTGCATGTGCCTGGAAGATGTGGAGCACTCTAGGGAGTGTGGCATGCCGTGGTCGTAAGATGTTGCCGCATGAGGGTGATCGTCGGTGAGGGCATACATCACGTCATGTCATCTTGCATTAACAACAGTATTAGGAATGTTTGAATTACTGCTTTACTATTATCGCGTGATTGATTTGATAACATGTTAATCTTTGCTCTATTATTCCACTGAGTTAGCTACTCACTCCCACGTTACGGGACGGTGTTCCTGGACACCCACCAGACCTTTTTGTGATTGCAGATGATGGCGCGGTCTGCGAGGCGGAGCTGGACTTGATGATGATGAGGAGGATCCCTCCTTTATGCGTGTTCTGATTGACGGGATTACAGGGAGGTTGATTAGATACTTTGACACTTGTCATTTTATATTTTTAGCGCACTCATGTATATTCGTTTTGTCTACTTTTGGAGTATACATGTATGTATATAACCTGGTAACATATCCACACTCTGGAGGCATACAACAGTTTATATATGTTATACATACTATCACAGTCTTCCGCTTGTTAATTTAACCGTCTCTGGAGTATGATATGCTGTTCTAGCTTAATCTCACTCATGTTTAATGCGTTATCATAGACAACATTCAATCATACATATCTATGTTGCATAAATAACATTTTGGAACTCGGGAGTTGAGTTTTTGCTCGACCCCCCGATTTTTGGGATGTTACAAATGGTATCAGAGCATGATTTGGATTAAACCGGGCCTGGGTTATGGTCACGCGACGCACGCAGTCGCTTCCTTTGACTTAGGTGGGTGCGAGAAGGGTCTAGAAACACTTCTAGGATCTCAGGTTCGCCAATAGGCGAAATCTATTCATTTCGATCACGTGATCGAATCCGTAGCGCGTCTAGGGTCGCATGAAGCAACCCGAATAGCTCCTAGGTCGTAGGAAGTCGGGTTGAGACGTTCTTTGAATGATTCTAAACCCGTAAATGTGAATTCTTGGGCCGTGGGACAACCACGACCCCTGTATTCAATCGTCAGGGCTTAAAAACCCGTTTCACCAAAAATCTTCAAAATTCTTCCTCTCACCACTCCAATCTTCATTTTCTTCTTATCCATTTCATGTTAGGCATCAAGCCTAATGTGAAAATAACACAAAATGATACTTTCACAAAATTTTATAGTGAATAGTAAAATTTTATGAAAAATGGCCATAAGGCCATTCTAACTTCGCTTTCTTTAGAAACTAATGGGCTAGATGGATGTACTAGCTCCTTCTACCCTAAAATCATATGCTGCATGATGGGGGTTTGTATTCGGGTTTGCAGATTGGCCCCGAAAAGTTTTGAACGCATGTTTGGGCCAATATAGGGCAATCTACAATGAACCAAGGCGGGGCCCATGGTTATTTGGGGTCCCTGGACCATGGGGGACCAGACCCATGTGGTCCCACCGACCAGATCAAGGATCGGTCGGTGATGCATCGCCGTCCGGTGGGGCCGACTTGATGTGAAAACTGGGCGCACGCCCTATTTTGGGTAGTGTACCCCTCCCATGTAGGTCCCGTCCATAGAAAACTCCAAATAGGGGTACTTCCTTCACAAACAGCCCCTCCCCTAGCCCCATTTTCATTTTTCAGCTGCCCTAACCCAAATCCGTGGTTCCAAACCACTCCCAAATCCTTTCTTGGCTAAAAACGACCACACTCCTTCACTCCATGGTTGTTTGCAGCCTTCTCTCTCGAAGATCTCGTTGTTTGGAGCTCTTAAAACCCCCAAATCGAGCTGAATTCGTGAGGTGCTCCATTCTCCTTTTTCATTCTCTTTTCTTTCTGAAAATACATCCTAGGGGAGCTTGAAGCATCCCTCTACAACGCCTAGATCTCCCTTTTCTAGTTTGGTTAGCCATTTCCTTGCATTTTCCCCATTTTTCATGGCTATTGTTAAGCTGTTTTAGCCTTTTTCTCTCTTTTCACCATCCTCCCTCTCAATCCTATTTCTCCATTTTCTTTGCTTAAGGGATACTGAAAATATATGGCCGAGAGAGCTCTAGTGAGCAACAGACAGTATTAGACTCGACAGGGATAAAGAAGGTAAGTCAGGACTGTGGTAAAGTCCTTTGGTAGAGTTAGGCATCTATGCCTTTGCCCTGTAGATTGTTTGATTTTTGTTTTAAGGATTTCTGTGTTTTGTTGTTGTTAGGTTTAGTGAAGTTACAGGTAGAAACTGTGTTTGTGTTGTGGTTTGGCCTTATCATAGCCGAATTTTGTTGAATGAAATGCATGCCGATTCATTTTGTTGTGAGGTATTGTCCCTAGATTGGGAGTATTATAACTCCCGGGATTCAGCCTACAAATTAGATTTTTATCCCACCCCACCCTCCAACCAAGCATGCCACTCCCTATCCCGCTATGGGACTAGGAATGCGGTTCCATTTAATACAACTAAGCGCTACCGGCTACATAGGCCCTAGGCGTTTTTGGATCTAGTGTTAACACTCCTAGATTTGAAGGATCTGACGACATAAGAAATCCAATTCCAGTTAGACAAATCTTGACCCTAAGCAATAGAAGAATTCCCTGTAGTAGAAATGGAATGGAAAGCCATTTACCGTATAATCTTAGGCTTTGGATTATAGCTACAGAGTTACAGACTAGGCTACTAGTTGTCTTAGGCAGTGTAAGGCCTATATATGCTAAGGGATAGTAGGTTAGATTTGGTTGGAATGGGACTCCCTTCCTTCGGTAGATTCCTTTATGGCTTATAGACTTCTGTTGTTTCCCATAGGAAGGAACCATACACTCTCAGGGAACATTTATAACTCCCTCAGATTGAACTTAGAATGTACTAGCACGCCCCTTAGAATTGCCTTTCCTAAGGGCTTATTGCATTCGGGAATGCGGAATAAAGGAACTACATGTAAGCGATGTATTCGTAGTTTGAATCGACTTCTTAATCCTAGTAGTTACCAATAAATCCAATGCTTTGATCAAGCAGAAGATCGGCATCGACTCGGATTAAGAATTGATACAATAAATCTTCTGTTCTAGTTAGACAAAAAGTCTATGTATCCGGCTCAGACCTACTACGCAACCTTTCTTCTGAGATGACCCAACCACCTATAACCAAACAGGATCACATTGTCTTTGGGAAATGGCGAGGACTTAAAGCTAGTAGTGAATTAGACATCTTGCCACCAACTCATATCTACCCCTGAACTCAACCACTATAGAGCTTAGGCTCATCTCTATTACCATAGATACCAATGCCATAGAACGCATCATTAGCAAGGAAAACCATGTAGAGAAAGGTTGTTTCCATTTTAGGTCAAGGATAGCTCCTAAGTTGCACCTCGTTCCGATATACGGATCGATGCTAAGATTCTTCAACCTTAAGTAAAACCAAGTTTTAAGGGGGGGTAGAAGGAATTAAGTCCAATCCAGTTAGATTAGTTAACGCTCTTTCCCACTGGCCCAGGATCGAAACATTTGAGTTAGGTTGTACGTACGGATAGGTTATTAAATAGGATTTAAACCTTCCTTAGAAAAAGTACTCCTTGCCCTTCGCCAATGTCGGGGACGACATTGTGTTTTAAGGGGGGTAGATTGTAACACCCTGGATTTTGGCCAATCTGGGATTTGACGTCCTTAGGCAATGGGTCAACTAAAACACCTGGAAAATCGCTCAGAACCCAATTTCATAGCCAAAGAAACCACTTAGGATTAATTCCTATGGAAATTTAGCGTAAGTTAGCTAGCGCAACGCTGGAGTAGCTGGGAAACAGTCCCTGATCACTTTAAATACGTTCTACAAGACCCAAATCGAGTAGAACGTATGACTCCATAATACTCTATAACCTCGGATCAAACTCTAAGCGGGTTTGTTCTCTGGACCACTTTGAATTCTTGTATTGGATTTAGACCGCGCGTCGAAAGTCCGTTACTTCCTATCTTAGACCGTTAGAACCGCCTAGCTGGACTTGACAATCATTTCGAAAATCAAGTCAAACCGATAATCACAGACTATTTCATTGAGCCCGGACCGAAGAGAGTGCGAATAGGGACAGATTTGGAATTTCAAATTCAAATCTGGCATACGACTTGACGCGTCAGTATTAGGCATTCTGACCGTCAGAATTCATCCAGATTACACCCTCGGATCAGGAAAAATTTCTATTTTATATTATGAGACTTCCAGCCCTGATCTACGTGCGGTGACCGCTGAACTGAAACTGGTCCGCCACGTGCGATCTGCGAACCCTGCCGGACTGAAAACTTAATGTGCGCTAGATCTGGTACGCATGAGCTTAAGTCCGATCGCATTCGACCAGGGGACCACCAGAAAGCATCTTTTGGACCGAAACAGCCCCGATTTGGTTACCCCTCAAGTGAAACTTGTTCCCGAGTCTATTTCGGGCAAGTTTAGGCTTATAAAAGGGCTTGAAACCCTCACTCCTCTCTCCCATCCGAATTTGCAAAAATCCTAGATTGGGAGAGAGAAAAGGTGAGAGTTTGTGAGAGAAGGTGGGAGAGCTTTTCCTGCTGCTGCTGCACGTGCTTAAGCGGCGTATTCCAATCACTTTGCCGGTGATTTCTCCGTGTTTTCAAGTACGAAAAACCCTTAAAAGTTGCTGATTTGCTGATTCCTTGGTTCCATAGAGAAATAGCTAATAGATCTTGTGTATTAGGTTGCCTAGTCACCGTAGACGAAGCGTATACGCTCCGTTCGAATTCTCACCCCTAAAAGGAAAAAGGTGCGGATATTAGACGCTTTGATTGACTGTTTCCAAAGCTTTCAATGTCGTTTAATAGTAGATTCTTGACGGCAACGCCGTTTGACATGTACAACATGCTCTCCGTTTCCTGTTTCGTAAATTAACGAAGAATATGAGATTTAGGGTATTTTAGTCATTTGTAGGAAGTACAGTTTACATTCATATTTTGCTGATGTGATTGACATGGTTTGTTGTCGCATTAGGAAGTTAGGAATGCGTGCATAATTAGTTTGGCGAAGAGATTCGCCTAAATGCGCACGTCGGATCGACATACTATATGTAGACTTAAGTGTGTAGTGTAAGTGTTTGTATAAATGCTTGTATTAGTATGTATTGGCTTAAATGGTGTTATGGATTAGTTTGAGATTGATTTCTCAATGAATATGTTGATGTGAATGATTTCCTACATGTTAGCCATATGTACGATTTCATTATATGTATGAAATGCATGTGCTTAATGATTGATTTCTAAATGATTTATCTTAGAATCAAGGGATGTAAAGAGGATGTAAACGAACTCAGTATTAATAGAATGTGATGAATGTTCATAGTACTCTCTCTGTTATGTTTGAATAAGACAATTCTCCCAAATCAAAATGCCTTTGTTTCTTTGTCGAAATAAAATGGCGACTCCACTGGGGAATTTTAGTTTGTCTCATTCAAAGAATTAACAGTAAGGTTGTTATGAACATTCGTCATGGTTTGGCATCCTATGGACGCCAAAATGGCGACTCTCAGTGGGAAGTCCTCCCCTTCATCTCTAAGATAAATCACCCTAATCATTCAATTACTAACTATAAACATGTTTCATGATTGAAGGTTTCTAAAATCCAATTACGACTCAACATCCATGGCGATCCCCGTAAGAAGAGTGAACTTCCGATTCATCCCGACAGGGTTCATGATAAAATATGCACCAAGTCACGTGTGTAAAAGTAGCAGTGCTCAAGTAACAGCTGGGGTCGTTTTTGCTTCGCCCCAGTCATCAGAAGACAAGCAGGTTGGACTGTTGTGACCTCTCGTAAGGCACGAACACAAGACTTCAAGAATTATAGAATGAGTCAGCCTTCATTAAAGACCAGAGGACCCATCACACGAAGCACAGTCAAAAGAAATCCTGAACTTGCTCCTCCGGCAATTTACCCAGAGCAAACAGTTCCTCAATTGACGGTACGAACAGTTCCTCAATTGACGGTACGTGACCTCCCGGTTTTAAATGCCTCAATAACTAAACGAATAAAGGAACAAAAGGGAAAAGCATTGGTAAATAGATCACCAACGCCATCCAGAAACGATTCACCAGTATTGGCATCATCTCAGTCGACTGATGCCACAGAGAGTACGAAAAAGCCCGGTGAGACTATATCCCCTCCCTTTTCTGCAAGCCCTGTCACATCGACATTCTCTTGTTCTCCTCTGATTACTGCTTCGACGAACAGTGGAGAGGATGCAGTATTCATGGCTGGGACAAACCCGGATTATAGAGCAACTACAGAGGATCGTTTCAATGCAATGACAGAAGCACAGAACGCATTGATGGAAGAATGCAGAAATCTTAGAGAAGCGTTGGCAACCCTCGTACACAATGTAGCCTGAATGACAATCCCCCAGAATGCAATGGAAGGGCAAGAAAATCAGCCGGACGTTCTTCCACCACAGGGGGCAGGGTCACTAGGGTCCATTCCGGCAGCAAGAACTGTGACACAGGAAGAGGTGAGGCAACTGGTTGAAGAGGTGGTCAGAGCTAAAAGAGAATGCGAAAATACCGGGCGCTTTAGATATCGAACACCGTATCCAAGGGAAGTAGAAGGTATCCCTTTTTCGGCCAATTTCAAGCATCCGGATTTTCAAAAGTTCAATGGGGAAGGATCTCCGGAGGAGCATTTGATGCACTTTATCACTAGCATGGGAAATTTTTCCACGATCCCATAGTACTGCTTGCGGCTGTTTGGTTCGTCGATAACACACGAAGCATTCCAATGGTATTCTAGTTTGGCACCTGGATCGATACGCACATGGGAACAAATGCAGGAGGTTTTCAAGTCAAACTTCTTCTCCTCGGAACGTGACGTCAGTATTACGGAACTGGCCTCTATTCGGCAAAGAGAAGGAGAGCCGGTAGAGAAGTTTATAGACAGGTGGAAAATGTTAGGGGCTTCGTGTAGACAACTACCGGAGGAAAAAGAACAGGTTAAGATGTGTCTAAATTCTATGGGCACAGGGATTGCGTTCGGACTGACTAGCATCGACATCAAGACCTTTCGTGACTTGGCTACCAAAGCCCACGCATTGGAACTGATGACTCATAAAATCTCGACATTTCACCATGATACGACTAGGAGAGCGTCCAACAGAACAGCCATAAACACTGTCGATCACGACAAAAAAGGAAAAGATACAAAGGATTCGAGAGAAAGAAGGTCGGACCGACACGAAGAGGGTGATAGGTCAAGAAACAGGTATGACGGGAAGCGACCTAGAATGCTGAACTCTCGTGAAGGGTTCGCGTTTGAAAAAGAAGATGTCGCCCCTATGATGGAGCAGTTATTGAAAGCTGGCATGATAGTACTGCCGGAGCCTAAGCGCCCAGAAGATATAACAAGGACAAGAGAAAAGAATTTCTGTCATTGTCATCGCCTAGTGGGGCACCCCACAGAAAACTGCTATACACTAAAATGTATAATACAGCGACTAATCAATAGAGGCGAGATAGTAATGGGAAAAGAAAGAGAAAGAGGCTCCATGGCAACCGTAAACACGCTTACAGTCCGAGAAGAGGAATAAGAAGCGAATAATGCAGGAAGCTGTAAAGCTATAAAGAAGGTTGCAGTAATAACACTACGGTCGGGCAAGAAGATAGTAAGCCCTATAAAATAGAAAACAGGAGAAGCGATTGCAAAAGAAAATAACAGTGGCAAGATGAAGGAAAATAATGAAATGACGAAAGTAAATTATGATGTGGTAAATCATCTAAAGGGAATACCGACCCGATTAAGCGTTTATGACGCACTGAAGCTATCAGAAGAATTCTGACAAAGTTTGATTCAGGCCCTATCTGATCATGACATCAGGGAAACCTTACTGGCAGAGGTAGAACATGAAGAACCCAATGAGCATAAGGACTGCTTCCCAGTCATTTCTTTTTCTGATGATGATATGATCTGTGAGGAAGTCCATAATAGGCCACTAATGATAGAAGACCATATTCGCGGGAAGAAAGTCAAGAGGATTATGATAGACAATGGGTCTGCAGCAAATCTTTTGCTACTTTTCATGTTAAATAAATTAAACTACCGTCGCTCAGAATTACGTCCCAGCGGGATGATGATACAAGGTTTAATCAGGATGGGTAGCGTGCACTTGGTAAAATTATGGTGATGTTGGAAATAGGGGAACTAACTACTGATGTTGTTTGTCATGTCATAAATGCAGTGACAACATACAACCTTCTCCTAGGAAGGCCATGGATACACCAATACAATATCATACCCTCTACTCTCCATCAGTGTTTCAAATACTGTAAAGACGGGGTATAACATAAAGTAATGGCCGATGCGAGACTGTATACAGAAGCTGAGTCCTTCTTTGCAGATGCAAGTTATTACAAAGAATTTGCCATCGAAAAAAATAGATAAGGATGAAAGTGGCGTCCTGAAGAATGATCAAGAGAGCGCAATCAGAGAAAATGCAAAAAAAGCAATGCCATCCAAAACAGCAGAGATCAGAAAGAAGTTCTATTTTGTGCCGAAACATTTAAGACAACCTGGACAACCGCCGTTAACTTTGCTATCATCTGAACAGTTGAAGATTTTACAGTCAAATTATATGGTGCCGCTACCGTATGCTGAAAGAAATAAGCCGTTTTCTACCGCTCCAACAAGATTTCAAGTTAAGGCCAATGAAAAATATTTTGAGCCAATCGAATTCTACGTTTCAGAAGTAGTAAGGACGAGAGAAGTGGCTCAAAATAATGAATACCATGGTAGGTTGACGCGGCAAGACCTTCGAAAGTATAGTCCGACGAGTAAGAAAATTATGAAAAACATGGGCTTTGATTATGAAGAACCCGTTGGCCTAAATCACGGGAAGGGAATTCAGGTCCCCATTGGGGTCAATCAGGAGAAGCGTAGAAAATTTCAAGCGTAGATAGATTACAATTTTGATGCTTCTAAATCATCGCCAAATACAAAGCGTCAATGACAATCGCTGAATGAAAGCATTGATGATTGTTGTCAGAATAAGCAAGTGCCAATGATTGTCACCAAGATAAGCAACTATCATTGTCCCCGTCAATGGCTCACGCAAGCTTATCTTATCAAAATTGCTATCATCACCAAGTTGATAAACTATTTCAAATATAAAATGGATATTCTCAGAATATATCGGTAACGGTGAAATATTAATTATTGATTCTCAGAATATATTAGCAGCTGGTGAAATATTAGCTATGGATTCACCGTTCAACAATGACAAAATATCAATTAAGGCAGCTTAGCTACTATATGGCCAACTACGCTTAAGACCTATAATCAATTAAGGTAGGTGAGTAAAAGCTGTGAAATATATTTCTCACCATAGAATGCATTTCTTTTGTATATTTGAATAAAAGACAGGCTTTCAAGCATAACAAGTCATAGCCAAACGCGAAATACCAAGGATAATTGCTAAAAGCAAAGCCAAATGATAAGATAATCGCCAAAATTAGCAACTATCGCTATCGAGCAATTAAAAAGATCAAGCAATTAGAAGAATCGCCATCAAGGGATTAAACGATCGCTATCAAGCAAACATTGGCATAAAAAAGAGAGAGAAGAAGAAAGTACCGATGACCGCTATCAAGCAAGTAGTGACATAAAAGGTGTCTACATCGACACTAATTGCCGACAGAAAATCTCCATCGAAATTGAATTATCAGGTACCAATAATCATATAAAAAAAAAGAGAACAGCTATCGCTATTGCCGATCAATCGCTAAGCTGATACAAAAATTGACATAAACATAATACGAAAGTCCTTGTGACATTGTCAGCAGCGGCGAAATATCAACCATATGATCATAGTAGAATGAATCATACAGTTAACTGTACATATGAATTGGCAATAGCAATGGCTGCTCATCATAAAAAGGTAGCCTAGTCAAGTCCCGAAAAAGAAAAAGAAAGAAAAGCCAAAGTCCTAAAAGGACCAAAGCTCAAAAGGGACCAGCTACGCGTAAGACCTATGAAGATCGCCATTCGGGCAGCGGCGAGAAGCCAGTGGCCCTAAAAAGCCCATGAAGGCCATCATACGCATACCCATGCGGGCAGCTGACAGAGTCAATGAACAAAAGAAAAAGGCCAAAAGTTGACTAAAAGCCAAAAGCTCAAAATCTTTAAATGACCAGAGGCTGAAAAAGCTCAAAGTCTTCAAAGACCAAAAGCCAAGAGCCAAAAGTCAACCGAAAGATCAAAAGAAAAGGGCCAAAAAGTTGACTCAAAGCCCAAGTGCTAAAAGTCCCCAAATGACCAGTCAAGCATAACACCCATGCCGTCTGTATAGCTTTCCGGCAGCGTCACGGGGAACGAAGGACAAGCCCTCCCGTGAATGGGCCCGACCTTGCAGGTGAAGAAAATGAGGGCCGCAGTGTGCACATGACAAGCCAACCATGCATAAGACCCCCTAGATTTGTGGTTCGATTCCGGTACGTACTCAAGAGGAAGGGCTTAAACCTACTCATTGATGGATCGACAACCATGGATTTGGTACCCCCAAAGGAGCCTTGTGAGCCCTATGAACTCTAAAGAGTTACCGTGGCCAACCCTGTGCTGTAAATCCAACCAAGTTCACGGCCCCGGTAGCTTCACTGGGCCCCTCTGATGGATCACGGTTTGTGAACTCCCTAGGCAGTGAGAAGTCCAGCGAACTCTAGAGAGTTATAGAGACCATCACGTAAGACCCGAAGTAACGCCGCTCCACTACTCATGAGCTTAAACTGTGTGCAACTAACTGAATTGAAACTTAGCGCCACCAATAAAATATAAACGAATGAGGTCATATAAGAAACTCCATACTAACAAAGCATAAAATATTACTGTTTTATGATTAGTTTCATAGAATGTCATGATAAACTATGTGCCATGTTCAAAATGCAGCAAATTCATGTTGAAATCATGACAAAGATGGTATGCCTGAAACAACACATAATATAGAAGTGCATGAAAAGTTAAATTTACTGATGAAAATCAAAAGAGAACATACATTCAAACATGAAAAGGAGAGGGAAAGATTACATGTTTATAATTCCTCAGTGATGCCTATTACATTCATAAATTGCCGCAAGTCTTCTTTTAATTGAAGCTGAGCTGCGTCATGCTTTGATTTTTCTTCAAGAATAATCTTTGTCTGATCAGGAAGGCCGGCTAATTTATCTTCTAGAGATGTGATCGTTTCGTTGCTCCTGAGTAATTCCAACTTCTCAGTATCGGCAGACCAAATACTGACCTCGAGCTTCTCCTTAGCCTCCTGTATAGATAGCTCCTTCTCATGACCTTGCAGTTCCATCTGCGAAATCTCTTCTCTTAAAGCTGCTATACGATCTTGAATAAGCTCTTTGTCACCAGTAAGGGTCTTCAAGTGTTCTTGCAACAATAATTGCTCCTGATCTAATTCAGATATCGTGGAAGAAATGAGTGAAGCCCTCTCCTTAGACAAAGTTAACCGCTTCCCATATTCAAGGACTTCTGGAGCAATTAGTTATTCAGAATTTTGATGGCAATGTCCAGATCTGACCATTGTTCAGGGTCCTTGAAGATATGAATTACTGTTGACAAAGAGTTCTTCATTAAAAGCATTTTATGAGTGGGAATCTTCAAAGAAAATGGTAACTCAGAGACAGTGGCCACAAATTCAGAGCTGACCGCCCCACTACAAGGGAGAATTCCTGCAAAATGAGTAAGAGATCAAGCTGGAGTGAGAAATACAAGCTGAAGAATTTGCATCTCTTTAAATTAATATATATATACCAGCTATAGAAGTATGCTAGCAAGAAAGGAAACTTCTGGGGTTACAGAAGTACCACCTTCTAACATATCAGCAAGAGAGGGCGCTCTCACTTCTGTGCTGGAATCTCTGGTAGTAGGAGTTGGTAGGTCAGTAGCCTCGATAGGAAATATAATTTCATGGGCCACGCTCTTCGGCGCCACCAGAGGGGCTAAAGAAACCTGTGAGGAGATCATGGGTGTAGCTGGATGAAGTTCTGCAGAGGGGGCAGCGCTCGTTTTAATGCAAGCCACAGGAGTACCTAAAAAAAAAGAGAGAATGATAGTGGTGTTAAAATAATGATCACTTGACAAGCACATAAATGTTTAAAGAATTCGGGCTCCCTTACCAGGTGAATACCCATATTCCCCATAGTCTAAGAGTTCTTCATCCTCTTCGGTTACTGCATATGGCTTGCTAGGAATGGAAGTGGCAGGGGAACCTTCAGAGGCTATGGGGAGATGTTCTTCTGCTACATTTTCGGTGGCCATATCTTCCTCGTCATTTATATTGACCTCCCCTTCTTCACAATCATCATCTTGAACTCCATCATTTCCATCATCATCATTGTCAGACCCCAGGGGAGTGGAATTTCCTGATGTAGAAGATGAATCTTCGCTAGAAGATGAACTTTTGCTTGCCAGACCTTCCTCATCTACTTCTGCAACCGCGACTTGTTTCCCTTTATAGGAAATAGGCTGGTTTCTTTCCCTTGGAGATCTCCTGCCAACTGGAATTGAGGGAGATGAAGAGACCTGTCTTACTTCTTCTTGAGGAGTGGGTGACAACGTTTGCTGACGTGCTCGTGATCTAGTCATCGGGGACGATGAGCTAGGGGGAAGAGTTTGCGGAGAAGGGGCAGGTTTGTCTTGAGCTGTATTTTCTTCAGTTGTAGCAGTCTCTTCAGGAATAGGAGAGGATGCTCCTGCAACATCTTCTGGAGCTCAGCCACCAAGGTCATGGGGAATATGTTCAAATTCTGCCAGGACTCCATGGGCAAACCAACCGTCTAAAGTGTTAATTGGTTTTCTCTCACAGATTGGCTCTTCCGTCAAAATCTTTCTGCAAATTTCACCATGATGAGGAGCGTGAATTTTCTCTAGAATAAAGCCGATTCCATTATCAATTTTTCTGCCCCTAAGCCGAGGTGGATGGAGAAAGAGAAGAGAGTCCACTGGTAGGCGTTTGTTGATCAGAAATGATTGGTGGTCCCACCACCTCATCCAGCTGTAAGAAGTACGGACCATCCGATCGCAGCTAGGAATGATGAAAGAAGAGTTGACACGGTCGCCTAATAGTTGTTTCCATATCATGGCCTAGTTCAAGGGACCTGTTCCATAGCAGCGCATTCTCCTAGTAACCAGCTCACAATCTTCTGGCACGGCTTGGTCATAACCGAATTGGCGAGCAAAACGGCTAGGATAATAGGGTTCTCTCCAGAATTTCGTTCCTTCCCTGAGTGGCAAACTGCAAGAATGAATGGAAAGAAAAAAGGCTCTTTCTGCTACAGTTAGTGTCCCTTGATCTACCATATCTGTATCTTGAATGTAGTGATGAAGTCGGAACGGGAAGAAGTCCACTTGATCAAAGTCCTGAATCTTATTAATCACCCACTCGTACGATCTTTTGGCGATGGCCCTTTGTTGAAAGAACCAAAGAGGAAGATGAGAAGGACCGACGTAAGCTTTTTTCGGTGCTTCAAAAGTCCAGGGGAAATAGACTCCTAGCCATCCGGTGAAATAATGCCACATGGTATACACTGATGAAGATCACAGGGTGGGATTTTTGACGTGTGTAGAGATCTCTCCAAAATCCCGATAAATGGAGCATAGCACAGGGGGTGCAATAGAATACTTCTGACCTTCTACTAGAGCTCCGGCGACCACAAAAGTGGTGGGGCGAATAGCATCCGCCCACTTGGAACTAGGAAGAACAACTATGCTTAACCAGTAAGCAAGGAAGGCTTCCAGTTCCCCAAATGAGCTATAAGGTGGTCGTTCTTTCATGTTGTCATGAAGGGTCGTCAGTTCCTTACAACGACTGTCGCGAAATCTGTAGAACAAGAAAGGAATTAATATGCAGGAATATGTGGTGAAGAGGAATACACTAGTCTCTGGGTATGGGATACCTAAGTATTCTAGAAAAATGGGTCAGCCATTGCAGAGGAGATAGTTTGTGAATATTCAAAAATTTTCCCATCTCTCTGAAAAGTTCGATGGTGGTTTCTGAGATGGAAGGTTTGCGATCGGGAGAGGATAGAAATGCCAATTCTGCATTTGTCGGTATGAACTCGTCATAAAATCTTCCTGTAAGTGGGAGACCTGCTATGCGGTGTAGATCCTATAGTGATATGCTCATTTCTCCGAACGGCAGGTGAAAGGAATTGGTGGTGGGAGACCAATATTCGAGAAATCCTTTCAGTATGCAGGGTTCCTTGTAAAAATATTGGGATGTGACCTCTATCACATCGTAAAGGCCTACTTTAGCAAGGGTACTTGCGTGTTTCTTCAGAATTGCCTCTGCCCAATCAGAGTAATAACGACAAGAAGTCAGTAGGCCTCTTGTGCGGAAATATTCTGATCCCCAGAGACGATCATAGTCCTTGTAGCGTTGTTTGACAGTCTCATAAAAATAGGTCGGGAAGAGACTATGAGGACTGTGAAAGGGAGCAAGGAAGATCATGGGATGGGCCTCTCTGATAATCTGTCGAGGTTTCTGTGCTTGTATTCTCCCTTCAAGAATCTGGGGGTCTCGCGTCGCCCACGATTCAGTATACATCAGCTTTTCTCCGTCCACATAGTCTGTGGGTTCACATTCAAGGATGGATTGGTGACGATGCACGCTAATGGGAATTACCGTCATGCCTTCCGAATGAGGATTGTCAAATTTCATGACACCCTCAATCACTCGAACAGATTCCCAAGAGTTATGAAGCTTCTTTTTATTATGTTCTTTGATCTTTTCTTCAAACTCCCGCGCCTTATTCCGACGAGTTTTCTTAGAGCGAGAAGAAGGCGGGGTACCTTCTCTGACAGGGGGTCTATCGCTATCCGTGCGGATGTGGGCGGTTGTCTTCAACCATTCTTCCCAATCATATTCACGACCGTGCTTGGGAGGCCGTTTAGGAGACCGTTCTACGTTTCCCATGATTATGGCACGATGAATGGGTGAGGAAAGTGCTTCGATGCGACCAGTGAAATCAAAGGTTGGGAGTACTGGCTCTTTGAAGTATGACGGGGTTTGAGTGGTGGTTTTGGTACGCTTGGTCAGTGGTTGGTCAGCAGAAGGAGATGGGTGATGAGAAGTTTCAGGAGCGTCGGAATGAGAAGGATGCTCCACTTGAGGGTCTACAGGACGGAGGGTCCTCTTGATGCGAGCCATAAAGCGAGGGGGGTTGAAGACCTAAGGAAGGTCGTTGAGGAAAAGGAACAGAAAATGGCAAAGTCTTGGTTGCGCGGGTCTGCGCAATCAAAAGAAGTTGCGCGGCGTGTTGCGGCACTTAGAAAAATTATGTAAACGAAAGATTCGTTGCGCGGAAAATCGCCAAGAGAGAAAAAAATTCACCAGAGAAAGCAGAGACTGCAGAAAGTGACGAAGGATGCGGTATGTATAGGTTACTGCGACCGAGTAAATACGCGGCCGGTTGCGCGGGTTCACTCAAACCAAATGGAATATTTGATCCTTTACTTGTTACTCCGAAAGAACAAATAAAGGATCAAGGGGGCAATCTGTTGAGGCATAAAAATGGTGAAAGGAATCAAGCAAGTAAAGGTAAAAAAGAAGAGAAGAACCTTCAGAAAGAAGAAGAGAGGTAATTTTCATGGTAGTTGTGCAGAACCGCGCAGCCAGTATATGTTGCGCGTGTTCGCGCAATCAATCTCTGTTGTGCGAGACCGCACAATGAAAGTATCAGTTGCGCGTACCTTGGAATGAACTTCACAAAAGGGTTTCGTTCAAAATGATCCAAAGCACTAAAAATAGTCCCATATCGTTAAGATCAGAATTTTCACACATGCGAGGGTCTATAAATATCCCCTCCCCACCTTCATTAAGGGGGGATTGAAGATTTTTAAGAGAAGAAAAATGGAACGGAAGATAGAAGGTAGGAGCGAAGTCTCCTGGGAGTTACGAAGGACCGCGCAACCGATATTGGTTGCATGTGTCCGCGCAACCGGACTGCCCTACAGTCTGTAAAGCCCAAGAGCCGTTGTGCTGCTAAAGTCCATGGCTCAGGCTTCCTTTCTCTGGGTTTTCTCCTCTTCATGGGTTCTAAGGAGAAAGATCAGTCGAATTAATCGACATTCCTCCTAAGTCCCAGAGGATGGTTGAAATAGGCGCTGTTATGCTGCTGAAATTTTTATTTTATTGAAGGCTCATCGATTAGATCGGCATTCCTCCTAAGTCCTAGGAGATGATCAAATCAGGCGCCGGAAGGCTGTCGAAATGACCCATCGATCGGATCGGCATTCCTCCTAAGTCCTCGGAGATGATCAAATCAGGCGCCGGAAGGCTATCAAAATAAACTCTTGATGCTTAAAGCACAAATCCTTTACTTCTAAATGACTTATCTTAGAATCAAGGGATATAAAGAGGATGTAAACGAACTCAGTATTAATATAATGTGATGAATGCTCATAGTACTGTCTCTCTGTTATGTTTGAATAAGACAATTCTCCCAAATCAAAATGCATTTGTTTCTTTGTCAAAACACACTGTTTCTGAGCTATCATTTCTTTCAAAGATTCCCGCTCACAAAATGCTTTTAATGAAGATTTCTTTGTCAGCGGTAGTCCATATCTTCAAAGATCCTGAACAATGGCCAGATATGGATATCGCCATCGAGATCTTGGAAAGCTCTGCAAGGATGGTGAAGATTAACATTTCCGGTCTACATGACTCCCTCCTAAAATTTCATGATTCAATAGTTTCTTTGACATCAGTGGAAAATATCACAATTGCTCCTAAAATTTTGGAGTACGGGAAACAGTTGACTTTGTCCCAGGAGAAGGCTTCCCTTATTGCATCCACTGTATCTGAACTAGACTAGGAGCAACTAACTCTTCAAGAACAACTGAAGACCCTCACTGATGACAGGGTACTTATTCAAGATCGTATTGCCGCTTTGAGAGAAGAAATCTCACAGCTAGAACTGAAAGGCCACGAGAAGGAACTGTACATAAAGGAGGTTAAGTAAAAGATCCATGTCAATATTCAATCCGCCGATGTTGAAAAGTCTGAATTACTCAGGAGTAAGGAAATGATTACATCCTTGGAAGACAAATTAGCTAGCCTTCCTGATCAACCAAAGATTATACTTGAAGAGAAGTCAAAGCATGATGCAGCTCAGATTCAGTTAAAGGAAGACTTGCAGCAATATATGAAGATAGTAGGCATTACAGAGGAACTTTAAGCATGCAATCCTTTTTGTATATATGCTTTTGCATCTTCTTTTCCCCTTTTTAAACAAATGTTCTCTTTTAATTTTCAATAGTAACTTTCAGTAACCTTTTTCATGCATTTCTACATTATGCGTTATTCCAAACATATTATCTATGCAGTAATCTCAACATCATTAGTTTTTTATCCTTCTATGTTTGTTTATGAGATATGAATTTGCTACATCTTGAATGTCGCACATAGTTTAACATGATATTCAATAAAAACTTATTATAAAACACCCACATTTAATGCTTGTTAGTACGGAATTTCCTGTATGATGATTTTATTTATATTTTATTGGTGGTGCTGTTGAGGCATAAAAAATATATTCCACGTCTGGGGTATTTCGGTAAATTCCACGTCTGGGGTATTTTGGTAAATTCCATGTCTGGAGTATTTTGGTAAATTCCATGTCTGGGGTATTTTGGTAGAAATCCAGTTCAAAGGGTAGTTTGGGTATTTTGGTAGAAATCCAGTTTAAAGGGTAGTTTGGGTATTTTGGTAAAATCCAGTTCAAAGGGTAGTTTGGGTATTTTGGTAAAATTCCAATTCCAAAGGTAGTTTAGGTATTTTGGTAAAAATCCAGTTCCAAGGGTGGTTTAGGTATTTTGGTAACATTCCATATCCAAGGGGTAGTTTAGGTATTCTCGTAAAAGGGATTGAAAATGGTAGTTTGGTAAAAAGGGGTGCACATGTGTCATTTTAAGAGAGAAAGGTTATACACCACCATTTAAGAGGTAGCTTGGTGGTCACCATAGTTTAAGAAAAGAAGAAGTTCAAGTGTGAAGCGATGGGTGGTGGCGATCACCACTCTTAGAGAGTGGTGAGGCCTATAAATACCCCACTTCCACTTCATTTGGGAGATTGGATCGGATGAGATCAGTTGGTGGGCCAAAGAAATGAGAGAGGAGAGGAAGTGAAGGAAGTCCTTGCGCAGGACCGCACAACTGAAGTTGTCCGCGCGGGACTGCGCAATCAAAGTTGCTTGCGCACAACTGTGCAAAGGAGGAGGCCGTAGCGTCCGCGCAAAGGAAGAGGCCGCAGCATCTGTGCAATGGAAGACGTCCGCGCAAAGGAAGAGGCCGCAGCGTCTGTGCAAAGGAAGACGTCCTCGCAAAGGAAAAGTGATGTTGTAGCGTCTGCGTAATCGGCTAAAGTTCCAAATCGATCTGTTGTGTTGCTGGTAAAGTCTAATACAACCCTCTTTTGAGAGATCCACGCCGTCTAATGTCTTCCTCTCAGAATTTCGACTGTGAAAGGCCGATTTTGATCAACTAATGACGTGGCTCATCTAGATAATTAAGTTATGAAAGCAGTTGAATGGTCCTTTTACGATCAATGTCGCGGTCATAGGAATGAGCATGGTCATCAAATCTCAGCATCACTTCGATTGTTTTTGCCTCCTCTATCTGATGGACGACTTAGATCAGCCCCTCCCTGCGTGATGGTGGCCCACTAGGCAAGAATCGATGCTCTGTTTTGAACAGAGTGGACGTACGTCGACTCTGTGATTTTTGATGGCCCGTTTACTGAAGGTTTTCAGAAAATCTACTCCGTTCATTGGACTCACGATGAAAAATCACTAAGGACAGACTGGTTTTGAAGTGAAAAAAGTGCGGTCCACCAGATTATCTACTTAACCGTTTACCTTCTCATTAACGGTTAAGATCTTGTAATGGTCTGCATGGCAACAAAAGGACAACTAGGCAATGGTAATTCTCACTTTATGAAGAGAATGGACGGGTCAGATCGTTCAATGGAGCAACAAATGGGCCACACTTCATAAAAAGTGGTGAGCGTGGGAAGGACGCTGGGCGTTTTTGAGATTTGAAGAAGAAGAGTCGGTCAGCATCGCTGACCGACTCTGAGAAGGTCCTCTGCACGTCAAGTCATTTGTGCACTATATACGTGCAATGTACACGTGATCTCAGTGTGATGTTCATGGGAAATCCGCTCCATCCATTCACTCACCCACTGCATTTAGCCCGTTCGAACCAGATCCGAAGCATATCCGGATGATAGGCGGGCCCCAAATCATGATCCCAAGGGGCTGATTTGTCAGTTTGGCCACTTCTACAAGGATCTAGAAGCTGAAATTTGACATGGACGGTTAATTTGTGGTTTTAATGCTGTACATAAAGTTTCGGTCTGAACAAACGGTGGTAATCCCTTGACCTTACATTCTGGGAGACTTTTCAGGCCCGTTTAGCATGATTAGCTTAATTTCTTCAGGGCCTGGCCACACTACAATGGGCTGCTGTATATTTCAAGGAAGAATGACCGAAAGGATGCTTTATCTCATTGAAGACTGGCTGATCAGATCAACAATTCCTCCTAAGTACCTAGGAGATGACCGAAATAGCGCCGAAATGCTGCCAAAATTTCCATCGAGCTATATTCTCTTTCATTCAGTACATTGTATTAATTGTACTTTATTTTCAGAATCAAGGGAATCAGAGGATGTAAATGAACTCAGATAAATGCGATGAATGTTCTCTCATTCATTCTTTGTTATCATTGAATAAATCCCTCAAATGAAACGCATTTATTTTCTTGTTAAAACAAAATGGCGACTCTGCTGGGGACTTTATTATTCAATGATAACTTAGAAAATATTCCAAGAATATTGATCACTTTTTGGCATCTGCAAAGATGCCAAAATGGCAACTCTCAGTGGGAACATCCTCCCCTTCATCTCTGCAAATAAGGTACGATTTTATTTAATAAATTAACTAACGCTCTGTTCTAAATGATCAAATCAGTTTCGGTCAAAGACAAATAATGCCAGAACGATGGCAGTTACTGGAGAAAGCTAGCTTCCTGTACAAAAGTGATACGAACATCAGCTAGTCAGTGCATGCGTAGGAAGAGGAACAGGATGCCTTGATTTGTCTCAGATGAAAGGCTTCTTCAAAAGTGTTGTGTGACTCCCACACATGCCCAGTTAATAGATAAAGTAGGGAAAGGGTGGAGTACTTGTGAATCTTCCAAAACTGGAAAAAGGAAACATTTGGAATTTTTCAAAGCTTCCTGTACAAAACATTTGGAATCAGCTATCGATTCAATTATAACACATCCATTGGATATAAGGATCTTGAAGGCAATCTTGGTCATCCATTTGTAGCAGGCGTAACACTAGCAAAGCTTTCCGTAATAACAATTGATAATGGGAATGCTGACAAACCATGGAAAGGCTTGCTTCCTTCAGAATGGAGTTAGGTATTTGAATTTAGTGTGGGACAGCCACTACAAAAAGCAGCAGTTAACTTGGATGATGTCACATTGTGTTTATCAAAGGATGGAAGTGAACCAGTGCGTTTCAATAAGGAAGATCGGGAACAATTAAATAAGATCATTGGCTAGAGGGAAGGTGCGGATGAGCATTTGGTGGAAATTCAGGACAAGGAAAACATGCTTCATACCCTTTTGGAAATCCGTATGAAGCACTTCCATGGTGGGGAAGTTAAATGAAGAGGAAGAATGGTAGCATCAAAAGCAATGTCTGCTTCATCAGTAGCGCTGTGAGACAATGAAGGACGTATGATAGCGTGTCGGTGCACAAAGAATGTACAAAGCCTTCAGATGAAAAGTTATTTCAACTGAGTCAAGCGTTGCTCACCAACAAGTAAATAAATCAATTAATGAATTAACGAATTCATCGGTCAATAGAGAACCCTGGGGGCATCGTCACAACTTTCCAGATTAGATGAGCAAGAGTCAAAATAAAGCTACTCCATTCTCATATGAATCGGCTATTTCAAGAGTCCTAAGGGAACAACAACAGATATTGCCGAAGAAAGAAAGTAAAACAAAGGATTGTCAAAACTGAAGAAGGTAATATATTGCTTATGAGGAATCAATCGCTAGCTGCAGAGGTAATCAAATTACCATAGTTAAAGTATTAAAGGAAATAAAACAAAGAAGAAAAGAAGAACAAGGAAGAAGAAAACAAGACAGCGTATTGACTCAGAAGATTCACGGCAGAATTATTCAGGGGGCAGACAAAGGCATGCGAAATACGTTATCCTTGAAGATAAATTACAATTTTGATGCTTCTAAATCAAAAATGGCAAGATCAGCAAAGTCTCAGAATGAAAAAATCTCAGAATTCCAAATGAGGTAATTGTTGACTCCTCGAAATGATAATTGTTTATAATAATTATCTATACTAATTTTTGCAGGTTAAAGTTGGGGCAAAAGCTAACATTAATGATTGATATCAAGCATTAATGATTGTCGCCAATAATTAGAGGAGTGAAAGGATTTCGAAAGACAAGGAGATACAATCGAAGAAGAAAAAAAAGTGAATGGCTTGAAGAATAAGTTACAGAAGACGGTTGATAAAGGAGAAATTGTTAAGGTGTACGACATAAAAAAAAAAAGAAAAAGAGAGAGATATAGGCTCGATTAGCTCGAGACTGGGGGCAAAGTTAATCTTGGGCAAAAAGTGTGAGGGGGTGCGGTGTCAGGTGACAGCATCATTATTTTGATTACGAAGATTCCTGGAGCAATGCTTCTTAATCAAAAGGGGTCAAGACAGGTGAGTAAAAACTGTGTGTTTCTCACCATATAATATATTTCTTTTGTATTTGGATAGAGTACAGGCTTTTAAGCATATCAAGTCATCGCCAAATGTGAAGCACCAATAACTATTGCCAAATAAAAGCTTCAATGATTATCGCTAAATAAAAGTGTCGATGATTGTTGCCAAAATAAGCAAGTGCTAATGATCATCACCAAAATAAAATATATCGGTGACGGCGGAATATCAATTATTGATTCTCAGAATATATCAGCGACAACGAAATATCAATTGTTGATTCTTAGCGACGGCAGAATATCAATTGTTGATTATCAACGACAACGAAATATCAATTGTTGATACTTAGCAGCAGCGAAATATCAGTTATGGATTCGCCGTTCATGGCAGTGAAAGAAGCAAACGAAATATGTTATCCTTGAAGATAATTACAGTTTTGATTCTAAAGATTATGAGCATAATACTTCAAAATCAAAAGGGGGCCAAGATAAGAAGGATATCAAGAATGTCAAAACATCAAGGTATTAAGAAGACTAAAATTTCAGAATAAAAAGTTTCAGAACGCAAAGTCTCAAAATGTCAAAGTCTCAGAAGTCTGATGCCATACATAAAGAAAAAGATAGACTTTCAAGCGCTAATAGTTATTGCCAAATCATCCAAATTAATAATGATTGCCATTATCATCACCGTATCACTGATGTGAAGATTATTTTATCATCAACGACAATGGGGCAATATGTCAATCATCGACCTGTCATCTACAATTATCGATCTATTTTCTTCAGCAAAAGCATCGATCTATCATTGTTCTATTATCTTCAGCAAAAGCTTATACGATCAATTATCATGTCAGCGACAGCAGTTTATCATTTAAGGCAGTCTAGCCAAGCCCCTAGCCAAAATCCTAAGAGGGTCAAAATCCTAAACGAGTCAACCTAAAAAAGGGGTAGCCAAATCCTGAAAAGAGTCAAATAAAAAAAGATAAAGCTCTGAAAAGGGGCTAAAAGCTCTAAAAGGATCAAGCTCTAAAAGGATCAAACTTTAAAAGGATCAGATTCTAAAGGATCAAGCTCTAAAAGGGTCAGCTATGCATAAGTCCTACCATTTTCACCATTCGGGCAAGCGGACGAGAAGTCAGTGGCCCTAAAAAGCCCGTGAAGGCTATCGTACCCACCCATGCGGGCAGCTGATGAAGCCTACGACTAATATGCCTAAAAGGCTAAAAAGTAAAAGGCTAGTCACTCATAACTCCCATGCCATCTGTATAGTTACCTGGCAGCGTCACCGGGAATGGAGGAAAAAGCCCTCCCGTGAATGGGCTCGCTCTTGCAGACGAAGGAAATAAGGGCCGCAGTGTGAGCACTATGCCAACCATGCATAAGACCCTCTAGATTTGTGGTTCGATTCCGGTACTAACTCATGAGGAAAGGCTTAAACCTACTCATCGATGGACTTGCAACCATGGATTTAGTACCCAAAGGTAGCCTTGTGAGCTCTGTGAACTCTAGAGAGTTACTGTGGCCAACCCTGTGCGTAAAACCAACTAAGCTCACGGCCCTGGTAGCTTCACTGGGCCCCTCTGATGGATTGCGGTTTGTGAACTCCCCAGGTAGTGAGAAGTCCAGCGAACTCTAAAGAGTTACAGAGACCATCACTTGAGACCCGACTCTTGCATGAGTCTAAGCTGCTCCAACTACTCAAGAGCTTAAACTGTGTTGCTCCACTACTCAAGAGCCTAAACTATGTGTGTAAATGTCTGGCTAGTAGTGTCGGTCTAGTGTGTCGGTCTAGTAGTGTCAGTCAAGTCAAGTCAGTCTAGTTCAAGCTAGATAGTCAAGTCAAGTCAGTCTAGTTCAATCTAGACTAGTCCAGTCAAGTCAGGTCAAGGTCAGTTTGTCCAGTCAAAGTATGGTCAGTCAAAAGTACACTATCTTCACTGCTCAAAAGCATAAACTAAGTATAGCATTCAAAATGCTGCAAATACATATTTCAATTTATATATAATCAAATATGCAAATTTCCTGATGAAAATTTTAAACGTTGATTAGAAAACATGCAAAAATGTGTTTTTCTTGAATCAAGTTCAAATTACATCAACAGTAATGCCTTCAAGATATTGCCGATTATCTAGTCAAAAGCTCAAGTCTCCAAGGTCAATTACTATATTGATAAGAGCTATAAGACCATATAAAAAATCAGATATATTCCTTGGATTCGTCAAAAGAGCGGTAAAGATTATCCATTCTTTTGAAGAAATCTTTGTGCGAGATTGACCTGAAAAGGGGGCAGGATTTAATGTCTTCAAAGTAATCTATGCCTCAGTCTTTCTTATAATCTCTGCCGATTCATAATTTCTTGCTATTCTAGTAATGGTATTGCAAGACTTCAAGTATAAGATCGGATGGAGACAAAGAACGAACGGAAGCATCATCATCAAATCAGCAAAGATCCAAGAAAAAGTCTATGAAGAAATGCTAAGGAGCACAAACTCGAGAAGACTCAGTAAAAAGACTCAACGATCGAACCTTGGGAGCTAAAGACGAAATCTCCAAGAGTGCAATATAAAGAATACAATGCGAAGCACGATGATAAGCGCAAAGATTGATTAAATCATATTGCGAATATCACACTCAGCCTAAAAAGAGAAGAAATTCTCAATCTATTTCAAAAATAAATTATCAAATGCTTCATAAAGCTACATTGAAAAATTATAATGAATTAAGATACTAATTCTGATTAATTTGGCAGGAGAGACCATTATTCAAAAGCTTGAGTTATGCAGATCGTGAGTAAAGGAAATAATTGAAAAAGTTATTGCAGCAGGAGCAACATTAAAGAACAGCCCCAAATATAGATCAAAAGGAAAGAATCACTAGAGCTGGTCAAAAGGAAAGAATTGCTGGAGTTGATCAAAAGGAAAGAATTGCTGGAGTTGATCAAAGAGACCATTATAGCAGCAACGGTGTTGAAAGAAAGTACTCTGATCAAATCACTCAAAGATGAAGTCGTCACAGCTGCTGCAGAAGCGTGCTTCAATGAAAAGAGAATCTTATCCTCTCTAGTGAAACATCTGCTCGACACTACTGACTGGGGGCATTCCAGTCTTCCACTCAAATGTCAGCATTCCAGTCCTCCGCTTGAGCGTCAGTATTCCAGTCTTCCGCTTGAGTGCCAGTATTCAAGCCTTCTGTTCGAGTGCCATCATTTAAGTCTTTTGTTCGAGTGCAATCATTCAAGTCTTCTGGTCGAACACAATCATGCAAGCCTTCCATTCAAATGCGATCACCCAGTCTTTCGTTTGAATGCGAGCATTCCAATCTTCTAATTGAACGTGATCATTCAATCTTCTGGTCAAGCATGATCATCCAGTCTGCTATACAAGAATGATCATCAAGTCTTCCATGCAAGCATAATCATCTGGTCGTTCTTCAGTTGCAGTTCATTCAAATTTTTTAGGAGGAGAAAGATCGATCCTCCATTTGATTTCAGGAATCAATCAAAGAAGCATCGAGGGGGCATCTGTTGAGGCATAAAAAATATATTCCACATCCGGGGTATTTCGGTAAATTCCACGTCTGGGGTATTTTGGTAAATTCCATGTCTGGAGTATTTTGGTAAATTCCATGTCTGGGGTATTTTGGTAGAAATCCAGTTCAAAGGGTAGTTTGGGTATTTTGGTAGAAATCCAGTTCAAGGGGTAGTTTGGGTATTTTGGTAAAATCCAGTTCAAAGGGTAGTTTGGGTATTTTGGTAAAATTCCAGTTCCAAAGGTAGTTTAGGTATTTTGGTAAAAATCCAGTTTCAAGGGTAGTTTAGGTATTTTGGTAACATTCCATATCCAAGGGGTAGTTTAGGTATTCTGGTAAAAGGGATTGAAAAGGGTAGTTTGGTAAAAAGGGGTGCACATGTGTCATTTTAAGAGAGAAAGGTTATACACCACCATTTAAGAGGTAGCTTGGTGGTCACCATAGTTTAAGAAAAGAAGTTCAAGTGTGAAGCGATAGGTGGTGGCGATCACCACTCTATAAGAGTGGTGAAGCCTATAAATACCCCACTTCCACTCCATTTGGGAGGTTGGATCGGATGAGATCAGTTGGTGGGCCAAAGAAATGAGAGAGGAGAGGAAGAGAAGGAAGTCCTTGCGCAGGACCGCGCAACTAAAGTTGCTTGCGTGGGACTGCGCAATCAAAGTTGCTTGCGCCCAACTGTACAAAGGAGGAGGCCGCAGTGTCCCCGCAAAGGAAGAGGACGCAGCGTCTGTGCAAAGGAAGATGTCCGCACAAAGGAAGAGGTCGCAGCGTCTGTGCAAAGGAAGACGTCCGCGCAAAGGAAAAGTGATGTTACAGTGTCTGCGCAATCGGCCAAAGTTCCACATCGATCTGTTGTGTTGCTGGTAAAGTCTAATACAACCCTCTTTTGAGAGATCCACGCCATCTAATGTCTTCCTCTCGAATTTTTGACTGTGAAAGGCCGGTTTTGATTAACTAATGACGTGGCTCATCTAGATAATTAAGTTATGAAAGTAGTTGAATGGTCCTTTTGCGATCACTGTTGCGGTCATAGGAATGAGCATGGTCACCAAATCTCAGCATCACTTCGATTGTTTTTTCCTCCTCCATCTGATGGACGACTTAGATTAGCCCCTCCCTGCGTGATGGTGGCCCACTAGGCAAGAATCGATGCTCTGTTTTGAACAGAGTCGACGTACGTCGACTCTGTGATTTTTTATGGCCTGTTTACTGAAGGTTTTTGGAAAATCTACTCCGTTCATTGGACTCACGACGAAAAATCATAAGGACAGACTGGTTTTGAAGTGAAAATAGTGCGGTCCACCAGATTATCTACTTAACCGTTCGCCTTCTCATTAACGGTTAAGATCTTGTAATGGTCTGCATGGCAACAAAAGGACAACTAGGCAATGGTAATTCCCACTTTATGAAGAGAATGGACGGGTTAGATCGTTCAATGGAGCAACAAATGGGCCACACTGCATAAAAAGTTGTGAGCGTGGGAAGGACGCTGGGCATTTTTGAGATTTAAAGAAGAAGAGTCGGTCAGCACCGCTGACCGACTCAGAGAAGGTCCCGTGCACGTCAAGTGCATTTGTGCACTATATACGTTCAATGTACACGTAATCTCAGTGTGATGTTCATGGGAAATCCGCTTCATCTATTCACTCGCCCACTGCATTTAGCCCGTTGGGACCAGATCTGAAGCATATCCAGATGATAGGCGGGCCCCAAATCATGATCCCAAGGGGCTGATTTGTCAGTTTGGCCACTTCTACAAGGATCTAGAAGCTAAATTTGACATGGACGGTTAATTTGTGGTTTTAATGCTGCACATAAAGTTTCGGTCCGAACGAACGGTGGCAATCCCCTGACCTTACATTCTGGGAGACTTTTCAGGCCCATTTAGCATGATTGGCTCGATTTCTTCAGGGCCTGGCCACACTACAATGGGCTGCTATATATTTCAAGGAAGAATGACCAGAAGGATGCTCTATCTCATTGAAGACTAGCTGATCAGATCAGTAATTCCTCCTAAGTACTTAGGAGATGACCGAAATAGCGCCGGAATGCTGACGAAATTTTCATTGAGCTATCTTCTCTTTTATTCAGTACATTGTATTAATTCTACTTTATTTTTAGAATCAAGGGAATCAGAGGATGTAAATGAACTCAGATAGATGTGATGAATGTTCTCTCATTCATTCTTTGTTATCATTGAATAAATCCCCCAAATGAAACGCATTTGTTTTCTTGTTAAAATAGGTGCTAAGTTTCAATTCAGTCAATTTCACACACAGTTTAAGCTCATGAGTAGTGGAGCCAATTTCACACATAGTTTAAGCTCATGAGTAGTGGAGCCGGGTCTCACATGATGGCCTCTGTAACTCTTAGAAGTTCGCTGGACTTCTCACTGCCTAGGGAGTTCACAAACCGCGATCCATTAGAGGGGCCCAGTAAGCTACCGGGGTGGTGAACTCAGTTGGTTTTACGCATAGGGTTGGCCACAGTAACTCTCTAGAGTTCACAAAGCTCGTAAGGCTACCTTTGGGGTACTAAATCCATGGTTGCTAGTCCATCGATGAGTAGGTTTAAGCCCTTCCTCATGAGTTAGTACCGGAATCGAACCACAAATCTAGGGGGTCTTAGACATGGTTGGCCTATCTAAAGCTCGCACTGCAGCCCTCATTTTCTTCGTCTGCAAGGTTTAGCCTATTCATGGGAGGGCATTGTCCTCCATTTCCCATGACGCTGCCGAAAAGCTATACAGATGGCATAGAGGTTATGCTGACTGGCCATTTGAGGACTTTTGGCCCTTTGGCTTTTGGTCGACTTTTGGCTCTTTGGGTTTTGGTCATTTGAGGACTTTTGGCCCTTTGACTTTTTTGGTTGACTTTTGGACCTTTGGCTTTTGGTCATTGGCTGCGTCAGCTGCCAGCATGGGTATGCGTATGATGGCCTTCATAGGCTTTTTAGGGCCACTGGCTTCTTACCGCTGCCCGAATGGCGATCTTGATAGGTCTCATGCGCAGTGGGCCATTGGCTTGACTGGGCTGCCGTAAATGATTATAGGTCTTATGAGTAGCTGGTCCCTTTAAAGATTTGGTCCTTTTAGGACTTGGGCCTTTTTAGGTCCTTTTTCTCTCTCTCTTTTTTTGGGACTTGGCTAGACTGCTTTTTTATGATAAGCAACCATTGTTGTCATCAATTTTATATGCAGTTGGCTATATGGTTTATTCTACTGCCAACAGATGGTTGATCAATAATTGACATTTCGCGGTTGCTGATAATGTCATAAGGACTTTTGTATCATGTTTAAAATAATATATTAACTTAGCGATTTAAAATAATATATCAGCTTAGCGATGATGGCAATTTTGATAAGCGATTGATCGGTGATAGCGATAATTGATCTCTCTGTTCTTTTTTTCATAGTCATTGATACCTGGTGATTCTGATTGAAATCTTTGGCGTCGGCGATGATCATTAATGTTTGATAGCAATTGTTATCGCTTGACAGCGATCATCAACACTTTTCATTTGACGATGACTTAATATGCTGTCTTAAAATGCCTTGGAAGATGGTGACGGGTATTTCTGACTGAAATTGACACACCATCACTTTTGCCAATATCTTTAATTATACCCATTTGTTTATCCGTATCGTTTGTCTGTATTATTCACAATATACCATCTTGATGTTGATATCAATTTCAGGAAAAAATTTTAGAGCTTACTTGATGGTGCTCATCTTCCTCATCTTCTTTTTTTTTTTTTATGATAATATTTGCTATCATATGATCTTGATATGCTTGCGAACTTCTTCCTTATTCATTCTATTCATCTTACCCCCTTTTGATACAGAATTATTATTCTGATAATGTTCTGTATCAAAATCAGTAGCGCCTTCAGGAGCAATTCCTTCTTGATAACGCAAGTATAGGCCAACATGGGCCTCTATTTACTCCTTTGAAATACACTTCTTTTATTAAGTACATCTTATCTCATTTGATCTTGAACTTGCCCCCCTGATATGATTGTGACTACTGTTAGAGATATACTTTCTTCTTGGAGATATTGAGGTAGTGTATTTCTGCAGAAGAATGCATAACTATGATAATATTTAGCAGTTAGTTTTCCCCCAACCTTAGAAATTTTCTGTACTTATCCTGATTGATCCCAATAGGGATTTGAATTCCCTTCCCATGGTTCAAGCCGACGGGTTCTTCATAATCAAAACCCAAGTTTTTCATAATCTTCTTACTTGCCGGACTATACTTTTGAAGGTCTTGTGACGTCAACCTACCATGGTGCACATTGTTTTGAGTCTCTCCTTTTGTCTTTACTTCTTCCGAAACATAGAACTCTATTGGCTCAGAGTATTTTTCGCTTGCCTTGACTTGAAATCTTCCTGGAGTGGCTGAAAATGGTCTGTTCCTTTCAGCATATGGCAGTGGCACTGTATATGTTGAGGCATAAAAAATATTCCAGTTCTAAGGGTAGTTTACGTATTTTGGTAAAATCCAGTTCCAAGGGTAGTTTAGGTATTTTAGTAAAATCCAGCTCCAGAGGTATTTTAGGTCTTTTGGTAAAATCCAGCTCCAGAAGTATTTTGGGACATTTTGGTAAAAATTCAGTTCCAGGGGTACTTTAGGTATTTTGATAACATTCCATGTCCAAGGGGTAGTTTAGGTATTCTGGTAAAAGGGATTGAAAAGGGTAGTTTGGTAAAAAAGGGTGCACATGTGTCATTTTAAGGGAGAAAGGTTGTACACCACCATTTAAGAAGGAGCTTGGTGGTCACCATAGTTTAAGTAAAGAAGAAGTTTATATGTGAAGAGATAGGTGGTGGTGATCACCACTCTGTAAGAGTGGTGGGGCTTATAAATACCCCACTCCTACTCCATTTGAGGGGTTGGATCAGATTGGATTAGTTGGTGGGCCAAAGAAATAAGAGAGAAGTAAGGAAGAGGGTCTTTGCACGTACCCGCGCAGCTAAAGTCGCTGCTAGAGCGTACCCGCACAGCCGAAGTGCTGCTTGCGCGTACACATGCAACAGAAGTGTCCGTTACATGTAAACAGGAAGAAAAGTTTTCTTCTTCTACTTCGATGTTGGTGGGGCCCAATATAGCCATATTTTGAGAGATCCACACCATCCAATGGATCCCTCTCCAGATTTCAACCGTGAAAGGTGAGTTTTGATTGTCTGTTAACGTGGCCCACCTAGATAATCAAGCCGGAAAAGCAGCTGAACGGTTCGTTTACGATCACTATTGCGATCATATGAACGAGCCGGGTCGCCAAAGATCAACATGGCTATGAAGGGTTTTTCTCCCTCTACCTCATGGACGCTTCAGATCAAGCTTTTGTTGCAGGATGGTGGCCCACAACCAAAGGACGAAAGCTCTGTTTTGAGACAGAGTCGACATATGTCGACTCTGTGAAGAATGATGGTCCATTTGTTGAAGCTGAAGGGAAAATCCACTCCGTCCATTGATTTCAGGATGAAAAACATTTAGAATGGCTGTGTTTGGAATGAAATTAGTGTGGCCCATCGGATTATCTACTTCACCGTTCATCTTCTCATTAACGGTTAAGATCTTGCAATGGTCTGCATGGTGACAAAAGGACAACTAGGCAACGGTAATGTCCACCTTTTAAAGTGAGTGGATGGCTTAGATCATCTAGTGGAGCGATGAGTGGGCCGCACTACATAAAACCAACCAGCATGGGAAGGACGCTGTGCGTCTTTTGGAAATGAAGAAGAAGAGTCGGTCAGTGCTGCTGACCGACTTTGAGAAGATCCCATGCACAGCTCGTGCACTTGGGTACCATGTACATGTAGGGCCTAGCATGATGTTTGCGAGAGATCTGCTCCATTCATTCACTTGCCCATTGTATTTAACGAGTCGGGACCGAGTCTGAAGCATATCCGGATATCAGGCGAGCCCCAAATCATGATCCCAGGGGGGCTGATTTGTCAGTTTAGCCACTTCTACAAGGATCCAGAAGCTGAAATTTGACATGGACGGCTAATTTGTGGTTCTAAGGCTACATATCAAGTTTGAAGCCAAATGGATGATGACAACCCCATGATCTTACATTCTGGGAGACTTTTCAGGCCTGTTTAGCATGATTGGCCTGATTTCCTAAGCGCCTGGCCACACTGCAACAAGCTGCTTCATATTTTAAGGAAGAATGACCGGAAGGATGCTCCATCTCATTGTAGACCGGCTAATCAAATCAGCAATTCCTCCTAAGTACCTAGGAGATAACCGAAACAGCGCCGAAATGCTGCGAAAATTTTTATCTCATTGGAAGACCGGTTAATCAGATTCGTCAATTCCTCCTAAGTATCTAGGAGATGACCAAAATAGCGCTATTATGTTGCCGAAATTTTCATCGAGCTATCTTCTCTTTCATTCAGTACATTGTATTAATTGTACTTTGTTTTCAGTAAATGAACTCAGATAAATGTGATGAATGCTCTCTCAACAAGTTCTTTGTTATCATTGAATAAATCCCCCAAATGAAACGCATTTATTTCCTTGTCGAAACAGTATAATTAGACTGTAAAATTTTTAACTTTTCAGATGACAGCAAGGTTAACGGCGGTTGTCTCAGCTGCCTTAGATGTTTCGGTACAAAATATAATTTTTTGTTTATTTCCATGATTTCTAATGGTCCTGCTTTTTCTACTTTTTCTGTAATTGCACTTTCCTGATCATCCTTTAAGACCCTATTCTCATCATTATTCATCTTTTCTATAACAAACTCTTTATAGTAGCTAGCATCTGCAAAGAAGGACTCGGCTTCTGTATACGGTTTCTCATTAGCCATTACTTTATGTTGTACTCCGTCTTTATAGTATTTGAAACACTGATGCAGAGTGGAGGGTATGATATTGTACTGATGTATCCATAGCTTTCCTAGGAGAAGGTTGTATGTCGTTACTGCACTTATAACATGACACACAATGTTAGTAGTCAATTCTCCTATTTCCAGTGTTACCATAATCTTGCCAAGTGCACGTTGCCCATCTTGATTAAAACCCTGTATCATCATTCTACTGGGGCATAATTCTGAGTGACGGTAATTCAACTTACTTAACATCGAAGCAACAAAAGATTCACTGCAGACCCATTATCTATCATAATTTGTTTGACTCTCTTCCCCCGGATATGGCCCTCTATCAATAGTGGCCTGTTATGTTCTCTCTCGCAGATCAAATCGTCATCGAAAAAAGAAACAACTGGGAGACAGTCCTCTTGTTCATCAAGTTCTTCATGCTCTAACTCTGCCAGCAAAGTTTCTTTAATGTCATGATCGGACAATGCCTAAATCAGACTCTGTCAAAATTCTTCTGATAGCTTAAGTGCGTCATAAAGACTTAATCGGGCTAGTATTCCTTTTAGATGACTTACTACGTCATAAGTCACTCTCGTCACCTCATTCTTCTCTTTTGTCTAGTCGTCATTACTCTGTCTTTCAATCATTTCTCTCCTAGTCATTTCTGCTTTCTGCTTTATAGGGCTTACCACCTTTTTACCTGACTGTAACGTGATTACTGTAGCCTTCTTTACCGTCTTACTATCTTCTTCTTCATTCACATCTTGGTCTTTCTTTTAGATTGTAAGAACATTTACGGTTGCCATGGCACCCCTTTCTTTTTCTTGGCCCAATACTATCTCACCCCTATCAATCATTCGCTATATTATACATTTCAATGTATAGCAGTTCTCTGTCGGATGTCCCACTAGACGATGATAATGATAGAAATCCCTTTCTTTAGTTATTGTCACGTCTTCTGGGTGTTTAGGCTCTGGTAATACTATCGTGCCAACTTTTAATAATTGTTCCATTATAGGGGCGACATCTTCCTTATCAAATGCGAACCCCTCGTGAGAGTTCAACATTCTAAACCTCTTTCCATTGTATCTATTCCTTGACTGACTCCCTTCTTCTCTTCGGTCTGGTCTCCTTTCCCTCAAGTCCCTTGCATCTTTACCTCTTCTATCACGTCAACAGCGTTCACAGCTGTTTTGAATAAGAAACAAATGCATTTGATTTTAAAAATTGTCTTATTCAAACATAACAGAGAAAGGGTATTGAGAACATTTATTACATTTCATTGATACTGAGTTAATTTACATCCTCTTTACATCCCTTGATTCTAAGATAGATCATTTGAAAATAAATGACTTATGCTTTAAATATCAAGAGTTCATTTCAACAGCGTTTCGACACCTATTTTGATCATCTCCTAGGACTTAGGAGGAATGTCGATCCGATCGATGAATCTTCAATGAAATAGAGATTTCAGCAACATAACAGTGCCTGTTTCAGTCATCCCCTAGTACTTAGGAGGAATGTCGACCCGATCAACTGATCTTTGTCCTCTGAACCCATGAATAGAAGAAAGCCTGAAGAAAGGAAGCCTGGCCCATGGATTTCGACAGCATAATAGCCCATTATCTTCACAGACTACAGGGAAGACTGGTTGCGGGGACCCGTACAACTGATATCGGTTGCACGGTCCTGTACAACTGTTTTAACAAGAAAACAAATGTATTTTTATTCTCAGGGAATCATCTTACTTAATCGTAATAGAGAAAAAGTGCAAAGACGATCGTCACATTTTATTAATTCCAAGTTCATTTACATCCTTTAATCTCCCTTGAATCTAAGATACATTCATTTAAATATGTATAAACATTAAAACATTAAGTTCAAATAGAAAATTTGACAGCATTTCAGCCTGAATTTCAATCTTCTCCAAGGACTTAGGAGGAATTATGGATTGAATCAATTCTTCTTTAGGGAAATAAAGATTTCCACAGCATTTCGGCGCTATTTTGATCATCTCCTAAGGCTTAGGAGGAATGTATGCTTCAGCGGATTATTCCCCTTTTTACTTGAATAGAAAGACTTGAACAGTGGATTATTCCAGCAGCATGTTGACTCCTAAGCGTTATAGACTGCAGAGCAGTCGGTTTACGCGGACCCACGCAAAGCATATGGTTTGCGCAGTCCTGCGCAAAACCCTCTAGGCTGCCGCCCATACCTTCAATCTCCTTGCTCCACCTTTTCTTCTCTTCTTGCTTTACTTGCTCTCCGTCACCTTCAATCAATCCTTAATCAAGGAAGGAACGGGGTATTTATAGGCACTCACACGTGCGAAAACCCCATCCTTAGCGATGTGGGACAAAACAAACCATACTTATCTTGCCAGTATCAACGCAGTGTGATGTTATTTGCGCGGTTCCGCATAAAGACTACGTCTTGCGCAAACTCCTTTATGGATTTTTTCTTCCAACTCTCTTTCGCAATCTTTCAATCTTCATTTGTTTCCATTTCTTCTCTTATTTTTACTCCTCAACAGATGCCCCCTTGATCCGTTCTTTGTTTTCCTCAAAGTTAAAGGAAAGGGATCAATGAAATTCTTCTTCTTTTTTATCGACCCGCGTACCATACTCGACCGGAGACCCTATAAATAGCCCAGGGACCTTGTTATTCACTCAAACCTCCTTCAGGCGAGAAATTTCATCCAAGTCAATCCCCTCCGCGCAATCGATACACTTTGCACTGTACCGCGCAACCCGTGTTGCTGCGAAAATTTTTCTCCAAGTCCCTTTTACTCCGCGCAAAGGATATCCTTTGCGCGGTTCCGTGCAAAGCACCCTGTCCGACACTTAGCGATTTCTTATTTCTCTCCCCTTTTAAACTCTTTCTAAACACTTAGCGGCCGTTTCTTCCCTCTTTCTCCTTTCTTTTACACCCCTTCTCTGATTTCCTTCATACTCTTAAACACTATTTCCACAATGGCTCATACCAAGCGAACCTTTCGCTTTATTGATTCACCTACTACACAACCCTCTCATCCTGATTTGCCTGATCCATCTTCTTTTTTCTCTTCCCCTTCTTCTGATCAACCTCCTGCTAAATGAATAAAAACTACCCCAAAGACTCCCTCATACTTTAAAGAGCCCGTTCTGCCTACTTTCGACTTTACCGATCGCATCGAATCTCTACCATCCCCTATCCATCGTGCAATAGCGCTGGGGAGCCTTAAATGTCCTCCTAGGCATGGCAGAGACTATGATTGGGATGAATGGTTGAAAACCACCGCCCACATCCGCACCGATAGTCAAAGGCCGCCTCCTCGGGAAGACACTCCTCCTGCTTCTCATTCAAAGAAGGCTCATCGAAATAAGGTGAAAGAATTCAAAGAGAAATTTGTTGAACATAAGAAGAAGAGACTCCAAAACTCATGGGACTCGGTATGAGTCATCGAGGGTATCATGAAGTTTGATAACCCCCACTCGGAAGGCATGACAATAATTCCCATCAATGTCTACCGCCACCAATCTATGCTCGACTGTGAAACAAAGGACCATATTCAAGGCGAAAGACTGATGTACACTGAGTCATGGGCAACGAGAGAATTGCGTATCCTTGAAGGGATAATACGGACTGAAAAGCCACGGCAAAAGATTGGAAAAATCTACCCCATGATTTTTCTCGCGCCCTTTCATAGCCCACATGACCTTTTTCCTTCTCATTTTTATGAGACCATCCGCCAACGCTTCCGAGATCGCGTTCAATTTTGGGGACCAGAAGACTTCTGCACCAGAGGTCTATTAACTGCTCCACGTTATTATTCTAATTGGGCAGAAGTGATTTTGCTGAAGCATGTGGGCACACTTGCCAAAATTGGTCTTTACGATGCTATAGAAGTCACATCTAAGCACTTCTATAAGGAACCCAACGTGCTAAAAGGTTTCATCGAATATTGGTCACCAACTACCAACTCTTTCCACCTTCCATATGGTGAAATAAGTATAACACTCTGGGACCTCCATCGTATCGCTGGTCTTCCCATAATGGGCAAATTCTATGATGAATTCATCCCTTCCAACAGAGAACTTACCTTCGTTTCTTCTCCTGATCGCAGGCCTTCCATATCTGAAACCACTATTGAGCTTTTCAAGGAAATGGGGAAGTTCTCCAATATTCACAAGCTTTCCCCTTTGCAATGGCTTGCGCATTTCTTCAGATCCCTCAGGTATTTATGAACCCACGACTCAACTCTTCTCTCTTTTTTTCCTTTTTAGAAATTTCAACATATACATATTCTCCTTTTTGTAGATTTCGTGATTGTCTCTCTAAGGAGTTAACACGGCTCCGTGATGCAATGAAGGAAAAAGCAGAGTATAGTTCATTCAGGGAACTTGCGGCTTTTTTGGCTTATTGGATAAGCCTTGTTGTACTCCCTAGCTCCAAATGGGTAGACGTTGTTCGCCCTACAGTTTTCATTGTAGTTGGTGCCTTGGCAGAAGGCCACAGATATTCTCTCGCTCCTCCGGTATTATGTTCCATTTATAGATCCCTTGGGGAGATAGCCACTCATATAAAGGATCCTACTCTTGGAACTTCATCAGCATACATTTCTTGGCATTATATCACAGGTTGGCTAGGAGTCTACTTCCCCTGGACTTTCGAAGCGCCTGAAAAAGGATATGTTCATCCTGCACATCTTTCGCTTTGGTTCTTTCAGCAAAGAGCTATGGCCAAGAGGGCGTATGAATGGGTTGCTAATAAGATTCGGGACACTGACCAGATAGATTTCTTTCAGTTTCGTCTTCACCGCTACATCGAGGATACAGATATGGTGGATCAAGGAACACTCACTGTTTCGACAAAGAAACAAATGCATTTTGATTTGGGAGAATTGTCTTATTCAAACATAACAGAGAGAGTACTATGAACATTCATCACATTCTATTAATACTGAGTTCATTTACATCCTCTTTACATCCCTTGATTCTAAGATAAATCATTTAGAAGTAAAGGATTTATGCTTTAAGCATCAAGAGTTTATTTCGACAGCCTTCCGGTGCCTGATTTGATCATCTCCTAAGACTTAGGAGGAATGCCGATCCGATCGACGGGTCATTTCGACAGCCTTCCGGCTCCTGATTTGATCATCTCCTAGGACTTAGGAGGAATGCCGATCCGATCGACGGGCCTTCAATAAAATAAAGATTTTAGCAGCATAACAACGCTTATTTCAACCATCCTCTGGGACTTAGGAGGAATGTCGATTAATTCGACTGATCTTTCTCCTTAGAACCCATGAAGAGGAGAAAACCCAGAGAAAGGAAGTCTGGGCCATGGACTTCGGTAGCACAACGGCTCTTGGGCTTTACAGACTGCAGGGTAGTCCGGTTGCGCGGACACGAGTAACCAATATCGGTTGCGCGGTCCTGCGTAACTCCCTGGAGACTTCGCTCCTACCTTCTGTCTTCCGCTCCGCTTTGCTTCTCTTGAAAATCTTCAATCCTCCCTTAATGAAGGAGGGGAGGGGTATTTATAGACCCTCGTACATGTGAAAATCCTGATCTTAGTGATGTAGGACTATTTTTAGTGCTTTGGATCATTTTGAACGAAGCCCTTTTGTGAAGTTCATTCCGAGGTACGCGCAACTGATACTTTCATTGCGCGGTCTCACGCAACAGAGATTGATTACGCGGACACGCGCAACATATACTGGCTGCGCGGTTCTGCACAACTACCATGAAAATTACCTCTCTCTCCTTCTTTCTGAAAGTTCTTCTCTTCTTTTTTACCTTTACTTGCTTGATTCCTTTCACCATTTTTATGCCTCAACAGATTGCCCCCTTGATCCTTTATTTGTTCTTTCGGAGTAATAAGTAAAGGATCAAATATTCCATTTGGTTTGCGCGAACCCACGCAATCGTCCGCGTATATACTTAGTCGCAGTAACCTATAAATACCGCATCCTTCGTCACTTTCTACAGTCTCTGCTTTCTCTGGTGAATTTTTTTCTCTCTTGGCAATTTTCCGCTCAACGGACATTGTCTGCGCGGAGCCGCGCAACGAATCTTTCGTTTGCGTAATTTTTCTAAGTGCCACAACACGCGGCACAACTTCTTTTGATTGCGCGGACCCGCATAACCAAGACTTTGCCATTTTCTGTTCCTTTTCCTCAACGACCTTCCTTAGGTCTTCAACCCCCCTCACTTTATGGCTCGCATCAAGAGGACCCTCCGTCCTGTAGACCCTCAAGTGGAGCATCCTTCTCATTCCGACGCTCTTGATACTTCTCATCGCCCATCTCCTTCTGCTGACCAACCACCGACTAAGCGTACCAAAACCACCACTTAGACCCCGTCATACTTCAAAGAGCCAGTACTCCCAACATTTGATTTCACTGGTCGCATCGAAGCACTTTCCTCACCCATTCATCGTGCCATAATCATGGAAAACGTAGAACGGCCTCCCAAACGGCCTCCCAAGCACGGTCGTGAATATGATTGGGAAGAATGGTTGAAGACAACCGCCCACATCCGCACTGAAGGCATGACGGTAATTCCCATTAGCATGCATCGTCACCAATCCATCCTTGAATGTGAACCCACAGACTATGTGGACGGAGAAAAGCTGATGTATACTGAATCGTGGGTGATGCGAGACCCCCAGATTCTTGAAGGGAGAATACAAGCACAGAAAGCTCGACAGATTATCGAAGAGGCCCATCCCATGATCTTCCTTGCTCCCTTTCATAGTGTGCACAGTCTCTTCCCGACCTATTTTTACGAGACTGTCAGACAACGCTACAAGGACTGTGATCCTCTCTGGGGATCAGAAGATTTTCGCACAAGAGGCCTACTGACTTCTCATCGTTATTACTCTGATTGGGCAGAGGCAATTCTGAAGAAACATGCAAGTACACTTGCTAAAGTAGGCCTTTACGATGCGATAGAGGTCACATCCCAATATTTTTACAAGGAACCCTCCATACCGAAAGGATTTCTTGAATATTGGTCTCCCACCACCAATTCCTTTCACCTGCCGTTTGGAGAAATGAGCATATCACTATGGGATCTACACCACATAGTAGGTCTCCCACTTACAGGTAGATTTTATGATGAGTTCATACCGACAAATGCAGAATTGGCATTTATATTCTCTCCCGATCGCAAACCTTCCATCTCAGAAACCACCATCGAACTTTTCAGAGAGATGGAAAAATTTTTAAATATTCACAAACTATCTCCTCTGCAATGGCTAGCCCATTTTTCTAGAATACTCAGGTATCCCATACCCAGAGACTAGTGTTTCCTCTTCACCACATATTCCTGCATATTAATTCCTTTCATGTTCTGCAGATTTCGCGACAGTCATTGTAAGGAACTGACGACCCTTTGTGACAACATGAAAGAACGACCAGCTTATAGCTCATTTGGGAAACTGGCAGCCTTCCTTGCTTACTGGTTAAGCATAGTTGTTCTTCCAAGTTCCAAGTGGGCGGATGCTATTCGCCCCACCACTTTTGTGGTCGCCGGAGCTCTAGCAGAAGGTCAGAAGTATTCTATTGCACCTCCTGTGCTATGCTCCATTTATCGGGCTTTTGGAGAGATCTCTACCCACGTCAAAAATCCCACCCTGGGATCTTCATCAGCGTATACTGTGTGGCATTATTTCACCGGATGGCTAGGAGTCTATTTCCCCTGACTTTTGAAGCACCGAAAAAAGCTTACGTCAGTCCTTCTCATCTTCCTCTTTGGTTCTTTCAACAAAGGGCCATGGCCAAAAGATCGTACGAGTGGGTGATCAATAAGATTCAGGACTTTGATCAAGTGGACTTCTTCCCGTTCCGACTTCATCACTACATTCAAGATACAGATATGGTAGATCAAGGGGCACTAACTGTAGCAGAAAGAGCCTTTTTTCTTTCCATTCGTTCTTGCAGTTTTCCACTCAGGGAAGGAATGAAATTCTGGAGAGAACCCTACTATCCTAGCCATTTTGCTCGCCAATTCAGTTATGACCAAGCCGTGCCAGAAGATTGTGAGCTGGTACTAGGAGAATGCGCTACTATGGAACAGGTCCCTTGAACTGGGCCATGATATGGAAACAACTATTAGGCGGCCGTGTCAACTCTTCTTTCATCATTCCTAGCTGCGATCGGATAGTCCGTACTTCTTACAGCTGGATGAGGTGGTGGGACCACCAATCATTTCTGATCAACAAACGCCTACCAGTGGACTCTCTTCTCTGTCTCCATCCACCTCAGCTTAGGGGTAGAAAAATTGATAATGGAATCGGCTTTATTCCAGAGAAAAGTCGCGCTCCTCATCATGGTGAAATTTGCAGAAAGATTTTGATGGAAGAGCCAATCTGTGAGAGAAAACCAATTAACACTTTAGACGGTTAGTTTGTCCATGGAGTCCTGGCAGAATTTGAACATATTCCCCACGACCTTGGTGGCCAAGCTCTAGAAGATGTTGCAGGAGCATCCTCTCCAATTCCTGAAGAGACTGCTACAGCTGAAGAAAATACAGCTCAAGACAAACCTGCCCCTTCTCCACAAACTCTTCCCCCTAGCTCATCATCCCCGATGACTAGATCACGAGCACATCAGCAAACGTTGTCACCCACTCCTCAAGAAGAAGCAAGACAGGTCTCTTCATCTCCCTCAATTCCAGTTGGCAGGAGATCTCCAAGGGAAAGAAACCAGCCTATTTCCTATAAAGGGAAACAAGTCGCGGTTGCAGAAGTGGATGAGGAAGGTCTGGCAAGCGAAAGTTCATCTTCTAGCGAAGATTCATCTTCTACATCAGGAAATTCCACTCCCCTGGGGTCTGACAATGATGATGATGGAAATGATGGAGTTCAAGATGATGATTATGAAGAAGGGGAGGTCAATATAGACGACGAGAAAGATATGGCCACCGAAAATGTAGCAGAAGAACATCTCCCCATTCCTAGCAAGCCACATGCAGTAACCGAAGAGGATGAAGAACTCTTGGACTATGGGGAATATGGGTATTCACCTGGTAAGGGAGCCCGAATTCTTTAAACATTTATGTGCTTGTTAAGTGATCATTATTTTAACACCACTATCATTCTCTCTTTTTTTTTAGGTACTCCTGTGGCTTGCATTAAAACGGCTTATTTCTTTCAGCATACGGTAGCGGCACCATATAATTTGACTGTAAAATCTTCAACTGTTCAGATGATAGCAAAGTTAACGGCGGTTGTCCCGGTTGTCTTAAATGTTTTGGCACAAAATAGAACTTCTTGCTGATCTCTGCTGTTTTGGACGGCACTGTTTTTTCTGCCATTTCTGTAATTGCGCTCTCTTGATCATTCTTCAGGACGCCACTTTCATCCTTATCTATTTTTTTGATGGCAAATTCTTTGTAATAACTTGCATATGCAAAGAAGGACTCAACTTCTGTATACGGTCTCGCATCGGCCATTATTTTATGTTGTACCCCATCTTTACAGTATTTGAAACACTGATGGAGAGTAGAGGGTATGATATTGTATTGGTGTATCCATGGCCTTCCTAGGAGAAGGTTGTATGTCGTCACTGCATTTATGACATGATAAACAACGTCAGTAGTCAGTTCCCCTGTTTCCAACGTCACCGTAATTTTGCCAAGTGCGCACTGCCCATCCTGATTAAAACCTTGTATCATCATTCCGCTGGGGCGTAATTCTGAGCGACGGTAGTTTAATTTGTTTAACATGGAGAGTGGCAAAAGATTTACTACAGACCCATTGTCTATCATAATCCTCTTGACTTTCTTCCCGCGAATATGACCTTCTATCATTAGTGGCCTATTATGGACTTCCTTACAGATCATATCATCATCAGAAAAAGAAATGACTGGGAAGCAGTCCTCATGCTCATTGGGTTCTTCATGTTCTACCCTTCCAGTAAGGTTTCCCTGATGTCATGATCAGATAGGGCCTGAATCAAACTTTGCCGAAATTCTTCTGATAGCTTCAGTGCGTCATAAACGCTTAATCGGGCCGGTTCTCCCTTTAGATGATTTACCACATCATAATTTACTTTCATCGTTTCATTATTTCCCTTCATCTTGCCGCTGTTATTTTCTTTTGCAATCGCTTCTCCTGTTTTCTGTTTTATAGGGCTTACTATCTTCTTGTCTGACCGTAGTGTTATTACTGCAATCTTCTTTACAGCTTTACTGCTTCCTGCATTATTCGCTTCTTGTTCCTCTTCTCGGACTGTAAGCGTGTTTACGGTTGCCATGGAGCCTCTTTCTCTTTCTTTCCCCAATACTATCTCGCCTCTATTGATTAGTCGTTGTATTATACATTTTAGTGTATAGCAGTTTTCTGTGGGGTGCCCCACTAGGCGATGATAACGACAGAAATTCTTTTCTCTTGTCCTTGTTATATCTTCTGGGCGCTTAGGCTCCGGCAGTACTATCGTGCCAGCTTTCAATAATTGCTCCATCATAGGGGTGACATCTTCCTTTTCAAATGCGAACCCTTCATGAGAGTTCAGCATTCTAGGTCGCTTCCCGTCGTACCTGTTTCTTGACCTATCACCCTCTTCGCGTCAGTCCGGCCTTCTTTCTCTCGAATCCTTTGTATCTTTTCCTTTTCTGTAGTGATCGACAGTGTTTACGACTATTTTGCTGGATGCTCTCCTAGTCGTATCATGGTGAAATGCCAGGATTTTATGAGTCATCAGTTCCAATGCGTCGGCTTTGGTAGCCAAGTCACTAAAGGTCCTGATGTTGGCGCGCAATCCCCGTGCCCATAGAATTTAGACACATCTTAACCTATTCTTTTTCCTCTGGTAGTTGTCTACACGAAGCCCCAAACATTTTCCACCTGTCTATAAACTACTCTACCGGCTCTCCTTCGAATAGAGGCTAGTTCCGTAATACTGACGTCACGTTCCGCGGAGAAGAAGTTTGACTTGAAAACCTCCTGCATTTGTTCCCATGTGCGTATCGATCCAGGTGCCAAACTAGAATACCATTGGAATGCTTTGTGTGTTAGCGACGAACCAAACAGCTGCAAGCAGTACTGTGGTATCGTGGAAAATTTTCCCATGCTAGTGATAAAGTGCATCAAATGCTCCTCCGGAGATCCTTCCCCATTGAACTTTTGAAAATTCGGATGCTAGAAATTGCCGAAAAAGGGATATCTTCTACTTTCCTTGGATAAGGTGTTCGATATCTAAAGCGCCCGATATTTTCGCGTTCTCTTTCGGCTCTGACCGTATCTTCAACCACTTGCCTCATCTCTTCCTGTGTCATAGTTCTTGCTGCCGGAATGGACCCTAGTGACCCTGCCCCCTGTGGTGGAAGAACGTCGGGCTGATTTTCTTACCCTTCCGTTACATTCTGGGGGATTGTCATTCGGGCTACATTGTGTGCGAGGGTTGCCAATGCTTCTCTAAGATTTCTGCATTCTTCCATCAATGCGTTCTGTGCTTCTGCCATTGCATTGAAATGATCCTCTGGAGTTGCTTTATAATCCGGGTTTGTCCCAGCCATGAATACTGCAGCCTCTCCACTGTTCGTCGAAGCAGTAATCGGAGGAGAACAAGAGAATGCTGATGTGACAGGGCTTGCAGAAAAGGGAGGGGATATAGTCTCACCGGGCTTTTTCGTACTCTTTGTGGCATCAATCGACTGAGATGACGCCGATACTGATAAATCATTTCAGGATGGCGTTGGTGATCTAATTACCAATGCTTTTCCCTTTTGTTCCTTTGTTCGTTTATTTATTGAGGCATTTAAAACCAGGAAGTCACGTACCATCAATTGAGGAACTATTCGTACCGTCAATTGAGAAACTGTTTGCGCTGTTTGCGCTGGGTAAATTACCGGAGGATCAAGTTCAGGATTTCTTTTGACTGTGCTTCGTGTGATGGGTCCTCTGGTCTTTAATGAAGGCTGACTCATTCTATAATTCTTGAAGTCTTGTATTCGTGCCTTATGAGAGGTCACAACAGTCCAGCCTGCATTGTCTTCTGATGACTGGGGCGAAGCAGAAATGACCCCAGCTGTTATTTGAGCACTGCTACTTTTATGCACGTGACTTGGTGCGTATTCTATCATGAACCTTGTCGAGATGAATCGAAAGTTCACTCTTCTTACGGGGATCCCCATGGATGTTGAGTCGTAATCGGATTTTAGAAACCTTCAATCACGAAACATGTTTATAGTTAGTAATTGAATGATTAGGGTGATTTATCTTAGAGATGAAGGGGAGGACTTCCCATTGAGAGTCACCATTTTGGCATCCATACGACGCCAAACCATGAAGAATGTTCATAACAACCTTACTGTTAATACTTTAAATGAGACAAACTAAAATTCCCCAACAGAGTCGCCATTTTGTTTCGACAAAGAAACAAATGCATTTTGATTTGGGAGAATTGTCTTATTCAAACATAATAGAGAGAGAGTACTATGAACATTCATCACATTCTATTAATACTGATTTCGTTTACATCCTCTTTACATCCCTTGATTCTAAAATAAATCATTTAGAAGTAAAGGATTTGTGCTTTAAGCATCAAGAGTTTATTTCGACAGCCTTCCGGCGCCTGATTTGATCATCTCCTAGGACTTAGGAGGAATACCGATCCGATCGATGGGTCATTTCGACAGCCTTCCGGCGCCTGATTTGATCATCTCCTAGGACTTAGGAGGAATGACGATCCGATCGACGGGCCTTCAATAAAATAAAGATTTCAGCAGCATAACAGTGCCTATTTCAACCATCCTCTGGGACTTAGGAGGAATGTCGATTAATTCGACTGATCTTTCTCCTTAGAACCTATGAAGAGGAGAAAACCCAGAGAAAGGAAGCCTCGGCCACGGACTTCGGCAGCACAACCGCTCTTGGGCTTTACAGACTGCAGGAGACTTCGCTCCTACCTTCTGTCTTCCACTCCGCTTTGCTTCTCTTGAAAATTTTCAATCCTCCCTTAATGAAGGAGGGGAGGGGGTATTTATAGACCCTCGCACGTGTGAAAATCCTGATCTTAGCGATGTGGGACTATTTTTAGTGCTTTGAATCATTTTAAATGAAGCCCTTTTGTGAAGTTCATTCTGAGGTACGTGCAACTGATACTTTCATTGCGCGGTCTCGCGCAACAGAGATTGATTTTGTGGACACGCGCAACATATACTGGCTGTGTGGTTCTGCGCAACTACCATGAAAATTACCTCTCTCTTCTTCTTTTCGAAATTTCTTCTCTTCTTTTTTACCTTTACTTGCTTGATTCCTTTCACCATTTTTATGCCTCAGCACTCACCTCAGCAGAAAGGATGTTCTTTCTTTCTCTTCGTTCTTGTAGTCTACCACTCCGAGAAGGGACGGAATTCTGGCAAGAACCTTATTACCCCAGCCGTTTTGTTCACCAATTTGGTTACGATCAAACCGTACCAAAAGATTGCGGACTAGTCACCCGAAAGATGCGGTGTTACAGCACGGGCCCTCTCAACTGGGCCATGATATGGAAGCAACTTTTGAATGTCCATGTTGATTCATCCTTTATAATTCCTAGTTGCGAGCGTATAGTTCATACCTCATACAACTGGATGCGATGGTGGGATCATCAGTCATATCTGGTCGCCAAATGTTTACCCGTGGATTCTTCTATCTTTCTTCATCCACCTAGGTTGAAAGGCAAGCTAGAGAGCGGGATTAGCTTTATCCCAGAGAAGAGTCACGCATCACATAGCGGAGAAATTTGTAGAAAAATATCACTAGAAGAACCCATCCATGAGATAAAACCCATTAATACTTTAGATGGGTGGTTCTCTCATGGGGTCCTAAGAGAATTTGAGCAAGCTCCTCGTGACTCCACGTATCGAGCTACGGATAATACTGAAGGTACATCTTCTCCTCTTCCAGCAGAGACTGTAGTGGTTCAAGACGAACCAACTTATGATGCTCCGGCACCTCTTTTACAACCCACTCGCCCTAGTTCATCATCTCCGACGACTAGATCAAAGGCGCATTCACAAGCTTTGCCTTCTCCACATGTCTCTCACGTAAGAACAGGACAAGTGCCTGTCTCTCCTTTAATCAAAGATCCCGTGCTAGAGATCAGTTAAGCTGCTTCCTCCAAAGGAAGGCAAATTGCTACTGCAGGCATTGACGAGGAATCCTGGAGAACGAAAGCTCAGCCTCATCATCAGAGAATATTGCTTCTTCTCAGCATGAAGATGATGAAAATGGTGAAAGCAGTAAAGATACAGATGATGATTTTGAAGAAGGAGAAGTTGATATTGACGGAGAAGAGGAAGCAATTGCAGAAGACACTAAAGCAGAACACCCTGCAACCTCTGAAGCTCTCCTTAGCGCTAGAATTTCTGCCAAATCTCCTATAGCTTCTATTGATATCTCTTTATACTTTCTCCCTTTGTGTTATAGGAACCCCTCCTCGCAGCGGGGCAGCCAGTTCTGACTCGGTGGCCACTACATCTGAGCTCTCATCTTTTGTAAAAATCCCCACTCACAAGATGCTCTTCATGAGGAATTCTTTATCAGCAATAATCCATATCTTTAAAGATCCTGAACAATGGTCGAACTTGGATCTTGCTATTGAGATCTTGGAGAGTTCTGCAAGGATGGCCAGAATTAACATATCTTCTTTGCAAGATTCTCTTTTCAAATTCTGTGATTCAGTAATTTCTTTGGCGTCAGCAGAAAATGTTGCAATTCCACCCAAAATCTTGGAATATGGGCAGCGATTGGATACGTCACAAGAACAAGCTTCTTTGATTACTTCTTCTATTTCTAAGCTCGTCGAGCAAGAATACTCAATCCTTCAGGAACAATTAAAGGTTTATACTGATGAAAGAGTGATATTCAAGACTGCATTACTGCTCTGAAAGAAGAAATCTCTCAGCTGGAGTTGAAGAATCATGAGAAGGAATCATCCATCTAGGATATTGAGGAGAAGATGAGAACTAATATTCAATCTGTTAATGCAGAACATTTCATGCTGCTACAGAGTAGAGAAGTGATTACATCTTTGGAGAGTAAGCTAGCCGACCTTCCTGATCAGGCAAAGATTATTCTTGAAGAAAAATCAAAGCATGATGCAGCTCAAACACAACTAAAAGAAGATTTGCGAAGATATATGGAGGCATTGGGAATGGCAGAGGAACTTTAAGCATGTATTTTCTGTTCATATATTTTTTGAACAAGTAACTGATTTGATTTTTGAGAGATATATTTATGACAGCATTTTGAGATATTCCCTTTTTTGCTGAAGTATTACCATATCTCATACTATCGTAATCATATTTGTTTGTTCATACTATCATACCGCATATCGTTGCGATTGTATTTATAATGGAGAATTTTAACCTTTTATGCATGTTAGTACGGGATTTCCTATGTGGCTATTTAAGTTGGCGGTACTATATTTCAATTTAGTCAGTCACACACAGTTTAAGCTCATGAGTAGTGGAGCACACATACAGTTTAAGCTCTTGAGTAGTTGGAGCAACTTAGACTCATGCAAGAGTCGGGTCTCACGTGATGGTCTCTGTAACTCTTAGGAGTTCACTGAACTTCTCACTGCCTAGGGAGTTCACAAACCGCGATCCATCAGAGGGGCCCAGTGAAGCTACCGGGGTGGTGAACTCGGTTGGTTTTACGCACAGGGTTGGCTGTGGTAACTCTCTAGAGTTCACAGAGCTCGTAAGGCTACCTTTAGGGTACCAAATCCATGGTTGCCAGTCCATCGATGAGTAGGTTTAAGGCCTTCCTCATGAGTTAGTACCGGAATCGAACCACAAATCTAGGTGGTCTTACACATGGTTGGCATGCTGCTCACACTGCGGCCCTTATTTCCTTCATTTGCAAGATCGAGCCCATTCACGGGAGGGCATTTTCCTCCGTTCCCCGTGACGCTGCCAGGAAACTATACAAACGACATGGGAGTTACGCGTGACTAGCCATTTACTTTTTAGCCTTTTAGGCATATTAGTTGTAGGCTTCATCAGCTGCCCGCATGGGTGGGTACGATAGCCTTCACGGGCTTTTTAGGGACACTGACTTCTCGTTCGCTTGCCCGAATGGTGAAAATGATAGGACTTATGCGTAGCTGGCCAGCTCTTTTTGATCGATCCTTCCAGGGCTTGATCCTTTTAGAGCTTTTAGCCCTTCTTTTAGAGCATAATAAATTTTGATTTGACTCTTGGCTCTTCTATAATTTTTATCTTTTCTTTTTAGGATTTTGGCCCTTTTAGGATTTAGCTTAGCTAGACTGCCTTGAATGATTGTAGGCTTTATGAGTTGCCCTCGTGCCTTGTAAGGAAAATAATAATTATGATCATCGTTATCGCCAAGATGATAAATGTGTCTGACTGAGATTGATATCTTCAAGAAGATTTTCATGATGATACCCGCCAAACTTTGCCACTTGCAAGACTCATTTGGTGATGGTGATGATTGCTTTCATTCAAAATTCTTGCTAAATGTAGTCAATATGCTCATGAATTTCTTCTTTATAGATTCTCTTAACATATGGACATGATCTCATTCCTTCTTGCCCCCTTTTGATATAGAATCATTATGTTGATAATATTCTGGATCAAAATCAGTAACTTCTTCTTAGGGGTAATATCTTTTGATGAAGTGAGCATTGATCGGTATACTGATACCTTTCCCATCTTGATCGGCGATTCTATATGCTCCATTGGAATAGACTTCATTTATTACATACGGTCGGTCCCATTTAGGCTCGAATTTTCCCCCTGTTCGGCGTGTGACCACTATAGGTCTTTTCAACATTAACACCATATCTCCTTTTTTGAAAGAGCGATATTTAACTTATTTATCGAAGGCAGCCGATATCCTAGCTTGATATGATTGTAATCACTGTTGGACAGCCAGACGTCCCTCATCAAGCAGATCCAACTCTTTCAGCCTTATTTTAGCATTTTCATCATCTTTTATGGACTAATGTACTGCTATTCTGAGCGATGCCACTTGTATTTCGATTGGGATAACTGCCTCCACGCCATATATTAAGGAATACGGTGTTGCCCCCGTTGCTGTGTGCTGAGTAGTCCTGTATGCCCATAACGCTTCTTGTAACTTTTCATCCCAATCACGCCTGTTGCCAATAACCGTCTTCTTTAGTATTTTGATGATTATTTTATTAAACGCCTCTGCTAGCCCATTGGCCGGTGGATAGTAAGGTGTAGAAAATGAGTGATGAATGTCGAATTTCTAGCACAGCTTTTCTATGCCTCTATTTTTGAAGGGAGTGCCATTATCAGTAACAATTTTCTTTGGAATACAATGACGGTATATTATGGCGTGCCGGATGAAATTGACCACGTCCTTTTCTTTAATATTACGTAAAGCGACTGCTTCAGTCCATTTGGAGAAATAATCCGTTGCTGCCAGGATATATTGCTTTCCTCTGGACGAAGGTGGGTTTATAGGACCAATTACATCAAGTCCCCAACCGGAGAAGGGCCAAGAGGCAATAGACTGGTGCAAGTCTTATGGGGGGACATGTATAACGTCTCCATGAATCTGGCATTCGTGGCACTATTTTGCATAATCTATAGCATCTTTGAACATGGTGGGCCAATAATAACCCATCCGATGTATTCTGTGGAATAAATTTCGACCCGCCTGATGTGCCCCACATTTACCAGAGTGTGCCTCCCGCAATACTTGCCTGGCTTCTTGCTCGTCTAGACAGCGTAACAACATTCCATTATAAGATTTCCAATATAATACTTCACCGCATATGATGAATCTGACCGACCGCTGTTTGATTTGCTGCTTTGTTGCCTAATCCTCTGGCAAGATATCGAATCTGAGGTAATCAATAAAAGGTTGACGCCAATCATCTGTCGTTATTTCTAGGCATGATATAGGAAGCGTTTCAACTGTTTCTTCTATGATTTCTGAAGATGGTAAGAATTTCTTTCTTCTATAGTTATTTGAAGAGGACTCCTATTAGGACAGGACAGGGTGGCTGCTAGGCTAGCCAAAACGTCTGCTTTTACATTTTCAGATTGCGGTATATGCTTAATTTCTACATGGCAGGACCATTCTAATAATTTTCGCTCCTTTTGACAATAGGGCAAGAGTTCTTGCTTTCTTACTTTGAACTCGGTTGTCAATTGATTTATAATTAATTTGGAGTCTCCAAAGATATGCAACATTCTTATTTTCATCTGCTGAGCTATTTCTATCCCAATGATGAAGGCTTTATACTCAGCCTCATTGTTTGTGCATGCGGTACTGATTGTGAAAGAGTATGGTAACAAGTCACTTTGAGGAGTAATGAATATCACCCCTGCCCCCGCTCCTGATGCTCGTGCAGCGCCGTTGAAGTACATCTTCCACGGGCTTTGTGCTTCATCCAGCATAACGTGCTCATCTGGAAAGTCATCAGTGATAGCTTCACAATCTGTCACGGGGTGTGCTGCAAGGAAATCCACCACTGCCTGTCCTTTCACTGCTTTAGCCAGTTTATAAGTAATGGTGTATTCTACAAGCAACAACATCCATTTAGCCAGTCTCCCTGACAACATTGGCCTTGTCATTAAAAACTTAATCGGGTCTGCTCTTGAGATTAGAGTTATGTCATGAGAGAGACAATAATGCCTTAACTTTTGGACCGTAAATATTAATGCCAGACACTCCTTCTCGATCGGAGAATAATTGCATTCGGCTCCCATCAATGTACGACTTAAGTAATAAAGAGCGGCTTCCTTCCCAGCTTCATTTACTTGAGCCAGCAAAGCACCTAAGGAATTTTCGGCCACAGATATGTATAAAATAAGTGGTTTTCCTTTCATCGGGGTCGTTAACACCGGTGGTTGCTTCAATAATCTCTTTATCGAGTCGAATGCATTCTGACAAGCTTGATCCCATACGAAGTCTGCGTCCTTTTTCATCAGATGTGAGAATGGCTGGCACCTTCCTGCCAGATTTGAAATAAAATGACGGATGTACGCCAGTTTTCCCTACAAACTTTTCAATTCCTTCAAGGTCATCGGTGGCTGCATATTTTGAATAGCTTTGACTTTCTCTGGATCGATTTCGATACCCCTGTGCCGTACGATGAAACCAAGGAATTTTCTCGAAGATACCCCAAACGCACATTTGGCTGGATTCATCTTTAATTGTTTCCTTCATAATCGACAGAAAACTTATTCTAAATGTTTGCGATGCTCCTAGTGATCTCCCGATCTAACCACCAAGTCGTCGACGTAACACTCGACATGTTTATGCATCATGTCTTGAAATATATTTTGCATTGCTCTTTGGTATGTTGACCCAGCATTTTTTAGACCGAACGGCATGACCTTATAGCAATAAATTCCTAGCGTCATTCTGAATGCTGTTGCTTCCTCATCTTCAGGTGCCATTCTAATCTGGTTGTACCTTACATAGCCATCCATGAAAGACATGACAACATATTGAGTTGTACTATCAATCAATAGCTCTGTTATTAGAAGAGAAAAATCATCCTTCGGACAGGCTTCATTCAAATCTCTGAAATCAATGCACACTCTGATTTGTCCATTTTTCTTTTTTACCGGGACAATGTTTGATATCCACTTGGGATACTTTACTTCTTGAACGAACCCGACTTTGATCAACTTGCTGACCTCTTCTTTGATTAGTGGAATTGAGTCTGGATGAAATTGCCTTTGTGCCTGTTTAACCAGCCTTTTCTCTCTGGAGATATTTAATCGGTGCATTGCTACAGAGGGTTCCAAACCTGGCATCTCTGCGTACGTCCAGGCGAATACATCTTTATTTTCTTGGAGCAGTTGGAAATATTTCCCAGACTCTTGCTCAGAGAGGCTGCTACTGATAAATGTATTCTGAGGTTGTTCTTCTGTACCCAAGTTTATTTCTCGTAGGCTGTCTATCGTCGGTTGCCCCCCATCCTCCATCTATTTCGGAGCTGTCTCAGGATACTTGACCATCTCGGGCTCTTCTTCCGGTGCTTGCGTGACCATAATCATATTCACTGACACCTCTGCTCCTAACCCTTAAAATTTTCTTCGCTTTTCCTGCTCAACCCCAAGAGGGATTTAAATTCTCTTCCCATGATTTAGTCCGGTGGGTTTGTTACAATCAAAACCCATGCTTCTCATGATTTGCTTGCTCACTGAACTGTACTTTTCTAGATTTTGCGATGTCAGCTTACCGCGGTATGCATTGTTCGCGCTTTCCTTTCTTGGTTTCGTCTTTACTGCAGTTTTGAACTCTATCGGCTCAGGATGTTTGGCACTAGCCTTGACTTGAAATCTTCGTGGGGTAGTTAAAAATGGCCTACACCTTTCAGCATTGGGTAATGGCATCGTATAATTAGATTGCAGAATTCTTAACTGCTCTGGCGATAATAGTGTTAATGGTAGCTACCCAGGTTGTCTCAGGTGCTTTGGTACAAAATAGAACTTCTTCCTTAATTCCGCCATACCAGAAGATTCTACCCTTTCTTCTCGAGTCTTGTCTATTTGAGCGTCTTTCGAGACTTTTCTTTCATTACTATGTCTCACCTCCTCACAGAACCCTTTGTAATAACTGGCATCTGCAAAGAAAGATTCTGCTTTCGTATATGGTTTTGCATTAGCCATCACCTTACATTGTAATCCGTCCTTGCAATACTTGAAGTATTGATGCAAAGTAGAAGGTATGATACCATACTGATGTATCCATGGTCTTCCCAGAAGGAGATTGTACGTCGTTATGGCATTTATAACATGACATACGACATCAGTACTTAATTCTCCCACTTCCAGCGTTACTGTAATTTTACCCAGCGCACGCTGCCCATCTTGATTGAAGCCCTGTATCATCATTCCACTGGGGCACAGATCAGAACGGTGGTAGCCCAAATTTCCTACCATTGAAAGTGGTAAAAGGTTTACTGCAGACCCATTATCTATCATGATCCGTTTCACCCTTGCCCCACAGACATGACCTTCTATCATAAGGGGCCTGTTATGTTCTGTTTCACTAATCAAATCATCGTCAGAGAATGAGATGACTGGCAGACAATCTTCTTGTTCACCATGTCTTTCTTGCTTCATTTCTGTCAGCAGAGTTTCTCTAACATTGCGATTAGATAATTCCTATATTACACTCTGTCGAAAATCTTCTGATAATTTGAGCGCGTCGTAGATGCTTAAACGTGCCGGTATCCCTTTCAAATGGCTAACTACGTCGTAGGCCACTTTCGTCGTTTCGCCCCCGTCCTCTTTCCACTCGTCATTATTCTGTTCAATGATGATTTCTTTCCTTACAATCCCCATTTTCTGCTTTACGGGACTTGCCATCTTCTTCCCTGAGCGCAATGTAAGCATTGCCATATTCTTTGCCGACTTCTGACTTTCTTTCTTTCCCATCTCTCGAGCTTTTTCTTGGGCCGTGAACATGTTTACTGTTGCTCTTGTATTCCTTTTCTTTCCTTCACTAGTTATTATTTTACCCTTCTCTATCATCTGCTGTATGATGCATTTTAGCGTATAGCAATTCTCCGTCGGGTGTCCGACTAGGCGATGATATCGACAAAAATCTCTTTCCTTGGTTTTTGTCACATCTTCCGGGCATTTGGGTTCTGGCAATTCTATGGTGCCGGCCTTTAGCAATTCTTTCATCATAGGAACCACATCTTCCTTGTCGAAGTCGAACCCTTCGTGAGAGTCGAGCATCCTGAATCTTTTTCTATTGTAATTATACTTTGACTGATTCCATCCTCCTTTCTGACCCAGCCTCCTGTCTTTTGAATCCTTCGTGTCCTTACTTTTTTATCACGATCGACGGTATTCACAGTCGTCAGACCGGATGTCCTTCTAACAGTCTCGTGATGAAAAGCTAGCATTTTGCACGTCATTAATTCCAACGCGTGAACTTTGGTGGCCAGGTCACGGAATGTTCAAATATCGGCACTGGTGAGTCCAAATGTGATTCCTGTTTCCATAGAGTTCAAACACCTTTTTACCTATTCCGTTTCCTCTGGCAACTGTCTACATGAAGCTCCTAGTGTTTTCCATCTGTCGATGAACTTTTCCACCGGCTCTCCTTCTCGTTGTCGTATAGATGCCAACTCCGTAATGCTAATATCGCGTTCTGACGAGAAGAAATTTGACATAAAAGCATCTTGCATTTGTTCCCAAGTCCGCATCGATCCAGGAGTCAGGCTGGAATACCACCGAAATGCTTTATGGGTTAGCGATGACCCGAACAGTCTCAGGCAGTATTATGGTACCATGGAAAAATTCCCCATACTGGTAATGAAATGCATCGGGTGTTCTTCCGGTGATCCTTCCCCATTAAATTTCTGAAAGTCTGGATGCTTGAAGTTGGCCGGAAATGGAACGTCTTCCACTTCTCTTGGATACGGTGTTCGGTATCTAAAACGGCCAGTATTTTCCCGATCCCTTTTTGTCCTCACAGTTTCTTCAACGACCTGTCTTATGTCATCATGTGTTATGGCTCTCGTTACTGGAACAGACTCTCGCGATCCAATTCCTCGTGGATGAGGACCCTCCTGTTGGCTTCCTTACCCATTTGTTGCCCCCATCATCGGTGGAGCCGCTATTTAGGCTACATTATGCGCCAAAGTAGCTAAAGCTTCCCTTAGGTTCCGGCACTCCTCCATTAACGCTCTTTGTGCTTCGGCCATCTGGTTGACACGATCTTCTATCGTTGGCATGTTCTCTCGATGCGTCTCGACCATATTACCGTGGCTTCTTTACTGCTTGCCGAAGATGTTGTTGGGGTAAAATGAGAGTATGTTGATGCAGCGGGGCTTGTGAAGAGGGGAAAGATCGGAGTTCTATTCGACTTCTGCTTGATTTCTGCATTGCTGATTGATCGGGGTGACACAGTCTTTGGAAAACTCACCTCGGCTGACACGGGCATTGGTGAACTTATTAACGGCGCCTTGCCTTTCTACTCTTTTGTCCACTTGCTCCTTGGAGCGACCAGTGCTGGAAAATCGTGCGACGCGAACTGTGGACCTGTCTGCTCGGGGTATATCCCAGGAGGAGCGAGCTCAGGGTTCTTCCTAACTGTACTGCGCGTTATCGGCCCTCTGGTCTTTGGCAAAGATGGGTTCACTTTATGGTTCCTCATGTTCCTTTCTTTCGTCTTGCGTGACAGGACCATGGTCCAGTCTCCATCACTTTCTCGCGATTGGGGTGAAATGGATATGACTCCAGCTGTCATTCGAGTCACTGCATTCTCTCCAGTGAGACGCAGACTCCTACGCTTTGGGGCGCCAGTTGGCGCGTATTCCACTATGAATCCTGTAGGGGTGAAGTGGAAATTCACTTTTCTCGTAAAGTTAGCCATCAGATGTATGCTGCAATCGAACCTAAGTACCTTCGATAATGAAACACACGTGAAGTTAGTATATGAAGGGTCAATTATGAACAATCTTAGAGATGAAGGGGAGGATGTTCCCACTGAGAGTCGCCATTTTTGCATCTGGAAGACGCCAAAAGGTGACAGTCGCTTTTACACTTTTTCCAAATGTTAATGTTAAGTAAGATAATAAAGAGTCCCCAACAGAGTCGCCATTTTATTTTAACAAGAAAACAAATGTGTTTCTATTCTCGGGGAATCATCTTAATCGTAATAGAGAAAAAGTGCAAAGACGATCGTCACATTTTATTAATTCCAAGTTCATTTACATCCTTTAATCTCCCTTGATTCTAAGATACATTCATTTAAATATGCATAAACATTAAAACATTAAGTTCAAATAGTAAATTTGGCAGCATTTCAATCTTCTCCAAGGACTTAGGAGGAATTGTGGATTGAATCAATTCTTCTTTAGGGAAATAAAGATTTCCACAGCATTCCGGCGCTATTTCGATCATCTCCTAAGGCTTAGGAGGAATGTACACTTCAGCGGATTATTCCCCTTTTTACTTGAACAGAAGGACTTGAACAACGGATTATTCCAGCAGCATGTCGACACCTAAGCGTTATAGACTGCAGAGCAGTCGGTTTGCGTGGTCCTGCGCAAAAGCCCTCTGGGCTGCCGCCCATACCTTCAATCTCCTTGCTCCGCCTTTTCTTCTCTTCTTGCTTTACTTGCTCTCCGTCACCTTCAATCAATCCTTAATCAAGGAAGGAACGGGGTATTTATAGGCACTCACACATGCGAAAACCCCATCCTTAGCAATGTGGGACAAAACAAACCATACTTATCTTGCCAGTATCAACGCAGTGTGATGTTATTTGCACGGTTCCGTGCAAAGTATATCGTTTGCGCCGTCCCTCACAAAGTATATGTCTTGCGCGGTTCCACGCAAAGACTACATCTTGCACAAACTCCTTTATGGCTTTTTTCTTCCAACTCTCTTTCTCAATCTGTCAATCTTCATTTGTTTCCATTTCTTCTCTTATTTTTACTCCTCAACAGCAACTGATAGGAGACTCTTCTCTTACCTTTGGTCTTCTTCTCTGCTCTGCTCTTCTTAAAAAATCTTCAATTACCCTTAATGAAGGAGGGGAAGGGGTATTTATAGACCCTCGCATGTGTGAAAATTCTAATCTTAGCGATGTGGGACAAATCTTTTAGTGCATTAGATCACTCTGCAAAGGACCATTTCTACAGTACATTTCGGGGTCCCGCACAACTGATATTTCCATTGCGCGGACCCACGCAAGGCATACTGATTGTGCGGTGCCGCGCAATTGACATTGGTTGCGCGGTCCTGCGCCAAACCTTTCAAAGCTATTTTTTCTTCTTCTTTCCAAGAGTTCTTTTTATCTCCTTATCTCTTCTTGCTTCATCATTTTTTTATGCCTCAACAGATGCCCCCTCGATCCTTCTTTGATAAGTTTATGAAATCAAATGAAGGATTGATCTTTTTTCACCTAAAGATCTTAATCAAATCGCAACTGAAGGATAACTGGATGATCACACTCGCATGGCAGACCAGATGATCATACTTGACCGGAAGATTAAATGATCACGTTCAATCAGAAGATTGGAACGATCACATTTGAATGGAAGGCTTACATGATTGCATCCAATCAAAAGTCTTAGATGATGGCACTCGAACAAAAGATTTGAAGGAGGGTGCTTGAACGAAGATTGAAATACACCCAGCTAGCAGTGTTGAGTAGATGTTTCACTAGAGAGGATAAAATTCTCTTTCCATTGAAGCACGTCTCTGCAACAGCTGCGACGACTTCGTCCTTGAGCGATTTGATCAGAGAACTTGCTTCCAACATCGCTACAGCTACAACGGCTTCTTTGATCAACTCCGACGATTCTTTCTTTGAATTCACAACAACTTTTCAATTGTCTCCTTATGATCTGCATAATCCAAGCTTTCGAACGATAGTCTTTCCTGCCAATTTTATCGAAATTAGTAACTCAAGGCTTCACAATTTTCAATTTAGCTTTTATGAAGCATTGATAATTATTTAAAGAAATTGAAAGCTTCTTCTCTATTTAGATTGATTGCAATTATCCGCTCTGTCATCATGTTTTGTGTTGTATTCTTTGCTCATTAAATCGCACTCCTAGATATGTCATCACTAACTTCATTTCTTCATGGACTTTTCCTTTAATCTTCTCTGATTCTTGTCTTCATCAGGTCTGGTACTTGGAGTCATGTGATATCATTATTTGAAGGCATAGACCTTCCCCCTTTCCCCAATCAATGTCACATAAAGACTCCTTTTAGAAGATAATACTTCCAAAATAAATCTTGCTAATACCCCTGCAGGATGAATATTCTTTGTTGATTTGAACCTGATATAAAAGAAACCCATTTTCACATCTTGTCTTATTTAATATTTAAAATGTTCATCGAGCAATTACACATTTGAGCATATCTAGAGTGAAATATGTATTTGCTACATTGTTAAATATTACTCAGTTTCTGCTTTGCACATTTGAGCATACATATAAAGTGAAATATGAAATTACTGTATTTTGAATGTTGCACATAATTTAACATGATATTCAATAAAAACTAATTATAAAACAGCAACATCTTATGCTTATTAGTATGGGATTTCTTATATGACGATTTTATTTATATTTTATTGGTGGCGCTGGGTTTCAATTCAGTCAGTTGGACACACAGTTTAAGCTCTTGAGTAGTGGAGCCGGGTCTCATGTGATGGCCTCTGTACTCTTAGGAGTTCGCTGGACTTCTCACTGCCTATGGAGTTCATAAACCGCGATCCATTAGAGGGGCCCAGTGAAGCTACCGGGGCAGTGAACTCAGTTCATTTTACGCATAGGGTTGGCCACGGTAACTCTCTAGAGTTCATAAAGCTCGCAAGGCTACCTTTGGGGTACCAAATCCATGGTTGTCAGTCCATTTATGAGTAGGTTTAAGCCCTTCCTCATGAGTTAGTACCGGAATTGAACCACAAATCTTGGGGGTCTTATGCATGGTTGACCTATCTAAAGCTCACACTGCAACCCTCATTTTCTTCATCTGTAAGGTCAGGCCCATTCACAGGAGGGCATTATCCTCCATTCCTCGTGACACTGCCGGAAAGTCATACAGACGGCATGGGGGTTACGCTGACTGGCCATTTGAGGACTTTTAGCCCTTAGGCTTTTGGTCGACTTTTATCCCTTAGGCTTTTGGTCATTGGCTCCGTCAGCTGCCTGCATAGGTATGCGTACAATGACCTTCACGGGCTTTTTAGGGCCACTGTCTTCTCACCGCTGCCCGAATGACGATTTTGATAGGTCTCATGCGCAGCGGGCCATTGGCTTGACTAGGCTGCCTTAAATGATTATAGGTCTTATGCATAGCTGGTCCCTTTTAAGATTTGGTCCTTTTAGGACTTGGCCTTTTTAGGTCTTAGAGACTTGGTCCTTTTAGGACTTGGCCCCTTTTCTCTTTTTTTTTTCGGGACTTGGCTAAACTGCCTTTTTATGATAAGCAACCATCGCTGTCACTAATTTTATATGCAATTGGCTATATGATTTATTCTACTGTCAAGAGATGGTTGATCAATAATTGACATTTCGCTGCTGCTGATAATGTCATAAGGACTTTTGTATCATGTTTAAAATAATGTATCGGCTCAGTGATGATGGCAACTTTGATAAGCGATTGATCGGCGACAGCGATAGTTGCTCTCTTTTTATTTTATAGTCATTGATACCTGGTGAGATAGAAATCTTTGGCGTCGGTGATGATCATCAATGCTTGATAGCAATCGTTATCGCTTGATAGCGATCATCAACAGTTTTCATGTGGCGATGACTTAATATGTTGTCTTAAAATACCTTGGAAGACGATGATAGGTATTTCCAACTGAAATTGACACACCATGACTTCTGCCAATGTCTTCAATTATACCCATCTATTTATTTATATCATTTTTTTTGTATTGTTCGCAATATACTAACTTGATGGTGATATCAATTTTAGGCAAAATTTTGTAGAGCTCGCTTGATGTTGCTCATCTTCCTTATCTTTTTTTTTTAATGATAATATTTGTTATCATATGATCTTCATATGCTCGCGAACTTCTTCCTTATTCATTCTATTCATTTTTCCCCCTTTTGATACAAAATCATTATTCTGATAATTTTCTGGAGCAAAATCAACAAATATACTTATGGACGATATCTCTTAAGGAAGCGAGCATTAACTGGTATACTGATTCCTTGCCCATCTTGATCCACAACTCGATATGCTCCATTGGAATATACTTCTTTTATTATGTAAGGGTCATCCCATTTGGGTTCAAACTTGCCTCCTTTCTGATAGGTGACTACAATTGGTCTTTTCAACATCAACACCACATCCCCCCCTTTGAAAGAGTGATATTTGACTCGTTTGTCAAAGGCGGTAGATATCCTTGCCTGATATGATTACAATCGCTGCTGTGCGGCTAGGAGTTTCTCATCAAGCAAATCCAATTCCTTCAACCTTATCTTCGCTTCTCATCCTCTGTTATAGACTGATGCACCGCCACCCTGAGCGATGCTACTTGTTTTTCAATCAGGATGACTGCCTCAATGCCGTAGACCAGTGAATACGGTGTTGCTCTTGTTGTTGTGCGATGAGTAGTTCTGTATGCCCATAATGCTTTTTGTAATTTGTCGTCCCAATCGTGTTTGTTTCCTGTCACTGTCTTTTTTAGTATTTTGATTATCATTTTATTAAACGCCTCTGCTAGTCCATTGGCCGGTGGATAGTAAGGAGTTGAAAACGAATGCTGAATGCTGAACTTTTGACTTAACTTTTCCATGTCCCTATTTTTGAAGGGAGTACCATTATCTGTGACGATTTTCTTTGGGATACCATGTCGATATATTATAGTGTGGCGGATGAAATTAACCACTTCTTTGTCTTTAACCTTACGCAAAGCAACTGCTTCAATCCACTTGGAGAAATAATCGGTTGCTGCCAGAATATACTACTTTCCTTTGGATGAAAGCAGATTTATAGGACCAATTACGTCAAGTCCCCAAGCAGAGAAGGGCCAAGAGGCAATAGACTGGTGCAAGTCTTTTGGGGGAACATGTATAACATCTCCATGAATCTGGCATTTGTGGCACCGCTTCGCATAATCTATCGCGTCTTTGAACATGGTGGCTAAATAATATCTCATTCTATGTACTCGATGAAATAAATTTCGACCAGCTTGATGTGCCCCACATTCTCTAAAGTGAGCTTCTCGTAACACCTGACCTACTTCTTTCTCACCTAAGCAACGTAACAACACTCAATTGTAAGATTTTTTATATATTGCTTCACTGCATATGATGAATCTATTTGACCGTTGTCTGATTTGCTGCCTCCGTGCAGATTCTTCTTGTAGGATGTTAAATTTGAGATAATCTATGAAAGACTGACACCAATCATCTATTGTAATCTCCAGGCATGATACAGGAAGAGCTTCAGTAACTTCTTCAACAACCTCTGCTAATGGTAAAAATCTTCTTTCCTCTATAGTCACTTGAAGAGGGCTTCGATTAGGGAAAAATAGAGGTGCTGCCAAACTAGCCAAGGCATCAGCTTTTGCGTTCTCTGACTAGGGGATATGTTTGATTTCAACATAGGAAAACTATTCCAACAACTGTTGTGCCTTCCGACAGTATGGCAAAAGTTCCTGCTTTCTTATTTCGAATTCAGTTGTCATTTGATTTATAATCAATTTAGAATCCCCGAAAATATGTAGTGTTCTTATCTCCATTTCTTTAGCCATCTCCATTCCAATGATCAGGGCTCTATACTCAGCCTCATTGTTCGTACATGCAACATATAATGTAAAGGATTAAGGTAGTAAATCACCTTAGGGAGTAATGAATATCACTCCTGCCCCCGCTCTTGATATTCGAGAAGTGCCATCAAAATACATCTACCACGGATTCTGTGATTCAGTCAGCATAACTTGCTCATCCGGAAAGTCATCACTGATGGCTTCGGACTCTACTACAGGGTATGCTGCTAAGAAATCCGCCACCGCCTGCCCCTTTACTGCTTTTTCCGGTTCATATGTAATAGCATATTCCGATAGTAACAACATCCATTTAGCCAACTGTTGAGGCATAAAAAATGGTGAAGGAATCAAGCAAGGAAAGGTAAAGAGATAAGAAGAACTTTCAGAAAGAAGAACAAAGAGATAGCTTTCATGAGAGTGCGCAGGTCCGTGCAGCCATTATCGGTTGCGCGGTTCTGTGCAATCAATCTCAGTTGCGCAGGTCTGCGCAATGAAAGTATCAGTTGCGCGGGACCACGGAATGTACTGCACAAAGGGATTCATTTAGAATGACCTAAAGCACTGAAAAATAGTCCCACATCGCTAAGATTAGAATTTTCACACATGCGAGGGTCTATAAATACGGGTAATTGAAGATTTTCAAGAGGAGTAGAGTGGAGAAGAAGATAGAAGGTAGAAGAGAGTCTCCTGGAAGTTGTACAGGACCGCGCAACCGATATCGTGAAATCCAAAAGTCGTCATGCTGCTGAAGTTCATGGGCTAGGCTTCCTTTCTTCGGGCTTTCTCCTCTTCATGGGTTCAAAGGAGAAAGATCAGTCGATCTAATCGACATTCCTCCTAAGTCCGAGAAGATGGTTGAAATAGGCGCTGTTATGCTGCTAAAATCTTTATTTCATTAAAGACCCGTCGATCGGAACGACATTCCTCCTAAGTCTTAGGAGATGATCGAATCAGGCGCCGGAAGGCTATCGAAATGAACTTTTGATGCTTGAAGCACAAGTCCTTCATTTCTAAATGATTTATCTTAGAATCAAGGGCTGTAAAGAGGATGTAAATGAACTCAATATCAATAAAATGTGATGAATGTTCATAGTGCTCTTTCTCTGTTATATTTAAATACGACAATCACCCCAAATTAAATGCATTTGTTTCTTTGTCGAAACAAAATAGGTCCGCGCAATGAAAGTATCAGTTGCGCGGGACCTCAGAATGTACTGCACAAAGGGATTCGTTCAGAATGACCTAAAGTACTGAAAAATAGTCCCACATCGCTAAGATCAGGATTTTCACACGTGGGAGGGTCTATAAATACCCCTTCCCCTCCTTCATTACGGGTAAATGAAGATTTTCATGAGTGGAGCGGAGCAGAAGACAGAAGGTAGAAGAGAGTCACCTGGAAGTTGCACAGGACCGCGCAACCGATATCGATTGTGCGGGTCCTCACAACCAGGCTGCCCTGCAGTTTGTGAACTCCAAAAGCCGTCATGCTGCTGAAGTTCGTAGGCTAGGTTTCCTTTCTTCGGGCTTTCTCCTCTTCATGGGTTCAAAGGAGAAAGATCAGTCGATCTAATCAACATTCCTCCTAAGTCTGAGAAGATGGTTGAAATAGGCGCTGTTATGCTGCTGAAATCTTTATTTCATTAAAGACCCCTCGATCGGAACAACATTCCTCCTAAGTCTTAGGAGATGATCGAATCAGGCGTCGAAAGGCTCTCAAAATGAACTTTTGATGCTTGAAGCACAAGTCCTTCATTTCTAAATGATTTATCTTAGAATCAAGGGCTGTAAAGAGGATGTAAATGAACTCAGTATCAATAAAATGTGATGAATGTTCATAGTGTTCATTCTCTGTTATGTTCAAATAAGACAATCACCCCAAATCAAATGCATTTGTTTCTTTGTCGAAATAAAATAGGTCCGCGCAATGAAAGTATCAGTTGCACGGGACCTCGGAATGTACTGCACAAAGGGATTCGTTCAGAATGACCTAAAGTACTGAAAAATAGTCCCACATCGCTAAGATTAGGATTTTCACATGTGCGAGGGTCTATAAATACCCCTTCCCCTCCTTCATTACGGGTAATTGAAGATTTTTAAGAGGAGTGAAGCGGAGCAGAAGACAGAAGGTAGAAGAGAGTCTCCTGGAAGTTGCGCAGGACCGTGCAACCAATATCGATTGTGAGGGTCTGCGCAACCAGACTGCCCTACAGTCTGTGAAGTCCAAAAGCCGTCATGCTACTGAAGTTCGTGGGCTAGGCTTCCTTTCTCTGGGCTTTCTCCTCTTCATGGGTTCAAAGGAGAAAGATCAGTCGATCTAATCGACATTCCTCCTAAGTCTGAGAAGATGGTTGAAATAGGCGCTGTTATGCTGCTGAAATCTTTATTTCATTAAAGACCCGTCGATCGGAACGACATTCCTCCTAAGTCTTAGGAGATGATCGAATCAGGCGCCGGAAGGCTGTCGAAATGAACTTTTGATGCTTGAAGCACAAGTCCTTCATTTCTAAATGATTTATCTTAGAATCAAGGGCTGTAAAGAGGATGTAAATGAACTCAGTATCAATAAAATGTGATGAATGTTCATAGTGTTCATTCTCTGTTATGTTCAAATAAGACAATCACCACAAATCAAATGCATTTGTTTCTTTGTCGAAACAAAATAGGTCCGCGCAATGAAAGTATCAGTTGTGCGGGACCTCGGAATGTACTGCACAAAGGGATTCGTTCAGAATGACCTAAAGTACTGAAAAATAGTCCCACATCGCTAAGATTAGGATTTTCACACGTGCAAGGGTCTATAAATACCCCTTCCCCTCCTTCATTACGGGTAATTGAAGATTTTTAAGAGTGAAGCGGAGTAGAAGACAGAAGGTAGAAGAGAGTCTCCTGAAAGTTGCACAGGACCGTGCAATCGATATCGATTGTGCGGGTCTGCGCAACCAGACTGCCATACAGTCTGTGAAGTTCAAAAGCCGTCATGCTACTGAAGTTCGTGGGCTAGGCTTCCTTTCTCCGGGCTTTCTCCTCTTCATGGGTTCAAAGGAGAAAGATCAGTCGATCTAATCGACATTCCTCCTAAGTCTGAGAAGATGGTTGAAATAGGCACTGTTATGCTGCTGAAATCTTTATTTCATTAAAGACCCGTCGATCGGAATGACATTCCTCCTAAGTCTTAGGAGATGATTGAATCAGGCGCCAAAGGCTGTTGAAATGAACTTTTGATGCTTGAAGCATAAGTCCTTCATTTCGAAATGATTTATCTTAGAATCAAGGGCTGTAAAGAGGATGTAAATGAACTCAGTATCAATAAAATATGATGAATGTTCATAGTTCTCTTTCTCTGTTATGTTTAAATAAGACAATCTCCCTAAATCAAATGCATTTATTTCTTTGTCAAAACAAAATGGCGACTCCATTAGGGAGTTGTGTTTTTGTCTTATTCAAAATATTAACAGTAAAGTTGTTACGAACATTCGTCATGGTTTGACATCCAAAATGGCGACTCTCAGTGAGAAGTCCTCCCCTTCATCTCTAAGATAGATCACTTCAATCGTTCAATTACTAATTATAACTTTGTTTCATGATTGAAGGTAGAAGTTTGAAAATTTGACTACGACTTATTACTCATGACGATCCCCATAAGAAAAGTGAACTTCCGATTCACCCCGACAGGGTTCGTGATAGAATACGCACCAAGTCATGCGAGTACTGACATGGTTCAAGCAATAGTTGGGGTCATTTCTTCTTTGTCCTAGTCATCAAAAGACAATGCAGGATAGACCGTCGTGACCACTCATAAGACAAGAACACGAAACTTCAGAATTTCAGGAATGAATCAGCCTTCATTAAGAATCAGAGGGTCTGTAACGCGAAGCACAGTTAAAAGAAATCCTGAACTTGCTCCTCCAATGATTTATCCAGCGTAAACAGTTCCCCAGTTGACAGCGCGCGACTTCTCAACTTTAAATGCTTCAATGGCTGAACGAACAAGAGAACGAAAAGGAAAAGCATTGGTCATTAGATCGCCAACGCCATCCCTAAAAGGTTCACCAATATCAGCTTCATCTCAGTCAATTGATGCCGCCAGGAGCACGAAAAGGCCCGATGAAACTCTATCCCCTCCCTTTTTTGCAAGCCCCATCACATCTGCAATCTCTTGTTCTCCTTCGATTACTGCTTCGTCAAAAAGTGGAGAAGCTGCAGTATTCATGGCTGGAACAAATCCAGACTATAGAACAACTACAGAGGATCATTTCAATGCAATGACAGAAGCCCAAAATGCATTAATGGAGGAATGCAGAAATCTCAGAGAAGCACTGGCAACCCTCGCACACAACGTAGCCCGAATGGCAATCCCCCATAATGCAGCGGAAGGGCAAGAAAATCAACCTAATGTCCTCCCACCACAGGGGGAAGGGTCGTTAGGATCTACCCCTGCGGCAAGAACTGTGACACAAGAAGAGGTAAGGCAAGTGGTCGAAGAGGCGATTAGAGCAGAAAAAGAACATGAAAATACCAGACATTTTAGGTATCAAATGCCGTATCCAAGGGAAGTAGAAGATATCCCTTTTTCGGCTAATTTTAAACATCCGGATTTTCAAAAGTTCAATGGAGAAGGATCCCCGGAGGAGCATTTGATGCACTTCATCACTAGCATGGGAAAATTTTCTACAATACCACAATAATGCTTGCGGTTGTTTGGTTCATCACTAACACACAAAGTATTTCGATGGTATTCTAGTTTGGCACCTGGATCGATACGTACCTGGGAACAAATACATGAGGTTTTCATGTCAAACTTCTTCTCCTTGGAACGTGATGTTAGTATTACGGAACTGGCCTCTATTTGGAAAAGAGAAGGAGAGCCGGTAGTGAAGTTTATAGATAGGTGGAAAACATTAGGGGCTTCATGTAGACAACTACCGGAGGAAAAAGAACAAGTTAAGATGTGTCTAAATTCTATGGGGATAGGAATTACATTCGGACTGACTAGCACTGATATCAGAACCTTTCGTTATTTGGCTACTAAAGCCCACGCGTTGGAGCTGATGACTCGCAAGATCCCAGCATTTCACCACGATACGAATAGGAGAGTGTCTGGCAGGACAGCTGTGAACGCTGTCAATCATGACAGAAGAAGAAAAGACAAAGGACTTGAGAGAAAGAAGACCGGACCGACGTGAAGAAGGTGATAAGTGAAGAAATAGGTACAACGGGAAGAGGCCTAGAATGCTGAACTCTCATGAGGGGTTCGCATTTGAAAAAGAAGATGATGGAACAGTTATTAAAAGCTGACACGATAGTATTGCCGGAGCCTAAGCGCCCAGAAGATGTAACAAGAACCAAAGAAAGGGATTTCTGTCGTTATCATCATCTGGTGGGGCATCCAACAGAGAACTGTTATACACTGAAATGTATAATACAACGACTGATCAATAGGGGCGAGATAGTATTGGGGACAGAAAGAGAGAGGGGCTCCATGGCAACCGTAAACATGCTTACAGTCTGAAAAAAGGACCAAGATGCGAATAACGCAAGAAACAGTAAAGCTGTAAAGAAGGTTACGGTGATCACACTACGGTCAAGTAAGAAGGTAGTAAGCCCTACAAAATAAAAAACAAAAGAAACGATTGTAAAGGAGAGTAACAGCGACAAGACAAAGGAGAAGAATGAGATGACGAGAGTGAATTATGACGTGGTAAACCATCTAAAAGGAATACCGATCCGATTAAGCGTTTATGATGCACTGAAGCTATCAGAAGAATTTTGACAAAGTTTGATCCAGGCCTTATCTGATCATGACATCAGGGAAACCTTACTGACAGAGTTAGAACATGAAGAACTCAATGAGCATGCGGACTGTTTCCCAGTCATTTCTTTTCCTGATGATGATCTGATCTGTGAGGAAGACCATAACAGACCACTAATGATAGAAGGCCATATTCGTGGGAAGAAAGTCAAACAGATTATGTTAGATAATGAGTCTGCAGTAAATCTTTTACCACTCTTAATGTTAAATAAATTAAACTACCGTCACTCAGAACTACGCCCCAGCAGAATGATGATACAAGGTTTTAATCAAGATGGGCAGCGTGCACTTGGCAAGATTACGGTAACGTTGGAAATAGGAGAATTAATTACTGACATTGTTTGTCACGTCATAAGTGCAATAACGACATACAACTTCTCCTAGGAAGGCCATGAATACATTAGTACAATATCATACCCTCTACTCTACATCAGTGTTTCAAATACTGTAAAGACGGAGTACAACATAAAGTGATGGTCGATGCGAGACCGTATACAGAAGCTGAGTCCTTCGCAGATGGTAGCTATTATAAAGAATTCGCTATTGAAAAAATAAATAAGGATGAAGGTGGTGTCCTACAGAATAATCGAGAAAGTGCAATTACGAAGTTAGCAGAAAAAGTAGTGCCATCTAAAACCGCAGAAATAAGAAAGAAGTTCTATTTTGTGCCAAAATATTTAAGGCAACCGGGACAACCACCGTTAACCCTGTTGTCATCTGCACAACTGAAAATTTTACAGTCAAATTATACGGTGCCGCTGCCGTATGCTTAAAGAAATAAGCCGTTTTCGACCGCTCCAACAAGATTTCAAGTTAAGGCGAATGAAAAATATCCTGAGCCAATCGAGTTCTATGTTTCAAAAGTAGTAAGGACAAGAGGAGAGACTCAAAGTAATGACTACCATGGTAGGTTGACGCCGCAAGACCTCTAAAAGTATAGTCCGGCAAGTAAGAAAATTATGAAAAACATGGGCTTTGATTATGAAGAATCCGTTGGCCTAAACCATGGGAAGGGAATTCAAGTCCCCATTGGGGTCGATCAGGAGAAGCGTCGAAAATTTCAAGGGTTAGGGGCAAGCTAGCCAATGAATACGATTGCAATCGTGTAGCCTCCCACAGAAATATGCTGCCTCAATATCTTCAAGAACAAAAAATATATCTCCAGTAACAGTCACAATCATATCCAGGGGGAAAGTTTAAAGCCAAATGAGATAAAGTGTGCTTAATGAAAGCAAAATTCTTCAAAAAAGTAAATGAAAGCCTATGTTGGCCTATACTCGCATTGACAAAAAAAGAAATTACTTCTGAAGGTGTTACTGATTTTGATACAAAACATTACCAAGATAATAATTCTGTATCAAAAGGGGGCAAGATGAATATGATGAATAAGGAAGAAGCTCGCAAGTATATTAAAATCATATGATAAAGCATATCAAGATCATATGATAGAAAATAAAAAAAGACGAAGAGAGTGAGCGCCGTCAAGGGAGTTCTACAAAATTTTACTTGAAATTTATATCACCATTAAGCTGGTATATTACAAACAATACAGATAAATGATACAGATAAGAAATTTCAGGCGAAAATACTTATCATCGTCTTTCAAGACGGCATGCTAGATCATCGCCAAAAGTCTTAGTCTTCCAAGAAATTTGAAGATAGCATATTAAATCGTCACCGAACAAAAAAGTGCCGATGATCGCTATCAAGCGTTGGCACTCATCACCGATAGAAAATCTCCATGAACAAAAAAGTGCCGATGATCGCTATCAAGCATTGACATTCATCACCGATAGAAAATCTCCATCGAAATCAAATTATCAGGTATTGATGATCATAAAAAGAAAAGAGAACAGCTATCGCTACTGCCGATCAATCGCTCATCAAAGTTGCCATCATCGCTAAGCTGATACATTATTTTAAACACGATACAAAAGTCCTTATGACATTATCAGCAGCAGCGAAATGTCAATTATTGATCAACCATATGATAATAGTAGAATGAATCATACAGTCAACTGTATATACATAATTGGCGATAGCGATGGCTGTTTATCATAAAAAGGCAGCCTAGTCAAGCCCCGAAAAAAAAAGAAGAGAAAAAGAAAAAGCCAAGTCCTAAAAGGACCCAATCTCAAAAGGGACCAGCTACGCATAAGACCTATGAAGATCACCATTCGGGCAGCGGCGAGAAGCTAGTGGCCCTAAAAGCCCGGGAAGGCCATCGTACGCGTACCCATGCGGGCAGCAGATAAAGTCAATGATCAAAAGACAAAAGGCCAAAAGTTGACAAAAAAGCCAAAAAAAAGCTCAAAGTCTTCAAATGACCAAAGGCCAAAAGAGCTAAAAGTCTTCAATGACCAAAAGTAAAAGAGCCAAAAGTCAACCGAAAGACCAAAAGCAAAAGGGCAAAAAGTTGACTAAAAGCCAAAGTGCTAAAAGTCCTCAAATGACCAGTCAGCGTAACCCCTATGCCGTCTGTATAGCTTTTCGGTAGCATCACGGGGAATGGAGGACAAGCCCTCTCGTGAATGGGCCCGACCTTGCAGGCGAAGAAAATGAGGGTTGCAGTGTGTGCTTCAGATAGGCCAACCATGCATAAGACCCCCCAGATTTGTGGTTCGATTCCGGTACTAACTCATGAGGAAGGGCTTAAACTTACTCATTGATGGATCGACAACCGTGGATTTGGTACCCCCAAAGGTAGCCTTGCGAGCTCAGCAAACTCTAGAGAGTTACCGTGGCCAACCCTGTGCATAAAACCAACCGAGTTCACGGCCCCGATAGCTTCACTGGGCCCCTCTGATAGATCGCGGTTTGTGAACTCCTTAAGCAGTGAGAAGTCCAGCGAACTCTAAAGAGTTGCAGAGACCATCACGTAAGACCCGACTCTAACTAGAGTCCAAGTAAATTCGCCAAGTAAATTCACTCCACTACTCGAGAGCCTAAACTGTGTGCAACTGAATGAATCGAAACTTAACACCGCCAATAAAATATAAACGAATGAAGTCATGTAGGGAATCCGATACTGACAAGCATAAAATATTGGTGCTTTATTATTAGTTCATAGAATGTCATGATAAACTATGTGCAATGTTTAAAATGCAGCAAATTCATGTTGAAGTTATGACATAGATTATATGTCTGGAATAATGCATAATGTAGAAGTGCATGAAAAAGTTACTGAAATTTACTAATGAAAATCAAAAGAGAACATACACTCAAATATGAAAAAAAAAAGGAGAAAAGAAAGGAAGAAGCAAAAGTATGTATACAAAAAAGGGAGGGATTACATGCTTATAATTCCTCTGTGGTGCCTATTACATTCATATATTGCCACAAGTTTTTCTTTAATTGAAGTTGATCTGCATCATGCTTTGATTTCTCTTCAAGAATAATCTTTGTTTGATCAGGAAGGCCAGTTAATTTGTCTTCTAGAGATGTGATCGTTTCCTTGCTCCTGAGTAATTCAAACTTTTCAGCGTCAGCAGACCGAATTTTGACATTAAGTTTCTCTTTAACCTCCTGTATAGATAGTTCCTTCTCATGACCTTGTAGTTCCATCTGCGAAATCTCTTCTCTTAAAGCCACGATACGATCTTGAATAAGTACCTTGTCATCAATAAGGGTCTTCAATTGTTCTTGCAATGATAATTGCTCCTGGTCTAATTCAGATATGGTAGAAGCAATAAGTGAAGCCCTCTCCTTAGACAAAGTTAACTGCTTCCCGTATTCAAGAACTTCTGGAGCAATCGTAATATTCTCCGCTGATGCCAAAGAAGCTATTGAATCACGGAATCTGAAGAGAGAATCACGTAAAACAGAAATATTAATCCTCGCCATCTTTCCAGAGCTTTCCAGAATTTTGATGGCGATATCCAGGTCTGGCTATTGTTCAGGATCTTTGAAGATATGAACTACCGTTGACAAAGAGTTTTTCATCAAAAGCATTTTGTGAGCTGGAATCTTTGAAGGAAATGGTAGCTCAGAGACAGTAGCCACAGATTCGGAGCTGGCCGCCCCACTACAGGGGAGAATTCCTGCAACATGAATAGGAGATCGAGTTAGAGTGAGAAATATAAAATGAAGAATTTACAGCTCTTCAAATTAATATATATACTTGCCATAGAGGTGTGACCAGCAAGTAAGGGAACTTCTGGGGCTGCAGAAGTACCAGCTTCCAACATGTCCGCAAGAGAGGGCGCTCTCACTTCTGTACTGGAATCTCTGGTAGTAGGAGTTGGTAGATCAGTAGTCTCGATAGGGAATACAATTTCATGGGCCACACTCTTCGGTGCCACTAGAGGGTCCAAAGAAACCTGTGGGGAGACTATTCGTGCAGCTGGATGAAGATCTACAGAGGGGGCAACGCTCGTTTCGATGCAAGCCACATGAGTACCTAAAAAGGGAAATGACTGTGATGTTAAGATAGTGATCACTAGACAAGCACGTAAATGTTTAAGGAATTTGGGCTCCCTTACCAGGTGAATACCCATATTCCCCAAAGTCCAAGGGTTCTTTATCCTCTTCGGTTACCGCATGTGGCTTGCTAGGAACGGAAGTGGCAGGGAAAATTTCAGGAGCCGTGGGGAGATGTTCTTCCTCTACATTTTTGGTGGCCATATTTTCCTCGTCATCTATGTTGACCTCCCCTTATTCATAGTCCTCGTCCTGAGCTCCATCATTTCCATCATCATCATTGTCATCTCCAGATCCCAGGGAAGTGGAATCTCCTGATGCAGAAGAAGAACTTTCGCTTGCTAGATCTTCCTCATCAACTTCTGCAACCACGACTTGTTTTTCTTTATAGGAAACAGGCTAGTTGCTTTCTCTTGGAGATCTCCTGCCAACTGGAATCGAGGGAGATGAAGAGACCTGTCTTGCCTCTTCCTGGGGAGTGGGTGATGACGTTTACAGACGTGCTCGTGATCTAGTCATCGGAGATGATGAGCTAGGGGGAAGAGTTTGTGAAGAAGGGGCAGGTTCGTTTCGAGCTGGACCCTCCTCAACTATAGCAATCTCTTCAAGAATAGGGGAGGATGCTCCTGCAACATCCTCTGGAGCTCAGCCACCAAGGTCATGGGGGACATGTTCAAATTTCGCCAGGACTCCATGGGCAAACCAACCATCTAAAGTATTAATTGGTTTTCTCTTACGGTTTGGCTCTTCCGTCAAAATCTTTCTACAAATTTCACCATGATGAGGAGCGCGACTTTTCTCTGGAATGAAGCCAATTCCGTTCTCAATTTTTCTACCCCTAAGCTGAGGTGGATGGAGAAAGAGAAGAGAATCCACTGGTAGGCGTTTGTTGATCAGAAATGATTGGTGGTCCCACCACCTCATCCAGCTGTAAGAAGTATGAACTATCCGGTCGCAGCTAGGGATGATGAAAGAAGAGTTGACACGGCCGCCTAATAGTTTCTTCCATATCATGGCCCAGTTCAAAGGACCTGTTCCATAGCAGTGCATTCTCTTAGTAATCAGCCCACAATCTTCTGGCACGGCTTGGTCATAGCCGAATTGGCGGGTAAAACGGCTGGGATAGTAGGGTTCTCTCCAAAATTTTGTTCCTTCCCTAAGAGGCAAACTGCAAGAACGAATAGAAAGAGAAAAGGCCCTTTCCGTTATAGGTAGTGCCCCCTGATCCACCATATCTGTATCTTGAATGTAGCGATGAAGCCAAAACTGGAAGAAGTCCACTTGATCAAAATCCTAGATCTTATTGATCATCCATTCGTACGATCTTCTGGCCATGGCCCTTTGTTGAAAAAATTAAAGAGGAAGATGAGAAGGGTTGACATAAACCTTCTCCGGTGCTTCAAAAGTCCAGGGGAAATAGACTCCTAACTATCCGATGAAGTAGTGTTGGGCAGTATACGCTGATGAAGATCCCAGGGTGGGATTTTTGACATGTGTAGAGATTTTTCTAAAGGCCCGATAAATGGAACATAGCACAGGGGGCGCAATGGAATACTTCTGACCTTCCGCTAGAGCTCCGGCGACAACGAAGGTGGTGGGGCGAATAACATCTGCCCACTTGGAACTAGGAAGGGCAACTATGCTTAGCCAATAAACTAGGAAGGCTGCAAGTTTCCCAAAGGCACTATAATCTGGTCGTTCCTTCATATTGTCACGAAAAGTCGTTAATTCCTTACAGCGACTGTCGTGGAATCTGTAAAATGAAAAAAGGATGTTAATATGCAGGAGTATGTGATGAAGAGGAAAATGCTAATCTTTAGGTCTGGAATACCTGAGTATTCTAGAAAAATGGGCCAACCATTGCAGAGGCGATAGTTTGTGAAAATTTGGAAAATTTCCCATTTCTCTGAAAAGTTCGATGGTGGTTTCGAAGATAGAAGGTCTACGGTCGGGAGAGGATATAAATGCCAATTCTGCGTTCGTCGGCATGAACTCATCATAAATCCTTTCTGTAAGCGGGAGACCTGCTATGCGATGCAGATCCCATAGCGATATGATCATTTCTCCGAACGGCAATTGAAGAGAATTGGTGGTGGGAGACCAATATTCGAGGAATCCTTTCAGCACGGAGGGTTCCTTGTAAAAGTATTTAGATGTGACCTTTATCGCATCATAAAGGCCTACTTTAGCAAGAGTACTCGGGTGTTTCTTCAGGATTGCCTCTGCCCAATCAGTGTAATAGTGGTGAGAAGTCAGCAGGCCTCTTGTTCGAAAATCTTCCGGTCCCCAGAGAGGATCGCAGTCCTTGTACCGCTGTCTGACAGTCTCATAGAAATATGTTGGGAAGAGATTGTGTGGACTGTGAAAGGGAGTGAGGAAGATCATTGGATGGGCTTCTCTGATGATCTACCGTGGTTTCTGTGTCTGCATTTTTCCTTCGAGAATCCGAGGTTCTCGTGCCACCCACGATTTAGTATACATCAATTTCTCTCCGTCCACGTAATCTGTGGGTTCACATTTAAGAATGGACTGGTGACGATGAACGTTGATGGAAATTATTGTCATGCCTTCTGAATGAGGGTTATCGAATTTCATGACACCCTCGATCACTCGAACGGATCCCAAGAGTTCTGGAGCTTCTTCTTATTATGCTCTTTTATCTTTTCTTCAAACTCCTGTGCCTTATTTCGACGAGTTTTCTTGGAGCGAGAAGCAGGCAGGGTATCTTCTCTGGTAGGGGGTCTATCGCTATCTGTGCGAATATGGGCGGTTGTCTTCAACAATTCTTCCCAATCATATTCACGACCATGCTTCGGAGGCAGTTCTATATTTTTCATGATTATAGCTCGGTGAATGGGAGAGGAAAGCGATTCAATGCGGTCAGTAAAATCAAAAGTTGGGAGTACTGGCTCATTGAAGTATGCGGGAGTTTGAGTGGTGGTTTTGGTGCGCTTAGCCGGTGGTTGATCAGCGGAAGGAGACGGGCGATGAGAAGATGTATCGGGTGCGTCGGGATGAGAAGGATGCTTCGTCGGAGGGTCTACGGGACGAAGCGTCCTCTTGATGCGGGCCATGAAGAGAAGAGGGTTAAAGACCTAAGGAAGATTGTTGAGGAAAGTTCAGAAAATAGCAAGGTCTTGGTTCCGCGGGTCTGCGCAATCAAAATCAGTTGTGCGGCGTGTTGCGATACTTAGAAAACTTACGTGGATGGAAGATCCGTTGCATGGGTCCGTGCAAACAATGTCGGTTGCACGGGAAAATCGCCAAAAGGAAAATTTTGGCCAGAGGAAGAGGAATCTGCAGGATATGAAGGAAGTGTAGTATTTTTAGGCTACCGCAACTGAGTATGTATGCGGCCGGTTGTGCGGGTCCGCGCAAGCCAAATGAAAAGTAAGAAATTTGATCCTTTTTTATTTCTTGAGAAAATAAAGAAAGGATCAAGGGGGCATCTATTGAGGCATAAAAAATGGTGAAGGAATCAAGCAAGGAAAGGTAAAGAGATAAGAAGAACTTTCAGAAAGAAGAAGAAAGAGATAACTTTCATGAGAGTGCGCAGGTCCGTGCAGCCATTATCGGTTGCGTGGTTCCGCGCAATCAATCTCAGTTGCCCAGGTCTGCACAATGAAAGTATCAGTTGCGCGGGACCTTGGAATGTACTACACAAAGGGATTCATTCAGAATGACCTAAAGCACTGAAAAATAGTCTCACAACGCTAAGATCAGGATTTTCACACATGCGAGGGTCTATAAATACCCCTTCCCCTCCTTCATTACGAGTAATTGAAGATTTTCATGAGTGGAGCAGAGTAGAAGACAGAAGGTAGAAGAGAGTCACCTGGAAGTTGCGCAGGACTGCACAACCGATATCGTTGTGCGGGTCCACGCAACCAGGCTGCCCTGCAGTTTATGAAGTCCAAAAGCCGTCATGCTGCTAAAGTTCATGGGCTAGGCTTCCTTTCTTCAGGCTTTCTCCTCTTCATGGGTTCAAAGGAAAAAGATCAGTCGATCTAATCGACATTCCTCCTAAGTCTGAGAAGATGGTTGAAATAGGCGCTGTTATGCTAATGAAATCTTTATTTCATTAAAGACCCGTCGATCGAAACGACATTCCTCCTAAGTCTTAGGAGATGATCGAATCAAGCGCCCGAAGGCTGTCGAAATGAACTTTTGATGCTTGAAGCACAAGTCCTTCATTTCTAAATGATTTATCTTAGAATCAAGGGCTGTAAAGAGGATGTAAATGAACTCAGTATCAATAAAACGTGATGAATGTTCATAGTGCTCTTTCTCTGTTATGTTTAAATAAGACAATCTCCCCAAATCAAATGCATTTGTTTCGATCTTTGTTGAAACACAAACCTTCCAGACAACATCGGTCTTGTCATCAGAAACTTTATCGGGTCAGCCCTTAAAACCAATGTTATATCATGTGACAGACAATAATGCTTCAACTTCTGTACTGCAAATATTAACGCCAAGCATTCCTTCTCAATCGGGAAATAATTACATTTGCACCCATTAAGGTCTGACTTAAGTAATAAAGAGCTGTTTCTTTTTCAAACTCATTCTTTTGTGCCAACAGAGCTCCTAAGGAATATTCGGCTGCAGATGTGTACAAAATAAGCGGTTTCCCTTTCACCGGGGCTGCCAGTACTGGTGGCTTTTTCAGTAATTCCTTTATTGAGTCAAATACGTTTTGACAAGCTTGACTCCATACAAATTCTGTATCCTTTTTTATCAAATGAGAAAATGGCTAACATCTCCTTGCCAGATTTGAAATGAACCAACGGATGTATGCTAATTTTCCTTGCAAACTCTTTAATTCCTTTAATGTTTTTGGTGGTGGCATATCCTGAATAGCCTTGATTTTCCCTGGGTCAATCTCAATGCTCCTATGCGGACAACAAAACCTAAAAACTTTTCATAGGACACTCCGAATGCGCATTTAGCGAGATTCATCTTCAATTGTTTCTTTCTGAGTCGCTGAAAAACTGACGCCAAGTGTTCACGATGTTCTTGATGGCTCCCTGACCTGACCACCAAGTAGTCAAAATAACACTCAACGTGCTTGTGCATCATGTCTTGAAAAATGCTTTGCATCACTCTTTGATATGTCACCCCAGCATTTTTAAGTCCAAACGGCATAACCTTATAACAAAAAATTTCCAGTGAAGTTCTAAATGTCGTTGCCTCTTCGTCTTCAGGGACCATTCGAATCTAATTATATCCCACTGTTTTAACAAAGAAATAAATGCATTTGATTTGGGAAATTGTCTTATTCAAACATCACAGAGAGAGTATTAGGAACATTTATTACATTTCATTAATACTGGGTTCATTTACATCCTCTTTACATCCCTTGATTCTAAGATAGATCATTTAGCAATACATGATATATGCTTTAAGTATCAGAGGTTTATTTCGACAGCCTTTCGGCGCCCGTTTCAACCATCTCCTAGGACTTAGGAGGAATGTCGATTAAATCGACTAATCTTCGATGAAACAGAGATTTCAGCAACATAACGACGTTTGTTTCAGTCATCCCTAATACTTAAAGGAAATGTCGATTTGATCGACTAATCTTCTTCCTCTGCACATGACAATAAGAGAAGGGAGAGTGCTGGAAGGATAAAAGCCTTGCATGAGCATTTCGGCAGCATGGCGGCCCTTGAGCTTCACAGACTGTAGGGCAGTCTGGTTGGGCGAACCCGTGCAACCGATACCAGTTGCGCAGTCCTGCACAACTGCCAGGAGACTTCTTCTACCTTCTGTCTTCTGCTCCACTCTACTCCTTTAAAAATCTTCAAATTGCCCTTAATGAAGGAGGGGGAAGGGGTATTTATAGACCCTCGCGCATGTGAAAATCCTGATCTTAACGATGTGGGGCTAATTTTCAGTGCTTTGGATCAATCAGAAAAGGACCTTTCTGCAGCACAATCCGTGAGCCGCGCAACTGATATTTTAATTGCGCAGACCTGTGCAGAGGAGATTGATTGCACGGTCCTACGCAACTGACATTATTTACGTGGACCTGCGCACCTTCTTGAAAACTATCTCGATCTTCTTCTTTTGAATAGCTTTTTTTATCTTACCATCCCTCCTTGTTTGATTCCTTTCATCATTTTTCATGCCTCAATAGATGCCCCCTTGATCCTTTCTTTATTTCTTCAAAAAATAAAAAAGGATCAAAATTCCTCCTTTTTCATCTGACTTGTGCGAACCCACGCAACCAGCCATGTTCATACTCGACTGTGGTAGCCTGTAAATACCGCACTTACTTCATAGTCTGCACTTTCCTCACTCTTTGGCAATCTTTTTCTTCTGACGATTTTACCACGTAACCAACATCGTCTACACGGACCCGCGCAACGGATCTCCCGTTTGCACAAGTTTACTAAGTGCTGCGACACTCCGTGCAACTATTTTCGATTGCGCAAGCCTGGGCCACAGACTTTGGTAGCACAACAGCTCTTGGACTTTACAGACTGTAGGGCAGTCCGGTTGCACGGACCTGAGCAATCGATATCGGTTGTGCGGTCCTGCGTAACTCCCAGGTGACTTCGCTCCTACCTTCTATCTTTCGCTCCGCTTTGCTCCTAGTTCTGCTTTTCTCCTCTTGAAAATCTTCAAATTTCCTTTAATGAAGGAGGGGAGGCGGTATTTATAGACCCTCGCACGTGTGAAAATCCTGATCTTAGCAATGTGGGACTATTTTTTAGTGCTTTGGATCATTTTAAACGAAGCCCTTTTGTGCAGTTCATTCTGAGGTTCCAAGCAACTGATACTTTCATTGCGCGGTCTCCCGCAACAGAGATTTATTGCTCGGACCCACACATCATATACTGGATGCGCAGTTCTGTGCAACTCCCTTTTCTTCTTTTCGAAAGTTCTTCTCTTCTTCTTCTTCTTTTTTTACCTTTACTTGCTTGATTCCTTTCACCATTTTTATGCCTCAACAGATTGCCCCCTTGATCCTTTATTTGTTCTTTCGGAGTAACAAGTAAAGGATCAAATATCTCATTTGGTTTGCGCGGACCCGCACAACTGGCTGCGCATATATTCGTACGCAATAACCTATAAATACCGCACCCTTCGTCACTTTCTGCAGTCTCTACTTTCTCTGGTGAATTTTTTCGCTCTTGGCCATTTTCCGCGCAACGGACATTGTCTGCACTGAGCCGCGCAACGAATCTTTTGTTTGCATAATTTTCTAAGTGTCGCAACACGTCGCGCAACTTCTTTTGATTGTGCGGACCTCCGCAACCAAGACTTCTCCATTTTTTGAACTCTTTCCTCAACAACCTTTCTTAAGTCTTCAACCCTCCTCTCTTCATGGCTCGCATCAAGAGGACCCTCCGTCCTGTAGACCCTCAAATGGAGCATCCTTCTCATTTCGACGCTCCTGATACTTCTCATCTTCCATATCCTTCCGCTGACCAACCACCAACCAAGCGTACCAAAATCACCACTCAGACCCCATCATACTTCAAAGAGCCAGTACTCCCAACTTTTGATTTCACTAGCCGCATCGAAGCACTTTGCTCACCCATTCATCGTGCTATAATCATGGAAAACGTAGAACGGCCTCCCAAGCACGGTCGTGAATATGATTGGGAAGAATGGTTGAAGACAACCGCCCACATTCGCACGGATGGTGATAGACCCCCTGTCAGAGAAGGTACCCCGCTTGCTTCTCACTCCAAGAAAACTCGTCAGAATAAGGCGCAGGAGTTTGAAGGAAAGATCAAAGAGCACAAGAAAAAGAAGCTTCAGAACTCTTAGGAATCTGTTTGAGTGATTGAGGGTGTCATGAAATTTGACAATCCTCATTCGGAAGGCATGACAGTAATTCCCATTAGCGTGCATCGTCACCAATCCATCCTTAAATGTGAACCCACAGACTATGTGGACGGAGAAAAGCTGATGTATACTGAATTGTGGGCGATGCGAGAATCCCGAATTCTTGAAGGAAGAATACAGGCGCAGAAACCTCGGCAGATTATTGGAGAGGCCCATCCCATGATCTTCCTTGCTCCCTTTCACAGTCCGTACAATCTCTTTCCGACCTATTTTTATGAGACTGTCAGACAACATTACAAGGACTGTGATCCTCTCTGGGGATCAGAAGATTTTTGTATAAGAGGCTTACTGACTTCTCGTCGCTATTACTCAGATTGGGCAAAGGCAATTCTGAAGAAACACGCAAGTACCCTTGCTAAAGTAGGCCTTTACGATGCGATAGAGGTCATATCCCAATATTTTTACAAGGAACCCTGCATATTGAAAGGATTTCTTGAATATTGGTCTCCCACCACCAATTCCCTTCACTTGCCATTCAGAGAAATGAGCATATCACTATGGGATCTGCACCGCATAGCAGGTCTCCCACTTTGTAACGCCCGTGAAAAATTCGTACTTGGGTTCGAGTACCGATTTGACCCGAAATCGCGTAGAAATAATTTCCATGAAAATTAGACGTAAGTTAGCTAGCGCAACGCTAGAGTGGCTGGGAAATAGTCCCTGATCACTTTAAATACGTTCTACAAGACCCAAATCGAGTAGAACAGACAACTCTACAATACTCTATAACCTTGGATCAAACTCTAAGCAGGTTTGTCCTCTGGACCACATTGAACTTTTGTATTGGATTTAGACCGCGCGTCGAAGGTCTGATACCTCCTATCTTAGACCGTTAGAACCGCCCCGCTGGACTTGACAATCATCTCGAAAATCAAGTCAAACCGATAATCACAGACTATTTCGTTGAACCCGGACTGAAGCGACCGCGAATAGGGACGAATTTGGAATTTCAAATTCAAATCTGGCACACGACTTGACGCGTCAGTATTAAGCGTTCTGACCATCAGAATTCATCCAGATTACACCCTCGGATCAGGAAAAATTTCTATTTATTATCATGAGACTTTCAGCCCTGATCTATGTGCGGTGACCGCTGAACTGAAACTGGTCCGCCACGTGCGATCTGCGAACCCTGCCAGACTGAAAACTTAATACGAGGTACATCTAGTACCCATGAGCTTAAGTCTGATCGCAATTGACCAGGGGACCACCAGAAAGCAGTTTTTGGACTGAAACAGCCCCGAAATAGATAGGCATCAAGTAAACTTCGTCCCGGAGCCTATTTTCGGCAATTTCAAGCTTATAAAAGGGGTTGAAACCCTCATTTCTTCCTTCCATCCGAAAATCACCAAACCCTAGCAAAAGGAGAGAGAGTTTGAGAGAAAGAGAAGAAGGGATTTTTCCCGCTTCCGAGCCACCAACAGTTGCTGCTTCAGCACTTCCTTCCAATCACCTGGCTGGTGATTTCTCCCCTTTTTCAGGTATAAAATAATCCCAAAAACTTGCTGATTTAGGGTTTACGTAGATGTATAACATGTTAGCTAACATATTCCATAAATCAGGCTTTCCGACCGCCGTAGACGAAGCGTACACGCTCCGTTCAAAATCCTGCGACCGTAAGAGACTAGGTGAGGATTTTAGACGCTTTGATTGACGGTTTACAACGCTTTCAATGTCGTTTAATAGTAGATTATCGACGGCATCGCCATTTGACATGTACAACATGCTCTCCGTTTCCTGTTTCGTAAATTAACGAAGAATATGAGATTTAGGGCATTTTAGACATTTGTAGGAAGTACGGTCTACATGCATATTTTTCTGACGTGATTGACATGGTTTGTCGCCGCATTAGAGAGTTAGGAATGCTTGCATAATCAGTTTGGTGAAGAGATTCGCCAAGTTGCGCACTTTGGGTCGACATACTATATGTGGACTTAAGTGTGTAGTGTATGTGTTTGTATAAATGCTTGTATTAGTACGTATTGAATTAAATGATGTTATGTAGTAGTTTGAGATTGATTTCATGATTAATATGCTGACCTAAATGATTTCCTACATGTTGACCTTATGCATGATTGCATTACATGCATAGAAAGTATGCCTTGAAGATTTGCTTAAGTTGAATATGCATGGGAAGTATGCTTTGAAGATTTGCTTAAGTTGAATGTTTTAACATGTGCTAACATGCTCACATGATGTATTTCAATTCCAACACCTTTGAATATAGTGTTAATGTAATTCCATAGATGTGTGGGACTTGACTTAGTCCAGGCAGTCGGTAACCGAGCGAATTCGTGACTGACTGGTCATAGCCACGAACGACGCGTCGATGAACGTGATTCGTGTTGAGAGTTGGCGGCAGTGGTTAGGCCACGCGAAGTGTTTTACGCACTTCATGTCGTTCGACTTGAGATGCGATCGCGCTAGTCGAGCATGTCAAGTAACCCGACTGGCCGATGTATGTTCACCTTGTATGTATCATAACTGCTTGAACCTAGGGTACTGAACTTACCATTGTAAACCCTATTAACCGTGGTACCTTGATCCACGAAGACTCATGAGCCGGGCATGGTGGTATGGGATACCGTGGTCGAGCTGTCGGCCTACGCTGGGGCCACAAACCTCCCCGTAGTGACCAGTGAGCACCTAAACTCGTGAGCAGATTATGGTGGTATGGGACACTATATTCTAGCTGTCGGCCTACACTGATCAGGTGACGAGCCCTTTGTAGTGACCGCGAGCGTATTCTGAGTCCACGGGAGGCGACGACCCTTCCGTTGCAGTAGAGTACGGTAGGCCTGTATTGATAAGGTGATGGGGGAGCGGTGCAACGAGTGCGAGCAACAGCCCTGGCAGCCCTTGCAGTGACCTACGAAATACACAATCGTATGAGATTACTAGGAGTGACGACCCTAGACAGGATCTGTGTTGGGATTGATACAAGGGAAGTACCTTAGTTTCCCAATCCTGCTGTTTGAATGGACTAATAACAACTTGGAAATCATATCACCATAGCATTGCATGTGCCTGGAAGATGTGGAGCACTCTAGGGAGTGTGGCATGCCGCGGTCGTAAGATGTTGCCGCATGAGGGTGATCGTCGGTGAGGGCATACATCACGTCATATCATCTTGCATTAACAACAGTGTTAGGATTGTCTGATTTACTGCTTTACTATTATCGCGTGATTGAATTGTGAACATGCTAATCTTTGCTCTATGATTCCACTGAGTTGATCACTCATTCCCACGTTACGGGATGGTGTTTGCAACACCCACCAGACCCTGTTGTAGCTGCAGGTGTGGACGAGATCCAGGAGGTGGAGCCAGAGATCGACGAGGACCAGAATGAGTTCTCGTATATGCAGTATCATGACGGCTTCCCGTAGGTGACCTGGATCGAGGGGACATCAGTGGGACTTTCCTTTTTGAACATTACTTTTTTGTTATGTATATGTACATGAGACTCAGAGATGTAGTCATACTTTGGAGACAGATGAGATTACTTTGTTTTTCCATACAGTGATATATACATTGTTTAGTCTTCCGCTTGCTTTTATCACTGGATCTGAAGTATGAATTGCAGTTTTGGTATACTTTTACTCATGTGAATGCTTTAAATCAGACAACATTGAATCATAACCCTTTTTGTTGCATAAGTGACGGTCTGGAACTCGGGAGTTGAGTTTATACACGACCCCCCGATTTTCAGGGTGTTAACACTTACAGGAAGATTTTATGACGAGTTCATACCGACAAATGCAGAATTGACATTTATATCCTCTCCCGATCGTAGACCTTCCATCTCAGAAACCACCATTGAACTTTTTAGAGAGATGGGAAATTTTTTGAATATTCACAAACTATCTCCTCTGCAATGGCTAGCCCATTTTTCTAGAATACTCAGGTATCCCATACCCAGAGATTAGTGTATTCCTCTTCACCACATATTCCTGCATATTGATTCCTTTCTTGTTCTACAGATTTCACGACAGTCGTTGTAAGGAACTGACGACCCTTCGTGACAACATGAAAGAACGACCAACTTATAGCTCATTTGGGGAACTGGCAGCGTTCCTTGCTTACTGGTTGAGCATATTTGCTCTTTCCAGTTCCAAGTGGGTGGATGCTATTCGCCCCACCACTTTTGTGGTTGCTGGAGCTCTAGCAGAAGGTCAGAAGTATTCTATTGTACCCCCTGTTCTATGCTCCATTTATCGGGCTTTTGGAGAGATCTCTACGCACATAAAAAATCCCACCCTGGGATCTTCATCAACGTATACTTCCTGGCACTATTTCATCGGATGGCTAGGAGTCTATTTCCCCTGGACTTTTGAAGCACCGAAAAAAGCTTACGTCAGTCCTTCTCATCTTCCTCTTTGATTCTTTCAACAAAGGGTCATGGCCAGAAGATCGTACGAGTAGGTGATCAATAAGATTCAGGACTTTGATCAAGCGGACTTCTTCCAGTTCCGGCTTCATCACTACATTCAAGATACAGATATGGTAGATCAAGGGGCACTAACTATAGCAGAAAGGGCCTTTTTTCTTTTCATTCGTTCTTGTAGTTTGCCACTCAGGGAAGGAACAAAATTCTGGAGAGAACCCTACTATCCTAGCCGTTTTGCTCGCCAATTCGGTTATGACCAAGCCATACCAGAAGATTGTGGGCTGGTTACTAAGAGAATGTGCTGCTATGGAATAGGTCCCTTGAACTGGGCCATGATATGGAAACAACTATTAGGCGGCCGTGTCAACTCTTCTTTCATCATCCCTAGCTGCGATCGGGTAGTCCGTACTTCTTACAGCTACATGAGGTGGTGGGACCACCAATCATTTCTGATCAACAAACGCCTTCCGGTGGACTCTCTTCTCTTCCTCCATCCACCTTGGCTTAGGGGCAGAAAAATTGATAACGAAATCGGCTTCATTCCAGAGAAAAGTCGTGCTCCTCATTATGGTGAGTCCTGGAAAAATTTGAACATATTCCCCACGACCTTGGTGGCTGAGCTCCAGAAGATGTTGCAGGAGCATCCTCTCCTACTCTTGAAGAGATTGCTACAGCTGAGGAAGGTCCTGCTCGAGACAAACGTGCCCCTTCTCCACAAACTCTTCCCCCTAGCTCATCGTCCCCGATGAATAGATCACGAGCACGTCAGCAAACATCGTCACCCAATCCCCAGGAGGAAGCAGGATATGTTTCTTCATCTCCTTCAATTCCAGTTGGAAGGAGATCTCCAAGAGAAAGTAACCATCTTGTTTCCTATAAAGGGAAACAAGTCACGGTTGCAGAAGTAGATGAGGAAGATCTGGCAATCGAAAGTTCATCTTCTAGCGAAGATTCATCTTCTACATCAGGAAATTCCACTCCCCTGGGGTCTGACAATGATGATGATGGAAATAATGGAGTTCAAGACGATGATTATGAAGAAGGGGAGGTCAATACAGATGACGAGAAAGATATGGCCACCGAAAATGTAACAGAAGAACATCTCCCCATAGTCCCTAAAACTTCCCCTGCCACTTCCATTCCTAGAAAGCCACATGCGGTAACCGAAGAGGATGAAGAACTCCTGGACTACGGGGAATATGGGTATTCACCTGGTAAGGGAGCTCAAATTCCTTAAACATTTATATGCTTGTCAAGTGATCACTATCTTAACACCACTATTATCCTCTTTTTTTAGGTACTCATGTGGCTTGCATTGAAACGAGCGCTGCCCCCTCTGTAGAACTTCATCCAACTACACCAATGGTCTCCTCACAGGTTTCTTTGGCCCCTCTGGTGGGAACGAAGAGCGTGGCCCATGAAATTATATTTCCTGTTGAGGCTACTGACCTACTAACTGCTGCTACCAGAGAATCCAGCACAGAAGTGAGAGCGCCCTCTCTTGCTGATATGTTGGAAGCAGGTACTTCTGCAGCCCCAGAAGTTCCCTTACTTGTTGGTCGTATCTCTATGGCAGGTATATACATATTAATTTGAAGAGCTGTAAATTCTTCATTTTGTATTTCTCACTCCAGCTTGATCTCTTACTCATTTTGCAGGAATTCACCCCTGTAGTGGGGCGGCCAGTTCTGAATCTGTGGCCACTGTCTCTGAGTTACCATTTCCTTCGAAGATTCCCGCTCATAAAATGCTTTTAATGAAAAACTCTTTGTCAACAGTAATTCATATCTTCAAGGACCCTGAACAATGGTCAGATCTGGACATTGCCATCGAAATTCTGAAAAACTCTACAAAGATGTCGAGGATTAATATTTCTGTTTTGCATAATTCCCTCCTTAGATTTCGTGATTCAATAGCTTCTCTAACATCAGCGGAGACTATTACAATTGCTCCAGAAGTCCTTAAATGTGGGAAGCGGTTAACTTTGTCTAAGGAGTGGGCTTCACTCATTGCTTCCACGATATCTGAATTAGATCAGGAGAAATTATTGTTGCAAGAACACTTGAAGACCCTTACTGGTGACAAAGAGCTTATTCAAGATCGTATCGCATCTTCAAGAGAAGAGATTTCACAGATGGAACTGCAAGGTCATGAGAAGGAGCTATCTATACAGGAGGTTAAGGAGAAACTCGAGGTCAATATTCGGTCTGCCGATACTGAGAAGTTGGAATTACTCAGGAGCAACGAAACGATCACATCTCTAGAAGATAAATTATCTGGCCTTCCTGATCAGATAAAGATTATCCTTCAAGAAAAATCAAAGCATGACGCAGCTCAGCTTCAATTAAAAGAAGACTTGCAGAAATTTATGAATGTAATAGGCATCACCGAGGAATTATAAACATGTAATCTTTCCCTCTCTTTTTCATGTTTGAATGTATGTTCTCTTTTGGTTTTCATCAGTAAATTTAACTTTTCATGCATTTCTATATTATGCATTGTTTCAGGCATACCATCTATGTCATGATTTCAACATGAATTTACTGCATTTTAATCATGGCACATAGTTTATCTTGACATTCTATGAAACTAATCATAAAACAACAATATTTAATGCTTTGTTAGTATAGAGTTTCCTATATGACCTCATCCGTTTATATTTTATTGGCGGCGCTAAGTTTCAATTCAGTTAGTTGCACACAGTTTAAGCTTATGAGTAGTGGAGCATTGTTACTTCGGGTCTTACGTGATGGTCTCTGTAACTCTCTAGAGTTCGCTAGATTTCTCACTGCCTAGGGAGTTCACAAACCGTGATCCATCAAAGGGCCCAGTGAAGCTACCGGGGCCGTGAACTCGGTTGAATTTATAACACAGGGTTGGCCACGGTTACTCTCTAGAGTTCACAGGGCTCACAAGGCTACCTTTGGGGGTACAAAATCCATGGTTGCCGATCCATCAATGAGTAGGTTCAAGCCCTTCCTCATGAGTACGTACCGGAATCGAACCATAAATCTAGGGGGTCTTATGCATGGTTGGCTTGTCATGCGCGCACTGCAGCCCTCATTTTCTTCGCCTGCAAGGTCAGGCCCATTTACGCGAGGGCTTGTCCTCTGTTCCCCGTGACGCTGCCGGAAAGCTATACAGATGGCATAGGTGTTACGCTTGACTAGTCATTTGGAGAATTTTAGCACTTTGACTTTGAGTCGACTTTTTGACCCTTTACTTTTGATCTTTCGGCTGACTTTTGGCTCTTGGCTTTTAGTCTTTGAAGACTTTGAGCTCTTTCGGCCTTTGGTCATTTAAAGATTTTGAGCTTTTGGCTTTTAGTCAACTTTTGGCCTTCTAGCTTTTGGTCATTGACTCTGTCAGTTGCTCGCATGGGTATGCGTACGATGGCCTTCATGGGCTTTTTAGGGCCACTGGCTTCTCGCCACTGCCCGAATGGCGATCTTCATAGGTCTTATGCGTAGCTGGTCCCTTTTGAGCTTTGGTCCTTTTAGGACTTTTCTTTCTTTTCTTTTTCGGGACTTGACTAGGCTACCTTTTTATGATGAGCAGCCATCGCTATTGCCAATTCATATGTACAGTTAACTGTATGATTCATTCTACTGTGATCATATGGTTGACATTTCGCCGCTGCTAACAATGTCACAAGGACTTTCGTATTATGTTTATGTCAATTTTTTGTATCAGCTTAGCAATGATGGAAACTTTGATGAGCGATTGATCGGCAATAGCGATAGCTGTTCTCTTTTTCTTTTTATGATTATTGATACCTGATAATTCAATTTCGATGGAGATTTTCTATCAATTTCGATGGAGATTTTCTGTCGGAAATTAGCGTCAATGCTTGATGGCGATCATCGACACCTTTTATGTCAATGCTTGATAACGATCATTTAATTGCTTGATCTTTTAATCGCTAGCGATTCTTCTAATCGCTTGATCTTTTAATCGCTTGATCTTTTAATCGATTGATAGCGATAGTTACTAATTCTGGTGATTAACTTTTCATTTGGCTTTACTTTTGGCAATCGTCCTTAGTGCTTCACGTTTGGTGTTGACTTATTATACTTGAAAGCCTACATTTTATTCATATACACCAAAGAAATATATTTCGTGATGAGAAATTCATTTCACAGCTTTTACTTGCCATCTTACCTGTCTTGCCCCCTTTTGATATAGAATTATTATCTTTATAATGTTCTGTATCAAAATTAGCCACATCTTCGGCAGCAGTTTCCTTTTTGCCATCGCGAGTATAGGCTAATATAGGCTTTTCATTTACTTCCTTGAAGAATTTTGCTTTCATTGATCGCTCTTCATCTCATTTAGCTTTTAATTTGCCCCCTGGATACGATCGTGACCGTCAGTGGAGATACATTCTTTATTCTTGGAGATATGGAGGCAACACATTTCTGTGGGAGGCTATAGGACTGCAATCGTATTCATTGACTAATTTGCCCCCAACCCTTGAAATTTTCTACGCTTCTCCTGATTGACCCCGATGGGGACCAGAATTCCTTTCCCGTGGTTTAGGCCAACGGGTTCTTCATAATCAAAGCCCATGTTTTTCATAATTTTCTTACTTGTCAGACTATACTTTCGAAGGTCTTGCGGAGTCAGCCTATGTAACACCCTGAAAATCGGGGGTCGTGTATAAACTCAACTCCCGAGTTCCAGACCATCACTTATGCAACAAAAATGATTATGATTTAATGTTGTCTGAGTTAAAGCATTCACATGATTAAAAGTATACCAAAACTGTAATTCATACTCCAGATCCAGTGATAAAAGCAAGCGGAAGACTAAACAATGTATATATCATTGTAAGGAAAAACAAAGTAGATCTCATCTGTCACTAAAGTATGAATACATCTCTAAGTCTCATATACATATACATGAACAAAATCAAATGTTCAAAATAGTCCCACTGAAGTCCCATCAACCCAAGTCACCTACGCAAAGCCATCGTGGTACTGCATGTACGAGAACTCGTCCTGGTCCTCGTCAAAGTCTGGCTCTGCCTCCTGGATCTCAGTATCACCTGCATCTACAACAGGGTCTGGTGGGTGTTGCAAACACCATCCCGTAACGTGGGAATGAGTGATCAACTCAGTGGAATCATAGAGCAAAGATTAGCAGTTCACAATTCAATCATGCGATAATAGTAAAGCAGTAAATCAGACAATCCTAATACTGTTGTTAATGCAAGATGACATGACGTGATGTATGCCCTCACCGACGATCTCCCTCATACGGCACCATCTTACGACCGCGGCATGCAATCGACCCTCAAGTGCTCCACATCTTCCAAGCACATGCAATGGTATGGTGATATAATTTCCGAGTTGTTATTAGTCCATTCAAACAGCAGGATTAGGAAACTAAGGTACTTCCCTTATATCAATCCTAACACAGATCTTGTCTAGGGTCGTCACTCCTAGTAATCTCATACGATGTATATTTTGTAGGTCGCTGCAAGGGCTGCCAGGGCTGTTGCACGCACTCGTTGCACCGCTTCCCCATCACCTTATCAATACAGGCCTACTGTACTCTACTGCTACTGAAGGGTCGTCGTCTCCCGTAGACTCAGAATACGCTCGCGGTCACTGCAAAGGACTCGTCGCCTGATCGGTGTAGGCCGACAGCTAGAATATAGTGTCCCATACCACCATAATCTGCTCACGAGATTAGGTGCTCACTGGTCACCACGGGGAGGTTTGTGGCCCCAGCGTAGGCCGACAGCTCGACCACGGTGTCCCATACCACCATGCCCGGCTCATGAGTCTTCGTGGATCAAGGTACCATGGTTAAAAGGGTTTACAATGGTAAGTTCAGTATCCTAGGTTCAAGTAGTTATGACTCATACAAGGTGAACATACATCAGCCAGTCGGGTTACTTGACGGGCTCGACTAGCGCGATCGCATCTCAAGTCGAACGACATGAAGTGCGTAAAACACTTCGCGTGGCCTAACCACTGCCGCCAACTCCAAACACGGCTCGCGTTCATCGACGCGTTGTTCGTGGCTAAGACCAGCCAACCACGAATTCGCTCAGTTACCGACTGCCTGGACTAAGTATAGTCCCAAACACATATGAATTCACATCAACAATTTATGTAGGAGTATTGGAATTGAAATACAATCATGTGAGCATGTTAACACATGTTACAACATACAACTTAGGAAAATCTTCAAGCACATACATTTTATGCATATAATGGAATCATGCATATAGTCAACATGTAGAAAATCATTTATGTCAGCATATTAATTGAGAAATCAATCTCAAACTAATTCATAACATCATTTAATTCAATACATACTAATACAAACATTTATACAAACACATACACTATACACTTAAGTCTACATATAGTATGTCGACCCGAAGTGCGCAATTAGGCGAATCTCTTCGCCAAACTAATTATGCATGTATTCCTAACTTTCTAATGCGACAACAAACCATGTCAATCACATCAGCAAAATATGAATGTAATCAGCACTTCCTACAAATGACTAAAATGCCCTAAATCTCATATTCTTTGTTGATTTACGAAACAGGAAATGGATAGCATGTTGTACATGTCAAACGGCGATGCCGTCAATAATCTACTATTAAACGACATTGAAAGCGTTGGAAGCCGTCAATCAAAGCGTCTAAAATCCTCACCTTATCTCTTATAGATGTATGATTTCGAACGGAGCGTATACGCTTCGTCTACAGCGATAAGAGAACCTGTTTTACAAGATCTATTGGTTAAAAAGCTATGGATCCTAGTGAACCTTAAATCAGCAACTTCTAGGGTTGTTTCATACCTAAAAATGCAGAAGAATCACCGGCTTGGTGATCAGGAGGTGTTGCTACAGCACGTGCAACAGGCGACACGAAGACGGGAAAAATCTCTCCTACTCTCTCTCACAAACTCTCACCTTTTCTCTCTCCCAAATTAGGGTTTCTCTCAAATTCGGATGGGAGAGAGGAGTGAGGGTTTCAACCCCTTTTATAAGCTTAAAAATGCTGAAAATAGGCTCCGGTACAAGGTTCACTTAGTGCATATCCAAATTGGGGCTGTTTCGGTCCAAAAGATGCTTTCTGGTGGTCCCCTGGCCGAATGCGATCGGACTTAAGCTCATGCGTACCAGATCTAGCACGTATTAAGTTTTCAGTCTGGCAGGGTTCGCAGATTGCACGTGGCGGACCAGTTTCAGTTCAGCGGTCACCGCACGTAGATCAGGGCTGAAAGTCTCATGATATGAAATAAAAAATTTTCCTGATCCAAGGGTGTAATCTGGCTGAATTCTGACGGTCAGAATGCTTAATACTGACACGTCAAGTTGTGTGCCAGATTTGAATTTCAAATTCCAAATCTGTCCCTATTCGCACTCTCTTCAGTCCGGGCTCAATGAAATAGCCTGTGATTATCGGTTTGACTTGATTTTTGAAATGATTGTCAAGCCCAGCTAGATGGTTCTAACGGTCTAAGATAGGAGGTATCGGACTTTCGACACGCAGTCTAGATCCAATACAAAATTTCAAAGTGGTCTAGAGAACAAACCTGCTTAGCGTTTGATCCGAGGTTATAGAGTATTATAGAGTCATTGGTTCTACTCGATTTGGGTCTTGTAGAACGTATTTAAAGTGATTAGGGACTATTTTCCAGCTACTCTAGCGCTGCGCTAGCTAACTTAGTCATATTTTCTAAAAGAATTAATTCTACGCAATTTCGGCTCGAGTTGGTACTCGAGTCCAAGTACGAATTTTTCACGGGCGTTACAGCCTACCATGGTATTCATTATTTTAAGCCTCTTCTCTCGTCTTTACTGCTTCTGAAACGTAGAACTCGATTGGCTCAGAATATTTTTTCATTGGCTTTAACTTGAAATCTTGTTGGAGCAGCCGAAAATGGCTTATTTCTTTCAGCATACTGTAGCGGCACCGTATAATTTGACCGTAAAATTTTCAGCTGTTCAGATGATAGCAAACTTAACGGCGGTTGTCCCGGTCGTCTTAAATTTTTTGGTACAAAATAGAACTTCTTACTAATCTCTGCTGTTTTAGATGGCACCACTTTTTCTGCCATTTCTGTGATTGCTCTCTCTTCATCATTCTTCAGGGCATCACTTTCATCCTTATCTATTCTTTCGATGGAAAATTCTTTATAATAACTAGCATCTGCAAAGAAGGACTCAGCTTCTGTATACGGTCTCGCATCGGCCATTACTTTATGTTGTACCCCGTCTTTATAATATTTGAAACACTGATGGAGAGTAGAGGGTATGATATTGTACTGGTGTATCCAGGGCCTTCCTAGGAGAAGGTTGTATGTCGTCACTGCATTTATGACATGACAAACAACGTCAGTAGTCGGCTCTCCTATTTCCAACGTCACCGTAATTTTTTCAAGTGCGCACTGCCCGTCTTGAACTAAACCTTGTATCATCATCCCGTTGGGGCGTAATTCTGAGTGACGGTAGCTTAATTTTTTTAACATGGAGAGTGGCAAAAGATTTATTGCAGACCCGTTGTCTACCATAATCCTCTTGACTTTCCTCCCACGAATATGGCCTTTTATCATTAGTGGTCTGTTATGGATTTCCTCACAGATCATATCATCATCGGAAAAAGAAATGACTGGGAAGCAGTCCTTCTGCTCATTGAGTTCTTCATGTTCTACCTCAGCCAATAGGGTTTCCCTGATGTCATGATCAGATAAGGCCTGAATCAAACTTTGTCAAAATTCTTCTGATAGCTTCAGTGCGTCGTAAACGCTCAATCGGGCCGGTATTCCCTTTAGATGATTTACCACATCATAATTTATTCTCGTCATCTCATTATTTCCCTTCATCTTGCCGCTGTTATTTTCTTTTACAATCGCTTCTCCTCTTTTCTGTTTTATCGGGCTTACCATCTTCTTGCCCAACCGTAGTGTGATTACTGTAACCTTCTTTACAGTTTTACTGCTTCCTGCGTTATTCGGTTCTTATTCCTCTTCTCGGACTGTAAGTGTGTTCACGGTTGCCATGGAGCCCTTTTCTCTTTCTTTCCCCAGCACTATCTCGCCTCTATTGATCAGTCGTTGTATTATACATTTTAGTGTATAGCAGTTTTCTGTGGGGTGTCCCACTAGGCGATGATAACGATAGAAATTCTTTTCTCTTGTCCTTGTTATATCTTTTGGGCGCTTAAACTCCGGCAATACTATCATGCTAGCTTTTAATAACTGCTCCATCATAGGGACGACATCTTCTCTTTCAAATGCGAACCCTTCATGAGAGTTCAGCATTCTAGGTCTCTTCCCATCGTACCTGTTTCTTGACCTATCATTTTCTCCGTATCAGTCTGTCCTTCTTTCTCTTAAATCCTTTGTATCTTTTCCTTTTCTGTCGTGATCAACAGCGTTTACAGCTGTTCTGCTGGACACTCTCCTAGTCGTATCATGGTGAAATGCTGGGATTTTATGAGTCATCATTTCCAATGCGTGGGCTTTGGTAGCCAAGTCACGAAAGGTCCTGATGTCGACGCTAGTCAGTCCGAACACAATCCCCGTGCCCATAGAATTTAGACACATCTTAACCTGTTCTTTTTCCTCCGGTAGTTGTCTACACGAAGACCCTAACATTTTCCACCTGTCTATAAATTTCTCTACCGGCTCTCCTTCTCTTTGCCGAATAGAGGCCAGTTCCGTAATACTGACGTCACGTTCCGAGGAGAAGAAGTTCGACATGAAAACCTCCTGCATTTGTTCCCATGTGCGTATCGATCCAGGTGCCAAACTAGAATACCATCGAAATGCTTTTTGCATTAACGACGAACCAAACAGCCGCAAGCAGTACTGTGGTATCGTGGAAAACTTTCCCATGCTAGTGATAAAGTGCATCAAATGCTCCTCCGGAGATCCTTCCCCATTGAACTTTTGAAAATCCGGATGATTGAAATTGGCTGGAAAAGGGATATCTTCTACTTCCTTTGGATACGGTGTTCGATATCTAAAGCGCCTGGTATTTTCACTTTCTCTTTCGGCTCTGACTACCTCTTCGACCACTTGCCTCACCTCTTCCTCTGTCACAGTTCTTGCTGCCGGAATGGACCCTAGTGACCCTGCCCCCTGTGGTGGAAGAATGTCGGGCTAATTTTCTTGCCCTTCTGTTGCATTCTTGGGGATTGCCATTCGGGCTACATTGTGTGCGAGGGCTGCCAGTGCTTCTCTAAGATTTCTGCATTCTTCCATTAATGCATTATGGGCTTCTGCCATTGCATTGAAACGATCCTTTATAGTTGCTCTATAATTCGAGTTTGTTCCAGCCATGAATACTGCAGCCTTTCCACTGTTCATCGAAGCAGTAATCAGAGGAGAACAAGAGAATGCTGATGTGATAGGGCTTGCAGAAAAGGGAGGGGATATAGTTTCACCGGCCTTTTTCGTACTCTCTGTGGCATCAGTCGACTGAGATGACATCGATATTGGTGAATCGTTTCGGGATGGCGTTGGTGATCTAATTACCAATGCTTTTCCCTTTTGTTCCTTTGTTCGTTTAGTTATTGAAGCATTTAAAACAGGGAAGTCGCGTACCGTCAATTGAGGAACTGTTTGCGCTGTTTGCGCTGGATAAATTATCGGAGGAGCAAGTTCAGGATTTCTTCTGACTGTGCTTCGTGTGATGGGTCCTCTAGTCTTTAATGAAGGCTGACTCATTCCATAATTCTTGAAATCTTGTGTTCGTGCCTTACGAGAGGTCACAACAGTCCAGCTTGCATTGTCTTCTGATGACTAGGGCGAAGCGAAAATGACCCCAGCTGTTACTTGAGCACTGCTACTTTTACACACATGACTTGGTGCGTATTCTATCACAAACCTTGTTGGGATGAATCAAAAGTTCATTCTTCTTACGGGGTCGCCATGGATGTTGAGTCGTAATCGGATTTTAGAAACTTTCAATCACGAAACATGTTTATAGTTAGTGATTGAATGATTAGGGTGGTTTATCTTAGAGATGAAGGGGAGGACTTCCCACTGAGAGTCTCCATTTTGGCGTCCATAGGACGCCAAACTATGACAAATATTCATAACAACCTTACTGTTAATACTTTGAATAAGATAGACAGTCCCTAGCAAAGTCGTCATTTTGTTTCGACAAAGAGAGAAATGCATTCTGGTTTGGGGAGATTGTCTTATTCAAACATAACAGAGAGAGAGTACTATGAACATTCATCACATTCTATTAATACTGAGTTCGTTTACATCCTCTTTACATCCCTTGATTCTAAGATAAATCATTTAGAAGTAAAGGATTTATGCTTTAAGCATCAAGAGTTCATTTCGACAGCCTTCCGGTGCCGGATTTGATCATCTCCTAGGACTTATGAGGAATGTTGATCCGATCGACGGGTCATTTCGACAGCCCTCCCACGCCTGATTTGATCTTCTCCTATGACTTAGGAGGAATGCCGATCGGATCGACGGACCTTCAATGAAATAGAGATTTCAGCAGCATAACAGCGCCTGTTTCAACCATCCTCTGGGACTAGGAGGAATGTCGATTAAATCGACGGGCCTTCAATGAAATAGAGATTTCAGCAGTATAACAGCGCCTGTTTCAACCATCCTCTGAGACTTAGGAGGAATGTCTATTAAATCGACTGATCTTTCTCCTTAGAACCCATGAAGAGGAGAAAATCTGGAGAAAGGAAGCCTGGGTCATAGACTTCGGCAACACAACAGCTCTTAGACTTTATAGACTGCAGGGCAGTCCGGTTGTGCGGACCTGCGCAACCGATATCGGTTGCGCGGTCCTGCGCAACTCCCAGGCGCTCCTACCTTCTGTCTTTCGCTCCGCTTTGTTCCTCTTGAAAATCTTCAAATTCCCTTTAATGGAGGGGAGAGGGTATTTATAGACCCTCGCAAGTGTGAAAATCCTGATCTTAGCAATGTGGGACTATTTTTTAGTGCTTTGGATCATTTTGAATGAAGCCCTTTTGTGCAGTTCATTCTGAGGTTCAGCGCAACTGATACTTTCATTGCGTGGTCTTGCGCAACAGAGATTTATTGCGCGGACCCATGCCACATATACTGGATGAGCGGTTCTGCGCAACTCCCTTTTCTTCTTTCCAAAAGTTCTTCTCTTCTTCTTTTTTACCTTTACTTGCTTAATTCCTTTCACCATTTTTATGCCTCAACACCCCCATCACCTTATCAATACAGGCCTAGTTTATATCCTTAAGACTGCATCAGGACTCGTCGCCCCCATGCAGTGTCAGGATAAACTCAAGGTCACTACAAAGGGCTGCCAGGGCTGTTGCTCGCACTCGTTGCTCCACTCCCCCATCACCTTATCAATGTAGGCCGACAGCAAGAATATAATGTCTCATACCACCATAATCTGCTCAGAGTAGGGTGTTCACGAGTCTTAGGGGATCTAGGTACTAAGGTTAGAGGGGCTTTCCAATGGTAAGTTTAGTACCCTAGGTTCAAGAAGTTATGACAAATACAAGGTGAACATACAATGGTCAGTCAGGTTACTTGATGAGTCGACTAGCATGAGCGCACGTTGAATCGACCGACATAAAGTGCACAAGCACTTCGTGTGGCCTAACCACTGCCGACAACTCTACTAGGACTCGGGTTCATCATACAACATCCTTCGTGGCGAATAGAATCCAACCACGAATCCTAATTTTTTACCGACTACCTGGACTAGAGTATAGCCCCAAACACATGTAATGTGAATCAATAATCATATGAGAGAGACAGAAGTGAAATACAAGAAATTCCCGCATGTTATCAGCATGTTATAACATACATCATAAGCGGTTAACCATACACGAGTACTTCACACATAAGGTAATTAATGAAATACAACAAGCATGGAGGAATTCATGTACATCATCAAATCAGTTGAGAATCTAATCTCAACGCTAATCTACAACACCATTTACTCAACACTTACCAATACTTACATTTATACAAACACGTAGACTACACAACTTCAACGTAATTGACGTATGTTGATTTCAACATATAATATGACAAATCCTTATAACAAGGAGATGTCTAATACACAACAATCATGTTCTTACATTTAATACATAAAGCAGGCATAAATCATATTGATTTAGGCATTTCAACAAACACTTAGTCTACACACATTAGTCTACATAACATATGTCAGCCAATATGTGCATTAGGGCGAATCTCTTCACCAAATAGATCATACACGCATAACTAGTATAGGTACACGAAAAATACTCATGGCAATCATATCGGTGAAATACGTACGTATATGATATTTCCTACAAATACCTAAAATACCCTAAATCTCATATTCTTCGTACGTATTCGAAATGAAAAATGGACAGCATGTTCTACATGTCAAATAGCATCCTTATCAGCAATTTACCATTAAACGACATTGAAAGCTTTGAAAACAGGTAATTTAAGCGTCTAAGATCCACACCTTTCACCGTAGAAACGTATCGATTCGAATAGAAAGTCTACGCTTCGTCAACGTCGATATGGCGACCTAATTCATAAGATAGGTCAGCTACTTCGCTACTTGTATCAAAGGAATCCCTAAAACAGGTTAGGTTTAGGATTTTCTTACCTAAAACGAAACCAGAATCACCGGAATAATGATGCAGGTAGGTGGCTTTGGCACGAGGAGCAGCAGGGAAGAATCTCAGGAGAAATCACCAGCTTCTCCCTCACTTCTCTCTCTTTTCTCTCTTCTCTCTCCTAGGGTTTTCCCCAAATTGTATGGGTTAGAAAGCTAAGGGTTTAAGCCCCTTTTATAAGCCCAAACATAACCAAAACAAACCTTAAGTCAAGGTATACTTGGGTTATAGAAAAATCGGGTCTTTTCCGATCCAAAAGAGCATTTCGGGAGGTCCCCTGGCCGAACTCGGTCGGACTTAAGCTCATGGATATTGGATCCTACTCACATCAAGTTTTCAGTTCGGTAGTGTTCCCAGATCGCACGTGGCGGACCAGTTTCAGTTCAGCGGTCACGGAGACTCGATCGAGGATTCCAAGTACACTGACCTGAGTGAGAAATGTTCCCTGATCCGAGGGTGTATTTGGGTCAGATTTCGACGGTCTGAATGCTTATACTTAACCCGCAAGAGAAACGTGCCAGATTTATTTAAATCACATTTAATTTTTAAAGGATTTCACTCTTTCTCACACTCCTTGGTCCAGGCTCAGTACAATAGCGACTGGACATCGGTTGGGCTTGATTTTCGAAACGATTGTCAAGTCCAACCAGGCGGTCGTAATGGTCTAAGATTGTAGACATCAGACTTTCGACACGCGTTCTAGATCCAATACAAAGTTTCAAAGGGTTCCTGAGAACAAACTGGTTTAGAGTTTGATCCTGGATTTTAGGATAACGTAGCGTCAACGATTCTAGAGGTTTTTGGTCTTACAGATCGTATTTAAAGTAGTTAGTGCTAATTTCACAGGTAATCTAGTGTGGCGTTATCTAATTCACATTAAATTCTAAAGAATTAGGTTCTACATGATTTCTTTGGCTTTAGAATTGGGTTCTGAGAGGTTATCAAGGTGTTATGGTCGACCCATTACCTAAGGACGTCTAATCCCAGATTGGCAAAAATTCAGGGTGTTACACCTTCCCCTCCTTCATTATGGGGAATTGAAGATTTTCAAGAGGAGTGGAGCGGAGCAGAAGACAGAAGGTAGAAGAGTCTCCTGGAAATTGCGCAAGACAGTGCAACCCATATCGGTTGCGCGGGTCCACACAACCAGGCTGCCCTGCAGTCTGTGAAGTCCAAAAGCTGTCATGCTACTGAAGTTCGTGGGCTAGGCTTCCTTTCTCCAGGCTTTCTCCTCTTCATGGGTTCAAAGGAGAAAGATCAGTCGATCTAATCGACATTCCTCCTAAGTCCTAGAAGATGGTTGAAATAGGTATTGTTATGCTGCTGAAATCTTTATTTCATTAAAGACCCATCGATTGGAATAACATTCCTCCTAAGTCTTAGGAGATGATCGAATCAGGCACCGGAAGGCTGTCGAAATGAACTTTTGATGCTTAAAGCACAAGTCCTTCATTTCTAAATGATTTATCTTAGAATCAAGGGATGTAAAGAGGATGTAAATGAACTTAGTATCAATAAAATATGATGAATGTTCATTGTACTCTTTCTCTATTATGTTTAAATAAGACAATCTCCCCAAATCAAATGCATTTGTTTCTTTGTCTAAACAAAATGGTGACTCTGCTGGGGACGTGTGTTTTTGTCTTATTCAAAATATTAACAGTGAAGTTGCTACGAACATTCGTCATGATTTGGCATCATATGGACGCCAAAATGGTGACTCTCAGTGGGAAGTCCTCCCCTTCATCTCTAAGAGAGATCACTTTAATCGTTCAATTACTAATTATAACTTTGTTTCATGATTGAAGGTAAAAGTTTTGAAAATTCGACTACGACTTATTACTCATGGCGATTCCCGTAAGAAAAGTGAACTTCCGATTCACCCCGACAGGGTTCGTGATAGAATACGCACCAAGTCATGCGAGTACTGACATGGTTCAAGTAATAGTTGGGGTCATTTCTGCTTCGCCTCAGTCATCAGAAGACAATGCAGGCTGGACCGTTGTGACCTCTCGTAAGATAAGAACATGAAACTTCAGAATTTCAGGAATGAATCAGCCTTCATTAAGAATCAGAGGGCCCGTAATGCGAAGCACAGTTAAAAGAAATCCTGAACTTGCTCCTCTGGCGATTTATCCAGCGCAAACAGTTCCCCAGTTGACAGCGCGCGACTTCCCGACTTTAAATGCTTCAATGACTGAATGAACAAGAGAACGAAAGGGAAAAGCATTGGTCATCAGATCGCCAACGCCATCCCGAAAAGGTTCACCAATATCGGCGTCATCTCAGTCAATTGATGTCGGCAGGAGCACGAAAAGGCCTGATGAAACTTTGTCCCCTCCCTTTTCTGCAAGCCCCGTCACATCTGCATTCTCTTGTTCTCCTTCGATTACTACTTCGTCGAAAAGTGGAGAAGCTGCAGTATTCATGGCTGGAATAAATCCAGACTATAGAATAACTACAGAGGATCGTTTCAATGCAATGACAAAAGCCCAAAATGCATTAATGGAGGAATGCAGAAATCTCAGAGAAGCACTGCCAACCCTCGCACACAACGTAGCCCGAATGGTAATCCCCAATGTCCTCCCACCACAGGGGGCAGGGTCGCTAGGGTCTACCCCTGCGGCAAGAACTGTGACACAAGAAGAGGTAAGGCAAGTGGTCGAAGAGGCAGTTAGAGTAGAAAAAGAATGTGAAAATACCGGACGTTTTAGGTATCAAACGTCGTATCCAAGGGAAGTAGAAGACATCCCTTTTTCGGCCAATTTCAAACATCCGAATTTTTAAAAGTTCAATGGAGAAGGGTCCTCGGAGGAGCATTTGATGCACTTTATCATTAGCATGGGAAATTTTTCTACGATACCACAGTACTACTTGCGGTTGTTTGGTTCATCACTAACACACAAAGCATTTCGATGGTATTCTAGTTTGGCACTTGGATCGATACGTACCTGGGAATAAATGTAGGAGGTTTTCATGTCAAACTTCTTCTCCTCGAAATGTGACGTCAGTATTATGGAACTGGCCTCTATTCGAAAAAGAGAAGGAAAGCCGGTAGAGAAGTTTATAGACAGGCAAAAAACATTTGGGGTTTCATGTAGATAACTACCAGAGGAAAAATAACAAGTTAAGATGTGTCTAAATTCTATAGGGACAGGAATTACATTCGGACTGACTAGCGCCGATATCAGAACCTTTCGTGATTTGGCTACTAAAGCCCACGTGTCGGAGCTGATGACTCGCAAGATCCCAGCATTTCACCATAATACGAATAAGAGTGTCTGGCAGGACAGCTGTGAACGCTGTCGATCATGACAGAAGAAGAAAAGACACAAAGGACTCGAGAGAAAGAAGACCGGACCGACGCGAAGAAGGTGATAAGTCAAGAAATAGGTACAACGGGAAGAGGCCTAGAGTGCTGAACTCTCATGAGGGGTTTACATTTGAAAAAGAAGATGTCGCCCCTATGATAGAATAGTTATTAAAAGATGGCACAATAGTATTGCAGGAGCCTAAGCGCCCAGAAGATGTAACAAGAACCAGAGAAAGGGATTTCTGTCGTTATCATCATCTGGTGGGGCATCCAACAGAGAACTGTTATACAGTGAAATGTATAATACAACGAATGATCAATAGGGGTAAGATAATATTGGGGAAAGAAAGAGAGAGTGGCTCCATGGCAACCGTAAACATGCTTACAATCTGAAAAAAGGACCAAGATGCGAATAATGCAGGAAGCAGTAAAGCTGTAAAGAACGGAAGGGGCAGGGGAAATTTCAGGAGCCGTGGGGAGATGTTCTTCCTCTACATTTTCGGTGGCCATATTTTCCTCGTCATCTATGTTGACCTCCCCTATTCATAGTCATCGTCCTGAGCTCCATCATTTCCATCATCATCATTGTCATCTCTAGATCCCAGGGAAGTGGAATCTCCTGATGCAGAAGATGAACTTTCACTTGCCAGATCTTCCTCATCTACTTCAGCAACCACGACTTGTTTTCCTTTGTAGGAAACAGGCTAGTTGCTTTCTCTTGGAGATCTCCTACCAACTGGAATAGAGGGAGATGAAGAGACCTGTCTTGCCTCTTCCTGGGAAGTGGGTGACGATGTTTGCAGACGTGCTCATGATCTAGTCATCGGAGACGATGAGCTAGGGGGAAGAGTTTGTGAAGAAGGGGCAGGTTCGTTTCGAGCTGGACCCTCCTCAGCTATAGCAATCTCTTCAGGAATAGGGGAGGATGCTCCTGCAACATCCTCTGGAGCTCGGCCACCAAGGTTGTGGGGGACATGTTCAAATTCCGCCAGGACTCCATGTGCAAACCAACCGTCTAAAGTATTAATTGGTTTTCTCTCACGGATTGGCTCTTCCGTCGAAATCTTTCTACAAATTTCACCATGATGAGGAGCGCGACTTTTCTCTGGAATGAAGCTGATTCCATTCTCAATTTTTCTGCCCCTAAGCCGAGGTGGATGGAGAAAGAGAAGAGAATCCACTGGTAGGCGTTTGTTGATCAGAAATGATTGGTGGTCCCACCACCTCATCCAGCTGTAAGAAGTACGAACTATCCGGTCGCAACTAGGGATGATGAAAGAAGAGTTGACACGGCCGCCTAATAGTTGCTTCCATATCATGGCCCAGTTCAAAGGACCTGTTCCATAGCAGCGCATTCTCTTAGTAACCAACCCACAATCTTCTAGCATGGCTTGGTCATAACTAAATTAGCTAGCAAAACGGCTGGGATAGTAGGGTTCTCTCCAGAATTCCATTCCTTCCCTAAGAGGCAAACTGCAGGAACGAATAGAAAGAGAAAAGGCCCTTTCCTCTACAGTTAGTGCCCCCTGATCCACCATATCTGTATCTTGAATCTAGTGATGAAGTCAGAACTGGAAGAAGTCCACTTGATTAAAATCCTGAATCTTATTGATCACCCATTCGTACGATCTTCTGGTCATGGCCCTTTGTTGAAAAAACCAAAGAAGAAGATGAGAAGGGTTGACATAAGCCTTCTCCGGTGCTTCAAAAGTCCAGGGGAAATAGACTCTTAACCATCTGGTGAAGTAGTGCCAGGCTGTATGCGCTGATGAAGATCCCAGGGTGGGATTTTTAAAATGTGTAGAGATTTCTCCAAAGGCCCGATAAATGGAACATAGCACAGGGGGCGCAATGGAATACTTCTGACCTTCTGCTAGAGCTCCGGTGACAACGAAGGTGGTGGGGCGAATATAGCATCTGCCCACTTGGAACTAGGAAGGGCAACTATGTTTAGCCAGTAAGCTAGGAAGGCTGCAAATTCCCCAAAGGCACTATAATCTGGTCGTTCCTTCATATTGTCACAAAGAGTCGTTAATTCCTTACAGCGACTGTCACAGAATCTGCAAAATGAAAAAAGGATGTTAATACGCAGGAGTATGTGATGTAGAGGAAAATGCTAATCTTTAGGTCTGGAATACCTGAGTATTCTAGAAAAATGGACCAGCCATTGCAGAGGCGATAGTTTGTGAAAATTTAAAAACCTTTCCATTTCTCTGAAAAGTTCGATGGTGGTTTCGGAGATAGAAGGTCTGTGGTCGGGAGAGGATATAAATGCCAATTCTGCGTTCGTTGGGATGAACTCATCATAAAATCTTCCTGTAAGCGGGAGACCTGCTATGCGATGCAGATCCCATAGCGATATGCTCATTTCTCCGAACAGCAAGTGAAGAGAATTGGCGGTGGGAGACCAATATTCGAGGAATCCATTCAGCACGGAAGGTTCCTTGTAAAAGTATTTGGATGTGACCTCTATCGCATTATAAAGGCCTACTTTAGCAAGAGTACTCGCGTGTTTCTTCAGGATTGCCTCTGCCCAATCAAAGTAATAGCGACGAGAAGTCAACAGGCCTCTTGTTCGAAAATCTTTCGATTCCCAGAGAGGATCGCAGTCCTTGTACCGCTGTCTGATAGTCTCGTAGAAATATGTTGGAAAGAGATTTTGCGGACTGTGAAAGGGAGTGAGGAAGATCATGGGATGGGCTTCTCCGATGACCTGCCGCGGTTTCTGTGTCTGCATTTTTCCTTCAAGAATTCGAGGTTCTCGCGCCGCCCACAATTCAGTATACATCAATTTCTCTCCGTCCACGTAATCTGTGGGTTCACATTCAAGAATGGACTGGTGACGATAAACGTTGATGAGAATTATTGTCATGCCTTCTGAATGAGGGTTGTCGAATTTCATGACACCGTCGATCATTCGAATGGATTCCTAAGAGTTCTGGAGCTTCTTCTTATTATGCTCTTTTATCTTTTCTTCAAACTCCTGCGCCTTATTTCGACGAGTTTTCTTGGAGCGAGAAGTAGGTGGGGTATCTTCTCTGGTAGGGGGTCTATTGCTATCCGTGCGAATATGGACGGTTGTCTTCAACCATTCTTCCCAATCATATTCACGACCGTGATTCGGAGGCAGTTCTATATTTCCCATGATTATAGCTCGGTGAATGGGAGAGGAAAGCGATTCAATGCGGTCAGTAAAATCAAAAGTTGGGAGTACTAGCTCTTTGAAGTATGCGGGAGTTTGAGTAGTGGTTTTGGTGCGCTTAGCCGGTGGTTAATCAGCAGAAGGAGATGGGCGATGAGAAGATATATCGGGTGCGTCAGGATGAGAAGGATGCTCCATTGGAGGGTCTACGGGATGAAGGGTCCTCTTGATGTGGGCCATGAAGAGAAGAGGGTTAAAGACCTAAGGAAGATTGTTGAGGAAAGTTCAGAAAATAGCAAGGTCTTGGTTGCGCGGGTCCGTGCAAAAAAAATCAGTTGCGCGGCGTGATGCAATACTTAGAAAACTTGCACGAACAGAAGATCCATTGCACGGGTCCACGCAGACAATGTCGGTTACGGGGGCAAATCACCAAAAGGAAAATTTTTGCCAGAGGAAGAGGAAACTGCAGGATATGAAGGAAGTATGGTATTTATAGGCTGCCGCGACCGAGTATATACGCGGACGGTTTCGCGGGTCCGTGCAAGTCAAATGAAAAGTAAGAAATTTGATCCTTTTTTGTCTCTTGAGAAAATAAAGAAAGGATCAAGGGGCCATCTGTTGAGGCATAAAAAATGGTGTAGGAATTAAACAAGGAAAGGTAAAGAGATAAGAAGAACTTTCGAAAAGAAGAAGAAAGAGATAGCTTTCATGAGAGTGCACAGATTCGCACAGCCATTATAGGTTGCGCGGTTCCACACAATCAATCTCAGTTGCGCAGGTCCGCGCAATGAAAGTATCAGTTACATGGGACCTCGGAATGTACTGCACAAAGGGCTTCGTTCAGAATGACCTAAAGCACTAAAAAATAGTCCCACATCGCTAAGATCAGGATTTTCACATGTGCGAGGGTCTATAAATACCCCTTCCCTTCCTTCATTATGGGGAATTGAAGATTTTCAAGAGGAGCGGAGCGGAGCAGAAGACAGAAGGTAGAAGAGAGTCTCCTAGTAGTTACGCAGGATTACGCAACTGATATCGGTTGTGCGGGTCTGGGCAACCAGGCTTCCTTGTAGTCTGTGAAGTCCAAAAGCCATCATACTGCTGAAGTTCGTGGGCTAGGCTTCCTTTCTCGGGGCTTTCTCCTCTTCATGGGTTCAAAGGAGAAAGATCGGTCGATCTAATTGACATTCCTCCTAAATCCGAGAAGATGGTTGAAATAGGCACTGTTATGCTGCTGAAATCTTTATTTCATTAAAAACCCGTCGATCAGAACAACATTTCTCCTAAGTCTTTGGAGATGATCGAATCAGGCACCGGAAGGTTGTCGAAATGAACTTTTGATGCTTAAAGCACAAGTCCTTCATTTCTAAATGATTTATCTTAGAATCAAGGGATGTAAAGAGGATGTAAATGAACTCAGTATCAATAAAATGTGATGAATGGTCATAGTACTCTTTCTCTGTTATGTTTAAATTAGACAATCTCCCCAAATCAAATGCATTTATTTCTTTATCGAAACAGCCACTGTCTCTGAGCTACCATTTCCTTCAAAGATTCCCACTCACAAAATGCTTTTGATGAAAAACTCTTTGTCAACGGTAGTTCATATCTTCAAAGATCCTGAACAATGGCCAGACCTAGATATCGCCATCGAGATTCTGGAAAGCTCTGCAAAGATGGTGAAGATTAATATTTCTGTTTTACGTGATTCCCTCCTCAGATTTCGTGATTCGAAAGCTCTTTGGCATCAACAGAGAATATTATGATTGCTCCAGAAGTTCTGGAATACGGGAAGCAATTAGCTTTGTCTAAGGAAAAAGCTTCACTTATTGCCTCTACCATATCTGAATTAGACCAGGAGCATTTGACTTTGCAAGAACAACTGAAGACCCTCACTGTTTCGACAAAGAAACAAAAGCATTTGATTTAGGGAGATTGTCTTATTTAAACATAACAGAGAAAAGTAATGGGAACATTCATCACATTTTATTGATATTGAGTTCATTTACATCCTCTTTACATCCCTTGATTCTAAGATAAATCACTTAGAAATGAAGGACTTGTGCTTTAAATATCAAAAGTTCATTTTGACAGCCTTCCGGCTCCTGATTCGATCATCTCCTAAGACTTAGAAGGAATATCGTTTCGATCGGTGGGTCTTTAATGAAATAAAGATTTCAGCAGCATAACAATGCCTATTCCAACTATCTTCTGGGACTTAGGAGGAATGTCGATTAGATCGACTGATCTTTCTCCTTTGAACCCATGAAGAGGAGAAAGCCCGGATAAAGGAAGCTTAATTCATGAACTTCAGCAGCATCACGTCCCTTGGACTTCACAGACTGTGGGGCAGTCTGGTTGCACGGACTCGCGCAACTGATACCGGTTGCGCGGTCCTGCGCAACTGCCAGGAGGCTTTCTTCTACCTTCTGTCTTCTGCTCCGCTCTACTTCTCTTGAAAATCTTCAAGTTCTCTTTAATGAAGGAGGGGATGGGGTATTTATAGACCCTTGTACGTGTGAAAATCCTGATCTTAGTGATGTCGGACTATTTTTTAGTGCTTTAGGTCATTCTGAACGAAGCCCTTTGTGTAGTACATTTCGAGGTCCCACGCAACTGATACTTTCATTGCACGAGCCCGAGCAACTGATATTGTCTGCACGGATCTGCGTAACCTATAATGGCTACGCGGGCCTGCGCACTCTTATGAAGGCTATCTCTTTCTTCTTCTTTCTGAAAGTTCTTCTTATCTCTTTTCCTTTCCTTGCTTGATTCCTTCACCATTTTTTATGCCTCAACTGATGCCCCCTTGATCCTTTCTTTGTCTCCTCAAGAAATAAAAAAGGATCAAATTACCTATTTAATTTGGCTTACGCGGACCCGTGTAACTGCCCGCCTACATACTCGGTCGCGGCAACCTATAAATACTGCAGTTCCTTCATTTCTGCAGTCTCCTCTTTCTCTGGCTAAAATTTTCCTTCTGGTGATTTTTCCACCCAACTGATATTGTCTGTGCGGACCTGTGCAACAGATTTTCCGTCCGTACAAATTTCTAAGTACCGCAACACGCCGTGCAACTGATTTTGATTGTGCGGACCCGCGTAACCAAGACTTTGCTATTTTATGAACTTCAACAATCTTCCTTAGGTCTTTAACCCTCTTTTCTTCATGGCCCGCATCAAGAGGACCCTTCGTCCCGTAGACCCTCCAACGGAGCATCCTCCTCATCCCGACGCACCCGATACTTCTTCTCATCGCCCATCTCCTTCTGCTGATCAGCCGTCGGCTAAGCGCACCAAAACCACAACTCAAACCCCCGCGTACTTCAAAGAGCCCGTTCTTCCAACTTTCAATTTTACTGACCGTATTGAATCGCTTTCCTCTCCCATTCATCGAGCTATAATCATGGGAAATATAGAATTGCCTCCGAAGCATGGTCGTGAATATGATTGGGAGGAATGGTTGAAGACAACTGCCCATATTCACACGGACAGCGATAGACCCCCTACCAGAGAAGATACCCCGCCTGCTTCTCACTCTAAGAAAACTCGTCGAAATAAGGCGAAAGAGTTTGAAGAAAAGATAAAGGAGCATAATAAGAAGAAGCTCTAGAACTCTTGGGAATCCGTTCGAGTGATTGAGGGTGTCATGAAATTCGACAATCCTCACTCGGAAGGCATGACAGTAATTTCCATCAACGTTCATCGTCACCAGTCCATTCTTGATTGTGAACCCACAGATTATGTGGACGGAGAGAAACTGATGTATACCGAATCGTGGGCGGCGCGAGAACCTCAAATTCTTGAAGGAAAAATGCAGACGCAGAAACCGCAGCAGATCATCGGAGAGGCCCATCCCATGATCTTCCTCACTCCTTTTCACAGTCCGCACAATCTCTTCCAACATATTTCTACGAGACTGTCAGACAGAGATATAAGGACTGCAATTCCCTCTGGGGATCGGAAGATTTTTGAACAAGAGGCCTGCTGACTTCTCGTCGCTATTACTCTGATTGGGCGGAGGCAATCCTGAAGAAACACGCGAGTACTCTTGCTAAAATAGGCCTCTATGATGCGATAGAGGTCACATCCAAATACTTTTACAAGGAACCCACCGTGCTGAAAGGATTCCTCGAATACTGGTCTCCCACCACCAATTCTCTTCATCTACCGTTCGGAGAAATGAACATATCGTTATGGGATCTGCATCGCATAGCAGGTCTCCCACTTACAGGAAGATTTTATGACGAGTTCATCCCGACAAATGCAGAATTGGCCTTTGTATCCTCTCTTGACCGCAGACCTTCTATCTTTGAAACCACCATCGAACTTTTCAGAGAAATGGAAAATTTTCCAAATATTCACAAACTATCGCCTTTGCAATGGCTGGTTCATTTTTCTAGAATACTCAGGTATTCTAGACCCAATGATTAGCATCTTCTTCTTCTCCACATATTCCTGCATATTAACATCCCCCATTTTTCATTTTGCAGATTCCGCGATAGTCGCTGTAAGGAATTAATGACTCTTCGTGAGAACATGAAGGAACGACCAGATTATAGTGCCTTTGGGGAACTTGCAGCCTTCCTAGCTTATTGGCTAAGCATAGTTGCCCTTCCTAGTTCCAAGTTGGCAGATGTTATTTGCCCCACCACCTTCGTTGTCGCCGGAGCTCTAGCGGAAGGTCAGAAGTATTCCATTGTGCCCCCTGTGCTATGTACCATTTATCGGGCCTTTGGAAAAATCTCTACACATGTCAAAAATCCCACCCTGAGATCTTCATCAGCGTATACCGCCTGGCACTACTTCACTGGATGGTTAGGAGTCTATTTCCCCTGGACTTTTGAAGCACCAGAAAAAGCTTTCATCAGCCCTTCTCATCTTCCTCTTTGGTTTTTTCAACAAAGGGCCATGGCCAGAAGATCGTACGAATGGATAATCAATAAGATCCAGGATTTTGATCAAGTGGACTTCTTCCAGTTTCGACTTCATCATTACATTCAAGATACAGATTGGTAGATCAGGGGGCACTAACTGTAGCGAAAAGGGCCTTTTTTCTTTCTATTCGTTCTTGCAGTTTGCCTCTTAGGGAAGGAATGAAATTCTGGATAGAACCCTACTATTCCAGCCGTTTTTCCAGCTAATTCAATTATGACCAAGCCGTGCTAGAAGATTGTGGGTTGGTTACTAAGAGAATGCGCTGCTATGGAACAGGTCCTTTGAACTGGGCCATGATATGGAAGCAACTATTAGGCGGCCGTGTCAACTCTTCTTTCATCATCCCTAGCTGCGACCGGATAGTCCGTACTTCTTACAGCTGGATGAGATGGTGGGACCATCAATCATTTTTGATCAACAAATGCCTACCAGTGGATTCTCTTCTCTTTCTCCATCCACCTCGGCTTAGGGGCAGAAAAATTGAGGATGGAATCGGCTTCATTCTAGAGAAAAGACACACTCCTCATCATGGCGAAATTTGTAGAAAGATTTTGACGGAAGAGCCAATCTGTGAGAGAAAACTAATTAATACTTTAGATGGTTGGTTTACCAATGGAGTCCTGGTGAAATTTGAACATGTCCCCCATGACCTTGGTGGCCGACCTCTAGAGGATGTTGCAGGAGCATCCCCCCCTATTCCTGAAGAGACTGCTACAGTTGAGGAAGGTCCAGCTCGAAACGAACCTGCCCCTTCTCCACAAACTCTTCCTCCTAGCTCATCGTCCCCGATGACTAGATCACAAGTACGTCTGCAAACGTCGTCACCCACTCCTTAGGAAGAGGCAAGACAGGTTTCTTCATCTCCCTCGATTCCAGTTGGTAGGAGATCTCGGAGAGAAAGCAACCAGCCTATTTCCTATAAAGGAAAACAAGTCATGGTTGCAGAAGTAGATGAGGAAGATCTGGCAAGCGAAAGTTCATCTTCTAGAGAAAGTTCATCTTCTACATCAGGAAATTCCACTTCCCTAGTATCTGGAGATGACAATAATGGTGATGGCAATGATGGAGCTCAGGACGATGATTACGAAGAAGGGGAGGTCAACATAGATGACGAGGAAAATATAACCATCGAAAATATAGAGGAAGAACATCTCCCCACGACTCCTGAAACTTCCCTTGCTACTTCCGTTCCTGGCAAGCCACAGGCGGTAGCCGAAGAGGATGAAGAACTCTTGGACTATGGGGAATATGGGTATTCACCTGGTAAGGGAACCTAAATTCTTTAAACATTTACGTGCTTGTCCAGTGATCACTATCTTAACACCACTATCATTTCCTTTTTAGGTACCCATGTGGCTTCCATCTGAACGAGCACTGCCCCCTCTGCAGATCTTCATCCAGCTACACCAATGGTCTCCCCACAGGTTTCGTTAGCCCCTCTGGTGGCGCCGAAGAGTGTGGCCCATGAAATTGTATTACCTGTCAAGACTACTGATCTACCAACTCCTACTACCAGAGATTCCATCATAGAAGTGAGAGCGCCCTCTCTTGCTGACATGTTGGAAGCTGGTACTTCTGTAGCCCCAGAAGTTCCCTTACTTGCTGGTCACACCTCTATGGCAGGTATGTATATTAATCTGAAGAACTGTGAATTCTTCATTTTATATTTCTCGTTCTAACTCGATCTCCTATCCATATTGTAGGAATTCTCCCCTGTAGTGGGGTGGCCAGCTCCGAATCTGTGGCCACTGTCTCTGAGCTACCATTCCCTTCGAAGATTCCCGCTCACAAAATGCTTTTGATGAAAAACTCTTTGTCAACGGTGGTTCATATCTTCAAGGATCCTGAACAATGGCCAGACCTGGATATTGCCATTGAAATTCTGGAAAACTCTACAAAGATGGCAAGGATTAATATTTCTGTTTTGCGTGATTTCCTTCTCAGATTCCGTGATTCGATAGCCTCTTTAGCATCAGCGGAGAATATTACAATTGCTCCAGAAGTTCTTGAATATAGGAAGCAATTAACTTTGTCTAAGGAGAGGGCTTCACTCATTGCTTCCACCATATCTGAATTAGATCAGGAACAATTATCGTTGCAAGAACAATTGAAGACCCTTACTGATGACAAGGCACTTATTCAAGATCGTATCGCGGCTTTAAGAGAAGAGATTTCGCAGATGAAACTGCAAGGTCATAAGAAGGAGCTGTCTATACAGAAGGTTAAAGAGAAACTTGATGTCAATATTCGGTCTGTTAATGCTGAAAAGTTTGAATCACTCAAGAGCAAAGAAGTAATCTCATCTCTAGAAGACAAATTAGTTGGCCTTCCTGATCAAACAAAGATTATTCTTGAAGAAAAATTAAAGCATGATGCAGCTCAGCTTGAATTAAAGGAAAACTTGCGGCAATATATGAATGTAATAGGCATCACAGAGGAATTATAAGCTTATAATCCCTCCCTTTTTTATTCATACTTTTGCTTCTTCCTTTCTTCTTCTTCTTTCTCTTTTATTTATTTATTTGAGAGTATGTTCTCTTTTGATTTTCATTAGTAAATTTCAGTAACTTTTCATGCATTTCTACATTATGCATTATTCCAGACGTATTATCTATGTCATAACTTCAACATGAATTTGCTGCATTTTGAACGTTGCACATAGTTTTACAGTTTGTCATAACATTTTATTGAACTAATCATAAAGCACCAATATTTACGCCTGTCAGTATCGGATTCCCTACATGACTTCATTTGTTTATGTTTCATTGGCGGTGCTAAGTTTCAATTCAGTCAGTTGCACACAGTTTAGGCTCTTTTTAGTAGTAGAGCGAATTTACTTGGACTCTAGTTATAGTCGGGTCTTACGTGATGGTCTCTGTAACTCTCTAGAGTTCACTATACTTTTCACTGCCTAGGGAGTTCACAAACCGCGATCCATTAGAGGGGCCCAGTGAAGCTACCGGGGCTGTGAACTCGGTTGGTTTTACGCACAGGGTTGGCCACTGCAACTCTCTAGAGTTCGCTGAGCTCGCAAGCCTACCTTTGGGGGTACTAAATCCATGGTTGTCGATCCATCGATGAGTAGGTTTAAGCCCTTCCTCATGAGTTAGTACCAGAATCGAACCACAAATCTAGGGGGTCTTATGCATGGTTGGCCTATCCTGCGTACACTGCAGCCCTCATTTTCTTCGCCTGCAAGGTTGGGCCCATTCACGGGAGGGCTTGTCCTCCGTTCCCCGTGACGCTTTTTGAAAAGCTATACAGACGGCATGGTTGTACGCTTGACTGGTCATTTGAGGACTTTTAGTACTTTGGCTTTTAGTCAACTTTTTGGCCTTTTACTTTTCATCTTTTGGTTAACTTTTGGTTCTTTTGGCTTTTGGTCTTTTGAAGACTTTTAGATCTTTTGGCCTTTGGTCATTTGAAGACTTTGAGCTCTTGGCTTTTTGTCAACTCTTGGCCTTCTGGCTTTTGTTCATTGACTCCATCAGCTGCCCGCATGGGTATGCGTACGATGGCCTTCCCCGGCTTTTTAGGGCCATTGGCTTCTCGCCGCTGCCCGAATGGCGATATTCATAGGTCTTATGCATAGGTGGTCCCTTTTGAGATTTGGTCCTTTTAGGACTTAGCTTTTCTTTTCTTTTCTTCTCTCTCTTCTCTTTTTTTTTTCGAGACTTGACTAGGCTGCCTTTTTTATAATAAATAGCCATCGCTATTACCAATTATGTATATACAGTTTACTGTATGATTCATTCTTCTATTATCATATGGCCGATCAATAATTGACATTTCGCTGCTGCTGATAATGTCATAAGGACTTTTGTATCGTGTTCAAAACAATGTATCAGTTTGGCGATGATGGCAACTTTGATGAGTGATTGATCGGCAACAGCGATAACTGTTTTCTTTTTCTTTTTATGATCATTGATACCTGATAATTCGATTTCGATGGAGATTTTCTATCGGCGATGAACGTCATGCTTGATAGCGATCATTAGCGCTTTTTTTTTTGTTATGATTTAATATGCTATCTTCAAATGTCTTGGAAGACTGAAGACTTTTAGCGATGATCTAGCACGCTGTCTTGAAATACGATGATGGGTATTTTTGCCTGAAATTGTTTCTGTATCGTTTGTCTGTATTGTTTGTCTGTATTGTTTGTAATATACCAGCTTGATGGTGATATCAATTTCAGGCAAAATTTTGTAGAACTCCCTTGATGGTGCTCACTTTCTTCGTCTTTCTTTATTTGTTATCACATGATCTTGATATGCTTTATCATATGATTTTGATATGCTTGCGAGCTTCTTCCTTATTCGTCCTATTCATCTTGCCCCCTTTTAATACAGAATTATTATCTTGGTAATGTTCTGTATAGTGGCGTCTTCGGAAGAAATTTCCCTTTTTGTCAACGCGAGTATAGGCCAACATAGGCTTTCATTTACTTCTTTAAAGAATTTCGCTTTCATTGAGCACACTTTACCTCATTTGGCTTTGAATTTTCCCCTTGGATATGATCGTGACCGTTATTGGAGATACATTCTTTCTTCTTGAAGATATTGAGGCAATTTATTTCTGCAGGAGGCTATATGATTGTAATCGTATTCATTGACTAGTTTTCCCCCAACCCTTGAAAATTTTGACCCTTCTCTTGATCGATACCAATGGGGACTTGAATTCCTTTCCCATGGTTTAGGCCAACGGGCTCTTCATAATCAAATCCCATGTTTTTCATAATTTTCTTGCTGGCCGGACTATACTTTTGGAGGTCTTGCGGTGTCAACCTACCACGGTAGTCATTACTTTGAGTCTCTCCTCTCGTTCGTACTGCTTCTGGAATATAGAATTCGATTGGCTCAGGATATTTTTCATTTGCCTTAACTTGAAATCTTGTTGGAGCTGCCGAAAATGGCTTATTTCTTTCAGCATACGGTAGCGGCACCGTATAATTTGACTGTAAAATTTTTAGTTGTTCAGATGACAGAAACGTCAACGGCGGTTGTCCCGATCGCCTTAATTGTTTTGGTACAAAATAAAACTTCTTGCTTATTTCCGCAGTTTTAGATGGTACTGTCTTTTCTGCCAACTTCGTAATTGCACTTTCTCGATTATTCTGTAGGGCACTACCTTCATCCTTATTCATTTTTTCGATAGTGAATTCTTTATAATAGCTAGCATCTACAAAGAAGGACTCAGCTTTCGTATACGGTCTCGCATCAGCCATCACTTTACGTTGTACTCCGTCTTTACAGTATTTGAAACACTGATGCAGAGTAGAGGGTATGATATTGTACTGATGTATCCATGGCCTTCCTAGGAGAAGATTGTATGTCGTTATTCATTTATGTCATGACAAACAACGTCAGTAATCAATTCTCCTATTTCCAACGTTACCGTAATTTTTCCAAGTGCGCACTGCCCATCTTGATTAAAACCTTATATCATCATTCCGCTGGGGCGTAGTTCCGAGCGACGATAGTTTAATTTATTTAGCATTGAGAGTGGCAAAAGATTTACCGCAAACCCATTATCTACCATAATCCGTTTAACTTTCTTCTTCCTCACAGATCAGATCATCATCAGAAAAAGAAATGACTGGGAAACAGTCCTCATGCTCATTGAGGTCTCCATGTTCTACCTCTGCCAGTAAGGTTTCCCTGATGTCATGATTAGATAAGGCCTAGATCAAAATTTGTCAAAATTCTTCTGATAGCTTCAGTACATCATTAACGCTTAATCGGGCTGGTATTCCTTTTAGATGATTTACCACGTCATAATTTACTCTCGTCATCTCATTCTTTTCCTTCGTCCTGCCGCTGTTACTCTCTTTTGCAGTCATTTCTTTTCCAGTGGCTTCTGATTTTTATTTTGTAAGGCTCACCACCTTCTTACCTGACCGTAGTGTGATTACCGCAACCTTCTTTACAGCTTTACCGCTTCCTGCGTTATTCGCATCTTGGTCCTTTTCTCGAACTGTAAGCATGTTTACGGTTGCCATGGAGCCTCTTCCTCTTTCTTTCCCCAATACTATCTCGCCCCTATCGATCAGTCGCTGTATTATACATTTCAGTGTATAACAGTTCTCTGTTGGATGTCGTACCAGACGATGATAACGACAGAAATCCCTTTCTCCGGTTCTTGTCACATCTTCTGGGCGCTTAGGTTCCAACAATACTATCGTGCTAGCTTTTAACAATTGTTCCATCATAGGGGCGGCATCTTCTTTTTCAAATGCGAACCCCTCATGAGAGTTCAACATTCTAGGCCTCTTCCCATTATACTTATTTCTTGACTTATCACCTTCTTCACGTCGGTCCGGTCTTCTTTCTCTCGAATCTTTTGTCTTTTCTTCTTCTGTCATGATCGACACCGTTCACAGTTGTCCTGTCAGACACTCTCCTACTCGTATTATGGTGAAATGCTGGGATCTTGCGAGTCATCAGCTCCAACGCATGGGCTTTAGTAGCCAAATCACGAAAGGTCCTGATATCGACGCTAGTCAGTCCGAATGAAATTCCCATCCCCATAGAATTTAGGCACATCTTAACTTGTTCTTTTTCCTCCGGTAGTTGTCTACATGAAGCCCCTAATGTTTTTCACCTTTCTATGAACTTCTCTACCAGCTCTCCTTCTCTTTGCCGAATAGAGGCCAGTTCCGTAATACTGACGTCACGTTTCGAGGAAAAGAAGTTTGACATGAAAACCTCCTGCATTTGTTCCCAGGTATGTATCGATCTAGGTTTCAAACTAGAATACCATCAAAACGCTTTGTGTGTTAGTGATGAACCAAAAACCGCAAGCAGTACTGTGGTATCGTAGAAAAGTTTCCCACGCTAGTGATGAAGTGCATCAGATGCTCCTCCGGGGATCCTTCTCCATTGAACTTTTGAAAATTCGGGTGTTTGAAATTGGCAGGAAAAGGGATTTCTTCTACTTCCCTTGGGTACGGCGTTTGATACCTAAAACGTCCGGTATTTTCTCGTTCCTTTTCTGCTCTCACCGCCTCTTCGACCACTTGCCTTACCTCTTCTTGTGTCACAGTCCTTGCTACAGGGGTAGACCCTAGCGACCCTGCCCCCTGTGGTGGGAGGACATTAGGTTGATTTTCTTGCCCTTCAGCTGCATTCTGGGGGATGGCCATTCGGGCTACGTTGTGTGTGAGGGTTGCCAGTGCTTCTCTGAGATTTCTGCACTCCTCCATTAATGCATTTTGGGCTTCTGCTATTGCATTGAAACGATCCTCCATAGTTGTTCTATAGTCTGGATTTGTTCCAGCCATGAATACTGCAACTTCTCCACTTTTCGATGAAGCAGTAGTCGAAGGAGAACAAGAGAATGCAGATGTGACGGGGTTTACAGAAAAGGGATGGGACAGAGTTTCTTTGGGCATTTTCATGTTCCTGACGACATCAATTGACTGTGATGATGCCAATATCGGTACATCTTTTAGGGATGAAGTTGGCGATCTAATGACCAATGTTTTTCCCTTTCGTTCTCTTGCTCATTCAGCCATTGAAGCATTTAGAGACGGGAAGTCGCGCACTGTCAACTGGGGAACTATTTGAGCTGGATAAATCGCTGGAGGAGCGAGTTCAGGATTTCTTTTAACCGTGCTTCGCATTACGGGCCCTTTGATTTTTAATGAAGGCTGATTCATTCCTGAAATTCTAAAGTTTCATGTCCTTGTCTTATGAGAGGTCACGACAGTCCAGCCTGCATTGTCTTCTGATGACTGGGGTGTTTCGACAAGAAAATAAATGTGTTTCAATTCGGGGGATTTATTCAATGATAACAAAGAATGAATGAGAGAACATTTATCACATTTATCTGAGTTCATTTACATCCTCTGATTCCCTTGATTCTGAAAATAAAGTACAATTAATATAATGTATTGAAGAGAAGAAAGCTCGATGGAAATTTCGGCAGCATTCTGATGCCATTTCGGTCATCTCCTAGGTACTTAGGAGGAATTGCTGATTTGATCAGCCAGTCTTCAATGAGATGGAACATCTTTCTAGTCATTCTTTCCTAAAATATGAAGTAGCCAATTGCAGTGTAGCCATGCCCTGAAGAAATTAGCCCGATCATGCTAAACGGGCCTGAAAAGTCTCCCAGAATGAAAGATCAGGGGGTTTTTACAGTCCGTTCAGCTTCAAACTTGATGTGCAGTCTTAAAACCACAAATTAGCCGTCTGCATCAAGTTTCAGCTTTTGGATCCTTGTAGAAGTGGCCAAACTGACGAATCAGACCCTGAGATCATGATTTGCGGCCCGCCAGATATTAGGACATGCTTCAGATTTTGTCCCAAAGCGTTAAATGTAATGACAAAGCAGATGGCCGGAGTAGATTTCCCGCGAGCATCAAGATGAAGCCTGCATGTGCAACGCATGTACATAGAGTGCATGTGCACCAGCCGTGCACTGCTATAGCCGAAGTCAGTCAGCGCCGCTGACCTGACTCTTCTTCTCAAATCCATGAAAATGCACAGCGTCGTCACCGCGGCTGCTGGTTTCGTGTAGTGTGGTCCACTCACTACTCTTTTTAGTGATTTGATTCGTTCATTCCCTTCAGAGGATGGGAATTAGCCTCGCCTAGCTCTCCTTTTGTCTCCATGCAAGTGATCATCAGATCATAACCGTTGAACACGGGATGGACGGTGAAGTAAGTAATATGCTAGACCACACTGCTTTCATCTCAAAAGCAGTCCTTCCTTGGTGTTTTTTCATCGTGAGTCCAATGATTGGAGTGGATTCTCCGAAAACCTTCAGTAAACGGGTCATCAAAAACCACAGAGTCGACGTACGTCGACTCTGTTGAAAACAGAGCATCGGTTCTTGCTTAGTGGGCCACCATCACGCAGGGAGGGGCTAATCCAAGTCTTCCATCAGATGGAGGAGGAAAAAATAATCAAAGTGACGCTGAGCTTTGGTGACCATGCTCATTCCCAAGACCGCAACAGTGATCGCAAAAGGACCGTTCGGCTGTTTTGAAGGATTGATTATTCAGGTGGGCCATGTCAACAAACAACGAAAACTCCACTTTCACGGTCGAAATCTTAAGAGGAAGACATTGGGTGGTGTGGATTTCTCAAAAGGATAATGTATTGGGCCCCACCAGTGACACAACAGAAGAAACAAAGTTCTTCCTCTGTTACGCATGACTAGAGCTTTAGCCGATTGCACAGACGCAGCAACATCACTCTCCCTTTGTGCGGACGCAATTGTAGTCCCTTCCTTTGCTCGGACGCTATAACAGTCTCTTCCTTTGCCCGGACGCAACTTCCTTTGTGCGGACGCAATAGCCTCTTCCTTTGCACGGACGCTGCAACTTCCTCCTTTGCACAGTTGTGCGCAAGCAACTTTGGTTGGGCGGTCCAGCGCAAGGACTTCCTTCTCTTCCTCTCTTCTCCCATTTCTTTGGCCCACCAGCTGCTCTCGTCCGATCCCACCTCTCAAATGAAGCGGAAGTGGGGGTATTTATAGGCCTCACCACTCTTACAGAGTGGTGATCACCACCACCTATTGCTTCACACTTGAACTTCTTCTTTTCTTAAACTATGGTGACCACCAAGCCACCTCTTAAATGGTGGTGTATAACCTTTCTCTCTTAAAATGACACATGTGCATCCCTTTTTAACAAACTACCCTTTTCAATCCCTTTTTCCAGAATACCTAAACTACCCCTTTGACATGGAATGTTATCAAAATACCTAAACTACCCCTGGAACTGGATTTTTACCAAAATACCCAAAATACCTTTGAAACTGGAATTTTACCAAATTATCCAAAATACCTTTGAACTGGATTTTTACCAAATTTCCTAAACTACCCGTGGAGCTGATACTTTACCAAAATCCCTAAACTACCCCAGAAGCAGATCAGTACCATGTGATTCTCTGACCACTGCAATGAGATTTTTTTCTGCCTCAACAGATGCCCCCTCGATCCTTCTTTGATTGATTCTTGAAATCAAATGGAGGATCGATCTTCCTCTGCCTGAAAAACTTGAATGAACTGCAACTAAAAGATGACCGGATGATCTTGCTTGCATGGAAGACTGGATGATCGTGTTTGACCAGAAGACTTTAATGCTCATATTTGACTGAAGATTGGAATGCTCATATTTGATTAGAAGACTATAACACCCTGAAAATCGGGGGTCGTGTATAAACTCAACTCCCGAGTCCAGACCGTCACTTATGCAACAAAAATGATTATGATTCAATGTTGTCTGAGTTAAAGCATTCACATGAGTAAAAGTATACCAAAACTGCAATTCATACTCCAGATCCAGTGATAAAAAAGCAAGCGGAAGACTAAAGAATATATATATCACTGTATGAAAAAATAAAGTAGATCTCAACTGTCACTAAAGTATGAATACATCTCTGAGTCTCATTTACATATACATGAACAAAATCAAATGTTCAAAATAGTCCCACTGAAGTCCCGTCAACCCAGGTCACCTAAGCAAAGCCATCATGGTACTGCATGTACGAGAACTCGTCCTGGTCCTCGTAAAATTCTGGCTCTGCCTCCTGGATCTCAGCATCACCTGCATCTACAACAGGGTCTGGTGGGTGTTGCAAACACCATCCCGTAACGTGGGAATGAGTGATCAACTCAGTGGAATCATAGAGCAAAGATTAGCATATTCACAAATCAATCATGCGATAATAGTAAAGCAGTAAATCAGACAATCCTAATACTGTTGTTAATGCAATATGACATGACGTGATGTATGCCCTCACCGACGATCTCCCTCATACGGCACCATCTTACGACCGCGGCATGCCACACTCCCTTAAGTACTCCACATCTTCCAGGCACATGTAATGTTATAGTGATATGATTTTCGAGTTGTTATTAGTCCATTCAAACAGCAGGATTGGGAAACTAAGGTACTTCCCTTATATTAATCCCAACACAGATCCTGTCTAGGGTCGTCACTCCTAGTAATCTCATACGAGGTATATTTTGTAGGTCGCTGGAAGGGCTGTCAGGGCTGTTGCTCGCACTCGTTGCACCGCTCCCCCATCACCTTATCAATACAGGCCTACTGTACTCTACTGCTACTGAAGGGTCATCACCTCCCGTAGACTCAGAATACGCTCGCGGTCACTACAAAGGACTCGTCGCCTGATCAGTGTAGGCCAACAGCTAGAATATAGTGTCCCATACCACCATAATCTGCTCACAAGACTAGGTGCTCACTGGTCATTACGGGGAGGTTTGTGGCCCCAACGTAGGCTGACAGCTCGACCACGGTGTCCCATACCACTATGCCCGGCTCATGAGTCCTCGTGGATCAAGGTACCATGGTTAATAGGGTTTACAATGGTAAGTTCAGTACCCTAGGTTCAAGCAGTTATGACTCATGCAGGGTGAACATACATCGGCCAGTCGGGTTACTTGATGGGCTCGACTAGCACGATCGCATCTCAAGTCGAACGACATGAAGTGCGTAAAACACTTCGCGTGGCCTAACCACTGCCGCCAACTCCAAAACATGGCTCGCGTTCATCGACGCGTCGTTCGTGGCCAAGATAAGCCAACCACGAATTCGCTCGGTTACCGATTGCCTGGACTAAGCATAGTCCCAAGCATTTATGGAATGACATCAGCAAATCATATGAGAGTATTGGAATTGAAATACAACCATGTGAGCATGTTAACACATGTTATAACATACAACTTAAGCAAGTCTTCAAACACATACATTTCATGCATAGAATGAAATCATGCATATTGTCAACATGTAGAAAATCATTTACATCAGTATATTAATTGAGAAATCAGTCTCAAACTAATTCATAACACCATTTAATTCAATACATACTAATACAAGCATTTATACAAACACATACACTACACACTTAAGTTTGCATATAATATGTCGACCCGAAGTGTGCATTTAGGCGAATCTCTTTGCCAAACTAATTATGCACGCATTCCTAACATTCTAATGCGACAACAAATCATGTCAATTACATTAGCAAAATATGAATGAAATCAGCACTTCCTACAAATGACTAAAATGCCCTAAATCTCATATTCTTCGTTAATTTACGAAACAGGAAACGGACAGCATGTTATACGTGTCAAACGGCGATGTCGTCGATAATCTACTATTAAATGACATTGAAAGCGTTGGAAACCGTCAATCAAAGCGTCTAAAATCCTCACCTTATCTCTTATGGATGTGTCGTTTCGAACGGAGCGTATACGCTTCGTCTACGGCAACTAAAGAACCTGTTTTACAAGATCTATTAACTATCAAGCTATGGAACGAAAGAAACATCAAATCAGCAACTTTCTAAGGTTGTTTCTTACCTGAAAATGTGGAGGAATCACCGGCCAGGTGATTGGAGGGTGTTGCTACAGCACGTGCAACAAGCGGCACGAAGGCAGGAAAATTCTCTCCTACTCTCTCTCACAAACTCTCACCTTTTCTCTCTCCCAAGCTAGGGTTTTTCTCAAATTCGGATGGGAGAGAGAAGTGAGGGTTTCAACCCCTTTTATAAGCTTAAAAATGCCCAAAATAGGCTCAGGTACAAGGTTTACTTAGGGCATATCCAAATCGGGGTTGTTTCGGTCCAAAAGATGATTTCTGGTGGTTCCCTTGTCGAATGCGATCGGACTTAAGCTCATGCGTACCGGATCTAGCACGCATCAAGTTTTCAGTCCGGCAGGGTTCGCAGATCGCGCGTGGCGGACCAGTTTCAGTTCAGCGGTCACTGCACGTAGATCAGGGCTGCAAGTCTCATGATATGAAATAGAAATTTTTCCTGATCCGAGGGTGTAATCTGGCTGAATTCTGACGGTCAGAACGCTTAATACTGACACGTCAAGTCGTGTGCCAGATTTGAATTTCAAATTCCAAATCTGTCCCTATTTGCACTCTCTTCAGTCCGGGCTCAATGAAATAGCCTGTGGTTGTCGGTTGGACTTGATTTTCAAAATAATTGTCAAGTACAGCAAGGCGGTTCTAACGGTCTAAGATAGGAGGTATCGGACTTTCGACGCGCGGTATAGATCCAATACAAAATTTCAAAGTGGTCCAGAGAACAAACCTGCTTAGAGTTTGATCCGAGGTTATAGAGTTTTATAGAGTCATTGGTTCTACTCGATTTGGGTCTTATAGAACGTATTTAAAGTGATCAGGGACTATTTCTCACTACTCTAGCGTTGGGCTAGCTAACTTAGTCATATTTTCTAAAGGAATTAATTCTACGCAATTTCGGGTCGAGTTGGTACTCGAGTCCAAGTACGAATTTTTCTCGGGCGTTACAATCTACCCCCCTTAACAAATAATTTCGTCTTCAAAATTTGTACCTTTTCGTACTCCTCGAGAAACTGTGGGTAGTTCTTTCTGATCTCGGCTTCTATCTCCCAGGTAGCCTCTTCCTCAGAGTGATGCGTCCACAATACCTTCACAAGGGGAATCACCTTGCTACGCAGTACCTGCTCCTTCCTGTCTAGGATACGTGTCGGTCGCAGGATATATGTAACATCCTCTCCTAACTGCACCTGCTCCCATCTGATGATATGGGAAGGATCAGCAACGTACTTCTTCAACATAGAAACATGAAATACGTTGTGAACGCTCGCGAGAGGCGTGGGTAAAGCCAATCGGTAAGCCACTGCTCCCACATGGTCGAGGATTTGGAATGGACCAATAAATCGCGGTCCTAGCTTCCCCTTCTTCCCGAACCGAAGGACTCCCTTCATAGGGGAAACTCGCAGAAACACATGATCCCCAACTGTGAACTCCAGCGGCCTTCTTCTCGTATCGGCATAACTCTTCTGTCTGCTCTGCGCTGTAAGAAGCCGACGTCGAATAATATCAATCTTCTCTGACGTCGCCTGCACTAACTCTGGGCCAATCAAGCTACGCTCACCGACCTCTGCCCAGCAATGCGGTGCGCGACAAGGTCGCCCATACAGCTCCTCATAAGGTGCCATACCGATACTCGCCTGAAAGCTGTTGTTGTACGTAAACTCCGCATATGCAAGACAATCATCCCAACTGTCCTTGAAGTCCAATGCGCAAGCTCGCAACATGTCCTCTAAGATCTGGTTCACCCGCTCTATCTGTCCGTCTGTCCGTGGGTGAAAAGCAATACTGAACTTCAACTTCACACCCATAGCCTCCTGAATGCGAGTCCAGAAAATAGAAGTGAACCGCGTGTCTCTGTTCGACACGATCTCCAACGGAACTCCATGCAGACGCACAATCTCTCTGATGTACAGTCTAGCCAGCTCGTCTGCAGAGTTCGTAACTCTGATCGGTAGGAAGTGCGCCGACTTCGTCAGACGGTCGACGATCACCCAAATGGAATCATGTCCCTTCCTCGTCTTCGGCAGCCCAAAAATGAAGTCCATGGAAATGAAATCCCACTTCCACTCTGCGATCGGCATAGGCTGCAAAAGTCCAGGTGGTCGGCGATGCTCTACCTTCACCTGCTGACAAGTGAGACAACGGGACACGAACTCAGCTATGTGGGTCTTCGTACCTTCCCACCAATAAGTCCTCTTCACGTCACGATACATCTTCGTACTGCCTGGTGCATCGCGAGTCTAGTACAATGCGCAGCCTCGAGAATCTCTCGTCTCAAGTCAGGGACATCTGGGACGCATAGGCGGCCACGATAACATAAGCCCCCCCATCCATACCAACTCGCCACTCGGCGTCTGCATCATCACTGACCTGCTCTCGAAGCTCAGTCAGATGCGCATCGTCCCTCTGCGCCTCGATGACCCGGTCATCTATCCGAGATCGCACCTGTACATGTGCGATGAACTCATACGGCTCCTCTACGGTGAGTTTCTGCTCAAAGTCTCTCAAAAACTCAACCATATCCCACTCAGCAACCATCGGCGGAGCCGCAAACTCTATTACCTTGTTGCGGCTCAACGCGTCAGCCACAAGGTTCCCCTTCCCAGGATGGTAAGAGACTTCGAACTTGAAGTCCTTCAACGTCTCCATCCATCGCCACTGCCTCATATTCAAGTCTCGCTGCGTGAATATGTACTTGAGGCTCTTGTGGTCGCAAAAGAGCTCGAACTCCTCTCCTTAGAGGTAATGTCTCCAGAATCTCAGTGCGAATATGACGGTTGCCAACTCTAGGTCGTGTGTAGGGTAATTCTCCTTGTGCTTCCTTAATTGTCTTAAGGCATATGAAATTACCCTGTCTCTCTGCATAAGGACCCAACCCACAAACCAACGCTAGATGCGTCAGTGTATATAGTGTATCTAACCCCTTGCTCTGGCAATACTAGCACAGGGGCGGACGTAAGTCTGTCCTTCAGCTCCTGAAAAGCTGACTCCACCTCGTCATTCCAGGCGACCTTCACGTCCTTCCGTGTCAACTGAGATAAGGGTCTCGCGATCTTCGAGAAGTCCTGTATGAAGCGCCGATAGTAGCCAGCAAGACCCAAGAAACTCCTCACCTCAGTGACAGAACCAGGCTGCTCCCAGTTCTGCACCGCAGCTACCGTAGACAGGTCAACTGCCATGCCATCCTTGGACATCATGTGTCCCAGGAACTTCACTTCCTGCTTCCAGAAGTCGCACTTCTTGTACCGTGCGAATAACTGATGTTGTCTGAGCGTATCTAGGACCAAACGCAAGTGCTCCTCATGCTTCTCTCGACTCCTGGAGTACACCATAATGTCGTCAATGAATACAACGACGAATCGATAGAGAAAAGGCCGAAATAACCGGTTCATCAGATCCATGAACACGGCTGGTGCGTTCGTGAGACCGAATGACATCACGAGGAACTCGTAGTGGCCAAAACTGGTCCTGAATGCTGTCTTCTGCACGTCCTCATCCCTGACGCGTAACTGATGATATCCTGACTGAAGATCAATCTTCGAGAAGTACTGCGCTCCTCTCAACTGATTAAATAAGTCATCGATCCTGGATAAAGGGTATTTGTTCTTCACCGTGATCTGGTTCAGCTTGCGATAATCAATACATAATCGTATCGAACCATCCTTCTTCCTCACGAACAAGACCGGTGCTCCCCAAGGAGACACACTAGGCTGTATAAGGCCAAGCTCTAGCAGACCATCAATCTGCGTCCTCAACTCCTCCATCTCACACGGTGCCATGCGATACGTCGGCAGTGAGACTAGCGAGGAACTAGGAACTAGGAACCAGATCGATAGTAAAATCAATCTCTCGTCGGGGCGGCAAACCAGGGATCTTCCTGAACAGATCCCCGAACTTGTAAACGACTGGCGTATGCTCAAGTACCTAGGCACCAGCATCTCGCAATAAAGTGGCGTAACTAAGTATGCGGAAAGGGAGATTTACCCGCACTGGAAATGTGAAAGATGCACCCTCTGGCTCGTAGGCTGTCACTATACGAGTCTTGCAGTCAATCTCGGCCCTCGCTGCAGTCAACCAGTCCATGCCAAGAATGACATCGAGATAAACCAGAGCGGGGTCGACGACGAGATCTAGAGCCATCGTCTTGCCCCCTAGATCCACCAAACAACCCTCACACATCTGGGTGGCATCTGTAAAGGACCCGTGTGCTGTATAAACTCGCACCCCGTCCATAGTAATGGTCTGTAGCCCAAGACGCCTGACTATAACACGTGATATCAAAGAAATCATGGAACCAGTGTCCACCATCACGAGAATAGGACTACCTCCAATATGGGCAGTGACCTCGAAGGCCGAATGCTGAGAAGTCGGTGTCGCAGCTGCCTCAGCTGTCAATGCATGAACCCGTGCCTGCTGTGGCCGGTTCGGCCGCTATGTCATGGGCCGTGGAGGCTGTCTAATCTGCGATACCGGAGGTCTGAAAGAAGGGTGCGCAGGAGCTAACCATATAGGTGGTGCTGATATTGCCTGTGGACGTGCACGGTCAATCTTCTGCGGCGGCGAGAACCCACTGTCCCGCATCTGAGAAAAACAACTCTGCGCCAAGTGGCCTGACCTCCCACAGTATGTACATGTCAAATCAGGGCACCGAAACGGTGGTACTGGCGCCATAGCCCTAGTAGGAGGGTCGACACGAGGCCTCTTGCCCGCGAAGGGCATGTCTATCAAGTCTGGTCGTGGCCTAGAAGCAACAGGGCCACGAGATCGCGCAAGTTGATCCACATCCTGCTCTGCCCGCATAGACATGTGAATCAACTCCGCATATGAGGGAATGCTCACGCAGCACATCTTCGACCGAATATCCGGTCATAAACCCTCCGAAAAGCGCCGTATGCGCATCTGCTCATCAGCCTAAAAAGTCGGGACGTATTTTCCCAACTCCGTGAACCGATGCTCATACTCTGTAACTGTCATGGCTCCCTGTCTGAGGCGGAGACACTCATTCTCCCGATTATGCCTGTACATCTGGGGATAATACTTCTCGTGGAAGCAGAACTCAAACGCTGCCCATGTCCATATAAAGTCAGCGGTAACGGTCCGCAATACGCTGTCCCACCACAAGCTGGCCTCTCTCTCAAACAGGAACGTAGCCAACTCTACCTGCTCAGCCTCTGTACAGTGTAACATCCGCAGTATCTTCGACACATAGTCGAGCCAATACTCGGCCTCCTCGGGTCTATGAGAACCCATAAAAGTGGGAGGCTGTAAGCGCTGGAATCGCTCTAACAAGCCCCATGTATCTGCAGCATTCCCCGTAGGGTAAGCAGGTAGTACAGGATGAGCCATGCCCTCATCCTGGGCATAAGTACCAGCATCCTCAGCTGGATGCGCAGGTAGTGCAGGTGGAGTCACACCCCCACCCTGGGCTAATGTTCCCACAATGGTAGTCAGGAGCTGCTGCTGCTGCTGCATCATGGCCATCATCTGCTCAAATCTTTCTGGAGGTGGAGCAGGTTGTGGCATGTGCTGCGTCGAAGTAGACGCATGGTAAGGCTCTCTGACTGGCAGTGTGAACGGTGGTGGTCCAACTGTAGGACCAGCAGTAGGCTGAGACGCACGCACTGTCTCAGGAATCGGGCCCACAGCAGGGTCCGCATGTGCATCAGACTGCGAAGGAGCCTGATCCATAGGCTCACTCAATGCAAGCCGAGCCGCGCTCCGTGTAGTCTTAGGCGGCATTCCCTATATTCAAAATAGGGCGCAACCTTGTCAGTCTCAATAGCACAAATACACCGCAATCATTTACACAAGGAGTCAAAGGCATTCCATGCATTTCATTTAATCAAAATTGTCACAATACAAGGGATATGTTCTTACAAGCATCATGACAAGAAATACATGGGAACTAAGACAATTAAAATTTACAATAGCAACATAAGCAAAGTACTAGCCTTAACAGGCTTACACAACAAAAGTAAGAAATGACTAACTACTGATAACAACATCAACGATCTCATCGCTAGTCTGAGTCGGGTGACAGAGGAGGAGCACCCTTATCCTGCAAGCAGCACAGGATCGTCTTCAAGGTGCTAGTCACCTTGCCAAATTTCCTCTTTGTAACGGCCTTGGCATCCTCGACTTCAGCGCGAAGTTCCTGAACTTCCCTTCGCAAGGCGATCTGGCTCTCCTCAATTCGAGCAATGCGATCATCGCCAGTAGCCGAGCAGAAGGAGGAGAGCTCTCATCTGTATCCTGAGCCTCCTCTTCTGTCTCTTCCTGGACTTCTTCCTGAACTTCTGCTCCAGGTTCTCCCTCACTTGGATCCTCCTCATCATCAAAGTCATCCTCGCTATCCTCCTCAAGCTGATTCTCATGGTACTGAGACCCAATCTTCATCTTGACCATAGTCGACTCATCAATACTATGAATCGGAACTGGCAATTTTGGCCCAAGTCTGTAGGCAAACTCAAGCGCGATCTTGCATATCAGTCGACCAAAAGGAAGCGATTCGTACGTTCTTCTTGACTTCGCTATGAGGATTATCTGTCGCAAGATGAAAGTGGCCATACATACATTCTCTCCCTGGGCCACCAGATACAAGAAATTAACCATAAGGTGCGTACACTCAATGCGATTCGTCGACCTGGGATACACATTGAACTTGCAGATATGGTGCAGCAGGCGCAAATCATCAGACATATACGTCACCTTGAGGCTATTATTAGGCTGCCATGGAACCAGCTTACCGCATAGGAACCTGGTATGGTGATCTCGCTCACGCCTACTCCTCAGCTTCTTCTCGCTAGGATGAACATCACCAAGAGGCACGTTCAGAAGTTGCGCAATCAACCGCACATCGATCATAGCCCTCCGATCCCTACCAAAAGGAATTTTGAACTGTAATGGCTCAAAGGTAGGATTCTGGATACGAGCGTAGAAGGCACGAATGGTGCTTACATTAGCACGAGCGCGAGCTTCAAAGATCAGACCCCAATGTGCAGCTTCAATGCGTTCGAACAACAGAAATTTGCCAAAATAGTCGTCCTTCCACTTCCGCCTCAAACAACACTTTGCGATCAGTGTATTGGCCGTGAGGCATCTCAGCTAGAATCACTCGCTCAAGTTGAGTATGGGGATAAAAATCTCTCTTTATATGGAACTCTCGGGCTGTGGTTGGACCTGCGGTGGCGCTTGAACTTACGGTACCACCCCGTGGTCTTCTTGATTGAGCAGGGCGACTTGGCCCAGCCTCATCCGCTGTGATTTTTCTTTTACCCATCAAAGATAGGATGGTGGAGAGTGACAAAAGGCCTAAAATGGCTTCCACGAAAGCCATGAAAAATGGAGAAAATATGAAGAAGTGGCTGTCCAAACTGGAAAAGGGAGATCTAAGCATTGTAGAGGGATGCTTCAAGCTTCCCTAGGATGTATTTTCAAGGAGAAATAAAAATGAAAAAGGAAAATGGAACACCTCACGATTTCAGCTCGATTTGGGGGTCTTTAGAGCTTCAAAAGATAAAATCTTTAAGAGGGAGGGCTGCCAACTTCAAAGGAACGATGGAGTGTGGTCTTTTTTGGCCAAGGATGGATTTAGGGGTGGTTTGGAATCACGAATTTTGGAGATAGCAGCTGAAAAATGAGAATGGAGCTATGGGAAGGGCTGTTTGTGAAGGAAGTGTACGATTTAGGGGTTTTCTACACACGAACCATACATGGGGGGTGTGTAGTACCCAAAATACCCTCACATATCAAAGCACACATCCAACGGACGATGGTGGTCGGCGATGCATCGCCGGATCGGCGATGGCATCGCCGACTGATCATCTGTTCGGTCGGTGAGACCACATGGGTTTGGTCCCCCATGGTCCAAGGACCCCAAATAACTATGGACCCCACCTTGTTTCATTGTATTTTGACCTATATAGGCCCAAACATGAGTTCAGGGTTTTCTGGGACCATTCTATAATCCTGAATACAAAACCCTATCATGCAGCATATGATTTTGGGGTAGAAGGAGCTAGTACATCCATTTAGCCCATTAGTTGCTAAAGAAAGTGAAGTTGGAATGGCCTTATGGCTATTTTTTATGAAATTTTACTATTCACTGTAAAATTTTGTGAAAGTATGATTTTATGTTATTTTCACATTTGGCAATCCTAACATGAAAAGGATAAGAAAGAATTGAAGATTGGAGTGGTGAGAGGTAGAATTTTGAAGATTTTAGTAAAACGGGGTTTTTAAGCCCTGGCGATTGAATACAGGGGTCGTGGTTGTCCCACGGCCCAAGGATTCATATTTATGGGTTTTGAATCAGTCAAAGAACATCTCAACCCACTCACCTACAACTTAGGAGCTATTCGGGTTGCTTTACGCAACCCTAGATGCGTTACGGACTCGATCTCGCGATCGATTCGAATAGTCCTCGCCTATTGGTGAATCTGCGATCCTAAAAGTGTTTATAGACGTTTCTTGCACCCACCTAAGTCAAAGGAAATGACAGCATACGTCGCGTGACCATAACTCGGGCCCAGTATACTTTTATTCACGCTCTGATACCAACTTGTAACACCCTGAAAATCGGGGGTCGTGTATAAACTCAACTCCCGAGTTCCAAACCGTCACTTATACAACAAAAATGATTACGATTCAATGTTGTCTGAGTTAAAGTATTCACATGAGTAAAAGTATACCAAAACTGCAATTCATACTCCAGATCCAGTGATAAAAGCAAGCGGAAGACTAAAGAATATATATATCACTGTATGGAAAAACAAAGTAGATCTCAACTGTCACTAAAGTATGAATACATCTCTGAGTCTCATATACATATACATGAACAAAATCAAATGTTTAAAATAGTCCCACTGAAGTCCCGTCAACCCAGGTCACCTAAGCAAAGCCATCATGGTACTGCATGTACGAGAACTCGTCCTGGTCCTCGTAAAAGTCTAGCTCTGCCTCCTGGATCTCAGCATCACCTGCATCTACAACAGGGTCTGGTGGGTGTTGCAAACACCATCCCGTAACGTGGGAATGAGTGATCAACTCAGTGGAATCATAGAGCAAAGATTAGCATATTCACAAATCAATCATGCGATAATAGTAAAGCAGTAAATCAGACAATCCTAATACTGTTGTTAATGCAATATGACATGACGTGATGTATGCCCTCACCAACGATCTCCCTCATACGGCACCATCTTACGACCGCGGCATGCCACACTCCCTTAAGTGCTCCACATCTTCCAGGCACATGCAATGTTATGGTGATATGATTTTCGAGTTGTTATTAGTCCATTCAAACAGCAGGATTGGGAAACTAAGGTACTTCCCTTATATTAATCCCAACACAGATTCTGTCTAGGGTCGTCACTCCTAGTAATCTCATACGAGGTATATTTTGTAGGTCGCTGGAAGGGTTGTCAGGGCTGTTGGTCGCACTCGTTGCACCGCTCCCCCATCACCTAATCAATACAGGCCTACTGTACTCTACTGCTACTGAAGGGTCATTGCCTCCCGTAGACTCAGAATACGCTCGTGGTCACTACAAAGGACTCGTCGCCCGATCAGTGTAGGCCGACAGCTAGAATATAGTGTCCCATACCACCATAATCTGCTCACGAGACTAGGTGATCACTGGTCACAACGGGGAGGTTGTGGCCCCAGCGTAGGCCGACAGCTCGACCACGGTGTCCCATACCACCATGCCCGGCTCATGAGTCTTCGTGGATCAAGGTACCATGGTTAACAGGGTTTACAATGGTAAGTTCAGTACCTTAGGTTCAAGCAGTTATGACTCATGCAGGGGGAACATACATCGGCCAGTCAGATTACTTGACGGGCTCGACTAGCACGATCGCATCTCAAGTCGAACGACATGAAGTGCGTAAAACACTTCGCGTGGCCTAACCACTGCCGCCAACTCCAAAACATGGCTCGCGTTCATCGACGAGTCGTTCGTGGCCAAGATAAGCCAACCACGAATTCGCTCGGTTACCGACTGCCTGGACTAAGCATAGTCCCAAGCATTTATGGAATCACATCAGTAAATCATATGAGAGTATTGGAATTGAAATACAACCATGTGAGCATGTTAACACATGTTATAACATACAACTTAAGCAAGTCTTCAAACACATACATTTCATGCATAGAATGAAATCATGCATATAGTCAACATGTAGGAAATCATTTACATCAGCATATTAATTAAGAAATCAGTCTCAAACTAATTCATAACACCATTTAATTCAATACATACTAATACAAGCATTGATACAAACACATACACTACACACTTAAGTCTACATATAATATGTCGACCCGAAGTGCGCATTTAGGTGAATCTCTTCGCCAAAATAATTATGCACGCATTCCTAACATTTTAATGTGACAACAAATCATGTCAATCACATCAGAAAAATATGAATGAAATCAGCACTTCCTACAAATGACTAAAATGCCCTAAATCTCATATTCTTCGTTAATTTACGAAACAGGAAACGGACAGCATGTTGTACATGTCAAACGGCGATGCCGTCGATAATCTACTATTAAACGACATTGAAAGTATTGGAAACCGTCAATCAAAGCGTCTAAAATCCTCACCTTATCTCTTATGGATGTGTCGTTTCGAACGGAGTGTATACGCTTTGTCTACGGCGACTAAAGAACCTGTTTTACAAGATCTATTAACTATCAAGCTATGGAACGAAAGAAACATCAAATCAGAAACTTTCTAGGGTTGTTTCTTACCTAAAAATGTAGAGGAATCACCGGCCACGTGATTAGAGGGTGTTGTTACAGCACGCGCAACAAGCGGCACGAAGGCAGGAAAATTCTGTCCTACTCTCTCTCACAAACTCTCACCTTTTCTCTCTCCCAAGCTAGGGTTTTTCTCAAATTTGAATGGGAGAGAGGAGTGAGGGTTTCAACCCCTTTTATAAGCTTAAAAATGCCCAAAATAAGCTCAGGTACAAGGTTTACTTAGGGCATATCCAAATCGGGGCTGTTTCGGTCCAAAAGATGATTTCTGGTGGTCCCCTGGCCAAATGCGATCGGACTTAAGCTCATGCGTACCGGATCTAGCACGCATCAAGTTTTCAGTCCGGCAGGGTTTGCAGATCGCGCGTGGCTGACCAGTTTCAGTTCAGCGGTCACTGCACGTAGATCAGGGCTGCAAGTCTCATGATATGAAATAGAAATTTTTCCGGATCTGAGGGTGTAATCTGGCTGAATTCTGACGGTCAGAACGCTTAATACTGACACGTCAAGTCGTGTGCCAGATTTGAATTTCAAATTCCAAATCTGTCCCTATTTGCACTCTCTTCAGTCCGGGCTCAATGAAATAGCCTGTGGTTGTCAGTTGGACTTAATTTTTGAAATGATTGTCAAGTCCAGCAAGGCGGTTCTAACGGTCTAAGATAGGAGGTATCGGACTTTCGACATGCGGTATAAATCCAATACAAAATTTTAAAGTGGTCCAGAGAACAAACCTGCTTAGAGTTTGATCCGAGGTTATAGAGTTTTATAGAGTCATTGGTTCTACTCGATTTGGGTCTTGTAGAACGTATTTAAAGTGATCAGGGACTATTTCCCAGCTACTCTAGCATTGAGCTAACTAACTTAGTCATATTTTCTAAAGGAATTAATTCTACGCAATTTCGGGTCGAGTTGGTACTCGAGTTCAAGTACGAATTTTTTCTGGGCGTTACAAAGACTTTAAGGATAGCGCTCGAATGGAAGACCGGAATGCTCGCATTCAAACGGAAGACTGGGTGATCACATTTGAATGGAAGGCTTGCATAATTGCGTTCGACTGGAAGACTAGAATGATGGCACCTGAGCGAAAAACTTGAATGCCCCCAGTCAGCAGGGTCAAGCAAATGTTTCACTAGAGAGGATAAAATTCTCTTTTCATTGAAGCACGCTTCTGCAACAGCTGTGATGATTGTCCTTGAGCGATTTGATCAGAGAACTATCTTTCAACACCGTGGTCGCAGCAACGGCTTCTTTAATCACCTCCAGCGATTCTTTCCTTTGGATTAACTCCAGCGATTCTTCTCTTTAACTCTGTATCCGGGGTTGTTCTTTAATGTTGTTCCTATCACAACGCCTTTTTCAATTGTTTCCTTTATTCATGATCTGCGTAATTCAAGCTTTCGAACGATGATCTTTCCTGTCAAATTAATCAGAATTAGTATTGAAGCATTGATAATTTTTCCAATGTAGCTTTATGAAGCATGATAATTTTTAAAATTAGATTGAGAGTTTCTTCTCTTTTTAGGCTGAATGTGATTTTTGCCATATGATTTAATCAATCTTTGCGCTTGTCATTGTGCTTCGCATTGTATTCTTTATATTGCACTCTTGGAGATTTCATCTTTAGCTACAAAGGTTCGATCGCTGAGTCTTTTTACTGAGTCTTCACTAGTTTGTGCTCCTTTGCATTTCTTCATAGACTTTTTCTTGGATCTTTGCTGATTCTAAAAAATAGAAAAATAGACAAAACTTCTTTTCAATTTTCATTTAATAATTTTTTAAAGCTCATATAAGTTACTGATGATGACGATTTTGTTTGTTCTTTGTCTCCATCTGATCTGATACTTGGAGTCTTGCGATACCATTATCCATAATACTTGGCATATGAATTCCTTCGCCACGTATAAGAGATTATCAGAAAGACCAAGGCATAGATTATTTTGAAGACATTAAATTCTGCCCCCTTTCCAAGTCAATGTCGCAGAAAGATTTCTTCAAAAGATAATATTTCTGAAGTGAAGCTTGCTGATACCCTTGAAGGATAGATAATCTTTGTTGTTCCTTTAACAAATCCAAAGAATATATCCGGATCTTCATATTGTTCGGAAGTGAATGATAATTTCTTTGCTAGTTTATTCTCTGCCCCCTTTTGAGAATCTTGTGCAATAATATGCCTCTATTCATTAAGAAGACGAGAGATGAAAAGACCTCACAGCTCTTGTCAATATATTAATTAATCTTGGGGACTTGAGCTTTTAAGTAGATAATCGCCGATATCTTGAAGGCATTGTAATTTGAACCTGATTCAAGAGAAATGTATTTTTGCATGTTGTCTAATCAATGTTTGAAATTTTCATCAGGCAGTTGCTTGTTTGAGTATATATAAATTGAAATATGTAATTGCAGCATTTTGAATGCTAAATTTTAATTTTATGCTTTTGAACACTGGTGCTAGTGTACTTTGACCAACCATACTTTGACCGGACAAAACTTGACTTGACTTGACCAGACTCGACTGAACTGGACTGACATTATTGGACCGACACCACTAGACCGACACTGCTGGACAGACACTACTGGACAGACACTACTGGACAGACACTTACACACACAATTTAAGCATCACTAAACCGACACTACTGGACAGACATCTACACACATAGTTTAAGTTCTTTGAGTAGTGGAGCGAATTTATTTAAACTCTAGTTAGAGTCGGGTCTTACGTGATGGCCTCTGTAACTCTTAGGAGTTTGCTGGACTTCTCACTACCTAGGAAGTTCACAAACCGCGATCCATCAAAGGGGCCCAGTGAAGCTACCGGGGCCGTGAACTCGATTGGTTTTACAGCACAGGGTTGGCCACGGTAACTCTCTAGAGTTCATAGGCTCACAAGACGACCTTTGGGGGTACCAAATCCATGGTTGTCGATCCATCAATGAGTAGGTTTAAGCCCTTCCTCATGAGTTAGTACCAGAATCGAACCACAAATATGGGGGGTCTTATGCATGGTTGGCTTGTCCTGCGCACACTGCGGCCCTTATTTTCTTCACCTGCAAGGTCGGGCCCATTCACAGGAGGGCTTGTCCTCCGTTCCCTGTGACGCTTCCGGAAAGCTATACAGACGGCATGGGTGTTACGCTTGACTGGTCATTTGGGGACTTTTAGTACTTTGGCTTTTAGTCGACTTTTTGGCCCTTTACTTTTGATCTTTCGGTTGACTTTTGGCTCTTGGCTTTTGGTCTTTGAAGACTTTGAGCTTTTTCGGCCTTTGGTCATTTGAAGACTTTGAGCTTTTGGCTTTTAGTTAACTTTTGGCCTTTTGGCTTTTGGTCATTGACTCCATCAGCTGCCCGCATGGGTATGCGTACGATGGCCTTCACGGGCTTTTTAGGGCCACTGGCTTCTCGCCGCTGCCCGAATGGCGATCTTCATAGGTCTTATACGTAGCTGGTCCCTTTTGAGCTTGGGTCCTTTTAGGACTTTGGCTTTTCTTTCTTTTTCTTTTTCGGGACTTGACTAGGCTATCAAGAAAGGAGTGACATAAAAAAAGGAAAGAGAAAAAGAGAGAGAAGAAAAAAGTACCGATGATCGCTATTAAGAAAGGAGTGACATAAAAGGTGCCAATGATCGCTATCAAGCATTGACGCTCATTGCCGACAGAAAGTCTCCATTCCGCATCGAAATCGAATTATCAGGTATCGATGATTAGAAAAAGAAAAAGAGAACAGTTATCTCTATTGCTGATCAATCGCTCATCAAAGTTGCCATCATCGCTAAGCTGATACAAAAAAAAATTGACATAAACATAATACGAAAGTCCTTATGACATTGTTAGCAGAGGCGAAATGTCAACCATATGATCACAGTAGAATAAATCATAAAATCAACTATATATATGAATTGGCGATAGCGATGGCTACTTATCATAAAAAGGCAGCCTAGTCAATCCTGGAAAAAAAAAAAAAAGAAAAGCCAAAGTTCTAAAGGGACCTAAGCTCAAAAGGGACCAGCTACGTATAAGACCTATGGAGATCGCCATTCAGGCAGCGGTGAGAAGCCAGTGGCCCTAAAAACCCCATGAAGGCCATCGTACGCATACCCATGCGGGCAGCTGACGGAGTCAATGAGCAAAAGGCAAAAGGCCAAAAGTTGACTAAAAGCCAAAAGCTCAAAATCTTCGAATGACTAAAGCCCGAAAAAGCTCAAAGTCTTCAAAGACCAAAAGCCAAGAGCCAAAAGTCAACCGAAAGATCAAAAGTAAAGGGCCAAAAAGTTGACTCGAAGCCAAAGTGCTAAAAGTCCCCAAATGACCAGTCAAGCGTAACACCCATGTCGTCTGTATAGCTTTCCGGCAGCGTCACGGGGAACGGAGTACAAGCCCTCCCGTGAATGGGCCCGACCTTGTAGGCGAAGAAAATGAGGACCGCAGTGCGCGCATGACAAGCCAACCATGCATAAGAGCCCCCAGATTTGTGGTTCGATTCCGGTACGTACTCATGAGGAAGGGCTTAAACCTACTCATCGATGGATCGACAACCATGGATTTAGTACCCCCAAAGGTAGCCTTGCGAGCCCTGTGAACTCTAGAGAGTTACTGTGGCCAACCCTGTGTTGTAAAACCAACCGAGTTCACGGCCCTGGTAGCTTCACTGGGCCCCTCTGATGGATCGCTGTTTGTGAACTCCCTAGGCAGTGAGAAGTCCAGCGAACTCCTAAGAGTTACAGAGACCATCACGTAAGACCCGAAGTAAAAGCGCTCCACTACTCATGAGTTTAAACTGTGTGAGTAGGTGTCTGTCCAGTAGTGTTGGTCTAGTGTCGGTCTAGTGGTGTCTGTCCAGCAATGTCGGTCTAGTGTCGGTCTAGTGGTGTCAGTCCAGTAGTGTCTGTCTAGTAATGTCGGTCTAGTGTCGATCTAGTGGTGTTAGTCCAGTAATGTCAAGTCTAGTTCAGTCGAGTCTGGTCAAGTCAAGTCAAGTTGTCTAGTCAAAGTATGGTCGGTCAAAGTACACCGGCACTAGCTCTCAAAAGCATAAAATTAAAGTTTAGCATTTAAAATGCTGCAAATACATATTCCAATATAAATATGCTCAAACAAACAATTGCCTGATTAAAATTTTAAACCTTGATTAGACAACATGCAAAATGCATTTCTCTTGAATCAGGTTCAAATTACATCAACAGTAAAAATGCCTTCAAGATATTGGTGATTATCTCCTCGAAAGCTCGAGTCTCCAAGGTCAATTAATATATTGACAAAAGCTATAAGGACTTTTCATCTCTTGCCTTCTTCATGAATAAAGACATATTGTCGCACAAGGTTTTCAAAAGGGGGCAGAGGATCAACTGGAGTATCAAAGACGTCACTTCAAAAATATTATCTTTTGAAGAAATCTTTATGCGAGATTGACCTAGAAAGAACAAATGGAAGCATCATCAAATCAGCAAAGATCCAAGAAAAGTTTATGAAGAAATGCTAAGAAGCACAAATTAGAGAAGACTCAGTAAAAAGACTCAGCGATTGAACCTTTGGAGCTAAAGGTGAAATCTTCAAGAATGCAATATAAAGAATACAAATGCAAAGCACGATGACAAGCGCAAAGATTGCTTAAATCATATTGCAAATATCACAATCGGCCTAAAAAGAGAAGAAACTCTCAATCTATTTAAAAAATTATCAATGCTTCACAAAGCTATATTGAAAATATAATGAATTAAGATACTAATTCTGATAAATTTGGCAGGAGAGCCATTATTCAAAAGCTTGAGTTATGCAGATCGTGAGTAAAGGAAACAATCGAAAAAGTTGTTGCGGCAGGAGCAACATTAAAGAACAGCCCCGGATATAGAGTAAAAGGAAAGAATCGCAGGAGCTGATCAAAAGGAAAGAATCACTAGAGCTGATCGAAAGGAAAGAATTGCTGGAGAGACCGTTACAGCAGCAACAGTGTTGAAAGAAAGTTCTCTGATCAAATCACTCAAAGATGAAGTTGTCACAACTACTGCAGCAGCGTACTTTAATGAAAAGAGAATCTTATCCTCTCTAGTGAAACATCTGCTCAACACTATTGACTTGGGGCATTCCAGTCCTTCGTTTGAGCGTCAACATTCCAGTCTTCTGCTTGGGCGCCAGTATTCAAGCCTTTTGTTCAAGCGCCATCATTCCAGTCTTCCGATCGAACGCTATCATTCGATCTTCTGGTCAAGTATGATCATCCATCTACCATGCAAGTGTAATCATCCCGTCTCCCATGCAAGCAAGAGCATTCGGTCATCCTTCAGTTGCAGTTTATTCAAAGATCTTCAGGCAGAGAAAGATCGATCCTCCCTTTGATTTTAGGAATCAATCAAGGAAGGATCGAGGGGGCATCTGTTGAGGCATAAAAAAATGGTAAAGGATTAAAGCAAGAAGAGATAAGAAGTTTGAAGGAACTTGAATATGTTCAAATTCCGCCTTGACTCCATGGGCAAACCAACCGTCTAAAGTGTTAATTGGTTTTCTCTCACGGATTGGCTCTTCCATTGAAATATTTCTACAAATTTCACCATGATGAGGAGCGTGACTTTTCTCTGGAATGAAGCCGATTCTGTTATCAATTTTTCTGCCCCTAAGCCGAGGTGGATGGAGAAAGAGAAGAGAGTCCACCGGTAGGCGTTTGTTGATCAGAAATGATTGGTGGTCCCACCACCTCATCCAGCAATAAGAAGTACGGACTATCCGATTGCAGCTAGGGATGATGAAAGAAGAGTTGACACGGCCGCCTAATAGTTGTTTCCATATCATGGCCCAGTTCAAGGGACCTGTTCTATAGCAGCGCATTCTCTTAGTAACCAGCCCACAATCTTCTGGCACGGCTTGGTCATAACTGAATTGACGAGAAAAATGGCTAGGATAGTAGGGTTCTTTCCAGAATTCTGTTCCTTCCCTGAGTGGCAAACTGCAAGAATGAATGGAAAGAAAAAAGGCCCTTTCTACTAAAGTTAGTGCCCCTTGATATACCATATCCGTATATTGAATGTAGTGATGAAGCCAGAACTGGAAGAAGTCCACTTGATCAAAGTCCTGAATCTTATTGATCACCCACTCGTATGACCTTCTGGCCATGGCCCTTTGTTGAAAGAACCAAAGAGGAAGATGAGAAGGACTGACGTAAGCTTTTTCCGATGCTTCAAAAGTCCAGGGGAATTAGACTCCTAGCCATCCGGTGAAATAGTGCCAGGTAGTATACACTGATGAAGATCCCAGGGTGAGATTTTTTATGTGTGTAGAGATCTCTCCAAAAGCCCGATAAATGGAGCATAACACAGGGGGTGCAATAGAATACTTCTGACCTTCTGCTAGAGCTCCGGCGACCACAAAAGTGGTGGGACGAATAACATCAGCACACTTGGAACTAGGAAGAACAACTATGCTCAACCAGTAAGCGAGGAAGGCTGCCAATTCCCCAAATGAGCTATAAGCTGGTCGTTCTTTCATGTTGTCACGAAGGGTCGTCAGTTCCTTACAACGACTGTCGTAAAATTTGCAGAACAAGAAAGGAATTAATATGCAGGAATATGTGGTGAAGAGGAATACACTAGTCTCTGGGTATGGAATACCTGAGTATTCTAGAAAAGTGGGCCAGCCATTGCAGAGGAGATAGTTTGTGAATATTCAAAAATTTTCCCATCTCTCTGAAAAGTTCGATGGTGGTTTCTGAGATGGAAGGTCTGCGATCGGGAGAGGATATAAATGCCAATTCTTCATTTGTCGGTATGAACTCGTCATAAAATATTCTTGTAAGTGGGAGACCTTCTATGCGGTGTAGATCCCATAGTGATATGCTCATTTCTCTGAACGGCAGGTGAAGGGAATTGGTGGTGGGAGACCAATATTCGAGAAATCCTTTTAGTATGCAGGGTTCCTTATAAAAATATTGGGATGTGACCTCTATCGCATCGTAAAGGCCTACTTTAGCAAGGGTACTTGCGTGTTTCTTCAGAATTGCCTCTGCCCAATCAGAGTAATAATGACGAGAAGTTAGTAGGCCACTTGTGTGAAAATATTTTTATCCCCAGAGAGGATCACTGTCCTTGTAGCGTTGTTTGATAGTCTCATAAAAATAGGTCGGGAAGAGACTGTGCAGACTGTGAAAGGGAGCAAGGAAGATCATGTGATGGGCCTCTCCGATAATCTGTCGGGGTTTCTGTGCTTGTATTCTCCCTTTAAGAATCTGGGGTTCTTGCGTCGCCCACGATTCAGTATACATCAGCTTTTCTCTGTCCACATAGTCTGTGGGTTCACATTCCAGGATGGATTGGTGACGATGCACGCAATGAGAATTACTGTCATGCCTTCTGAATGAGGATTGTCAAATTTCATGACACCCTCAATCACTCGAACAGATTCTCAAGAGTTCTGAAGCTTCTTTTTATTGTTCTCTTTGATCTTTTCTTCAAACTCCCGCTCCTTATTCCGACGAGTTTTCTTGAAGCGAGAAGCAGGTGGGGTACCTTCTCTGACAGGGGGTCTATCGCTATCTGTGCGAATGTGGGCAGTTGTCTTCAACCATTCTTCCCAATCATATTCATGACCGTGCTTGGGAGGCCGTTCTACGTTTCCCATGATTATAGCACGATGAATGGGTGAGGAAAGTGCTTCGATGCGGCCAGTGAAATCAAAGGTTGGGAGTACTGGCTCTTTGAAGTATGACGGGGTCTGAGTGGTGGTTTTGGTACGCTTGGTCGGTGGTTGGTCAGTGGAAGGAGATGGGCGATGAGAAGTATTAGGAGCGTCGAAATGAGAAGGATGCTCCATTTGAGCGTCTACAGGATGGAGGGTCCTCTTGATGCTAGCCATAAAGCGAGGGGGGTTGAAGACCTAAGGAAGGTCGTTGAGGAAAAAGTACAAAAAATGGTAAAGTCTTGGTTGCGCGGGTGCGCGAAATCAAAGGAAGTTGCACGGCGTGTTGCGACACTTAGAAAAATTACGCGAATGAAAGATTCGTTGAGCGGCTTCGTGCAGACAATGTCCGTTGCGCAGAAAATCGCCAAGAGTAAAAAAATTCTCCAGAGAAAGCAGAGACTGCAGAAAGTGACGAAGGGTGCAGTATTTATAGGTTACTGCGACCGAACATATGCGCGGCCAGTTGCGCGGGTCCGCGCAAACCAAATGAGATATTTGATCCTTTACTTGTTACTCTGAAAGAACAAATAAAGGATCAAGGGGGCAATCTGTTGAGGCATAAAAATGGTGAAAGGAATCAAGCAAGTAAAGGTAAAAAAAGAAGAAGAAGAGAAGAACTTTTGGAAAGAAGAAAAGGGAGATAATTTTCATGACCGTTGCACAGAACTGCACAGCCAGTATATGTTGCACGGATCCATGCAATCAATATCTGTTGCACGAGACGGCGCAATGAAAGTATCAGTTGCGCGGATCTCGAAATGAACTTCACAAAAGGGCTTTTTCAAAATGATCCAAAGCACTAAAAAATAGTCCCACATCGCTAAGATCAGAATTTTCACATGTGCGAGGGTCTATAAATACCCCCTCCCCTCCTTCATTAAGGAGAATTGAAGATTTTCAAGAGGAGAAAAGCAGAGCGGAAGACAGAAGGTAGGAGCGAAGTCTCCTGGGAGTTGCGCAGGATCACGCAACCGATATCGGTTGCGCGTGTCAGCGCAACCGGACTGCCCTGTAGTCTGTAAAGCCCAAGAGCTGTAGTGCTGCCGAAGTCCATGGCCCAGGCTTCCTTTCTTTGGGTTTTCTCCTCTTCATGGGTTCTAAGGAGAAAGATCAGTCGAATTAATCGACATTCCTCCTAAGTCCCAGAGGATGGTTGAAATAGGTGCTGTTATGCTGCTGAAATCTTTATTTCATTGAAGGCTCGTCTATCGGATCGGCATTCCTCCTAAGTCCTAGGAGATGATCAAATTAGGCACCAGAAGACTGTCGAAATAAACTCTTGATGCTTAAAGCACAAAATCTTTACTTCTAAATGATTTATCTTAGAATCAAGGGATGTAAAGAGGATATAAACGAACTCAGTATTGATAGAATGTGATGAATGTTCATAGTACTCTCTCTCTGTTATGTTTGAATAAGACAATTCTCCCAAATCAAAATGCATTTGTTTCTTTGTCGAAACAAAATGACGACTCTGTTGGGGACTTTTTGTTTTATTCAAAGTATTAACAGTAAGGTGGTTATGAACATTCATCATAGTTTGGCATCCTATGGACTCCAAAATGGTGACTCTCAGTGGGAAGTCCTCCCCTTCATCTCTAAGATAAATCACCTTAATCATTCAATTACTAACTATAAACATGTTTTGTGATTGAAGGTTTCTAAAATCTGATTACGACTCAACATCCCGTAAAAAGAGTGAACTTCCGATTCATCCCGACAGGGTTCGTGAAAGAATACGCACCTAGTCATGTGCGTAAAAGTAGCGGTGCTCAAGTAACAGCTGGGGTCATTTCTGCTTCGCCCCAATCATTAGAAGACAATGCAGGCTAAACTATTGTGACCTCTCGTAAGGCACAAACACAAGGCTTCAAGAATTATGGAATGAGTCAGCCTTCATTAAAGATCAGAGGACCCATCATACGAAGCACGGTCAGAAGAAATCCTAAACTTGCCCCTCCGACAATTTACCCAGCGCAAACAGCGCAAATAGTTCCTCAATTGACGGTACGCGACTTCCCGATTTTAAATGCCTCAATAACTAAATGAACAAAGGAATAAAAGGGAAAAGCATTAGTAATTAGATCACCAACGCCATCCCGAAACGATTCACCAGTATCGACGTCATCTCAGTCGACTGATGCCACAAAGAGTACGAAAAATCCCGGTGAAACTATATCCCCTCCCTTTTCTACAAGCCCTGTCACATCGGCATTCTCTTGTTCTCCTCCGATTACTGCTTCAACGAACAGTGGAGAGGCTGCAGTATTCATGGCTGGGACAAACCCGAATTATAGAGCAACTGTAGAGGATCGTTTCAATGCAATGGCAGAAGCACAGAATGCATTGATGGAAGAATGCAGAAATCTTAGAGAAGCGTTGGCAACCCTCGCACACAATGTAGCCCGAATGGCAATCCCCCAGATTGCAACGGAAGGGCAAGAAAATCAGCCCGACGTTCTTCCACCACAGGGGGCAGGGTCACTAGGGTCCATTTCGACAGCAAGAACTGTGACACAGGAAGAGGTGAGGCAAGTGGTTGAAGAGGCGGTCAGAGCCGAAAGAGAACGCGAAAATATCGAGTGCTTTAGATATCGAACACCGTATCCAAGAGAAGTAGAAGATATCCCTTTTCCGACCAATTTCAAGCATCCGGATTTTCAAAAGTTCAATGGGGAAGGATCTCCAGAGGAGCATTTGATGCACTTTATCACTAGCATGGGAAATTTTTCCAAGATACCACAGTACTGCTTGCGGCTGTTTGGTTCGTCGCTAACGCACAAAGCATTCCGATGGTATTCTAGTTTGACACCTGTATCGATACGCACATGAGAACAAATGCAGGAGGTTTTCATGTCAAACTTCTTCTCCTCGGAACGTGACGTCAGTATTACAGAACTGGCCTCTATTTGGCAAAGAGAAGGATAGCCGGTAGAGAAATTTATAGACAGGTGAAAAATATTAGGGGCTTCGTGTAGACAACTACCGGAGGAAAAAGAACAGGTTAAGATGTGTCTAAATTCTATGGGCACGAAAATTACTTTCGGACTGACTAGCGCTTACATCAGGACCTTTCGTGACCTGGCTACCAAAGCCCACGCATTGGAACTGATGACTCATAAAATCTCGGCATTTCAGCATGATACGACTAGGAGAGCATCCAGCAGAACAGCTGTAAACACTGTCGATCACGACAAAAAAGGAAAAGATACAAAGGATTCGAGAGAAAGAAGGTTGGACCGATGCGAAGAGGGTGATAGGTCAAGAAACAGGTACGACGGGAAGCGACCTAAAATGCTAAACTCTCATGAAGGGTTTACATTTGAAAAAGAAGATGTCGTCCCTATGATGGAGCAGTTATTAAAAGCTGGCACGATAGTACTGCCGGAGCCTAAGCGCCCAGAAGATATAACAAGGACAAGAGAAAAGAATTTCTGTCGTTATCATCGCCTAGTGGGACACCCCACAGAAAACTGCTATACACTAAAATGTACAATACAACGACTAATCAATAGAGGCGAGATAGTGTTGGGGAAAGAAAGAGAAAGGGGCTCCATGGCAACCGTGAACACACTTACAGTCCGAAAAGAGGAACAAGAAGCGAATAACGCAGGAAGTAGTAAAACTGTAAAGAAGGTTGTAGTATCACACTATGGTCGGGCAAGAAGATGGTAAGCCCGATAAAACAGAAAACAGGAGAAGCGATTGCAAAAGAAAATAACAGCGGCAAGATGAAGGGAAATAATGAAACAACGAAAGTAAATTATGACGTGGTAAATCATCTAAAGGGAATACCGGCCCGATTAAGCGTTTATGACACACTGAAGCTATCAGAAGAATTTCGGCAAAGTTTGATTTAGGCCCTATCTGATCATGACATCAGGGAAACCCTACTGGCTGAGGTAAAACATGAAGAACCCAATGAGCATGAGGACTGCCTCCCAGTCATTTCTTTTTCTGATGATGATATGATCTGTGAGGAAGTCCATAATATGCCACTAATGATAGAAGGCCATATTCGCAGGAAGAAAGTCAAGAGGATTATGATAGACAATGGGTCTGCAGTAAATCTTTTACCACTCTCCATGTTAAATAAATTAAACTACTGTCGCTCAGAACTACGCCCCAGCGGGATGATGATACAAGGTTTTAATCAGGATGGGCAGTGCGCACTTGGCAAAATTACGGTGATGTTGGAAATAGGGGAACTGACTACTGACGTTGTTTGTCATGTCATAAATGCAGTGACGACATACAACCTTCTCCTAGGAAGGCCATGGATACACTAGTACAATATCATACCCTCTACTCTCCATCAGTGTTTCAAATACTGTAAAGACGGGGTACAACATAAAGTAATAGCCGATGCGAGACCGTATACAGAAGTTGAGTCCTTCTTTGCAGATGCAAGTTATTACAAAGAATTTACCACCGAAAAAATAGATAAGGATGAAAGTGACGTCCTGAAGAATGATCAAGAGAGCGCAATCACAGAAATGGCAGAAAAAGCAGTGTCGTCCAAAACAACAGAGATCAGCAAGAAGTTCTATTTTGTGCCGAAACATTTAACACAACCGGGACAACCGCCGTTAACTTTGCTATCATCTGAACAGTTGAAGATTTTACAGTCAAATTATATGGTGCCGCTACCGTATGCTTAAAGAAATAAGCCGTTTTCGGCCACTCCAACAAGATTTCAAGTTAAAGCCTATGAAAAATATTCTGAGCCTATCGAATTCTACATGTCAGAAGTAGTAAGGACGAGAGAAGTGGCTCAAAATAATGAATACCATGGTAGGTTGACGCCGTAAGACCTTCAAAAGTATAGTCCGACAAGTAAGAAAATTATGAAAAACATGGGCTTTGATTATGAAGAACCCGTTGGCCTAAATCACGGGAAGGGAATTCAGGTCCCCATTGGGGTCAATCAGGAGAAGCATAGAAAATTTCAAGGGTTGGGGGCAAACTAGTCAATGAATACAATTACAGTCTTATAGCCTCCCACAGAAATATGTTGCCTTAATATCTCCAAGAGCAAAAAATGTATCTCCACTGACAGTCACGATCATATCCAGGGAGCAAATCCAAAGCTAAATGAGATAAACCGTGCTCAATGAAAGCAAACTTCTTCAAGGAAGTAAATGAAAGCCTACATTGGCCTATACTCGCGTTGGCAAAAAGGAAATTGCTTCCGAAGGCTTTACTGATTTTGATACATAACATTATCAAGATAATTATTCTGTATCAAAAGGGGGCAGACAAAGGCATGCGAAATTCGTTATCCTTGAAGATAAATTGAAATTTTGATGCTTCTAAATCATCACCAAGTACAAAGCGTCAATGACAATCGCCAAATAAAAGAGTCGATGATAATCGCTAAATAAAAGCGTCGATGATTGTTGTCAAAATAAGCAAGTGCCAATGATCGTCGCCAAGATAAGCAACTATCACTGTCATCATCAATGGCTCACGCAAGCTTATCTTATCAAAATTGCTATCATCACCAAGATGATAAACAATTTCAAATACAACATGGATATTCTCAGAATATATCGGCAGCGACGAAATATCAATTATTGATTCTCAGAATATATTAGCAGATGGTGAAATATCAGCTATGGATTCACCGTTCAATAATGACAAAATATCAATTAAGGCAGCCTAGCTACTATATGGCCAGCTATGCTTAAGACCTATAATCAATTAAGACAGGTGAGTAAAAGCTGTGAAATATATTTCTCACCATAGAATGCATTTCTTTTGTATATTTGAATGAAAGACAGGCTTTCAAGCATAACAAGTCATCGCCAAACATGAAGCACCAAGGATAATTGCCAGAAGAAAAGCCAAATGAAAAGTTAATTGCCAAAATTAGCAACTATCGCTATCAAGCGATTAGAAGATCAAGCGGTTAGAAGATTAAGCGATTAGAAGAATCGCCATCAAGCGGTTAAACGATTGTTATCAAGCATTGACATAAAAGGTGCCGATGATCGCCATCAAGCATTGACGCTCATTGTCGATAGAAAATCTCCATCGAAATCGAATTATCAGGTATCAATGATCATAAAAAGAAAAAGAGAATAGCTATCGCTAATGTCGATAAATCGCTCATCAAAGTTGCCATCATCGCTAAGCTGATACATAAATTGACATAAACATAATACGAAAATCCTTGTGACATTATCAGCAGCGGCGAAATGTCAACCATATGATCATAGTAGAATGAATCATACAGTCAACTGTATATATGAATTGGCGATAGCGATGGCTGCTTATCATAAAAAAAGGCAGCCTAGTCAAGTCCCGAAAAAGAAAAAGAAAGAAAGGCCAAAGTCCTAAAAGGACCAAAGCTTAAAAGGGACCAGCTACGTATAAGACCTATGAAGATCGCCATTCGGGTAGCGACGAGAAGCCAGTGGCCCTAAAAAGCCCATGAAGGCCATCGTACGCATACCCATGCGGGCAGCTGACGGAGTCAATGACCAAAATCCAGAAGGCCAAAAGTTGACTAAAAGCCAAAAAGCTCAAAATCTTCAAATGACCAAAGGCTGAAAAAGCTCAAAGTCTTCAAAGACCAAAAGCCAAGAGTCAAAAGTCAACCGAAAGATCAAAAGCAAAGGGCCAAAAAGTCGACTCAAAGCCAAAGTGCTAAAAGTCCCCAAATGACCAGTCAAGCATAACACCCATACCGTCTGTATAGCTTTCCGGTAGCGTCACGGGGAACAGAGGACAAGACCTCCCGTGAATGGGCCCGACCTTACAGGTGAAGAAAATAAGGGCCACAGTGCGCGCATGACAAGCCAACCATGCATAAGACCCCCCAGATTTTTGGTTCGATTCCGGTACGTACTCATGAGGAAGGGCTTAAACCTACTCATTGATGGATCGACAACCATGGATTTAGTACCCCCAAAGGTAGCCTTGTGAGCCCTGTGAACTCTAGAGAGTTACCGTGGCCAAGCCTGTACTGTAAATCCATCTGAGTTCACGGCCCCGGTAGCTTCACCGGGCCCCTCTGATGGATCGTGGTTTGTGAACTCCCTAGGCAGTGAGAAGTCCAGCGAACTCTAGAGAGTTACAGAGACCATCACGTAAGACCCGAAGTAACGCCGCTCCACTACTCATGAGCTTAAACTGTGTGCAACTAACTGAATTGAAACTTAGCGCCGCCAAAAAAATATAAACGGATGAGGTCACATAGGAAAACTCCATACTAACAAAGCATAAAATATTATTATTTTATGATTAGTTTCATAGAATGTCATGATAAACTATGTGCCATGTTCGAAATGCAGCAAATTCATGTTGAAATCGTGACATAGATGGTATGCCTGAAACAATGCATATTATAGAAGTGCATGAAAGGTTAAATTTACTGATGAAAACCAAAAGAGAACATACATTTAAACATGAAAAAGAGAGGGAAAGATTGCATGTTTATAATTCCTCAGTGATGCCTATTACATTCATAAACAGCCGCAAGTCTTCTTTTAATTGAAGCTGAACTGCGTCATGCTTTGATTTTTCTTCAAGAATAATCTTTGTCTGATCAGGAAGGCCAGCTAATTTGTCTTCTATAGATGTGATCGTCTCGTTGCTCCTGAGTAATTCTAACTTCTCAGTATCGGCAGACCGAATATTGACCTCGAGTTTCTCCCTAACCTCCTGTATAGATAGCTCCTTCTCATGACCTTGCAGTTCCATCTTCGAAATCTCTTCTCTTAAAGCTGTTATACGATCTTGATTAAGCTCTTTGTCACCAGTAAGGGTCTTCAAGTGTTCTTGAAACAATAATTGCTCCTGATCTAATTCAGATATCGTGGAAGCAATGAGTGAAGCCCTCTCCTTAGACAAAGTTAACCGCTTCCCATATTCAAGGACTTCTGGAGAAATTGTAATAGTCTCCGCTGATGCTAGAGAAGCTATTGAATCACGAAATCTAAGGAGGGAACTACGCAAAACAGAAATATTAATCATCGCCATCTTTGTAGAGTTTTCCAGAACTTCGATGGCAATGTCCAGATCTGACCATTGTTCAGGGTCCTTGAAGATATGAATTACTGTTGACAAAGAGTTCTTCATTAAAAGCATTTTGTGAGCAGGAATCTTCGAAGGAAATGGTAACTCAGAGACAGTGGCCACATATTTGGAACTGGCCGCCCCACTACAGGGGAGAATTCCTCCAAAATAAGTAAGAGACCAAGCTGGAGTGAGAAATACAAAATGAAGAATTTACAGCTCTTCAAATTAATATATATATATACCTGCTATAGAAGTATGACTAGCAAGAAAGGGAACTTCTGGGGCTGCAGAAGTACCAGCTTCTAACATATCAGCAAGAGAGGGCACTCTCACTTCTGTGCTGGAATCTCTGGTAGTAGGAGTTGGTAGATCAGTAGCCTTGACAGGAAATATAATTTCATAGGCCACACTCTTCGGCGCCACCAGAGGGGCCAAAGAAACCTGTGAGGAGACCATTGGTGTATCTGGATGAAGTTCTGGAGAGGGGGCAGCGCTCGTTTCAATGCAAGCCACATGAGTACCTAAAAAAAAAAAGAGAATGATATGGTGTTAAGATAGTGATCACTTGACAAGCGCATAAATGTTTAAGGAATTCGAGCTCCCTTACCAGGTGAATACCCATATTCCCCGTAGTCCAAGAGTTCTTCATCCTCTTCGGTTACCGCATGTGGCTTGCTAGGAATGGAAGTGGCAGGGGAAGTTTTAGGGGCTATGGGGAGATGTTCTTCTGCTACATTTTCGGTGGCCATATCTTCCTCGTCATCTATATTGACCTCCCCTTCTTCATAATCATAGTCTTGAACTCCATCATTTGCATCATCATCTTTGTCAGACCCCAAGGGAGTGAAATTTCCTTATGTAGAAGATGAATCTTCGCTAGAAGATGAACTATCTCTTTCCAGATCTTCTTCATCCACTTCTGCAACCGTGACTTGTTTCCCTTTATAGGAAATAGGCTGGTTGCTTTCCCTTGAAGGTCTCCTGCCAACTGGAATCGAGGGAGATGAAGAGACCTGTCTTGCTTCTTCTTGAGGAGTGGGTGAAAACGTTTGCTAACGTGCTCGTGATCTAGTCATCGGGGACGATGAGCTAGGGGGAAGAGTTTGTGGAGAAGGGGCAGGTTTTTCTTGAGCTGTATTTTCTTCAGCTGTAGCAGTCTCTTTAGGAACAGGAGAGGATGCTCCTACAACATCTTCTGGGGCTCGGCCACCAATTTGTTGAGGCATAAAAAATGGTAAAAGGAATCAAGCAAGTAAAGGTAAAAAAAGAAGAAGAGAAGAACTTTCGGAAAGAAGAAAAGGGAGATAATTTTCATGGCAGTTGCGTAGAACCACGTAGCCAATATATGTTGAGCGGGTCCGCGGAATCAATCTCTGTTACGCGAAACCGCGTAATGAAAGTATCAGTTGCGCGGACCTCGGAATGAACTTCACAAAAGGGATTCGTTTAAAATGATCCAAAGCACTAAAAAATAGTCCCACATCGCTAAGATCAGGATTTTCACACGTACGAGGGTCTATAAATACCCCCTCCTCTCCTTCATTAAAGAAAAATTAAAGATTTTCAAGAGGAGCAAAGCGGAGCGGAAGATAGAAGGTAGGAGCGAAGTCTCCTGAAAGTTGCGCAGGACCGCGCAACCGGACTGCCCTGCAATCTGTAAAGCCCAAGAGCTGTTGTGCTGCCGAAGTCCATGGCCCAGGCTTCCTTTCTCTGGGTTTTCTCCTCTTCATGGGTTCTAAGGAGAAAGATCAGTCGATTTAATCGACATTCCTCATAAGTCCTAGAGGATGGTTAAAATAGGCGCTGTTATGCTGCTGAAATCTTTATTTCATTGAAGGCCCGTCGATCGGATCGACATTCCTCCTAAGTCCTAGGAGAAGATCAAATCAGGTGCCGGAGGGCTGTCGAAATGACCCGTTGATCGAATCGGCATTCCTCCTAAGTCCTAGGAGATGATCAAATCAGGCGCCGGAAGGCTGTCGAAATAAACTCTTGATGATTAAAGCACAAATCCTTTACTTCTAAATGATTTATCTTAGAATCAAGGGATGTAAAGAGGATGTAAAGGAACTCAGTATTAATAAAATGTGATGAATGTTCATAGTACTCTCTCTCTGTTATGTTTGAATAAGTCAATCTCCCCAAATCAAAATGCATTTGTTTCTTTGTCGAAACAAAATGGCGACTCTGCTGGGGACTTTCTGTCTTATTCAAAGTATTAACAGTAAGGTTGTTATGAACATTTGTCAAGGTTTGGCGTCCTATGGACGCCAAAATGGTGACTCTCAGTGGGAAGTCCTCCTCTTCATCTCTAGGATAAATCACCCTAATCATTCAATTACTAACTATAAACATGTTTCGTGATTGAAGGTTTCTAAAATCCGATTACGACTCAATATCCATGGCGATCCCTGTAAGAAGAATGAACTTCCGATTCATCCCGATAGGGTTTGTGATAGAATATGCACCAAGTCATGTACGTAAAAGTAGCAGTGCCCAAGTAACAGTTGGGGTCATTTTCGCTTCGCCCCAGTCATCAGAAGACAATGCAGGCTGGACTGTTATGACCTCTCGTAAGGCACGAATACAAGACTTCAAGAATTATGGAATGATTCAGCCTTCATTAAAGACCAGAGGACCCATCACATGAAGCACAATCAGAAGAAATCCTGAACTTGCTCCTCCGGCAATTTACCCAGCGCAAACAGTTCCTCAATTGACGGTATGCGACTTCCCAGTTTTAAATGTCTCAATAACTAAACGAACAAAGGAACAAAAGGGAAAAGCATTGGTAATTAGATCACCAACGCCATCCCGAAACGATTCACCAGTATCGACGTCATCTCAGTCGACTGATGCCACAGAGCATACCAAAAAGCCTGGTGAAACTATATCCCCTCCCTTTTCTGCAAGCCATGTCACATCAGCATTCTCTTGTTCTCCTCTGATTACTGCTTCGACGAACAGTGGAGAGGCTGCAGTATTCATGGCTGGAACAAACCCGGATTATAGAGCAACTACAGAGGATCGTTTCAATGCAATGGCAAAAGCCCATAATGCATTCATGGAAGAATGCAGAAATCTTAGAGAAGCACTGGAAGCCCTCGCACACAATGTAGCCCGAATGGCAATCCCCTATAATGCAACAGAAGGGCAAGAAAATCAGCCCAACATTCTTCCACCACAGGGGGCAGGGTCACTAGGGTCCATTCCGGCAGTAAGAACTGTAACACAGGAAGAGGTGAGGCAAGTGGTCGAAGAGGCGGTCAGAGCCGAAAGAGAATGCGAAAATACCGGACGCTTTAGATATCGAACACCGTATCCAAGGAAAGTAGAAGATATCCCTTTTTCGGCCAATTTTAAGCATCCGAATTTTTAAAAGTTCAATGGGGAAGGATCTCCGGAGGAGCATTTGATGCACTTTATCACAAGCATGGGAAATTTTTCCACGATACCACAGTACTGCTTACGGCTGTTTGGTTCGTCGCTAACGCACAAAGCATTCCGATGGTATTCTAGTTTGCCACTTGGATCGATATGCACATGGGAAGAAATGCAGGAGGTTTTCATGTCGAACTTCTTCTCCTCGGAACGTGAGGTCAGTATTACGGAACTGGCCTCTATTCGGCAAAGAGAAGGAGAGACGGTAGAGAAATTTATAGACAGGTGGAAAACGTTAGGGGCTTCGTGTAGACAACTACCGGAGGAAAAAGAACATGTTAAGATGTGTCTAAATTCTAATGGCACGGGGATTGCGTTTAGACTGACTAGCGCCGACATCAGGACCTTTCGTGACCTGGCTATCAAAGCCCACGCATTGGAACTGATGACTCATAAAATCCCGGCATTTCACCATGATACGACTAGGAGAACGTCCAGCAGAACAGCTGTAAACACTGTCACGACAAAAAAAGAAAAGATACAAAGGATTCGAGAGAAAGAAGGCCGGACCGACGCGAAGAGGGTGATAGGTAAAGAAACAGGTACGACGGGAAGCGACCTAGAATGCTGAACTCTCATGAAGGGTTCACATTTGAAAAAGAAGATGTCGCCCCTATGATGGAGCAGTTATTAAAAACTGGCACGATAGTACTGCCGGAGCCTAAGCGCCCAGAAGATATAACAAGGACAAGAGAAAAGAATTTCTGTCGTTATCATCGCCTAGTGGGACACCCCACAGAAAACTGCTATACACTAAAATGTATAATACAACGATTAATCAATAAAAGCGAGATAGTATTGGGGAAAGAAAGAGAAAGGGGCTCCATGGCAACCGTGAACACACTTACAGTCTGAGAAGAGGAACAAGAAGCGAATAACGTAGGAAGCAGTAAAACTGTAAAGAAAGTTGCTGTAATCACACTACGGTCGGGCATTTAAGCCCGATAAAATAGAAAATAGGAGAAGCGATTGTAAAAGAAAATAACAGCGGCAAGATGAAGGAAAATAATGAAATGATGAAAGTAAATTATGACGTGGTAAATCATCTAAAGGGAATACCGGCCCGATTGAGCGTTTACGACGCACTAAAGCTATCAGAAGAATTCCGACAAAGTTTGATTCAGGCCTTATCTGATCATGACATCAGGGAAACCCTACTGGCTAAGGTAGAACATGAAGAACCCAATGAGCATGTGGACTGCTTCCCAGTCATTTCTTTTTCTAATGATGATATGATCTGTGAAGAAGTCCATAATAGACCACTAATGATAGAAGGCCATATTCGTGGGAAGAAAGTCAAGAGGATTATGATAGGCAATGGGTCTGTAGTAAATCTTTTTCCACTCTTCATGTTAAACAAATTAAACTACCGTCGCTTAGAATTACGCCCCAGCGGGATGATGATACAAGGCTTTAATCAGGATGGGCAGTGCGCACTTGGCAAAATTACGGTGATGTTGGAAATAGGGGAACTGACTACTGACGTTGTTTGTCATGTCATAAATGCAGTGACGACATACAACCTTCTCCTAGGAAGGCCATGGATACACTAGTACAATATCATACCCTCTACTCTCCATCAGTGTTTCAAATACTATAAAGACGGGGTACAACAAAAGTAATAGCCGATGCGAGACCGTATACAGAAGTTGAGTCCTTCTTTGCAGATGCAAGTTATTACAAAGAATTCACCACCGAAAAAATAGATAAGGATGAAAGTGACGTCCTGAAGAATGATCAAGAGAGCGCAATCACAGAAATGGCAGAAAAAGCAGTGCCGTCCAAAACAACAGAGATCAACAAGAAGTTCTATTTTATGCTGAAACATTTAAGACAACCGGGACAACCGCTGTTAACTTTGCTATCATCTGAAAAGTTGAAGATTTTACAGTCAAATTATACGGTGCCGCTACCGTATGCTGAAAGAAATAAGCCATTTTTGGCAGCTCCAACAAGATTTCAAGTTAAAGCCAATGAAAAATATTCTGAGCCAATCGAATTCTACGTTTCAAAAGAAATAAGGACGAGCGAAGTGGCTCAAAATAATGAATACCATGGTAGGTTGACGCCGCAAGACCTTTAAAAGTATAGTGTGGCAAGTAAGAAAATTATGAAAAACATGGGCTTTGATTATGAAGAACCCGTTGGCCTAAATCACGGGAAGGGAATTCAGGTCCCCATTGGGGTCAATCAGGAGAAACGTAGAAAATTTCAAGGGTTGGGGGCAAGCTAGTCAATGAATACAATTACAGTCTTATAGCCTCCCACAGAAATATGCTTCCTCCATATCTCCAAGAATAAAAAATGTATCTCCACTGATTGGTCACGATCATATCCAGGGGGCAAATTCAAAACTAAATGAGATAAAGCGTGCTCAATAAAGGCAAAACCCTTCAAGGAAGTAAATGAAAGCTTATATTGGCCTATACTCGCGCTGGCAAAAGGAAAATTGCTTCTGAAGGCGCTACTGATTTTGATACAGAACATTATCAAGATAATAATTCTGTATCAAAAGGGGGCAAGACATGTAAGATAGGCGAGTAAAAACTATGAAATGAATTTCTCACCATGAAATGTATTTCTTTGGTGTATATGAATGAAATGCAGGCTTTCAAGCATAACAAGTCATCGCCCAACGCGAAGCACTAAGGACGATTGCCAAAAGCAAAGCCAAATGAAAAGTTAATTGCCAGAATTAGGAACTATCGCTATCAATCGATTAAAAGATCAAGCGATTAAAATATCAAGCGAGTAGAAGAATCGCCAGTGATTAAAAGATCAAGAAATTAAACGATCGTTATCAAGCATTGACATAAAAGGTGCCGATGATCGCCATCAAGCATTGACGCTAATTGCCGATAGAAAATCTCCATCGAAATCGAATTATCAGGTATCAATGATCATAAAAAGAAAAAAGAGAACAGTTATCGCTATTGCTAATCAATCGCTCATCAAGGTTGCCATCATCGCTAAGCTGATACAAAAATTGACATAAACATAATACGAAAGTCCTTGTGACATTATCAGCAGCGGTGAAATGTTAACCATATGATCACAGTAGAATGAATCATACAGTTAACTATACATATGAATTGGCAATAGCGATGGTTGCTCATCATAAAAAGGTAGCCTAGTCAAGTCCCGAAAAAGAAAAAGAAAGAAAAGCCAAAGTCCTAAAAGGACCAAAGCTCAAAAGGGACCAGCTACGCATAAGACCTATGAAGATCGCTATTCGGGCAGCGGCGAGAAGCCAGTGGCCCTAAAAAGCCCATGAAGGCCATCGTACGCATACCCATGCGGGCAGCTGACGGAGTCAATGACTAAAAGCCAGAAGGTCAAAAGTTGACTAAAAGTCAAAAGCTCAAAATCTTCAAATGACCAAAGGTCGAAAGATCTCAAAGTCTTCAAAGACCAAAAGCCAAGAGCCAAAAGTCAACCGAAAGATCAAAAGTAAAGGGCCAAAAAGTCGACTCAAAGCCAAAGTGCTAAAAGTCCCTAAATGACCAGGCAGCATCACGGGCAACGGAGGACAAGCCCTCCCATGAATGGGCCCGACCTTGCAGGCAAAGAAAATGAGGGCCGCAGTGCGCGCATGACAAGCCAACCATGCATAAGACCCCCCAGATTTGTGGTTCGATTCCGGTACGTACTCATGAGGAAGGGCTTAAACCTACTCATTGATGGATCGACAACCATAGATTTAGTACCCCCAAAGGTAGCCTTGTGAGCCCTGTGAACTCTAGAGAGTTACTGTGGCCAAGCCTGTACTATAAATCCAACCGAGTTCACGGCCCCGGTAGCTTCACTGGGCCCCTCTGATGGATCGTGGTTTGTGAACTCCCTAGGCAGTGAGAAGTCTAGCGAACTCTAGAGAGTTACAGAGACCATCACGTAAGACCCGAAGTAACGCCGCTCCACTACTCATGAGCTTAAACTGTGTGCAACTAACTGAATTGAAACTTAGCGCCGCCAATAAAATATAAACGGATGAGGTCACATAGGAAAACTCCATACTAACAAAGCATAAAATATTGTTGTTGCATGATTAGTTTCATAGAATGTCATGATAAACTATGTGCCATGTTCAAAATGCAGCAAATTCATGTTGAAATTGCGATATAGATGGTATGCCTAAAACAATGCATAATATAGAAGTGCATGAAAAGTTAAATTTACTGATGAAAACCAAAAGAGAACATACATTCAAACATAAAAAAAGAGGGAAAGATTACATGTTTATAGTTCCTCTGTGATGCCTATTACATTCATAAATTGCCGCAAGTCTTCTTTTAATTGAAGCTGAGCTGTGTCATGCTTTGATTTTTCTTCAAGAATAATCTTTGTCTGATCAGGAAGGCCAGCTAATTTGTCTTCTAGAGATGTGATCCTTTCATTGCTCTTGAGTAATTCTAACTTCTCAGTATCGGCAGACCGAATACTGACCTCGAGCTTCTCCTTAATCTCCTGTATAGATAGCTCCTTCTCATGACCTTGTAGTTCCATCTGTGAAATCTCTTCTCTTAAAGCTGCGATACGATCTTGAATAAGCTCTTTGTCACCAGTAAGGGTCTTCAAGTGTTCTTACAACAATAATTACTCCTGATCTAATTCAGATATTGTGGAAGCAATGAGTGAAGCCCTCTCCTTAAACAAAGTTAACCGCTTCCCATATTCAAGGACTTCTGGAGCAATTGTAATAGTCACCGCTGATGCTAGAGAAGCTATTGAATCACGAAATCTAAGGAGAGAATTACGCAAAACAGAAATATTAATCCTCGACATCTTTGCAGAGTTTTCCAAAATTTCGATGGCAATGTCCAGATCTGACCATTGTTCAGGGTCTTTGAAGATATGAATTACTGTTGACAAAGTGTTTTTCATCAAAAGCATTTTATGAGTGGGGATCTGTGAAGGAAATGGTAACTCAGAGACAGTGGCCATAGATTCGGAACTGGCCGCCCCACTACAGGGGAGAATTCCTGCAAAATGAATAAAAGATCAAGCTAGAGTGAGAAATGAAAAATGAAGAATTCACAGCTCTTCAAATTAATATATATACCTACCATAGAGATACGACCAGTAAGGGAACTTCTGGGGCTGCAGAAGTACCAGCTCCCAACATATTAGCAAGAGAGGGCGCTCTCACTTCTATGCTGGATTCTCTAGTAGCAGGAGTTGGTAGGTCAGTAGCCTCAACAGAAAATATAATTTCATGGGCCACGCTCTTCTGTGCCACCAGAGGGGCCAAAGAAACTTGTGAGGAGACCATTGGTGTATCTGGATGAAGTTCTGCAGAGGGGGCAGCGCTCATTTCAATGCAAGCCACATGAGTACCTAAAAAAAAAGAATGATAGTGGTGTTAAGATAGTGATCACTTGACAAGCACATAAATGTTTAGATTCGAGCTCCCTTACTAGGCGAATACCCATATTCCCCGTAGTCCAAGAGTTCTTCATCCTCTTCGGTTACCGCATGTGGCTTGCTAGGAATAGAAGTGGCAGGGGAAGTTTCAGGGGCTATGGGGAGATGTTCTTCTGCTACATTTTCGGTAGCCATATCTACCTCGTCATCTATATTGACCTCCCCTTCTTCATAATCATCATCTTGAACTCCATTATTTCCATCATCGTCGTTGTCTGACCCCAGGGGAGTGAAATTTCCTGATGTAGAAGATGAATCTTTGATAGAAGATGAACTTTCACTTGCCAGATCTTCCTCATCCACTTCTGCAACCGCTACTTGTTTCCCTTTATAGGAAATAGGCTGGTTGCTTTCCCTTGGAGATCTCCTTCCAACTGGAATCGAGGGAGATGAAGAGACCTGTCTTGCTTCTTCTTGAAGAGTGGGTGACAACATTTGCTGACGTGCTCGTGATCTAGTCATCGGGGATGATGAGCTAGGGGAAAGAGTTTATGGAGAAGGGGAAGGTTTGTCTTGAGCTGTATTTTCTTCAGCTGTAGCAGTCTCTTCAGGAATAGGAGAGGATGCTCCTGCAATGTCCTCTAGAGCTCGCCCACCAAGGTCATGGGGAACATGTTTAAATTATGCCAGGACTCCATGGGCAAACCAACCATCTAAAGTATTAATTAGTTTTCTCTCACGGATTGGCTCTTCCGTCGAAATCTTTCTATAAATTTCGCCATGATGAGGAGCGCGACTTTTCTCTGGAATAAAGCCGATTCCGTTATCAATTTTTCTGCCCCTAAGCCGAGGTGGATGGAGAAAGAGAAGAGAGTCCACTGGTAGGCGTTTGTTGATCAGAAATGATTGGTGGTCCCACCACCTCATCCAGCTGTAAGAAGTACGGACTATCCGATCACAGCTAGGGATGATGAAAGGAGAGTTGACATGGCTGCCTAATAGTTTTTTCCATATCATGGCCCAGTTCAAGGGACCTGTTCCATAGCAGCGCATTCTCTTAGTAACCAGCCCACAATCTTCTGGCACGGTTTGGTCATAACCGAATTGGCGAGCAAAACGGCTAGGATAGTAGGGTTCTCTGCAGAATTTTGTTCCTTCCCTGCGTGGCAAACTGCAAGAACGAATGGAAAGAAAAAAGGCCCCCTCTGCTACAGTTAGTGCCCCTTAATCTACCATATCTGTATCTTGAATGTAGTGATGAAGCCGAAACTGGAAGAAGTCCACTTGATCAAATTCTTGAATCTTATTGATCACCCACTCGTACGATCTTCTAGCCATGGCCCTTTGTTGAAAGAACCAAAGAGGAAGATGAGAAGGACTGACGTAAGCTTTTTTTGGTGCTTCAAAAATCCAGGGGAAATAGACTCCTAGCCATCCGGTGAAATAGTGTCAGGTAGTATACGCTGATGAAGATCCCAAGGTGAGATTTTTTATGTGTGTAGAGATCTCTCCAAAATCCCGATAAATGGAGCATAGCACATGGGGTGCAATAGAATACTTCTGACCATCTGCTAGAGCTCCGGCGACCACAAAAGTGGTGGGGCGAATAGCATCCGCCCACTTGGAACTAGGAAGAACAACTATGCTCAACCAGTAAGCAAGGAAGGCTGCCAGTTCCCCAAATGAGCGATAAGCTGGTCGTTCTTTCATGTTGTCACGAAGGGTCATCAGTTCCTTACAACGACTGTTGCGAAATCTGTAAAACAAGAAAGGAATCAATATGCTGGAATATGTGGTGAAGAGGATTACACTAATCTCTGGGTATGGGATACCTGAGTATTCTAGAAAAATGGGCTAGCCGTTGCAGAAGAGATAGTTTGTGAATATTCTAGAAATTTCCCATCTCTCTGAAAAGTTCGACGGTGGTTTCAGAGATGGAAGGTTTGCGATCGGGAGAAGAATAAATGTCGATTCTGCATTGGTCGGTATGAACTCATCATAAAATCTTCCTGTAAGTGGGAGACCTGCTATACGGTGTAGATCTCATAGTGATATGCTCATTTCTCCGAACGGCAGGTGAAGAGAATTGGTGGTGGGAGACCAATATTCGAGAATCCTTTCAGTATGCAGGGTTCCTTGTAAAAATATTGGGATGTGACCTCTATCGCATCGTAAAGGCCTACCTTAGAAAGGGTACTTGCGTGTTTCTTCAGAATTGCCTCTGCCCAATCAGAGTAATTGAGACGAGAAGTCAGTAGGCCTCTTGTGCGAAAATCTTCTGATCCCCAGAAAGGATCACAATCCTTGTAGCGTTGTCTGACAGTCTCATAAATATAAGTCGGGAAGAGATTGTGCGGACTATGAAAGGGAGCAAGGAAGATCATGGGATGGGCCTCTCCGATAATCTTTCGGGGTTTCTGCGCTTGTATTCTCCCTTCAAGAATCTGGAGTTCTTGTGTCGCCCACGATTCAGTATACATCAGGAGAGTGGAATGAGAAGGATGCTCCTTTTGAGGGTCTACAGGACGGAGGGTCCTCTTGATGCGAGCCATGAAGAGAGGAGGGTTGAATACTTAAGAAAGGTTGTTGAGGAAAGAGTTCAAAAAATGGAGAAGTCTTGGTTGCGTGGGTCTGCGCAATCAAAAGAAGTTGCGCGGCATGTTGCGGCACTTAGAAAATTACGCGAACAAAAGATTCGTTGCGCGGCTCCATGCAGACAATGTCCATTTCAAGAAAAATCTTCAAGAGAAAAAAAAATTCGCTAGAGAAAGCAGAGACTGCAGAAAGTGACGAAGGGTGTGGTATTTATAGGTTACTGCGACCGAGTATATGCACGGCCAGTTGCGTGGGTCCGTACAAACCAAATGAGATATTTGATCCTTTACTTGTTACTCCGAAAGAACAAATAAAGGATCAAGGGGGCAATCTGTTGAGGCATAAAAAATGGTGAAAGGAATCAAGCAAGTAAAGGTAAAAAACGAAGAAGAGAAAAACTTTCAGAAAGAAGAAAAGGGAGATAATTTTCATGGCAGTTGCGCAGAACTGCGCAGCAAGTATATGTTCAGCGGGTCCGCGCAATCAATCTCTGTTGCGCGAAACTGTGCAATGAAAATATCAGTTGCGTGGACCTCGGAATGAACTTCACAATAGGGCTTCGTTCAAAATGATCCAAAGCACTAAAAAATAGTCCCACATCGTTAAGATCAGGATTTTTACACGTGCGAGGGTCTATAAATACCCCCTCCCCTCCTTCATTAAAGAAAAATTGTAGATTTTCTTGAGGAGTAAAGAGGAGCAAAAGACAGAAGGTAGGAACGAAGTCTCCTAGGAGTTGCGAAGGACCGCGCAACCGATATCGGTTGCGCGGGTCCACGCAACCGGACTGCCCTGCAGTCTGTAAAGCCCAAGAGCTATTGTGCTGCCGAAGTCCGTGGCCCAGGCTTCCTTTCTCTGGGTTTTCTCCTCTTCATAGGTTCTAAGGAGAAAGATCAGTCGATTTAATTGACATTCCTCCTAAGTCCTAGAGGATGGTTGAAATAGGCGCTGTTATGCTGCTAAAATCTTTATTTCATTGAAGGCCCGTCGATCGGATCGGCATTCCTCCTAAGTCCCAGGAGAAGATCAAATCAGGCGTCGGAGGGCTGTCGAAATGACCCGTCGATCGAATCGGCATTCCTCCTAAGTCCTAGGAGATTATCAAATCAGGCGCCGGAAGGCTGTCGAAATAAACTCTTGATGCTTAAAGCACAAATCCTTTACTTCTAAATGATTTATCTTAGAATCAAGGGATGTAAAGGAACTCAGTATTAATAAAATGTGATGAATGTTCATAGTACTCTCTCTCTGTTATGTTTGAATAAGATAATCTCCCCAAATCAAAATGCATTTGTTTCTTTGTCGAAACAAAATGGCGACTCTGCTGGGGACTTTCTGTCTTATTCAAAGTATTAACAGTAAAGTTGTTATGAACATTTTTCAAGGTATGGCATCCTGTGGACGCCAAAATGACGACTCTCAGTGGGAAGTCCTCCCCTTCATCTCTAGGATAAATCACCCTAATCATTCAATTACTAACTATAAACATGTTTCGTGATTGAAGGTTTCTAAAATCCGATTACGACTCAATATCCATGGCGATCCCCGTAAGAAGAATGAACTTTCGATTCATCCCGACAGGGTTTGTGATAGAATACGCACCAAGTCATGTGCGTAAAAGTAGCAGTGCCCAAGTAACAGCTGGGGTCATTTTCGCTTCACCCCAGTCATCAGAAGATAATGCAGGCTAGACTATTGTGACCTCTCGTAAGGCACGAACACAAGGCTTCAAGAATTATGGAATGAGTCAGCCTTCATTAAAGATCAGAGGACCCATCACACGAAGCACGGTCAGAAGAAATCCTAAACTTGCTCCTTCGACAATTTACCCAGCGCAAACAGTTCCTCAATTGATGGTACGTGACTTCCCGATTTTAAATGCCTCAATAACTAAACGAACAAAGGAACAAAAGGGAAAAGCATTGGTAATTAGATCACCAACGCCATCCCGAAATGATTCACCAGTATCGGCGTCATCTCAGTCGACTGATGCCACAGAGAGTACGAAAAAGCCCGGTGAAACTATATCCCCTCCCTTTTCTGCAAGCCCTATCACATCAGCATTCTCTTATTTTCCTCCGATTACTACTTCGACGAACAGTGGAGAGGTTGCAGTATTCATGGCTGGAACAAACCCAGATTATAGAGCAACTACAGAGGATCATTTCAATGCAATGGCAGAAGCCCAGAATGCATTCATGGAAGAATGCAGAAATCTTAGAGAAGCACTGACAGCCCTCACACATAATGTAGCCCGAATGGCAATCCCCCAGAATACAACAGAAGGGCAAGAAAATCAGCCCGACATTCTTTCACCACAGGGGGCAGGGTCACTAGGGTCAGATTTTAATTTTGACCATGTTCAAATTTTGTTTCGACAAAGAAACAAATGCATTTTGTTTTGAGAGAATTGTCTTATTCAAATATAACAGAGAGAATATTATGAACATTCATCACATTCTATTAATACTGAGTTCGTTTACATCCTCTTTACATCCCTTGATTCTAAGATAAATCATTTAGAAGTAAAGGATTTGTGCTTTAAGCATCAAGATTTTATTTCGACAGCCTTCCGGCACTTAATTTGATCATCTCCTAGGACTTAGGAGGAATGCCGATTCGATCGACGAGTCATTTCGACAGCCTTCCGGCGCCTGATTTGATCATCTCCTAGGACTTAGGAGGAATGCCGATCCGATAGACGAGTCATTTCGACAGCCTTTCGGTGCCTGATTTGATCTTCTCCTAGGACTTAGGAGGAATGCCGATCCGATCGACGGGCTTTCAATGAAATAAAGATTTCAGCAGCATAACAGCGCCTATTTCAACCATCCTCTGGGACTTAGGAGGAATGTCGATTAATTCGACTGATCTTTCTCCTTAGAACCCATGAAGAGGAGAAAACCCAGAGAAAGGAAGCCTGGGCCACGGACTTTGGCAGCACAATGACTCTTGGGCTTTACAGACTATAGGGCAGTCTGGTTGCGCGGTCCTACGTAACTCCCCGGAGACTTCGCTCCTACCTTCTGTCATCCGCTCCGCTTTGCTCCTCTTGAAAATCTTCATTTTTTCTCAAATGAAAGAGAGGAGGGGGTATTTATAGACCCTCACACATGTGAAAATCATGTTCTTAGCGATGTTGGACTATTTTTTAGTGCTTCGAGTTATCTTGAACGAAGCCTCTTGCACAATTCGTTCTGAGATCCCGCACAACTGTTATTCTCATTGCGCGGTCACGCACAACATAGATTGACTACGCGGAACTGCGCAACCTAAAATGGCTGTGCGGTCCTGCGCACTGTCATGAAAACTACCTCTCCCTTCTTTTTTCTGAAAGTTCCTTCAAACTTCTTATCTCTTCTTGCTTTAATCCTTTGCCATTTTTTTGTGCCTCAACAGATGCCCCCTCGATCCTTCCTTGATTGATTCCTAAAATCAAAGGGAGGATCGATCTTTCTCTACCTGAAGATCTTTGAATAAACTGCAACTGAAGGATGACCGAATGCTCTTGCTTGCACGAGAGACGGGATGATTACACTTGCATGGTAGACTGGCTGATCATACTTGACCAGAAGATCAAATGATAGCGTTCGATTGGAAGACTGGAATGTTGGCGCTTGAACAAAAGGCTTGAATACTGGCGCCCAAGCGAAAGACTGGAATGCTGACACTCAAACGGAGGACTGGAATGCCCCCAGTCAATAGTGTTGAGTAGATGTTTCACTAGAGAGGATAAGATTCTCTTTTCATTGAAGCACGCTGCTGCAGCAGTTGTGACAACTTCATCTTTAAGTGATTTGATCAGAGAACTTTCTTTCAACACTGTTGCTGCTGTAACAGTCTCTCCAGCAATTCTTTCCTTTTCATCAGCTCTAGTGATTCTTTCCTTTTGATCAGCTCCAGCGATTCTTTCCTTTTGCTCTATATCTGGGGTTGTTCTTTAATGCTGCTCCTGTCGCAACAACTTTTTCGATTGTTTCCTTTACTCACGATCTGCATAACTCAAGCTTTTGAATAATGGTTCTCCTGCCAAATTTATCAGAATTAGTATCTTAATTCATTATATTTTCAAAATAGCTTTGTGAAGCATTGATAATTTTTGAAATAGATTGAGAGTTTCTTCTCTTTTTAAGCCGATTGTGATATTCACAATATGATTTAAGCAATCTTTGTGCTTGTTATCGTGCTTTGCATTTGTATTCTTTATATTGCATTCTTGAAGATTTCATCTTTAGCTCCAAAGGTTCAATTGCTGAGTCTTTTTACTGAGTCTTCTCTAATTTGTGCTTCTTAGCATTTCTTCATAAACTTTTCTTGGATCTTTGCTGATTTGATGATGCTTCCATTTGTTCTTTCTAGGTCAATCTCGCATAAAGATTTCTTCAAAAGATAATATTTCTAAAGTGACGTCTTCTGATACTCTAGTTGATCCTCTGCCCCCTTTTGAAAACCTTGTGCGACAATATGTCTTTATTCATGAAGAAGGCAAGAGATGAAAAGTCCTTACAGCTTTTGTCAATATATTAATTGACCTTAGAGACTCGAGCTTTTGAGTAGATAATCGTCAATATCTTGAAAGCATTTTTACTGTTGATGTAATTTGAACCTGATTCAAGAGAAATGCATTTTGCATGTTGTCTAATCAAGGTTTGAAATTTTAATCAGGAAATTGTTTGTTTGAGCATATCTATATTGGAATATGTATTTGCAGCATTTTAAATGTTAAACTTTAATTTTATGCTTTGAGCGCTGGTGCCGGTGTACTTTGACCGACCATACTTTGACTAGACACTTGACTTGACTTGACCAGACTCGACTGAACTGGACAGACACTACTAGACTGACTCCAGTAGACCGATACTAGACCGACATTACTGGACAGACACTACTGGACTGACACCACTAGACTGACACTAGACCGACATTACTGGACAGACACCACTAGACCGACACTACTGGACAGACACCACTAGACCGACACTAGATCGACATTACTGGATAGACACCACTAGACCGACACTACTGGACAGACACCTACTCACACAGTTTAAACTCATGATTAGTGGAGCGCTTTTACTTCGGATCTTACGTGATGGTATCTATAACTCTTAGGAGTTCGCTGGACTTCTCACTGCCTAAGGAGTTCACAAACCGTGATCCATCAGAGGGGCCTAGTGAAGCTACCGGGGCCGTGAACTCGGTTGGTTTTACAACACAGGGTTGGCCACGGTAACTCTCTAGAGTTCACAGGGCTCGTAAGGCTACCTTTGGGGGTACCAAATCCACGGTTGTCGATCCATCGATGAGTAGGTTTAAGCCCTTCCTCATGAGTACGTACCGGAATCGAACCACAAATCTGGGGGGTCTTATGCATGGTTGACTTGTCATGCGCGCACTGCAGCCCTCATTTTCTTCGCCTGCAAGGTCGGGCCCATTCACGGGAGGGCTTGTCCTTCGTTCCCCGTGACACTGCCGAAAAGCTATACAGACGGCATGGGTGTTACGCTTGACTGGTCATTTGGGGACTTTGATGAGCGATTGATCAGCATGGGTGTTACGCTTGACTGGCCCTCATCGATACCTGATAATTCGATTTCGATGGGGAATGGAGACTTTCTGTCGGCAATGAGCGTCGATGCTTGATAGCAATCATCGGCACCTTTTTTGTCACTGCTTTCTTGATAGCGATCATCAGTACTTTCTTCTTCTCTCTCTTTTTTTCTTTCCTTTTTTTTCTCCTTCCCTTTTTTTTATGCCAATGTTTGCTTGACAGCGATCGTTTAATCGCTTGATGGCGATTCTTCTAATCGCTTAATCTTCTAATTGCTCGATAGCGATAGTTGCTAATTTTGACGATTAGCTCTTCATTTGGCTTTGCTTTTGGCAATTGTCCTTAGTGCTTTGCGTTTGGTGATGACTTGTTATGCTTGAAAGCCTGTCTTTCATTCAAATATACAAAAGAAATGCATTCTATGGCGAGCAATATATTTCACAGCTTTTACTCACTTGTCTTAATCGATTATAGGTCTTAAGCATAGCTAGCCATATAGTAGCTAAGGTTCCTTAATTGATATTTTGTCATTGTTGAACGGTGAATCCATAGCTGATATTTTGCCAACTGCTAATATATTCTGAGAATCAATAATTGATATTTCGCCGTTGTCGATATATTCTGAGAATATCCATGTTATATTTGAAATAGTTTATCAGCTTGGTGATGATAGCAATTCTGATAAGATAAGCTTGCGTGAGCCATTGATGACGACAGTGATAGTTGCTTATCTTGGCGACGATCATTGGCACTTTCTTATTTGGCGATGATTTAGAAGCATCAAAATTGCAATCTATCTTCAAGGATAACGAATTTCGCATGCCTTTATCTGTCCCCTTTTGATACAGAATTATTATCTTGATAATGTTCTGTATCAAAATCAGTATCGCCTTCGGAAGCAGTTTCCTTTTTGCCAGCGCGAGTATAGGCCAATATAGGCTTTCATTTACATCCTTAAAGGGTTTTGCTTTCATTGAGCACACTTTATCTCATTTAGCTTTGGATTTGCTCCCTGGATATGATCGTGACAGTCAGTGGAGATACATTTTTTTCTCTTAGAGATATGGAGGCAACATATTTTTGTGGGAGACTATATAATTCACAGTCATATTGATCGACCAATTTGCTTCCTTTTGATGCAGGATCATAACTCTGATAATTTTCTAAAGTGAAATTAGCAGATATATTTTACAGACGATATCTCTTAAGGAAGCGAACATTGACCGGTATACTGATTCCCTGTCCGTCTTGATCTACAATTCTATAAGCTCCATTAGAATATACTTCTTTTATTACGTAAGGGCCATCTCATTTAGGTTCAAATTTGCCTCCTATTTGATGAGTGACCACAATTGGTCTTTTTAGCATTAGCACTATATCTCCCTTTTTAAAAGAGTGATATTTAACTCTCTTATCAAATGCAGCTGATATTCTTGCTTGATATGCTTGCAGACGCTGTTGTGTAGCTAGGCGTTTCTCATCAAGCAAGTACAGTTCCTTTAATCTTATTTTCACATGATCATCATCAGTTATAGACTGATGCACTGCCACTCTTACTGACACTACTTGTATTTCAATAGGAATTACTATCTCCACACTATAGACTAATGAATACGGCGTTGCCCTTGTGGCTGTTCGGTGAGTAGTTCTGTATGCCCATAGTGCTTCCTGCAATCTTTCATCCTAATCCCGTTTATTTCCAGTCACTATTTTCTTCAATATTTTGACTATCATTTTGTTGAATGTTTCTACTAATCCGTTAGCCGGCGGATAGTAAGGCGTTGAGAATGAGTGATGAATCTTGAATTTCAGACATAGTTTTTTCATACCTTTATTTTGAAAGGAGTGCTATTGTCCGTAACAATTTTATTCGGGATACCATGTCTGTATATTATAGCATAATGAATGAAATTAACCACATCCTTTTCTTTAACACTTCGCAAGGCAACTGCTTCAGTCCATTTGGAGAAATAATCTGTTGCTGCCAGAATATATTGCTTTCCTTTGGACGAAGGTGGGTTTATAGGACCAATTACATCAAGTCCCCAAGCGGAGAAAGGCTAAGAGGCCACAGACTAGTGCAAGTCTTCTGGGGAACATGTATAACATCTCCTTGAATCTGGCATTCGTGGCACTGCTTTGCATAATCTATAGCATCTTTGAACATGGTGGGCCAATAATAACCCATCCAATGTATTCTGTGGAATAAATTTCAGCCTGCCTGATGTGCCCCACACTCCCCAGAGTGTGCTTCCTGCAGCACCTGGATCGCTTCCTGCTTATTTAAACAACGTAGCAACACTCCGTTGTAAGATTTTTTATATAATACTTCACTGCAAATAACGAATCGACTTGACCACTGTCTGACTTGCTGCCTTTGCGCAGACTCTTCCGACAGGATGTTAAACTTGAGATAATCAATGAAAGGCTGTCGCCAATCATCTACTGTAATTTCCAAGCATGATACAGGCAGAGCCTCAGTAACTTCTTCAACAATCTCCGTTGTCGGTAAAAATCTTCTTTCCTCTATCGTTACTTGAAGAGGACTTCGATTAGGGCAGGACAGAGCTACTGCCAAACTGGCTAAGGCATCGGCTTTTGCATTCTCTGACCAGGGAATATGCTTGATTTCAACATAGGAGAAATATTCTAACAATTGTTGTGCCTTCTGGCAATATGGCAAAAGTTCCTGCTTTCTTATTTCGTATTCAGTCGTCAATTGATTTATAATCAATTTAGAATCCCCGTAAATGTGCAATACTATTATCTCCATTTCTTTAGCTATCTCCATTCCAATAATCAGGGCTCTATACTTAGCCTCATTATTCGTGCATGCAGCTCCCAATGTAAAGGAGTAAGGTAATAAATCACCTTGGGGAGTAATGAATATCACTCCTGCCCCTGCTCCTGATGTTCGAGATGCGCCATCAAAATACATCTGCCACGGATTCTGTGACTCAGTCAGCATGACTTGCTCATCTGGAAAATCATCATTGATGGTTTCAGATTCTACCACGGGGTGCGCTGCTAAGAAATCTGCCACTGCCTGCCCTTTTACAGCTTTCGCCGGTTCATACGTAATAGCGTACTCTGAAAGTAACAACATCCATTTAGCCAACCTCCTAGACAACATCGGCCTCGTCATCAGAAACTTTATCGGGTCGGCCCTTGAAACCAATGTTATATTATGTGATAAACAATAATGCCTTAATTTCTGTACTGTGAATATTAACGCTAAGCATTCCTTCTCAATCGGGGAATAATTGCATTCTGCGCCTATCAGAGTTCGACTCAAGTAATAGAGGGCCGTTTCTTTTCCAAATTCATTCTTTTGTGCCAACAGATCTCCTAAGGAATGATCGGCTGCAGACGTGTATAAGATGAGCCGTCTCCCTTTTACTGGAGCTGTCAGTACTGATGGCTTTTTTAGCAATTCCTTTATCGAGTCGAATGCGTTCTGACAGGCCTGACTCCACACAAATTCTATATCCTTTTTCATCAGCTGAGAAAACGGCTGACATCTTCCCACCAGATTTGAAATGAATCGACGAATATATGCCAATTTTCCTTGCAAACTCTTTAATTCCTTTAATATTTTTGGTGGTGGCATATCCTGTATAGTTTTGACTTTCCCAGGGTCAATCTCAATGCCCCTATGTCGAACAACAAAACTCAAAATTTTTTCAGAGGATACTCCGAATGCGCATTTAGCGTGGTTCATCTTTAACTATTTCTTTCTAAGTTGTTGGAAAATCGACACCAAGTGTTTGCGATGTTCCTGATGACTTTCTGACCTGACCACCAAGTTGTCAACATAACATTCAACGTGTTTATGCATCATATCTTGAAAAATATTTTGCATCGCCCTCTGAAATGTTGCCCCAGCATTTTTAAGACCAAAAGGCATCACTTTATAACAGAAAATCCCTAGCGAAGTTCTAAATGCCGTCGCCTCTTCATCCTCAGGAGCCATTCGAATCTGATTATATCCCGCATAGCCGTCCATAAAGGACACAACAGCATACTGAGTTGTACTATCAATTAGTAATTCAAATATTGGTAGCGGGAAATCATCCTTCGGGCAGGCTTCGTTCAGGTCTCTAAAATCGACACACACTCTGACCTGTCCATTTTTCTTTCTGACCGGGACGATATTCGATATCCACTTAGGATACTTGACTTCCCTAATAAACCCAAACTTTATCAACTTATTAACTTCTTCCTCGATGAGGGGAACCAGATCTGGAGAAATCGTCTTTGCGCCTGTTTGACCGGCCTTTTCTCTTTAGAGATATTTAGACGATGTAACTCCACGGAAGGCTCCAATCCAGGCATTTCTGCATACGTCCAGGTGAATACATCTTTATTTTCTTTAAGAAGTTAAACGTATTTTGCCGACTCTTGTTCAAAGAGGTTGGCACTAATGAACGTATTTCATGTTTCCTTTTCTGTACCCAAATTTATTTCTAACAGGCTATCTGTCGTCGGTCAGAAAGAAAAATGGACAGGTCAGAGTGTAACGATCGCTGGGATCTTCGCAATCGAGGCCCATACCTTTCATGATTTCCTCGTTTATCCCATCTTCGATAATTATCTGATTCCTTTGTATAATCTGTTGTAGAATACACTTCAGCGTGTAACAATTCTCTGTTGGATGTCCCACTAGACGATGATAGCGACAAAAATTTTGCTCCCTACACCTTGTTGCCTCCTCAGGGTGTTTAGGCTCTGGAAATTCTATTGCTCCAACTTTCAACAACTGTTCCATCATTGGAATGACATCTCCTTTATCAAAAACGAATCCCTCATGGAAATTAAGCATTCAGACTCTTTTATTTTTTCTTAATTGAGCCAAGTCTTCTTTTTGCTTCGTACTTTCTGCCTTGAAACCTTTCACATTTTTACATTGCTGGCAGCGATCACTGGTATTTGCGGTTATCTCGCTAGGATCCTTTCGGGCCGCATCATGGTAAAATTTCGACACCTCCTGATTTACTAGTTCCAAAGCATGAGCCTTTGCGGCCAAATCATGAAGAGTATTGACATTGAAATTGGCCAGTCCTCTTACGAATTCCTTTTTCATAGAGTTCAGACACATCTTGACTTGCTCAGTTTCTCTTAGCAACGGTTTGCACGAAGTTCCTAATGCCCCCCATCTATGCATGTAATCTTTTACCGACTCATTTTTGCCTTGTCTTACAGAAGCCAACTTAGCAATATTAATGTCGGGACTTATGGAGAAAAACTGAGATTTGAAAGCGTCTTGCATCTGCTTCCAAGTGCAAATAGAACCCGGAGCCAAATTGTAATACCATCGGAATGCATTACCTGTCAACAATGCCCCGAACAATTGCAAACAATATTGCGGTACTGCAGAAAGACCTCCCATACTGGCATTGAAGTGCATTAAATGTTCTTCAAGGGATCCTTTCCCGTCGAACTTTTGAAAATCTGGACACCTAAAATCGACTAGGAAGGGAATGTCATGCACTTCTCTCGGATATAGTATACGATATCTAAAATGTCTATTATCTTCTTATTCCTTCTCCATTCGGCTATCCTTTTCAATTACTGTCTTTTGAGCCGCATTATGCATGAAAGTCGCCAAGGCTTCTTTGAGGCTTCTGCATTCTTCCATTAATGCATTATGGGCCTCTACCATTTCATCGAAACGACCCTCTGTAGTTGTTTTATAATCTGGATTCGTTTCAGCCATGAACACTGTGGCTTTTCCACTCTTTGATGAAGTAGTCATAGAAGGAGAGTAAAAGTATGCTGACGTGATGGGGTTTGTAGAAAAGGAAGGGGATATGGTTTCACTGGGCCTTTTCGTACTTTCTGTGGCATCAACTAACTGAGATGATGCCGATATTGGTGAACTTTTTAGAGACAGCGTTGGCGATTTAATAACCGATGCTTTTCCCTTTTGCTCTCTTGTTCATCCAGCCATTGACACATTTAGAGCTGGGAATTCACATGCTGTCAACTGGGGAACCGTCTGCGCTGAATAAATCGTCGGAGGAGCGAGTTCCGGGTTTCTTCTGACTGTGCTTCGCGTGATGGGTCCTCTGGTCTTTAATGAAGGCTGACTCATTCCATGATTCCTGAAGTTTTGTGTTCGTGCCTTACGGGATGTCACGACAGTCCAGCCTGCATTGTCTTCTGATGGCTGGGGCGAAGCAGAAATGACCCTAGCTATTACTTGAGCACTGCTACTTTTACGCACATGACTTGGTGCGTATTCTATCACGAACCCTGTCGGGATGAATCGAAAGTTCACTCTTCTTACGGGGAACGCCATGGATGTTGAGTCGTAATCGGATTTTAGAAACCTTTAATCACGAAACATGTTTATAGTTAGTAATTGAATGATTAGGGTGATTTATCTTAGAGATGAAGGGGAGGACTTCCCACTGAGAGTTGCCATTTTGGCGTCCATAAGACGCCAAACCATGACGAATGTTCCTAACAACCTTACTGTTAAATCTTTGAATAAGACAGAAAAGTCCCCAACAGAGTCACCATTTTGTTTCGACAAAGAAACAAATGCATTTTGATTTGGGAGAATTGTCTTATTCAAACATAACAGAGAGAATATTATGAACATTCATCACATTCTATTAATACTGAGTTCGTTTACATCCTCTGTACATCCCTTGATTCTAAGATAAATCATTTAGAAGTAAAGGATTTGTACTTTAAGCATCAAGAGTTTATTTCGACAGCCTTCCGGTGTCTGATTTGATCATCTCCTAGGACTTAGGAGGAATGCCGATTCGATCGACGAGTCATTTCGACAGCCTTCCGATGCCTGATTTGATCATCTCCTAGGACTTAGGAGGAATGCCGATCCGATCGACGAGTTATTTCGACAGCCTTCCGGTGCCTGATTTGATCTTCTCCTAGGACTTAGGAGGAATGCCGATCCGATTGACGGGCCTTCAATGAAATAAAGATTTCAGCAGCATAACAACGCCTATTTCAACCATCCTCTGGGACTTAGGAGGAATGTCGATTAATTCGACTGATCTTTCTCCTTAGAACCCATGAAAAGGAGAAAACCCAGAGAAAGGAAGCCTGGGCCATGGACTTCGGTAGCACAACGGCTCTTAGGCTTTACAGACTGCAGGGCAGTCCGGTTGCGCGGTCCTGTGTAACTCCCCGGAGACTTCGCTCCTACCTTCTGTCTTCCGCTCCTCTTTGCTCCTCTTGAAAATCTTCAATTTTTCTCAAATGAAGGAGAGGAGGGGGTATTTATAGACCCTCGCACGTGTGAAAATTATGTTCTTAGCGATGTGGGAGTATTTTTTAGTGCTTCGAGTTATTTTGAATGAAACCTCTTGCACAATTCATTCCGAGGTCCCGCGCAACTGCTATTCTCGTTGGCGGTCACGCGCAACATAGATTGACTGCGTGGAACCACGTAACCTATAATGGCTGCACGGTCCTACACACTGTCATGAAAACTACCTCTCCCTTCTTCTTTCAGAAAGTTCCTTCAAACTTCTTATCTCTTCTTGCTTTAATCCTTTGCCATTTTTTTGTGCCTCAACAAAGACCAAAAGCCAGAAGGCCAAAAGTTGACAAAAAAGCCAAGAGCTAAAAGTCTTCAAAGACCAAAAGCCAAAAAGATAAAAAGTTGACTAAAAGCCAAAGTGCTAAAAGTCCTCAAATGACCAGTCAACGTACCCTCATGCCGTCTGTATAGCTTTCTGGCAGCGTCACGGGGAATGGAGGACAATGCCTCCCGTGAATGGGCCCGACCTTGTAGGTGAAGAAAATGAGGACTGCAGCGTGCGCTTTAGATAGGCCAACCATACATAAGACTCCCCAAATTTGTGGTTTGATTCTGGTACTAACTCATGAGGAAGGGCTTAAACCTACTCATCGATGGATTGACAACGATGGATTTGGTACCCCCAAAGGTAGCCTTATGAGTTCTGTGAACTCTAGAGAGTTACCGTGGCCAACCCTGTGCGTAAAACCAACCGAGTTCACGGCCCCGGTAGCTTCACTGGGCCCCTCTGATTGATCACGATTTGTGAACTCCCTAGGCAGTGAGAAGTCCAGTGAACGCTAGAGAGTTACAGAGACCATCACGTTGTTTCAATAAGAAAACAAATGCGTTTCGATTCGGGGGATTTATTCAATGATAACAAAGAATGAATAAGAGAACATTCATCACATTTATCTGAGTTCATTTACATCCTCTGATTCCCTTGATTCTGAAAATAAAGTACAATTAATACAATGTACTGAATAAAAGGGAAGATAGCTCGATGGAAATTTCGACAGCATTCTGGGGCTATTTCGGTCATCTCCTAAGTACTTGGGAGGAATTGACGAATCGATTAACCAGTCTTCAAGAAGATAGAAATTTCGGCAGCCTTTCGGCGCCTATTTTAATCATCTCCTAGGACTTAGGAGGAATGTCGATCTGATCGACATATCTTCAATGAAATAGAGATTTCAGCAGCATAACAGTGCTTGTTTCAACCATCGCCTGGGACTTAGGAGGAATGTTGATTCGATCGACTAATCTTTCTCCTTTGAACTCATCAAATAGAAGAGAGCCCCTAGAAAGGAAGCCTGGCCCATGGATTTCGGCAGCATGATGACTCTTTAACTTCACAGACTGTAGAGCAGCCTGGTTGCGTGGACCCGCGCAACCGATATCGGTTGCGCGGTCCTGCGCAAGTACCAGGAGACTTCTCTCCTACCTCCTGCTTTCTGCTCCACTCTGGTCCTCTTGCAAGTCTTCAATCCCCTTCAATGAAGGAGGGGAAGGGGTATTTATAGACTCCCGCACGTGTGAAAATCCTGATCTTAGCGATGTGAGACTATTTTTTAGTGCTTTAGATCATTCTGCAAAGGACCGCTTCAACGTCTCCCGCGTAATTGATATTTACGTTGCGCAGTCCCGCTCAACCAATCTCAAAGACACTTCTTTTTCTTCTTTTATTCTTCTCTCTTATACCTTGCTTTCCAATCTTTTTCTGCTTCAATCATTTCATCACTTTTCATGCTTCAACAGATATCCCTGGAGCTAGAACTCTACCAAAATACCTAAACTACCCCTGGAGCTGGAACTTTACGAAAACTTCCTAAGCTACCCTTGGAACTGGAATTTCACAAAAATACCTAAGCTACCCGTAGAGCTGGAACTTTACCAAAATACCTAAACTACCCTTGGAGCTGGAACTTTACCAAAATACGTAAACTACCCTTGGAGCTGGTCAGCACCATGAGATTCCCTAACCACTGCAATGAAATATTTTTTGTGCCTCAACAGATGCCCCCTCGATCTTTCTTTGATTGATTCCTGAAATCAAATGGAGGATCGATCTTCCTCTGCCTGAAGAACTTGAATGAACTGCAATTGAAAGATGATCAGATGATTATGCTTGCATGGAAGACTGGATGATCATACTTGTACAGCAGACTGGATGATCATGCTTGCATAGCAGACTGGATGATCATGCTTGACCAGAAGATTGAACGATCGCATTCGAATGGAAGACTGGAATGCTCACATTCAAACGAAAGACTAGGTTATCGCATTTGAATGGAAGGCTTGCATGATTGTATTCAACCAAAAGACTTGAATGATAGTGCTCGAACAGAAGGCTTGAATACTAGCGCTCAAGCGGAAGACTGGAATGCTGACGCTCAAGTGGAGGAATGGAATGCTGGCATTCGAGTGGAAGATTGTGACAACTTCATCTTTGAGCAATTTGATCAAAAAACTATCTTTCAACACCGTTACTGTTGTAACGGTCTCTTTGATCAACTTCAGTAATTGTTTCCTTTTGATCAGCTCCAGCGATTCTTTCTTTTTGCTCTATATCTAGGGCTGTTCTTTAATGCTGCTCCTGCCACAACAACTTTTTCGATTGTTTCCTTTACTCATGATCTGCATAACTCAAGCTTTTGAATAATGGTCTCTCCTGTCAATTTAATCAGCATTAATATCTTAATTCATTATAATTTTTCAATGTAGCTTTATGAAGCATTGATAATTTTTGAAATAGATTAAGAGTTTCTTCTCTTTTTAGGCTAAGTGTAATATTCGCAATATGGTTTATTCAATCTTTGCGTTTGTCATCGTGCTTCGCATTATATTCTTTATATTGCACTCTTGGAGATTTCATCTTTAGCTCTAAAGGTTCAACCACTGAGTCTTCTCGAGTTTGTGCTCCTTAACATTTCTTCATAGACTTTTCTTGGATCTTTACTGATTCTGAAAAATTAAAAAATAGACAAGACTTCTTTTCAATTTTCATTTAATAATTTTTCAAAGGTCATAGAAGTTACTGATGATGATGATTTTTTTTGTTCTTTATCTCCATCAGATCTTATACTTGGAGTCTTGCGATACCATTATCCATAATACTTGGCATATGAATTCCTTAGCCGCGTATAAGAGATTGTCAAAAAGACCAAGGCATAGATTATTTTGAAGACATTAAATCCTGCCCCCTTTCCAGATCAGCTTTGCATGAAGAATTCTCCAGAAGATAATATTTCTGAAGTGAAGCCTGCTAATACCCTTGAAGGATAGATAATCTTTGCTGCTCCTTTCATGACTCCAAAGAATATATCCGGATCTTCATATTATTCAGAAGAGAATGATAATTTCTTTGCTAGTTTATTCTCTGCCCCCTTTTGAGAATCTTGTGCAATAATATGCCTCTATTCATTAAGAAGGTGAGACATGAAAAGACTTCACAGCTCTTGTCAATATATTAATTGGCCTTGGAGACTTGAGCTTTTAAGTAGATAATCGCCAATATCTTGAAGGCATTTACTTTTGATGTAATTTGAACCTGATTCAAGAGAAATGTATTTTTGCATGTTGTCTAATCAATGTTTGAAAATTTCATCAGGCAATTGCATATTTGAGCATATCTGAATTGAAATATGCATTTATAGCATTTTGAATCCTTCACATAGCTTATGCTTTTTAAGCAGTGGAGATAGTATACTTTTGACTGACCATACTTTGACTGGACAAAACTGACCTTGACCTGACTTGACTGGACTAGAAGACTGAACTGGATGACCAGATTTGATTGAATTGGACTTGATACTAGGCTCAAAGAGCAAGATAGTTTACTGCTGATTTTGAGCAAGATAGTTTACCGCCGATCTCGGGCATTGTAGTTTACCACCGATCTTGGGCATTGGAGGTCTTATGCATAGCTGGCCATTAGCTTGACTAGGCTGTCTTTTTATGATTAGCAACCATCGTTGTGATCAACTTTATACATGGTTGACTATATAGTTTATTCCACTGCTAATGGTGGATCAATAATTGATATTTTACTGTTGTTGACAACATTATGAAAACTTTCGTATTATATTTAAAATCGTGTATTAGCCTGGCGATGATAGCAATTTTGGAAAGTGTTTGATCGTCGACAGCGATAGTTACTTTTTATTGATAATCACTGATACCTGATGATTCTGAGGGAAATCTTTGGCGGTCAATGCTTGACTGCTATCATCAGTATTTAGTGGCTTGACAGCAATCATCAATGCTTGGTAGCGATCATCAACGCTTGATGGCGATCGTTTAACGCTTGATAGAGATTGTTAACGCTTGATAGCGATTATCTAAAATATGCTTGAATGAGCCGTTGATGACGACAGCGATAGTTGCTAATTTTGGCGATTGGCTTTTCATTTGGCTTTGCATTCGGTGATGACTTAATATGCTTGAAAGCCTGCATTTTATTCATATACACAAAAGAAATACATTCTATGGTGAGAAATTCATTTCACAGCTTTTACTCACCTATCTTACCTGTCTTGCCCCCTTCTGATTTTGGAAGTATCATACTGATATCTTTTGAAATAAAAATAGCGATCATCTCCTGAACTGGCAGGTATTGCAATGCACATCTGCAACGAATATGCTTTCTTTTTTTTTTTATCGTGACTTTATATCTTTTGCCTCACCGCTTCTTTTCATTTGAGTATTTAGGCAATGACATCTCGATCTTGTCAATTATTGACGATTCACCATACAAAGCATGTTGTCGTCTTTTAATGCGGATGCCCCTAGAATTTTCTTTATCGAGTTTCTATCACTCTCCTTCATTTTTCTCTATCTGTCATGCTTATTTCATTGCAATTTCTCCCTTATCGATCATCTTTTGTAGCTTTTTCTTAAGGGAATTACAATCTTCCTTATGATGTCCAAATTTATAATGATAATTACAATAATCCAACCCTCTTGTATTTTTGATTTCTTCGAGGTGGCTTAGCTGAGGTAATTCAATACTCTTCGTAGCCAAAAATTGATTCAGCATGGGAAGTATATCTTTTCTTGCAAACGAATACTTCGTATGATCTTTATTTTGCCTGGACCTTTTATATGTCATTATAACGCATGACCATTTCCATCTTCTTCATCATTGTCTTTTTCCTTTCCCTGATAATCTTTTTCAATTTCATCTTTCTGAATTATGTGGGCTGATTTTGACTGAAAAATAGGCACTCTTCCCATCATCCTTTCAAGAGCATGAGCCTTCATAGCAAAATTTCAAAAAGTTTTCCAAGCTATACTAATCAAGTGGCATGCCAGCTCTGGTCTCATGCCTCTAAGCATAGTTCTACTTGTTCTGATTGCCGCAGACGATGTCGACATGATGCTGTTAAGTCCATCCATCATCGTTTGATGAATTCTTCAACTGATTCATTTTTTCCTTGGCGAATAGAGACCAATTTGGTCAAACCAACTTCTCGGTCCAAAGGGAAAAAGTTTTATAGAAAGGCATCCTGCATCTGTTCCAGGTATGAATAGATCCTGAAATTAAACTTGAATACCATTTGAAGGCTCTTCCTGTCAGAGAAGATCTGAATAATCGCAGACAATATTGAGGAACTCTAGAGAAATTTCTCATCTTTTCTATGAAATGCATTATATGCTCTTCTGATGATCCGTCCCCATTAAATTTTTAAAAGTCTGGGTGTTCGAAGTCAGCGAGAAATGACATTTCTTCTATTTCAGGGGGATACGGTGTCTGATATTGAAATTTTTTATTCTAACTTCGTTCATTCTCTAGATGAATTGATTTAATAACCATCTGCCGGACTTCTTCCTGCGTTATATTCTGAGTAATATTAGGCATTGGCTCTTGAAATCTAACCGATTGTGGTTGTGACTTTTCTGCTTGTGATTCAATGTTGTTTACTGCAGTCATTGTCGGCACATTAGGGACTTCCTCAACCACATGCTCATCCAGTGGAAACTGATCAGGATGATTAATATTTGTCGATGAGCTTTCTGTTTCTTTATACATTGATGCTTTGATACCGAAGAAGGAAGCGAGCGCCGCGCTGTTGACACTGTTGAAGAAGATGGACTATTATTTGATTTGAAACCAGAGTATTGTCACTTCGAAGGACTAGCTGACACAAATCGTGGAATTCTTAATGCATGAGTTTGCTTGAAATCCTTTGCAGGAGGTGATGTGAGTGGACATTCACTGGTTACGGTCACCTTCCCCTTATTTTTCGGAACCCACAATGATTTTGTGGAAGATGTCTTTACGGTTATAGTTGACGGTATTGAAAGATATTTTGAAGTGACGGACCTTTCTGTTTTTCTCGAATGAGATGATTGTATAACCGGACCAGGACCATGTCTCACAACACTTCGCCTAGTTGACCCAGTACTTGGCGAGATGTTGCCTCTTGTGGAAGGAGATCGAACTTTTTGGCTTTTGGACATTGCTATCTTCCATCCTTCCTCATCTTCTTGAGTTATTGGCGAAACAGAGATTGTTCTGTCCATTACACAAAATTCACTACTCTCGATCGCAACAGACTTTGCTTTCTCTAACGCTTCTTCATATCCTTCTGACAAAAATATAAAATCATAATTAGTTATCTAATTGATAAGACATTCTATCTCAGAGAAAGCATAAAAGAGTATTAGCTAATTTATTAAATCGTGCTTTATTTTCAGAGATGAAGGGGAGGACGTTCCCGTTGAGAGTCACCATTTTGGCATCTTTGCAGATGCTAAAAACTGATAAATGTTCTCCGAATATTTTCTAAGTTACCATCGAATAATAAGTGATCCCCAAAAAAGTTGCCATTTTGTTTCGACAAGAAAACAAATGCGTTTCAATTCGGGGGATTTATTCAATGATAACAAAGAATGAATAAGAGAACATTCATCACATTTATCTGAGTTCATTTACATCCTCTGATTCCCTTGATTCTCAAAATAAAGTATAATTAATATAATGTACTGAATGAAAGGGAAGATAACTCGATGGAAATTTTGGCAGCATTCTGGCACTATTTTGGTCATCTCCTAAGTATTTAGGAGAAATTGACGAATCAATCAACCAGTCTTCAAGAAGATAGAAATTTCGGCATCCTTTTGGTGCCTATTTTGATCATCTCCTAGGACTTAGGAGGAATGTCGATCTGATCGACATATCTTCAATGAAATAGAGATTTCAGCAACATAACAACGCTTGTTTCAACCATCGCCTGGGACTTAGGAGGAATGTTGATTCGATCGACTAATCTTTCTCCTTTGAACTCATCAAATAGAAGAGAGCTCCGAGAAAGGAAGCCTGGCCCATGGATTTCGGCAGCATGACGGCTCTTTAACTTCACAGACTGCAGAGCAGCCTGGTTGCGCGGACCCGCACAACCGATTTCGGCAGCATGACCCGCTCTTTAACTTCACAACTTCCAGGAGACTTCTCTCTTACCTCCTGCTTTCTGCTCCGCTCTGCTCCTCTTAAAAGTCTTCAATCCCCTTCAATGAAGGAGGGGAAGGGGTATTTATAGACTTTCGCACGTGTGAAAATCCTGATCTTAGCGATGTGAGACTATTTTTCAGTGCTTTAGATCATTCTGCAAAGGACCGCTTCAACGTCTCCCATGCAACTGATATTTACGTTGCGCATACCCGCGCAAAGGAACTTTGGTTGCACGGCCCCGCGAAACAGATATCGTTTGCACGGTCCCGCTCAACCAATCTCAAAGACACTTCTTTTTCTTCTTTTATTCTTCTCTCTTGTACCTTGCTTTCCAATCTTTTTCTGCTCAATCCTTTCATCACTTTTCATGCTTCAACAGATATCCCTGGAGCTGGAACTCTACCAAAATACCTAAACTACCCCTGGAGCTGAAACTTTACCAAAACTTCCTAAGCTACCCTTAGAACTGGAATTTCACCAAAATACCTAAGCTACCCTTGGAGCTGGAACTTTACCAAAATACTTAAACTACCCTTGGAGCTGGAACTTTACCAAAATACCTAAACTACCCTTGGAGTTGGTCAGCACCATGAGATTCCCTAACCACTGCAATGAGATATTTTTTGTGCCTCAACACACGTAAGACCCGACTCTGACTAGAGTCTAAGTAAATTTGCCAAGTAAATTCGCTCCACTACTCAAGAGCTTAAACTGTGTGCGCAACTGACTGAATTAAAACCTAGCACTGCTAATAAAATATAAATGAATAAAGTCATGTAGGAGATCCCGTACTAACAAGCATAAAATACTGATGCTTTATGATTAGTTTCATAGAATGTCATGGTAAACTATGTGCAATGTTTAACATGCAACAAATTCATGTTGAAGTTATGATATAGACAATATGTCTGGAATAATGTATAATGTAGAAGCACATGAAAAATTTACTGAAATTTACTAGTGAAAGTCAAAGGAGAACATGCACTCAAATATATATAAAAAAAAAAGAAGAAGAAAGGAAGAAGCAAAAGTATGCATAAAAAAAGGGGATTACATGCTTATAATTCCTCTGTAATGCCTACTATATTCATATATTGTCACAAGTTTTCCTTTAATTGAATCTGAGCTGCTGTTGAGGCATAAAAAAATATTCCAGTTCCAAAGGGTAGCTTAGGTATTTTGGTGAAATTCCAGTACCAAAGGGTAGCTTAGGTATTTTGGTGAAATTCCAGTTCCAAAGGGTAGCTTAGGTATTTTGGTGAAATTCCAGTTCTAAAGGGTAGCTTAGGTATTTTGGTGAAATTCCAGCTCCAGGGGTATCTGTTGAAGCATGAAAAAGTGATGAAAAGATTAAAGCAGAAGAAGATTGAAAAGCAAGGGACAAGAAAGAAGAAAAAAGAAGAAAGAGAAGTTTCTTTGAGATTGGTTGCGCAGGACTGCGCAAACGATATCTGTTGCGCAGGTCCGCGCAACCAAAGTTCCTTTGCGCGGGTCCGCACAATCAATATTCCTTTGCATGGGTCCGCGCAATGTGAATATTAGTTACGTGGGAGATGCTGCAGAAGTATTCCTTTGCAAAGTGAACTAAAGCACTAAAAGATTTGTCCCACATCGCTAAGATCAGGATTTTCATACATGCGAAGGCCTATAAATACCCGCTCACCTCCTTCATTTGGGGGGATGATCGAAGATTTCAGAGAGCAAGCAGAGTAAGAAGAGAGAATTGAAGGTGAGAGCGACTTCTCAAGGGCTTTACGCGGGACCGCGCAAACCATGTCCTTTGCACGGAGTCGCGCAAACATGCTGTTCTGCAGTCTATAAAGCTAAGGAACCGTTATGCTGCTGAAATCTCTGTGCGAGGCTCCCCTTCTTCAGGCCTTCTTCTATTGATAAGTCCAGAGGAGAAGGATGAGTCGATCGGGTCGACATTTCTCCAAGTATAAGGGGATGACTGAAACAGGCGCCGTTATGCTGTTGAAATCTCTATCTCATTGAAGATTCATCGATCAGATCAATATTCCTCCTAAGTCCTAGGAGATGATCAAAATAGGCGCCCAAAAGGCTAATAAAATTTCTATCTCCTTGAAGACTGGTTGATCGATTCGTCAATTCCTCCTAAGTACCTAGGAGATGATCGAAATAGCGCCGGAGTGCTGCCGAAATTTTCATCCAGCTATCTTTTCTTTCACTCAGTACATTGTATTAATTGTACTTTATTTTCAGAATCAAGGGAATCAGAGGATGTAAATGAACTCAGATAAATGTGATGAATGTTCTCTCATTTATTCTTTGTTATCATTGAATAAATCCCCCAAATGAAACGCATTTATTTTCTTGTTAAAACAACTGCATCATGCTTTGATTTCTCTTCAAGAATAATCTTTTTTTGATCAGGAAGGCCAGCTAATTTGTCTTCTAAAGATGTGATCATTTCCTTGCTCCTGAGTAATTTAGACTTTTCAGCATCAGCAGACTGAATATTGACATCAAGTTTCTCTTTAATCTCCTATATAGACAGTACCTCTCATGACCTTGTAGTTTTAACTGTGAAATCTCTTCTCTTAAAGCCGCAATATGATCTTGAAAGAGTACCTTATCATCAGTGAGGGTCTTCAGTTGTTCTTGCAAAGATAACTGCTCCTGGTCTAATTCAGATATGGTGGAAGCAATAAGTGAAGCTGTCTCCTTAGACAAAGCTAACTGCTTCCCGTATTCCAGAACTTTCGGAGCAATCGTAATATTTTTTACTGATGCCAAAGAATCTATTGAATCACGAAATCTGAGGAGGGAATCATGCAAAATAGAAATATTAATCTTCACCATCTTTGCAGAACTTTCCAAAATCTCGATGGCAATGTTTAGGTCTGGCCATTGCTCAGGATCTTTGAAGATATGAACTATTGTTGACAAAGAATTCTTCATCATAAGCATTTTGTGAGCGGGAATCTTTGAGGGAAATTGTAGCTCAGAGGTAGTAGCCACAGATTCAGAGTTGGCCGCCCCGCTACAGAGAAGAATTCCTATAACATGAATGAGAGATAAAGTTAGAGTAAACAACGCGAGATGAGGGATTGGCGGATCTTCAAATTAATATATATACCTGGCGCAGAGGTATGACCAACAAGTGAGGGAACTTCTGGGGCTGCAGAAGTACCATCTTCCAACATGTCAGCAAGAGAAGGTGCCTCCACTTCTGTGCTCGAGTCTCTAGTAGTAGGAGTCGATAGATCAGTAGCCTCGAGAGGAAATACAATTTCATGGGCCACACTTTTCTGTGCCACTAGAGGAGCCAAAGAAATCCGTGGTGAAGCCATTGGTATAGCAGGGTGACGATCTACAGAGGTGACAGTGCTCGCCTCGATATTAGCCACATGCGTACCTGAAAAGGAAATGACAGTGATGATAAGATAGCGATCACTAGATAAGCATGTGAATGTCTAAGAAATTCAGACTCCATTACCAGGTGAATACCCATATTCCCCATAATCCAAGAGTTCTTCATCCTCTCTGGTTACCGCATGTAGCTTGCCAGGAACAGGAGTGGCAAGGGAAATTTTAGGAGCCGTGGGGAGATGTTCCTCCTCTACATTTTCGGTGGCCATATTTTCCTCGTCATCAATGTTGACCTCCCCTTCCTCATAGTCACCGTCCTGAGCTCCATCATTTCCATCGTCATCATCGTTATCATGGTCTCCAGATCCCAGGGGAGTGGAATCCTCTGATGTAGAAGATGAATTTTCGCTTGTCAGATCCTCCTTATCTACTTTCGCAACCATGACTTGTTTTCCTTTGTATGAGACGGGCTGGTTTCTTTCTCTTGGGGATCTCCTGCTGACTGGAACTGAGGGAGATGAGGAGACCTGTCTTGCCTATTCCTGAGGAATGGGTGATGATGTTTGCAGATGTGCTCGTGAACTAGTCATCGGAGACGATGAGCTAGGGGGAAGAGGTTGTGAAGAAGGGGCGGGTTCATTTCGAGCTAGACTCTCCTCAGCTGTAGCAATTTCTTTAAGAATATGGGAGGATGTTCCTCCAACATCCTCTGAAGCTCGGCTGCTAAAGTCGTGGGGGACATGTTCAAATTCCGCTAGAACTCCATGAGCAAACCAACCGTCTAAAGTATTAATTGGTTTTCTCTCACAAATCGGCTCTTCCGTCGATATCTTTCTGTAAATTTCACCATGATGAGGCACTCGACTCTTCTCTGGAATGAAGTCAATTCCATTCTCAATCTTTCTACCTCTGAGCCGAGGTGGGTGGAGAAAGAGAAGGGAGTCCACGGGTAAGCGTTTGTTGATCAGAAATGATTGATGGTCCCACTATCTCATCCAGCTATAGGAAGTACGTACTATACGGTCGAAGCTAGGGATAATGAATGAGGAGTGGACACGACCACCTAATAGTTGCTTCCATATCATGGCCAGTTCAGAGGGCCTGTTCCATAGCAGCCCATTCTCTTAGTAACCATCCCGCAGTCTTCTGGTACGGCTTGGTCATAGCCGAATTGGTGAGAAAAATGGTTGGGATAGTAGGGTTCTCTCCAGAATTCCATCCCTTCTCTAAGAGATAGACTGCAAGAACTGATAGAAAGAAAGAAGGCCCTTTCCGCTAGTCAGTGCCCCCTGATCCACCATATCTGTGTCTTGAGCATAGCGATGAAGACGAAACTGGAAGAAGTCCACTTGATCAAAGTCCTGGATCTTGTTAATCACCCATTCATACGATCTTCTAGCCATAGCCCTTTGTTGAAAAAACCAGAGAGGAAGATGAGAAGGGTTGACATAAGCCTTCTCTGGTGCTTCCAAAGTCTAGGGGAAATAGACTCCTAACCATCCAGTGAAGTAGTGCCAGGCAGTATATGCTGATGAAGATCCTAGTGTGGGATTTTTGACATGTGTAGAGATTTCTCCAAAGACCCTATAAATGGAACATAGCACAGGGGGTGCAATGGAATATTTCTGACCCTCCGCTAGAGCTCCGGTGACAATGAAGGTGGTGAGACGAATAGCATCTGCCCACTTGGAACTAGGAAGAGCAACTATGCTTGGCCAGTAAGGTAGAAAGGCTACAAGTTCCCCAAAGGAGCTATAATTTGGTCGTTCCTTCATATTGTCATGAAGAATCATTAGTTCCTTACAGCGACTATCGTGGAATTTACAAAATGAAAAAGGAGTTAATATGCAGGAGTATGTGAAGAAAAGGAAAATGCTAATCTCTGGGTCTGGAATACCTAAGCATTCTAGAAAAATAAGCTAGCCATTGCAGAGGGGATAGTTTGTGAAAATTTAAAAACTTTCCCATCTCTCTGAAAAGTTCGACAGTGGTTTCAGAGATGGAAGGTCTACGATCAGGAGAGGATATAAATGCCAATTCTGCGTTCGTTGGGATAAACTCATCGTAAAATCTTCCTGTAAGCGGGAGACCTGCTATGCGATGCAGATCCCATAGCGTTATGCTCATTTCCTCAAACGGCAAGTGAAGGGAATTCGTGGTGGGAGACCAATATTCGAGGAATCCTTTCAGCACAGAGGGTTCCTTGTAAAAGTATTTGGATGTAACCTCTATCGCATCATAAAGGCCCACTTTGGCAAGAGTATTCGTGTGTTTCCTCAGGATTGCCTCTGCCCAATCAGAATAATAGCGACGGGAAGTCAGTAGGCCCCTTGTTCGAAAATCTTCCGATCCCTAGAGAGGATCGCAACCCTTAAAGCGTTGTCTGATAGTCTCATAGAAATATGTTGGGAAGAGATTATGGGGACTGTGAAAGGGAGTGAGGAAGATCATGGGGTGGGCTTCTCTAATAATCTGTCGCGGTTTCTGCTTCTGCATTTTCCCTTCAAGAATTCGAGGTTCTCGCGTCGTCCACGATTCAGTATACTTCAGTTTCTCTCTGTCCACGTAATCTGTGGGTTCACATTCATGGATGGACTGGTGACGATGAACGTTGATGAGAATTATTGTCATGCCTTCTGAATGAGGGTTGTCAAATTTCGTGACGCCCTCGATTACTCAAACGGATTCCCAAGAGTTTTGGAGCTTTTTCTTATTATGCTCCTTTATCTTTTCTTCAAACTCCTTCGCCTTATTTCAACGAGTTTTCTTAGAGTGAGAAGCAGGCGGGGGGTATCTTCTCTGGTAGGGGGTCTATCGCTATCCATGTGGATATGGGCAGTTGTCTTCAGCCACTCTTCCCAATCATATTCACGGCCGTGCTTTGGGGACAGTTCTATGTTTCCCATGATTATAGCCCGGTGAATGGGAGAAGGAAGTGATTCAATGTGATCGGTAAAATCAAAGGTTGGAAGTACTGGTTCTTTGAAATACGTGGGAGTTTGAGTGGTGGTTTTGGTACGCTTGGTCGGTGGTTAATCAGCGGAAGGAGACGGGCGATGAGAAGATGTATCGGGTGCGTCGGGGTGAGAAGGATGGTCAGTTGGAGGGTCTATGGGACGAAGGGTTCTCTTGATGCGGGCCATGAAAGAAAGCAGGTTAAAAGATCTAAAGAAGATTGCAGGGAAAAGTTTGAAGACTGGAAAAAGAGACTAAGTCCAGGTTACGCGGGTCCGCGCAATAGAGAGCGGTTGCGCGGAGTGTCACAACACTTAGTCAACTTGCACGGACGGAAGATCCTTTGCGCGGGTCAGCGCAGATGATGTCGGTTATGTGGAAAATTGCCAAAGAATAAAAGTTTCACTGTAGAATGAGAAATGTAGGATGTGAGAGAGGGATACGGTATTTATAGGCCGCCACGGTCGAGTGTCTACAAGGCCTGTTGCGGGGGTCCGCGCAAGCTAGATGAAAAGTAGGAATTTTGATCCTTTTTTTATTTCTTGAGGAAACAAAGAAAGGATCAAGGGCATCTGTTGAGGCATAAAAAATGGTGAAAGAATCGAGCAAGGAAAGATAAAGGGATAGGAAGAACTTTCGAGAAGAAGAAGATAGAGATAACTTTTAAGAGAGTGCACAGGTCCGCGCAACCACTATGCTTGCACGGTTCCATGCAATCAATACCAGTTGCCCAGGTCCGTGCAATGGAAATATCAGTTGCACAGGACCTCGAAATGTACTGCACAAAGGGCTTCATCCAGAGTGATCTAAAGCACTAAAAAATAGTCCCACATCGCTAAGAACAGGATTTTCACATGTGCGAGGGTCTATAAATAACCCTTCCCCTCCTTCATTAAGGGTAATTTGAAGATTTTCAAGAGGAGCGGAGCGGAGTAGAAGACAGAAGGTAAGAGAGAAGTCTCCTGGTAGTTGCGTAGGACAGCACAACCGGTATCTGTTGCGTGGGTCCGTGCAACCAGACTGCCCTGCGGTCTGTAAAGTTCAAGGGCCGTTATGTCGTCGAAATGCCTATGCAAGGCTTTTGTTCTTACAGCACCTTTTCCCCTCCTATTGTCAAGTGCAGAGGAAGAAGATCAGTCGATCGAATCGACATTTCCCCTAAGTGTTAGGGATGACTGAAACAGACGCCATTATGCTGCTGAAATCTCTGTCTCATTGAAGACTCGTTGATCTAATCGACATTCCTCCTAAGTCCTAGGAGATGGTTGAAACAGACACCAGAAGGCTGTCAAAATGAACTTTTGATACTTAAAGCACAAGTCCTTTATTTCTAAATGATCTATCTTAGAATCAAGGGATGTAAAGAGGATGTAAATGAACTCAGTATCAATAAAATGCGATGAATGTTCCTAGTACTCTTTCTCTATTATGTTTGAATAAGACAACTTCCCAAATCAAATGCATTTGTTTCTTTGTCGAAACACACGTCTTTCCATGGCTGGTCGGATCACTTAGTGAAGAAGAAGTGAGGTAATGTCGAACGTATTAAAAATAAAACCAATGCCAGAAAATATCAGGGAAGGTCAAATCAGTTGCGATCAAGAAACAGATAATGCCAGGTAGTGTCGAAAGTAGTTTTTGCTTCATCAGTAACATGGTGAAATAATGAAGGACGGATGATAATGTGTTAACACCCAAAAGTATACAAATTTTTCATCATACATTACCTTTGAGAAATAAGAAGGTATTGGAGACAAGAAAGAAGGAAGAAAGAAGATTAACAAGAAAGGATATGTAAAGAAGAATGAGATCAGCGTAAAAGTTATAGGGTACTGCGTGTACTGAAGACTTTACTCTTTCAACAACGACTACTGTGAACAACGGTAAAGCTTGAAGGAAAACCCTCAGAGGAGAAGTCAATTCAACTGAATCAGGCGTTGCTCGCCAACAAGTAAACAGATCAATTAATGAATTAACGAATTCATCGGTCAATGGAGAACCCTGGGGGCATCGTCACAACTTGCCAGAGTAAAATTTTTTTACTTGAAAGTCTTAAAAGAATAGCAGCAGATATTTCCTAAGAAAGAATGCAAAACAAAGGATTGTCAGAAAGTAAAGGATTGAATTTTCAACTAAAGAGAACATCGACGATTTTACAATTAAGAGAGTAAAGAAAGGGTTTAGACGATTCAAAGACTACATGAAATATACAGCTGAAGAAGGCGATGTACTGCTTATGAGGAATTAATCGTTAGCTGCAGAGACAGTTAAATTGCTATAGTTAAAGTATTAAAGGAAATAAAATAAAGAAGAAAGAAGGACAGGAAAGTAGAAAGCGAGACAGCGTGCTGACTCAAAAGATTCACGGTACAATTATTCAGGGGGCAGACAAAGGCGTACAGGATACATTATCCTTTAAGATAATCTACAGTTCTAATGCTTTTGAAAAAAAAAAGGGAAAGATAAGTAAAGTCTCAGAATGACGAAATCTCAGAATTCCAAATGAGGTAATTGTTGACTCCCTGAAATGATAATTGTTTATATCAATTTTCACAGGGGTAAAGATGAGGCAAAAGTAATTGATGAGTGCTATCAAGCATTGATGATGGTCACCGACAATTCAAAGCGCAAAAGGATTGCAAAAGAAGATACAATTGAAGAAGAAAGAAAAGTGAATGGCTTGAAGAACAAGTTATAGCAAATGGTTGATAAAAGTGAAATTGTTAAGAAGTGTGACAGTACGAGACCGGGGGCAAAGCTAAGCGTGAAAAAAAAAGTATGAGATGATGCGACATCAGTATATATGTTAAATGTCGCAACGTCGTGATTTTAATTAGAAAGATTACCAGAGCAATACTTCCTAATCAAAAGGGGGCAAGATAAATAAAATGAGTAAAGAAGAAGTTCGCAAGCATACCAAGATCATATGATATCAAATATCAAAAAAAAAAGAGAGAAGATGAGGAAGATGAACGCCATCAACTGAGCCCTACAAAATTCTGCCTGAAATTGATATCATCGTCAATTCGGTATATTATTATGAACAATGCAGACAAACGATACAGATAAACAGATGGGTATAATTAAAGATATTGGCAGAAGCGGTGGTGCGTCAATTTCAGGTAGAAATACCTATCAAGGTGTAGAAATACCTATCAAGGTGCAGAAATACCTATCAAGGTGCAGAAACAAGCAATAATGATCATTGGTAAGAACTGACGATCATCGTCGGTAAAATCTCCATCAGAATCAGAATCATCAGGTATCAATGACCATAAAATAAAAAAAGACCTACTATCGCTGTCACCGATCAATCGCTCATCAAAGTTGTCATCATCGCTAAGCTAATACATTATTAAAATATGATACAAAAATCTTTATAATATTGTTGAGGCATAAAAAAATGGTGAAAAAATCGAGCAAGGAAAGATAAAGAGATAGGAAGAGCTCTCGGAAAGAAGAAGAAAGAGACAGCTTTCAAGAGAGTGCATAGAACCGCGCAACCACTATAAGTTACGTGGTTCCGCGCAATCAATCCCAGTTGCACAGATCTACGCAAAGAAAATATCAGCTGCGTGGGACCTCGAAATGTACTGCACAAAGGGCTTCATTCAGAATGGTCTAAAGCACTGAAAAAATAGTCCTACATCACTAAGATCAGGATTTTCACACGTGCGAGGGTCTATAAATACCCCTTTCCTTCCTTCGTTAAGGGTAATTGAAGATTTTCAAGAGGAGAGTAGGGGAGCAAAAGACAGAAGCTAGGAGAGAAGACTCCTGGCAGTTGCGCAGGACCGCGCAACCAGCATCAGTTACGTGGGTCCGTGCAACCAGATTGTCGTGCAGTCTGTGGAGGTCAAGGGCCGTCATGCTGTCGAAATGCCCGTGTAAGGCTTTCTCCCTTCTCCTATTGTCATGTGCAGAGGAAGAAGATTAGCCGATCGAATCGGTATTTTTCCTAAGTATTAGGGATGACCGAAATAGACGTCGTTATGCTGCTGAAATCTCTGTTTCATCAAAGACTCTTCGATCTAATTGAGATTCCTCCTAAGTCCTAGGAGATGGTTGAAACAGGCACCGAAAGGCTGTCGAAATGAACTTTTGATACTTGAAACATAAGTCATTTATTTCCAAATAATCTATCTTAGAATCAAGGGATGTAAAGAGGATGTAAATGAACTCAGTATCAATGAAATGTGATGAATGTTCCTTGTATTCTTTCTCTGTTATGTTTGAATAAGATAAATTTTTCAAATCAAATGCATTTGTTTCTTTGTCGAAACAAAATGGTGACTTTGCTAGGGACATCCTATTGTCTTATTTAAATAATAACAGCAAAGTTATTACGAACATTCATCACAGTTTGGCGTCCTATGGACGCAAAAATGGTGACTCTCAGTGGGAAAATCCTCCCCTTCATCTCTAAGATAGATCACTCTAATCGTTCAATTACTAATTACAACTATGTTTCATGATTGAAGGTTTCAAAAATCTGATTGCGACTTATTACTCATGGCCACCCCCGTAAGAAAAGTAAACTTTCGATTCACCCCGACAGGGTTCGTGATAGAATACGCACCAAGTCATGTGCGTAAAAGTGGCAGGGCTCAAGTAACAGTTGGGGTCATTTTTGCTTCGTCCCAGTCATCAGAAGACAATACAGGCTAGACCGTCATAACCTCTCGTAAGGCAAAAACACGGAACGTTAGCGGTTCTAGGATAAATCAGCCTTCATTAAGAATCAGAGGGCCCGTAACACGAAGCACAGTTAAAAGGAATCCTGAACTTGCTCCTCCGGCGATTTATCCAGCGAAAAGTCCCCCAGTTGACAGCACACGACTTCCCAGCTTTAAATGCTTCAATGGCTAAACGAGTAAGAGGGCAAAAGGGAAAAACATTGGTAATTAGATCGCCAACGCCATCCCGGAAAGATTCACCAGTATTGGCGTCATCTCAGTCAATTGATGCCATAGGGGACACGAAAAGGTCCAATGAAACCATGTCTCCTCCCTTTTCTGTAAGCCCTATCATGTCAGCATACTCTTGCTCTCCTTCAATTACCGCCTCGTCAGAAAGTGGAGAAGATACAGTATTCATGGCTAGAACAAACCCAGATTATATAGCAACTATAGAGGATCGTTTCAATGCAATGGCAGAAGCCCAAAATGCATTAATGAAAGAATGCAGAGATCTTAAAGAAGCCTTGACGACCTTCATGTATAATACAACTCAAATAACAGTCACTGAAAAGGTTAGCCGAACGGAAAGAGAATGAAAAAATATTGGACATTATAAGCATCGTGCGCCGTATCCAAGAGAGGTGGATGATATTCCTTTCCCAGCTAACTTCAAGTGTCCAGACTTTCAAAAGTTTGATGGGAAAGGATCCCCTGAAGAACATTTAATGTGCTTCATTGCCAGTATGGGAGATCTCTCTGCAGTAGCACAGTATTGTTTGCAATTATTCGGCACATCGCTGACAGGTAGTGCATTCCGATGGTATTTCAATTTGGCACGGGTTCTATCTGCACTTGGAAGCAGATGCAAGATGCTTTCATATCCCAGTTTTTCTCCCCAAGTCGCGACGTTAATATTGTTAAGTTGGCTTCTGTACGACAAGGCAAGGGCGAATCGGCAAGGAGTTACGTAGATAGATGGAGGGCATTGAGAACTTTGTGCAAACCGTTGCTAAAAGAAACTGAGTAAGTCGAGATATGTCTAAACTCTATGAAAAAGAAATTCATAATAAGACTGGCTGATTCCAACATCAACACCCTTCATGATTTGGCCGCAAAGGCTCATGTTTTGGAATTAGTAAATCAGGCGGTGTCGATATTCCACCATGATGCGGCTTACGGGGATCCTAACAGGGTAATAGCAAATACCATTGATCGCTATCAGCGGTATAAAAGTGTAAAAGATTTAAAGGAAGAAAGTACGAGGTGAAAAGAAGAATTGGTTCAATCTAGAAGAAATAAAAAGGTCAGAATGCTTAATTCGCATGAGGGGTTTGCTTTCGATAAGGAAGATGTCATTCCAATGATGGACCAGTTATTGAAAGTTGGCGCGATAGAATTGTAAGAGCCTAAATGCCCTGGAGAGGCGACAAGGCATGGAGGGCAGAATTTTTGTTGCTATCATCGTCTAGTGGGACATCCAACAGATAACTGCTATACATTGAAGTGTATTATACAACGAATGATAGAAAAGAATGAAATAATCATCAAAAATAGGACAAGCAAGGAGGTCATGAAAAGTATGGGTTTCGACTGCGAAGACTACTGTTGAGGCATAAAAATGGTGAAAGAATCAAGCAAGAAGAGGTAAAGAGATAAGAAGAACTTTCAGAAAGAAGAAGATAGAGATAGTTTTCATGAGAGTACGCAGGTCCACGTAGCCATTATAGGTTACGCGGTTCCACGCAATCAATCTCAGTTACGCAGGTCCGGGCAAAGAAAGTATCAGTTGCGCGGGACCTCGGAGTGAATTGCACAAAGGGCTTCGTTCAGAATGATCTAAAGCACTGAAAAATAGTCCCACATCACTAAGATCAGAATTTTCACACGTGCGAGGGTCTATAAATACCCCTTTCCCTCCTTCATTAGGGGTAATTGAAGATTTTCAAGAGGAGCGGAGCGAAGCAGAAGACAAAAGGTAGAAGAGAGTCTCCTAGTAGTTGCGCAGGACAGCGCAACCGATATTGGTTACGCTGGTCCACGCAACCAGGCTGCCCTGCAGTCTGTGAAGTCCAAAAGCCGTCATGCTGCTGAAGTTCGTGGGCTAGGCTTCCTTTCTTCGGGCTTTCTCCTCTTCATGGGTTCAAAGGAGAAAGATCAGTCTATCTAATTGACATTCCTCCTAAGTCTCAGAAGATGGTTGAAATAGGCGCTGTTATGCTGCTGAAATCTGTATTTCATTAAAGACCCGTTGATCGGAATGACATTCCTCCTAAGTCTTAGGAGATGATCGAATCAGGCGCCGGAAGGCTGTCGAAATGAACTTTTGATGCTTAAAGCACAAGTCCTTCATTTCTAAATGATTTATCTTAGAATCAAGGGATGTAAAGAGGATGTAAATGAACTCAGTATCAATAAAATGTGATGAATGTTCATAGTACTCTTTCTTTGTTATGTTTGAATAAGACAATCTCCTAAATTAAATACATTTGTTTCTTTGTCGAAACAAAATGGCAACTCTGCTGGGGAGTAATGTTTTTGTCTTATTTAAAATATTAACAGTGAGTTGTTATGAACATTCGTTATGGTTTGGCATCCTATGGACGCCAAAATGGTGACTCTCAGTGGGAAGTCCTCCCCTTCATCTCTAAGATAGATCACTCCAATCATTCAATTACTAATTATAGCTTTGTTTCATGATTGAAGGTTTTGAAAATTCGACTGCGACTTATTACTCATGGCGATCCCCGTAAGAAAAGTGAACATTTGATTCACCCCGACAAGGTTCGTGATAGAATACGCACCAAGTCATGCGAGTACTGGCATGGTTCAAGCAATAGTTGGGGTCATTTCTGCTTCGCCCCAGTCATCAGAAGACAATATAGGCTGGACCGTCATAACCTCTCGTAAGACAAGAACATGAAACTTCAGAATTTCGGGAATGAATCGGCTTTCATTAAGAATCAGAGGGCCCGTAACGTGAAGCACAGTTAAAAGAAATCCTGAACTTGCTCCTTCGATGATTTATCCAGCGCAAATAGTTCCCCAGTTGACAACACGTGACTTTCTAGCTTTAAATGCCTCAATGGCTGAACGAACAAGGGAACAAAAGGGAAAAGCATTGATACTTAGATCGCCAATGCCACCCCAGAAAGATTCGCCAGTATCGGCGTCGTCTCAGTCAATTGATGCAAGGGACACGAAAAGGCCCGATGAAACTCTATCCCCTCCCTTTTCTAGAAGCCCTGTCACATCAGCATACTCTTACTCTCCTTTAATTACTGCTTCGTCAAAGAGTGGAAAAGCCACAGTATTCATGGTTGGAACAAATCCAGATTATAGAACAACTACAGAGGGTCGTTTCAATAAAATGGCAGAAGCCCATAATGCATTAATGAAAGAATACAGAAGTCTCAAAGAAGCCTTGGCGACTTTCATGCATAATGCAGCTCAAATGACAGTCATTGAAAAGGATAGCCAAATGGAGAAGGAACAAGAAAATACTAGACATTTTAGATACCGTACACCATATCCAAGAGAAGTGAATGACATTCCCTTCCAAGCGGTTTTAGGTGTCCAGATTTTCAAAAGTTTGATGGGAAAGGATCCCCTGAAGAACATTTGATGCGCTTCATTACTAGTATGGGAGATCTTTTTGCAGTACCACGATATTATTTGCAATTGTTCGGGATATCGCTGACAGGTAGTGCATTCCGATGGTATTTCAATTTGGCTCCGGGTTCTATCTGCACTTGGAAGTAGATGCAAGACACTTTCACATCTCAGTTTTTCTCCCCAAGTTACGACGTTAATATTGTTAAGTTGGCTTCTGTACGACAAGGAAAAAATGAGTCGGCAAGAAGTTACGTAGACAGATGGAAGGCATTGGGAACTTTGTGCAAACCGTTGCTAAAAGAAACTGAGCAAGTCAAGATATGTCTAAGCTCTATGAAAAAAGAATTCGTAATGAGACTGGCCAATTCTAACATCAACACTCTTCATGATTTGGCAGTAAAGGCTCATACTTTGGAATTAGGAAACCAGGTGGTGTCGAAATTTCACCATGATGCAGCTCAAAAGGATCCTAGCAGGATAACAGCAAATACCAGTGATCGCTGTCAGCGACGTAAAAGTGTGAAAGGTTTCAAGGAAGAAAGTACGAAGCGAAAAGAGGATTTGGCTCAATCAAGAAGAAATAAAAAGGTCCGAACGCTTAATTCCCATGAGGGATTTGCTTTCGATAAAGAAGATGTCATTCCAATGATGAAACAATTGTTGAAAGTTGGCGCAATAGAATTGCCAGAGCCTAAATGCCCCGAAGAGGCGACAAGGTGCAGGGAGTGAAATTTTTGTCGCTATCATCATCTAGTGGGACATCCAACGGAGAATTGTTACACACTGAAGTGTATTATACCGCGGATGATACATAGGAATCAGATAATTATCGAAGATAGGACAAACGAGGGGGTCATGAAAGGTATGGGCCTCGATTGCGAAGACTCCAGTGGCCTAAATCATGAAAAAGGAATTTCAATTAGGATCGGCCAGGAAAGGCGAAGAAAATTTAAAGACATGGGGGCAAGGTCATCAGCAAACATGGTTACAGTAAAAGAACCAGTGAAGGAAAGTGCTGAAGTAGTCAAACGTCCTAAGATAGCTCCGAAGCAAATGGAGGACGGGGGGCAACCGACGACAGATAGCCTGTTAGAAATAAACTTGGGTATAAAAGAAGAACCACAAAACACGTTCAATGGCGCCAACCTCTCTGAACATGAGTCGACAAAATACATTCGGCTTTTTAGAGAAAAAAAGATGTATTCGCCTGGATGTATGCAGAAATGTCAAGATTGGAGCCTTCCGTGGTGTTACACCGTCTAAATATCTCTACGGAGAAGAGGCCGGTTAAACAGGCGCGAAGGCGATTTCATCTAGATCTGATTCCCCTCATCGAGGAAGAAGTTAATAAGTTGATAAAGGTCAGATTTATTAGGGAAGTCAAGTATCCTAAGTGGATATCGAATATCGTCCTGGTAAGAAAGAAAAATGGACAGGTCAGAGTGTGCGTCGATTTTAGAGACCTGAATGAAGCCTGCCCGAAGGATGATTTTTTGCTCCCGATAACTGAATTACTAATTGATAGTACGACTCAGTATGTTGTTATGTCCTTTATGGACGGCTATGCCAGATATAATCAAATTCAAATGGCTCCTGAGGATGAAGAGGCGACGACATTTAGAACTTCACTGGAAATTTTCTGTTATAAGGTGATGCCGTTTGGGCTTAAAAATGCTGGGGCAACATATCAGAGGGCGATGCAGAACATTTTTCAAGATATGATGCATAAGCACGTTGAGTGTTATGCTGACGACTCGGTGGTCAGGTCAGGAAGTCATCAGGAACACGCAAACACTTGGTGTCAGTTTTCCAGCGACTTAGAAAGAAACAGTTAAAGATGAACCCCGTTAAGTGTGTGTTCGGAGTGTCCTCTGAAAAGTTTTTGGGTTTTATTATTTGACATAGGGGCATTGAGATTGACCTCGGGAAAGTCAAAGCTATTCAGGATATGCCACCTCCAAAAACATTAAAGGAACTAAAGAGTTTGCAAGGAAAATTAGCATATATCCGTCGATTCATTTCAAATCTGGTCGAAAGATGTCATCCATTTTCTCATTTGATGAAAAATGATACAGAATTTGTGTGGAGTCAAGCCTGTCAGAATGCATTCGACTCGATAAAAGAGTTGCTGAAAAATCCACCAGTACTGACAGCTCCAATAAAAGGAAAGCCGCTTATCTTGTACACGTCTGCAGCCGACCATTCCTTAGGAGCTCTGTTGGCACAAATGAATGAATTTGGAAAAGAAACAACCCTCTATTACTTAAGTCAAACTTTGATAGGTGCAGAGTGCAATTATTCCCAGATTGAGAAGGAATGTTTAGCGTTGATATTCACAGTACAGAAGTTGAGGCATTATTGTCTATCGCACGATATAACATTAGTTTCAAGGGCTGACCCGATAAAGTTTCTGATGACAAGGCCGATGTTGTCTGGAAGGTGTTGAGGACTAAAATAAGAGAAGAATGGAAACAAATGAAGATCAGAAAGCCATAAAGACGAGTTGGAAGAAAAGACCGTTAAAAGACTTATATGCTTCGCGTGAGACCGCGTGAGTGTTATGCTTTGCGCGGGAACACGCAAAGGATTTCCGCTATGCAGGCTCGCGCAAATGATCTCCTCCCGTGCAAACAATCTCCTCTACATGATTCTCTATAAACGACAGTAAATGCATTGGTGAGTTCAGATAGGCTGGTACTTATGTCCCACATCGCTAAGATCAGAAGATTCTGCACGTGTGAGCGCCTATAAATACCCCGATAGTTCCTTGATTAGGGGTTGGTTGATTGAAGACTACGGAGAGCAAGCAGAGAAGATAAAGCGGAGCAAGAAGACTGAAGGTACGGGCTGTAGCCCAGAAGACTTTGCGCAAGATTGCGCAAGGCTGTTGCAGCCTGGAAGGCTTTGCGCTGGACCGAGCAAACCATATGCTTTGCGCGGGTCCGCGCAAGTAGTATGCTTTGTAGTCTGTCATGCTGAAGAGTCATTATGCTCCTAGAATAGAATAAATCTCTGATTTTTCCTGTTCGAATGCGAAAGGACATAAGCCTCTGAAGTGCACATTTCTCCTAAGTCTCAGGAGATGATTGAAATAGCATCGGAAGGTTGTCAAAATATTTACTTCTCTAAAGGACTGATTCAATCTACAATTCCTCTAAATCCTTGGAGAAGATCGAGATCCAAGCTGAAATGCTGCCGAATTTTCTATTTGAACCTAATGTTTTAATGTTTATACATATTTAAGTGAATATATCTTAGAATCAAGGGAGATCAGAGGATGTAAATGAACTTGGAATTAATGAAATGTGATGATCGTCTTTGCACTTTTCCCCTGTTATGTTTTAAATAAGATAATCCCCCGAGAATCGAAACGTATTTGTTTTCTTGTTAAAACAAAATGACTTTGTATGGTCTTTATTTTGCTTGGACCTTTTATATGTCATTGTAATTGCATGACCATTTCCATCTTCTTCATCACTGTCTTTTTCCTTGCCCTGATAATCTTTTTCAATTTCATCTTTCTGAATTATGTGTGCTGATTTTGACTGAAATATAGGCATTCTTCCAATCATCCTTTCAAGATCATGAGCCTTCGTAGCAAAATTTCGAAAAGTTTTCCAATCTTTACTAATCAAGTGGCATGCCAGCTCTGGTCTCATGCCTTCTAAGAATAATTCTACTTGTTCTAATTCCCGCAGAGGATGTCGACATGATGCTGTTAAGTCCGTCCATCATTTGATGAATTCTTCAACTGATTCATTTTTTCCTTGGCGAATAGAGATCAATTCAGTCAAACTAACTTCTCGGTCCAAAGGGAAAAAATTTAATAGAAAAGCATCCTGCATCTGTTTCCAGGTATGAATAGATCCTGGAATTAAACTTGAATACCATTTGAAGGCTCTTCCTGTTAGAGAAGATCCAAATAATCGCAGACAATATTGAGGAACTCTAGAGAAATTTTCCATCATTTCTATGAAATGCATCATATGCTCTTCTGATGATCCGTCCCCATTAATTTTTTGAAAGTCTGGGTGTTCGAAGTCAGCGGGAAATGACATTTCTTCTATTTCAGGGGGATACGGTGTCTGATATTGAAATTTTTTATTCTGACTTCATTCATTCTCTAGATGAATAGATTCAATAACCGCCTGCCAGATTTCTTCCTGCGTTATATTCCGAGTAATATTAGGCATTGGCTCTTGAAATCTAACCGATTGTGGTTGTGACCTTTCTTCTTGTGGTTCAATGTTGTTTACGGTAGTCATTGTTGGCACATTAGGGACTTCCTCAACCACATGCTCATCTGGTGGAAACTGATCAGGCTGATTAATATCTATTGATGAGCTTTCTGTTCCTTTATACTTTGATTGTCGTGATATTGAACGAGGAAGCGAACGTCTTACTGCTGACGCTGTTGAAGAAGATGGACTATTATTTAATTTGAAACTAGAGTATTGTCGCTTCGAAGGACTAGCTGACACAAATCGTGGCATTCTTAATGCATGAGTTTTCTTGAAATATTTTGTAGGAGGTGCTGTGAGTGGACATTCACTGGTTACGGTCGCCTTCCCCTTATTTTTTTGAACCCACAATAATTTTGCGGAAGATGTCTTCACGGTTATAGTTGATGGTATTGAAAGATCTTTTGAAGTGACGTGCCTTTCTGTTTTTCTCGAATGAGATGATTGTATAACCGGAGCAGGACTATGTCTCACAACACTTTGCCTAGTTGACCCAGTACTTGGCGAGATGTTGCCTCTTGCGGAAGGAGATCGAAATTTTTAGCTTTTGGATGTTGCTATCTTCCATCCTTCCTCATCTTCTTGAGCTATTGGTGAAACAGAGATTGTTCCGTCCATTGCACAAAATTCACTACTCTTGATCACAACAGACTTTACTTTCTCTAATGCTTCTTCATATCCTCCTATCAAAAATATAAAATCATAATTAGTTATCTAATTGATAAGACATTCTATCTTAGAGAAAGCATGAAAGAGTATTAGCTAATTTATTAAATAAAATCGTGCTTTATTTTCAGAGATGAAGGGGAGGACGTTCCCGTTGAGAGTCACCATTTTGGTATCTTTGCAGACTCTAAAAAGTGATAAATGTTCTCTGAATATTTTCCAAGTTACCATCGAATAATAAATAAATCCCCAGCAGAGTCGCCATTTTGTTTTAACAAGAAAACAAATGTGTTTCACTTGGGGGATTTATTCAATGATAACAAAGAATGAATGAGAGAACATTCATCACATTTATCTGAGTTCATTTACATCCTGTGATTCCCTTTGATTCTGAAAATAAAGTACAATTAGTATAATGTACTGTAAGAAAAAGAAGATAGCTCGATGGAAATTTCGGCAGCATTCCGGTGCTATTTCGGTCATCTCTTAGGTACTTAGGAGGAATTGCTGATTTGATCAGCCAGTCTTCAATGAGATGGAGCATCTTTCCGGTCATTCTTCCTTAAAATATGAAGCAGCTTGTTGCAGTGTGGCCAGACCCTGAGAAAATCAGCTCGATCATGCTAAACAGGCCTGAAAAGTCTCCCAGAATGAAAGATCAGGGGGTTTCCACCGTCCGTTCGGCTTCAAACTTGATGTGTAGCCTTAAAACCACAAATTAGCCATTCATGTCAAATTTCAGCTCCTAGATCATTGTAGGAATGGCCGAAATGACAAATCAGTCCCTTAAATCATGATTTGGGGCCCGCTTGATATCTGGACTTGCTTCATATTTGGTTCCAACGCACTAAATACAGTGATGAAGCAGATGACTGGAGCAGATTTCTCACTAGCATCACGTTGGGTCCTACATGTACATTGCATGTACATGGTACCCAAGTGCACAAGCCGTGCACGGTATCTTCCCAAAATCGGTCAGCAGTGCTGACTGACTCTTCTTCTTCATTTTTAAAAGATGCACAACGTCTTTCCTTCACCGGTTGGTTTTATGTAGTGCAACCCACTCATTGCTCCACTAGATGATCTGAGCCATTCATTCACTTCAGAAGGTGGGAATTAACGTTGCCTAGAGATGTCCTTTCGTCTCCATGCAGTTGATTACAAGATCTTGACCGTTGAATACAGAATAGACGGTGGGGTAAATAACCTTGTGGGCCGCACCGATTTGACCTCAAAACCAGTCTATTCCTGATGTTTTTTAGTCGTGAATCGAATGAGTGGTGTAGATCTTTCATTTGGATTCCCCAAACGAGAGATCAAAATAGAGTATAGGTTCATCTGTAGTGGGCCATTATCACGAAGTAGAAGGTTGATCTGAGTCGTCTGTCAGATAGAGGGAGAAAAACTACTCAGAACCATGCTGATACTTCCTGGTTATGTGCTTCCTCATGATCACTACAATGATCAGAAGAGGACCGTTCGGCTGCTTCCATGACTTGATTGTCTAAGTGGGCCACGTCGTCGGATGATCAGAACTTACCTTTTACGGTCGAAATTCCGAGAGGAAGATGGTGGAAGGTGTGGATTTCTGGAAAGGCTGCTGTAGTGGACCCCACCAGTGACGCAGCAGAAGGAAAGATGAGATTCTCTATTTAAGCGTGACTGAACATCCGACTTGTTGATTTTGATCCAGAATATTATCAATATAATGATTCTATATCAAAAGGGGGTAAGAAGAAATGAGATCATGTCCATGTGTTAAGAGAATCTATAAAGAAGAAATTCATGAGCATATTGACTATATTTACCAAGTATTTTGAATGAAAGCGATCATCGCCATCACCAAATGAGGCCTGCAAGTGGCAAAGTTTGGTGGGTATCATCATGAAAATCTTCTTGAAGATATCAATCTCAGTTAGACACATTTATCATCAGAGGCAATGACGATAATCAAGATTATTACTGCCTTGCAAGGCCCGATTAGTATTGTCTCTATCTTATTCAGAGATGACGATCAGAGGCAACGACGATGATCACGATTATTACTGTATTACAAGGCACGATACGATAAGGCAGCCTAGCCAAGCTAAATCCTCAAAAGGGTCAAAATCCTAAAAGGGCCAAAATCCTAAAAGCCAAGATCCTAAAAAAAAAAGAAAGAAAAAATCACAGAAGAGCCAAATCAAGATTCATTACGCTATAAAAGAAGGGCTAAAAGCTCTAAAAGGATCAAGCCCTGAAAGGATCAAAACTCTAAAAGGACCAAGCTCTAAAAAGCCGGCTAACTACGCATAAGTCCTACCATTTTCGCCATTCAGGCAAGCGGACGAGAAGTCAGTGGCCCTAAAAAGCCCGTGAAGGCTATCATACCCACCCATGCGGGCAGCTGATGAAGCCTACGACTAATATGCCTAAAAGGCTAAAAAGTAAATGGCTAGTCACGCGTAACTCCCATGCCGTCTGTATAGTTGCTTGGCAGCGTCACGGGGAACAGAGGAAAATGCCCTCCCGTGAATGGGTTCGCTCTTGCAGACGAAGGAAATAAGGGCCACAGTGTGAGCACTATGCCAGCCATGCATAAGATCCTCCAGATTTATGGTTCGATTCCAGTACTAACTCATGAGGAAGGGCTTAAACCTACACATCGATGAACTGACAACCATGGATTTGGTACCCCAAAGGTAGCCTTGCGAGCTCTGTGAACTCTAAAGAGTTACCGCGGCCAACCCTGTGCGTAAATCCAACCGAGTTCACCGCCCCGGTAGCTTCACTGGGCCCCTCTGATGGATCACGGCCTGTGAACTCACTAGGCAGTGAGAAGTCCAGTGAACTCTTGAGAGTTACGGAGACTATCACATAAGACTAGCTCCACTACTCATGAGCTTAAACTGTGTGTGTGCTCCACTACTCATGAGCTTAAACTGTGTGTGACTGACTAAATTGAAATATAGTACCGCCAACTTAAATACCCACATAGGAAATCCCACACTAACATGCATAAAAGGTTAAAATTTGCCATCATAAATACAATCGCAACGATATGCGGTATGATAATATGAACAAACAAATATGACTACGATAATATGAGATATGATAATGCTTCAGCAAAAAGGGGGAATATCTCAAAATGCTGTCATAAATATATCTTTTGAAAGTCAAATAAGTTACTTGCTCAAAAAACATATGAACGGAAAATACATACTTAAATTTCCTCTGCCATTCCTAATGTCTCCATATGTCTTCATAAATCTCCTTTTAGTTGCATTCGAGCTGCATCATGCTTCGATCTTTCTTCAAGAATAATCTTTGCCTGATCAGGAAGGTCGGCTAGCTTACTTTCCAAAGATGTAATCACTTCTCTACTTTATAGCAGCACGGACTTCTTTGCATTAACGGATTGAATATTAGCTCACATCTTCTCCTCAATATCCTGGATGGATGATTCCTTCTTGTGATTCTTCAACTCTAGCTGAGAGATTTTTTCTTTCAGAGCAGTAATGCGATCTTGAATAATCGCTCTTTCATCAGTATAAATCTTTAACTGATCTTGAAGAATTGAGTACTCTTGCTCGAGCTTAGAAATGGAGGAAGTAATCAAGGAAGCTTGTTCTTGTGACGTAGCCAATCGCTGCCCATACTCCAAGATTTCGGGTGGGATTGTAACATTTTCCGCTGACGCTAAAGAAATTACCGAATCGCGAAATCTGAGAAGTGAATCTTGCAAAGAAGATATATCAATTCTGGCCATTCTTGCAGAACTCTCCAAGATCTCAATAGCAAGATCCAAGTCAGACCATTGTTCAGGATCTTTAAAGATATGGATTATTGCTGACAAAGAATTTCTCATGAAGAGCATCTTGTGAGTGGGAATTTTTGCAAAGGATGAAAGCTTAGATGTAGTGGCTACTGAGTCAGAACTGGCTGCCCCACTGCGAGGAGGGGTTCCTATAACACAAAGGGGAAAATTATAAAGAGATATCAATAGAAGGTTATATATTGTTTTGAATAAAATAAGCTAATATGTATGCATCTGCCCGTACTTGTCATCGGAACACGATTCGCAGAAAGAGAGGCTCCTTGAATCACAGGAGGACTAGTCCCCACCATATCTGTAAGGGAAGGCACCCTAGCTTCTGTACTCGAGTCCCTGGTGGTTGGAGTCAGCAAGTCTGTGGTTTCAGTTGGAAATACAATCTCACGAGCCACTGTTTTAGGTGCAACTAATGGACTTAAAGGGATTCTCGGTGAAATCGCTGATGCGGTTGCCAGTGGATTTGAAGGGGAAATCCCACCTATCTCAATATTAGCAACATGAGCACCTAAAAAAAGGAGAAACACAATAGTTCTAAATAAATAATTAATATTAAATAAGCAAATAGATAAATATGTGAAAGTTAAATTCCCTTTACCTGGTGAGTATCCATATTCTCCGTAATCTAAAAGTTCCTCTTCTTCTACAGCTATAGGAGATTTGGCAGGAATTCTAGCGCTAAGGAGAGCTTTAAAGGTTGCAGGGTGTTCTGTTTCAGTGTCTTCTGCAATTGCTTCCTCTTCTCCGTCAATATCAACTTCTCCTTCTTCAAAATCATCATCTGTATCTTTACTGCTTTCACCATTTTCATCATCTTCATGCTGAGAAGAAGCAGTATTCTCTGATGATGAGGCCGAGCTTTCATTCTCCAGAAGTTCCTCGTCAATGTCTACAGTAGCAATTTGCTTTCCTTTGGAGGAAGCAGCTTGACCGATCTCTGGCGCGGGATCTTTGATTAAAGGAGAAACAAGCACTTGTCCAGTTCCTACGGGAGAGACGTGTGGAGAAGGCGAAGCTTGTGAACGCGTCCTTGATCTAGTCATCGGAGATGATGAACTAAGGCTAGTGGGTTGTAAAGGAAGCACTGGAGCATCATGAATTGGTTCGTCCTAAACCACTACAGTCTCTGCTGGAAGAAGAGAAGATGTACGTGCAATATTGTCTGTAGCCCGATGCGTGGAGTCACGAGGAGCTTGCTCAAATTCTCTCAAGACCCCGTGAGTGAACCATCCATCTAAAGTATTAATGGGTTTTTTCTCACGGATGGGTTCTTTTAGTGGTATTTTTCTACAAATTTCTCCGCTATGTGATGCATGACTCTTCTCTGGAATAAATCTGATCCCGCTCTCCAGCTTGCCTTTCAATCTAGGTGGATGAAGAAAGATAGGAGAATCCACGGGTAGACATTTGGTGACCAGATACGACTGATGATCTCACCATTGCATCCAGCTGTATGAAGTACGAACTATGCGCTCATAACTAGGAATTATGAAGGACGAATCGACACAGACATTCAAAAGTTACTTCCATATCATGGCCCAGTTGAGAGGACCCGTGTCGTAATAACGCATCTTTCGGGTGACCAGTCCGCAATCTTTTGGTACTGTCTGATCGTAACCAAATTGGCGAGAAAAACAGCTGGGATAATAGGGTTCTCGCCAGAATTCTATCCCCTCTCGGAAAGGTAGGCTGCAAGAACGAAGAGAAAGAAAGAACATCCTTTCTGTTGAGGTGAGTGTTCCTTGATCCACCATATCTGTATCCTCAATGTAGCGGTGAAGACGGAATTGAAAGAAATCTATCTAGTTATTGTCCCGAATCTTATTAGCAACCCAGTCATATGCCCTCTTGGCCATAGTTCTTTGCTGAAAGAACCAAAGCGGGAGATGTGCAGGATGAACATATCCTTTTTTAGGTGCTTCGAAAGTCCAGGGAAAGTAGACTCCTAGCCAGCCTGTGATATAATGCTAAGGAGTGTATGCTTATGAAGTTCCAAGAGTAGGATCCTTTATATGGGTGGCTATCTCCCCAAGAGCTCTATAAATGGAACATAATATAGGAGGAGCAAAAGAATATCTGTGGCCTTCTGCCAAGGCACCAGCTACAATAAAAACTGTGGGGCGAACAGCGTCTGCCCATTTGGAACTAGGGAGTACAATAAGGCTTATCCAGTAATCCAAGAAAACCGCAAGTTCCCCGAATGAACTATACTCTGCTCTTTCCTTCATTGCATCACGGAGCCATGTTAACTCCTTAGAGCGACAATCGTGAAACCTACAAAAAGGAGAATATGTATATGTTAAAACTTTCAAAAAGGAAAAAGAGAGAAAAGTTGAGTCATGGGTTCATAAATACCTGAGGGATCTGGAGAAATGCACAAGCCATTATAAAGGGGAAAGCTTGTGAATATTGGAAAACTTCCCTATTTCCTTGAAAAGCTCAATAGTGGTTTCAGATATGGGAGGCCTGTGATCAAGAGAAGAAACGAAGGCAAGCTCTCTGTTGGAGGGGATGAATTCATCATAGAACTTGCCTGTTATAGGAAGACCGGCGATACGATGGAGGTCCCAAAGTGTTACACTCATTTCACCATATGGAAGGTGGAAAGATTTGGTAGTTGGTGACCAATATTCGATGAAACCTTTTAACACGTTGGGTTCCTTATAGAAGTGCTTGGATGTGACTTCTATAGCGTCGTAAAGACCAATTTTGGCTAGTGTAGTCGCATGCTTCAGCAAAATCATTTCTGCCCAGTCAGAATAATAACGTCGAGTAGTTAATAGACCTCTGGTACGGAAGTCTTCTGGTCCCCAAAGTTGAACGCGATCTCGGAAGCGTTGGCGGATGGTCTCATAAAATGAGAAGAAAAAAGGTCATGAGGGCTATGAAAAGGCGCGAGGAAAATCATGGGGTAGATTTTTCCAATCTTTTGTCGTGGCTTTTTTGTCCGTATTATCCCTTCAAGAATACGCGGTTCTCTCGTCGCCCATGACTCAGTGTACATCAGTCTTTCGCCTTGAACGTGGTCTTTTGGTTCACAGTCGAGCATGGATTGGTGGCGGTAGACATTGATGGGAATTATTGTCATGCCTTTTGAGTGGGGGTTATCAAACTTCATGATACCCTCAATGACTCGTACCGAGTCCCATGAGTTCTGGAGTCTCTTCTTCTTGTGTTCAACAATTTTCTCTTCAAATTCTTTCGCCTTGTTTCGGCGAGCCTTCATTAAATGAGAAGCAGGAGGAGTGTCTTCCCGAGGAGGTGGCCTCTGACTATCGGTGCGGATGTGGGCAGTGGTTTTCAACCATTCATCCCAATCATAGTCTCTGCCATGCCTGGGAGGACATTTAAGGCTCCCCAGTGCTATTGCACGATGGATAGGGGATGGTAGAGATTCGATGCGATCGGTAAAGTCGAAAGTAGGCAGAACGGGCTCTTTAAAGAATGAAGGAGTCTTGGGGATAGTTTTTGTTTGTTTAGTAGGAGGTTGATCAGAAGAAGGGGAAGGGCAAAAAGAAGACGGATCAGGCAAGTCAGGATGAGAGGGTTGTGTAGTAGGTGAATTAACAAGGCGAAAGGTTCGCTTAGTACGAGCCATTATGAAAATAATGTTCAAAGACTAAAGAAAATCAGAGAAAGGTGCAAGGGAAAAGGGTAGGAAGCAGAAAACTGCTAAGTGACGGAAAAGGTGCTTTGCATGGAACCGTGCAAAGTATATCCTTTGCACGGAGAGGAAAAGACTTGGAGAAAATTTTCTTTGCAGTAACACAGGTTGGATGGTACCGCGCAACGTATATCTGTTGCGCGGAGTTAAATTCCTTGGATGAAAATTTGTGGCTGCAGGAAGGAGGTTTGAGCAAATGAAGTCCTTCGGCTATTTATAGGGTCTCTGGCCGAGTACGGTACACGGCTCGATGTAGAAGGAAGAGGAATTTGATTGATCCTTTCCTTTAATTTTGAGGAAAACAAAGAACGGATCAAGGGGGCATCTATTGAGGACTAAAATAAGAGAAGAATGGAAACAAATGAAGATCGGAAAGCCATAAAGACGAGTTGGAAGAAAAGACCGTTAAAAAGACTTATATGCTTTGCGTGAGACCGCGTGAGGGTTATACTTTGCGTGGGAGCGCGCAAAGGATTTTCGCTGCGCAGGCTCGCGCAAACGATCTCCTCCCGCGTAAACAATCTCCTCTGCTTGATTCTCCACAAATGATAGCAAATGCGTTGGTGAGTCCAGATGGGCTAGTATTTATGTCCCACATCGCTAAGATCGAAAGATTCTGCACGTGTGAGTGCCTATAAATACCCCGTTAGTTCCTTGATTAGGGGTTGGTTGATTGAAGACTACGGAGAGCAAGTAGAGAAGATAAAGTGGAGCAAGAAGACTGAAGGTACGGGTGGCAGTCCAGAAGACTTTGCGCAAGACTGCGCAGGGCTGTTGCAGCTTGGAACGCTTTGCGCTGGACCATGCAAACTATATGCTTTGTACGGGTCCGCGCAAGCAGTATGCTCTGCAGTCTGTCATGCTGAAGAGTCGTTATGCTGCCGGAATAGAAGAGATCTCTGAGTTTTCCTGTTTGAATGCGAAAGGACATAAGTCTCTGAAGTGCACATTTCTCCTAAGTCTCAGGAGATGATTGAAATAGCGCCGGAAGGCTGTCAAAATCTTTACTTCTCTAAAGAAGGATTGATTCAATCTATAATTCCTCCTAAATCCTTGGAGAAGATCGAGATCCAAGTTGAAATGCTGCCGAATTTACTATTTGAACCTAATGTTTTAATGTTTATACATATTTAAGTGAATGTATCTTCGAATCAAGGGAGATCAGAGGATGTAAATGAACTTGGAATTAATGAAATGTGATGATCGTCTTTGCACTTTTTCCCTATTATGTTTTAAATAAGATAATCCCCCGAGAATCGAAACGCATTTGTTTTCTTGTTAAAACAGAAGGTTGGCTAAATGGATGTTGTTACTTTCAGAGTATGCTATTACATATGAACCGGCAAAAGCTGTGAAAGGGCAGGCAGTGGCAGATTTCTTAGCGGCGCACCCCGTGGCAGAATCTGAAGCCATCAATGATAATTTTCCAGATGAGCAAGTCATGCTGACTGAATCACAGAATCCATGGTAGATGTATTTTGATGGTGCATCTCGAACATCAGGAGCGGGGGCGGGAGTGATATTCATTACTCCCCAAGGTGATTTATTACCTTACTCCTTTGCATTGGGAACTGCATGCATGAACAATGAGGCCGAGTATAGAGCCCTGGTTATTGGAATGGAGATGGTTAAAGAAATGGAGATAAGAGTATTGCATATTTTCGGGGATTTTAAATTGATTATAAATCAATTGACGACTGAATTCGAAATAAGAAAGCAAGAACTTTTTCCATACTGTCAGAAGGCATAACAATTGTTGGAATATTTTTCCTATGTTGAAATCAAGCATATTCCCCGGTCAGAGAATGCAAAAGCCGATGCCTTAACCAGTTTGGCGGCAGCTCTATCTTGCCCTAATCGAAGCCCTCTTCAAGTAACCATAGAGGAAAGAAGATTTTTATCGACAACAGAGATTGTTGAAGAAGTTACTGAAGCCCTTCCTGTATCATGCTTGGAAATTACAATAGATGATTGGCGTCAGCCTTTCATTGATTATCTCAAATTCAACATCCTGCTAGAAGAATCCGCGCAAAGGCAGCAAATCAGACAGCGGTCAAGTAGGTTTTTTATTTGCAGTGAAGTATTATATAAAAAATCTTACAACGGAGTGTTGCTACGTTGTTTAAATAAGCAAGAACCGATCCAGGTGCTGCAGGAAGCACACTCTGGGGAGTGTGAGGCACATCAAGCTGGTCGAAATTTATTTCATTGAGTACATAGAATGGGATATTATTACCCCACTATGTTTAAAGACGCGATAGATTATGCGAAGCGGTGCCATGAATGCCAGATTCATGGAGATGTTATACACATGCCTCTGGAAGATTTGCACCAGTCTATTCCCTCTTGGCCCTTCTCTGCTTGGGGACTTGACATAATCGGTCCTATAAACCCACCTTCATCTAAAGGAAAGTAATATATTCTGGCAGCAACTGATTATTTCTCCAAATGGACTGAAGCAGTTGCCTTGCGAAATGTTAAAGAAAAAGATGTGGTTAATTTCATCCGCCACGCTATAATATACCGACATGGTATCCCAAAGAAAATTGTTACAGACAATGGCACTCCTTTCAAAAATAAAGGTATGGAAAAACTATGTCAGAAGTTCAAAATCCATCACTCGTTCTCAACACCTTACTATCCACCAGCTAACGGATTAGCGGAAGCATTCAACAAAACAATAGTCAAAATATTGAAGAAAACAGTAACAGGAAACAAAAGTGATTGGGATGAAAGGTTACAGGAAGCGTTATGGGTATACAAAACTGCTCATCGAACAGCCACAAGGGCAACACCGTATTCATTAGTCTATGGTGTGGAAGCAGTAATTCCAATTGAAATACAAGTAGCGTCACTAAGAGTGGCAGTGCATCAGTCTATAACTGATGATGATAATGCGAAAATAAGATTAAAGGAACTGGATTTGCTTGACGAGAGACGCCTGGCTTCACAACAGCGTCTACAAGCATATCAAGCAAGAATATCAGCCGCATTTGATAAGCGAGTTAAATATCGCTCTTTCAAAAAAAGGGATATGGTGCTAATGTTGAAAAGACCAATCGTGGTCACTCATCGAACAGGAGGCAAGTTTGAGCCTAAATGGGATGGCCCTTACGTAATAAAAGAAGTATATTCTAATGGAGCGTATCGAGTTATAGATCAAGAAGGATAGGGAATCAGTATACCAGTCAACGCTCGCTTCCTTAAGAGATATAGTCTGTAAATATATTTTTTGATTTTGCTCCAAAAAATTATCAGAGTTATGATTCTGCATAAAAAGGGGGCAACTTAGTCGATCAATATGACTGTAAATCGTATAGTCTTCCACAGAAATATATTGCCTCAATATCTCTAAGAACGAAAATATATCTTCAATAATAGTCACAATCATATCCAGGGGGCAAGTTCAAAGCCAAATGAGATAAAGTGTGCTCAATGAAAGAAAAATTCTTCAAAGAAGTAAATGAAAGCTTATGTTGGCTTATACTCGCATTGACAAAAAAAGGAAACTACTTCCGAAGGCGCTACTGATTTTGATACAGAACATTACTAAGATAATAATTCTGTATCAAAAGGGGGTAAGATGAATAGGAAAAATAAGAAAGAAGTTCGCAAGCATATTAAAATCGTATGACAAAGCATATCAAGATCATATGATAGCAAATAAAGAAAGACGAAGAAGGTGAGCACCATCAAGAGAGTTCTATAGAATTTTGCCTGAAATTGATATCACCATGAAGATGGTATATTACAAACGATACAGATAAGCAATTTCAGGCAAAAATACCTATCATCGTCTTTCAAGACAGCATGCTAGATCATCGTCAAAAGTCTTCAGTCTTCCAAGACATTTGAAGATAGCATATTAAATCGTCACCGAACAAAAAAGTGTCGATGATCGCTATCAAGCGTTGACACTCATCACTGATAGAAAATCTCCATCGAAATCGAATTTATCAGGTGACGTTCATCGCCGATAGAAAATCTCCATCGAAATCGAATTATCAGGTATTGATGATCATAAAAAGAAAAGAGAACAGCCTTCGCTACTGCCGATCAATCGCTCATCAAAGTTGCCATCATCGCTAAGCTGATACATTGTTTTAAACACTATACAAAACTCCTTATGACATTATCAGCAGCAGTGAAATGTCAATTATTGATCAACCATATGATAATAGTAAAATGAATCATACAGTCAACTGTATATAAATAATTGGTGATAGCAATGGCTATTTATCATAAAAAGGTAGCCTAGTCAAGTCCCGAAAAAAAAGAGAAAAAAGAAAAGCCAAGTCCAAAAAGGACCAATTCTCAAAAGGGACCAGCTACGCATAAGACATATGAAGATCGCCATTCGGCAGCGGCGAGAAGCCAGTGGTCCTAAAAAGCCTGTGAAGGTCATCGTACACATACCCATGCGGGCAGCTGATGGAGTCAATGACCAAAAGCCAGAAGGCCAAAAGTTGACAAAAAAGCCAAGAGCTCAAAGTCTTCAAATGACTAAAGGCCAAAAGAGCCAAAAGTCAACCGAAAGACCAAAAGTAAAAGGCCAAAAAGTCGACTAAAAGTCAAAGTGCTAAAAGTCCTCAAATGACCAGTCAGCATAACCCCTATGCCGTCTATATAGCTTTTCGGCAGCGTCACGGAGAATGGAGGACAAGCCCTCCCGTGAATGGGCCCGACCTTGCAGGCGAAGAAAATGAGGGCTGCAGTGTGCGCTTTAGATAGGCCAACCATGCATAAGACCCCCCAGATTTGTGGTTCGATTTCTGTACTAGCTCATGAGGAAGGGCTTAAACCTACTCATCGATGGATCGACAACCATGGATTTAGTACCCGCAAAGGTAGCTTGCGAGCTCTGTGAACTCTAGAGAGTTACCGTGGCTAACCCTGTGCATAAAACCAACCGAGTTCACGGCCTCGGTAGCTTCACTGGGCCCCTCTGATGGATCGCTGTTTGTGAACTCCCTAGGTAGTGAGAAGTCCAGTGAACTCTAGAGAGTTACAGAGACCATCACGTAAGACCCGACTCTAACTAGAGTCTAAGAAAATTTGCCAAGTAAATTCACTCCACTACTCAAGAGCTTAAACTGTGTGCGTAACTGACTGAAATGAAACTTAGCACCTCCAATAAAATATAAATGAATAAATTCATGTAGGAAATCCCGTACTAACAAGCATAAAATGTTGATGTTTTTGAATATCATGATAAACTAGGTACAATGTTATAGACATATATCTTATTTTTTATACATATATATTTTTGTTCAAATATGCAAAGCATAAACTGTGCGATATTTAGAATATAACAAATCCTTATTTCACTCTAGAGTGTTCAAATGTGCAACTGCTTGATGAAAATTGATTGGACAATATGCAAGAATGCATTTCTCTGGAATCAGGTTCCTAATTACATCGACAGTAAATGCTGTCAAGATATTGGCTATTATATATTATCAAGAACTCAAATCTCCAAGAGTACGATATAAAGAATACAACGCAAAGCACGATGACAAGTTCAAAGATTGCTTAAATCATATTACGAATACCACACTCAGTCTAAAAAGAGAAGAAACTTTCAATCTATTTAAAAAAATTATCAAGTTACATTGAAAATTATAATGAATTAAAATACTAATTCCGATTCATCTGGCAGGAAAGATCATCACTTGAAAGCTTGAGTTATACAGATCATGAGTAAAGGAAACAATCGAAAAAGGATGTTGGAAGAACGCTCTCTGATCAAGTCGCTCAAAGATGAAGCCGTCACGACTATTGAAGAAGTGTGCTTCAATAAAAAGAGAATTATCCTCTCTAAGTGAAGCATCTTCTCGACACTGCTGATTGGGGGCATTCTAGTCTTCTGCTCGTGTATCCTCCTTCAAGTCTGCCAGTCGGATGCAATCATTCAAGCACGAGCCTCCCGGTCTTCTGTTCGAGTGTCATTATTCAAGTCTTCTATTCAGGCGCAAATCACTCAGTCTTTCGTTTGAATGCGAGCATTGTAGTCTTCCGATCGAATGCGATTGTTCACTCTTCTGGACAAGTATGATCATCTAGTTTGTTATACAAGGATGATTATCCAGTCTTCCATGAAAGTAAGATCATTCGGTCATCCTTCAGTTGTAGTTTATTCAAGTTCTTCAAGAAGAGGAAGATCGATCCTCCATTTGATTTCAGGAATCAATCAAAGAAGGATCAGGGGGCATCTGTTAAGGCATAAAAAATGGTGAAAGAATCATGCAAGAAGAGGTAAAGAGATAAGAAGAACTTTCAGAAAGAAGAAGATAGAGATAGCTTTCATGAGAGTGCACAGGTCCGCGCAACCATTATAGGTTACGCGGTTCTGCACAATCAATCTCAGTTGCACAGGTTCGCGCAAAGAAAGTATCATTTGTGCGGGACCTCAGAGTGAATTGCACAAAGGGCTTCGTTCAAAATGATCTAAAGTACTGAAAAATAGTCCCACATCACTAAGATCAGGATTTTCACACGTGCGAGGGTCTATAAATACCCCTTTCCCTCCTTCATTAGGGGTAATTGAAGACTTTCAAGAGGAACGGAGCGGAGCAGAAGACAGAAGGTAGAAGAGAGTCTCCTAGCAGTTGCGCAGGACTGCACAACCGATATCGGTTGCGCGGGTCCACGTAACCAGGCTGCCCTGCAGTCTGTGAAGTCTAAAAGCCGTCATGCTGCTGAAGTTCGTGGGCTAGGCTTCCTTTCTCCGGGCTTTCTCCTCTTCATGGGTTCAAAGGAGAAAGATCAGTCGATCTAATCAACATTCCTCCTAAGTCTCAAAAGATGGTTGAAATAGGCGCTGTTATGCTGCTGAAATCTGTATTTCATTAAAGACCTGTCGATCGGAATGACATTCCTCCTAAGTCTTAGGAGATGATCGAATCAGGCGCCGGAAGGCTATCGAAATGAACTTTTGATGCTTAAAGTACAAGTCCTTCATTTCTAAATAATTTATCTTAGAATCAAGGGATGTAAAGAGGATGTAAATGAACTTAGTATCAATAAAATGTGATGAATGTTCATAGTACTCTTTCTTTGTTATGTTTGAATAAGACAATCTCCCAAATTAAATACATTTGTTTCTTTGTCGAAACAACTACAACGGCCGAAGTCACGAAAAGGGAATTTCAATTGAGGCCGGCCAGGAAAGGCAAAGAAAATTTATAGACATGGAGGTAAGGTCGTTAGTGAACATGGTTACAGCAAAGGAGCCAGCGAAAGCAGATACTAAGGTAATGGAGCATCTTGAGATGGCTCCAAAGAAAATGGAGGACGGGGGGCAACCAACGACGGACAACCTGTTATAAATAAACTTGGGTACGAAAGAGGAGCCACGAAACATGTTTATTAGCACCAACCTCTCTGAACAAGAGTCTGCAGAATACATTCAGCTTCTTAGAAAAAATTAAGATGTGTTCACTTGGACGTATGCAGAGATGCCTGGATTGGAACCTTCCATGGAATTACACCGACTAAATATTTCTAAGGAGAAGAGGTCGGTTAAACAGGCGCAAAGGCGATTTCATCCAAATCTAGTTCCCCTTATTGAGGAAAAAGTTAATAACTTGATGAAGGTCGAATTTATTAGGGAAGTCAAGTATCCTAAGTGGATATCGAATATCGTCTCGGTAAGAAAGAAAAATGAACGAGTCAGGGTGTGCATCGATTTTAGAGATCTAAATGAAGCCTGCCCAAAAGATGATTTTTCGCTCCCGATAACTAAATTACTAATTGATAGTACAACTCAGTATGTTGTTATATCCTTTATGGATGGTTATGCGAGGATATAATCAGATTCGAATGGCTCTTGAGGATGAAGAGGCAATGGCATTTAGAACTTCACTAGGAATTTTCTATTACAAGATGATGCCGTTTGGGCTTAAAAATGCTGGGGCAACATATTAGAGGGCGATGCAAAACATTTTTCAAGATATGATGCATAAGCACGTTGAGTGTTATATTGACGACTTGGTGGTCAGGTCAGGAAGTCATCAGGAGCATCGTAAACACTTGGTGTCAGTCTTTCAGTGACTCAGAAAGAAACAGTTAAAGATGAACCCTGCTAAATGTGCATTCGGAGTGTCCTCCGAAAAGTTCTTAGCTTTTGTTGTTCGGCATAGGGGCATTGAGATTGACCCCGGGAAAATTAAGGCTATTCAGAATATGCCACCGTCAAAAACATTAAAGGAACTAAAGAGTTTGCAAGGAAAATTAGCATATATCCGACGGTTCATTTCAAATTTGGCTGGTAGATGTCAACCGTTTTCTCATTTGATGAAAAAGGATACGGAATTTGTGTGGAGTCAAGCCTGTCAGAATGCATTCGACTTGATAAAGGAGTTGCTGAAAAAGCCACCAGTACTGGCAGCTCCAATAAAAGGGAAACCACTTATCTTGTACACGTCTACAGCCAAGCATTCCTTAGGAGCTTTGTTGGCACAAAAGAATGAATCTGAAAAAGAAACAGCTCTCTATTACTTAAGTCGGACTTTAATAGGTGCAGAATGCAATTATTCCCCAATTGAGAAGGAATGCTTGGCGTTGATATTCGCAATACAGAAGCTGAGGCATTATTGTCTGTCGTACGATATAACATTGGTTTCAAGGGTTGATCCGATAAAGTTTCTGATGACAAGACCGATGTTGTCTGGAAGGTTGGATAAATGGATGTTGTTACTTTCAGAGTATGCTATTACGTACGAACCAGCAAAAGCAGTAAAGGGGCAGGCAGTGGCAGATTTCCTAGCAGCGCACCCCGTAGTAGAGTCCGAAGCCATCAGTGATGACATTCCAGATGAGCAAGTCATGTTGACTGAACTGCAAAATCCATGGCAGATGTACTTTGATGGTGCTTCTCGAGTATCAGGAACAGGGGCAGGAGTGATATTTATTACTCCCCAAGGTGATTTGTTACCTTACTCCTTTACATTGGGAACTGCATGCATGAACAATGAGTCCGAGTATGAAGCCCTGATTATTGGAATGGAGATGGCTAAAGAAATGGAGATAAGAGTATTGCATATTTTTGGGGATTCTAAATTGATTATAAATCAATTGATGACTGAATTCAAGATAAGAAAACAAGAACTTTTGCTATATTGTCGGAAGGCACAACAGTTGTTGGAACATTTTTCCTATGTTGAAATCAAGCATATTCCTCGGTTAGAGAATGCAAAAGCCGATGCCTTAGCTAGTTTGGCGGCAGCTCTATCTTGCCCTAATCGAAGCCCTCTTCAAGTAACTATAGAGGAAAGAAGATTTTTACCATCAGCAGAGGTTGTTGAAGAAGTTACTGAAGCCTTTCCTGTATCATGCTTGAAAATTATAATAGATAATTGGCGTCAGCCTTTCATTGATTTTCTCAATTTTAACATCCTGCTAGAAGAATCTGCGCAACGACAGCAAATCAGACAGCGGTCAAGTAGATTCATCATCTGCAGTGAAGTATTATATAAAAAATCTTACAATGGAGTGTTGGTACGTTGTTTAAATAAGCAAGAAGTAGACCAGGTGTTGCGAGAAGCACACTCTGGAGAATGTGGGGCACATCAAGCTGGTCGAAATTTATTTCATCGCATATATAGAATGAGATATTATTGGCCCACTATGTTTAAGGATGCAATAGATTATGCGAAGCGGTGTCATGAATGCTAGATTGATGGAGATGTTATACACATGCATCCAGAAGACTTGCATCAGTCTATTGCCTCTTGGCCCTTTTCTACTTGGGGACTTGATGTAATTGGTCCTATAAACCTGCCTTCATCCAAAGGAAAATAGTATATTCTGGCAGCAACCGATTATTTCTCCAAATGGACTGAAGCAGTTGCTTTGTGAAATGTTAAAGAAAAAGATGTAGTTAATTTTATCTGCCACACTATAATATACCGACACGGTATTCCAAAGAAAATTGTTATAGACAATGGCACCCCTTTCAAAAATAAAGGCATGGAAAAATTATGTCAGAAGTTTAATATCCATCACTCGTTCTCAATGCCTTACTATCCGCCAGCTAACGGATTAGCAGAGGCATTCAACAAAACCATAGTCAAAATATTGAAGAAAACAGTGACAGGGAACAAACGTGATTGAGATGAAAGGTTACAGGAAGCGTTATGGGCATACAGAACTACTCATCGAATAGCCACAAGGGCAACACCGTATTCATTAGTCTATGGTGTGGAAGCAGTAATTCCAATTGAAATACAAGTAGCGTCACTAAGAGTGGCAGAGCATCAGTCTATAACTAATGATGATATGCGAAAATAAGATTAAAGGAACTGGATTTGCTTGACGAGAGACGCCTGGCTTCACAACAGCGTCTACAAGCATATCAAGCAAGAATATCAGCCGCATTTGATAAGCGAGTTAAATATCGCTCTTTCGAAAAAGGGGATATGGTGCTAATGTTGAAAAGACCAATCGTGGTCACCCATCGAACAGGAGGCAAGTTTGAGCCTAAATGGGATGGCCCTTACGTAATAAAAGAAGTATATTCTAATGGAGCGTATCGAGTTGTAGATCAAGACGGACAGGGAATCAGTATACCAGTCAACGCTCGCTTCCTTAAGAGATATCGTCTGTAAGCATATTTGTTGATTTTGCTCCAGAAAATTATCGAAGTAATGATTTTACACTAGAAGGAGGCAAACTAGTAGATAAATATGACCATAGATCGTGCAGTCTTCTACAGAAATATACTGTCTCAATATCTCCAGGAATGAAAGTGTGTATCTCTAACAATAGTCACAATCATATTCAGGGGGCAAGTTCGAGATTAAATGAGATAAGATGTACTTAATAAAAGAAAAGTTCTTCAAAGGAGTAAATGGAAGCCTATGTTGGCCTAATACTCGCGTTGGCAAGAAGAAAATTGCTTCTGAAGGCATTACTAATTTTGATACAAAATATTATCAAGATAATAATTCTGTATCAAAAGGGGGCAAGATGAGTAGAATGAATGAGGAAGAAGTTTATAAGCATATCAAGATCATATGATAGCAAATAAAGAAAGATGAAGAAGATGAGCGCCATCAAGTAAGCTCTACAAAATTTTGCCTGAAATTGATATCACCATCAAGCTGGTATATCGCAAACAATACATGCAAACGATATAGATAAATAATTTTAGGTGAAAATACTCAGATAAATAATTTCAGGCAAAAATACTCATCATCGTCTTCCAAGACAGCATTCTAAATCATCGTCGAAAGTCTTTCAAGACATTTTAAATGGAAAGCCCTGATGACCACTGTCAAGCGATAACGATTGCTATCAGTATTGATAATCATCATCGACACTAAAGATTGCCATCAAAATCACTAGGTATCAATGATCTTAAAATAAACAGAGAGCAACTATCACTGTCGTCAATCAATCGCTTATCAAAGTTACCATCATCGCTAAGCTGATACATTATTTTAAACATGATATAAAAGTCCTCATGACATTGTCAGCAGCAGCGAAATGTCAATTATTGATCAACCATATGATGACAGTAGAATGAATCATACAACCAACTATATAAAATTGGCGACAATGATAATTGCTTATCATAAAAAGGCAGCTAAGTCAAGCCAATGGTCCACTATGCGTGAGACCTATGATTATAAAAAGGCAGCTCAGTCAAGCCAATGGCCCGCTGTGCATGAGACCTATGAAGATTGTCATTCGGGCAGCGGTGAGAAGCTAGTGGCCCTAAAAAGCCCGTGAAGGCCATCATACGCATCCCCATGCGGGCAGCTGATGGAGTCAATGACCAAAAGTCTAAAAGGCCAAAAGTCCTCAATAACCAAAAGTTTGAAAGACCAAAAGTCCTCAATGACTAGAGACCTGAATGACCAAAAGTCCAAAAATGACCAGTCAGCATAACCCCCATGCCGTCTGTATAGCTTTCCGGCAGTGTCAGGGGAAATGGAGGACAATGCCCTCCCGTGAATGGGCCCGACCTTGCAGGGGAAGAAAATGAGGGCTGCAGTGTGAGCTTTAGGCCAACCATGCATAAGACCCCCCAAATTTGTGGTTCGATTCCGGTACTAACTCATGAGAAAGGGCTTAAACCTACTCATCGATGGACTGACAACCATGGATTTGGTACCCCTAAAGGTAGCCTTGTGAGCCCTGTGAACTCTAGAGAGTTACTGTGGCTAACCCTGTGCATAAAACCAACCGAGTTCACAGCCCCGGTATCTTCACTGGGCCCCTTTGATGGATCGCGGTTTGTGAACTCCCTAGGTAGTGAGAAGTCCAGCGAACTCTAGAGAGTTACAAAGGCCATCACGTAAGACCCGACTCTAGTTAGAGTCCAAATAAATTTGCTCCACTACTCAAGAGCTTAAACTGTGTGTGCAACTGACTGAATTGAAATCTAGCACCGCCAATAAAATATGAACGAATGAAGTCATATAGGAAATCCCATACTTACAAGCATAAAATGTTGATGTACTATAGTTAGTTCTTTATTGAATATCATGATAAACTATGTGCAACATTATAGATACTTATTTCATTTTATATGATTGTTCAAATATGCAAAGTATAAGTTGTACAATATTTAGAATGTAGCAAGTTCATGTGTCACTCTAGAAATATTCAAATATACAATTGCCTGATGAAAATTCTATAGACAATATGCAAAAATGCATTAAAAAAAGGAGAGAGAAGTTTCATTATGAATTAAGATATTTCATAAAGCTACATTGAAAATCATAATGAATTAAGATACTAATTCTGATTAATTTGGCAGGAAAAGATCGTCACTTGAAAATTTGAGTTATGCAGCTCGTGAGTGAAAGGAACAGTCCAAAAAGGATGTTGCGGCAGGAGCAGCATTAAAAGAACAACCCTAGATATAGAGTTAAAAGGAAAGAATTGCTGGAGTTGATTAAGAGGAAAGAATCGCTAGAGTTGACCAAAGAGACCATTATAACAGCAACAGTGTTGAAAGAAAGCTCTCTGATCAATCGCTCAAAGAAGAAGCCGTCACAGCTATTCCAGAGGCATGTTTCAATAAAAAGAGAATTTTATCCTCTTTAGTGAAACATTTACTCGACACTGCTGACTGGGGGTATTCAATTCTTCTGTACGAGCACCATCATTCAAGTCTTCTGTTCGAGCGCCATCATTCAAGTCTTCTGTTCGAGTGTCATCATTCAGGTCTTCTGGTCGAACACAATCATGCTAGTCTTCCGTTTGAAAGCGATCACTCAGTCTCCCATTTGAACATGATCGTTCAATCTTCTGGTCAAGAATGATCATCCAGTCTTCCATGCAAGCATGATTATTTGGTCATCCTTCAGTTGCAATTTGTTCAAGTTCTTCAGGTAGAAGAAGATCGATCCTCCATTTGATTTCAGGAATCAATCAAAGAAGGATCGAGGGGGCATCTGTTGAGGCAATAAAAAATGGTGAAAAAATCGAGCAAGGAAAGATAAATAGATAGGAAGAGCTCTCGGAAAGAAAAAGAAAGAGATAGCTTTCAAGAGAGTGCACAGAACCAAACAATCACTATAAGTTGCGCGGTTTCGCGCAATCAATCCCAGTTGCCCAGATCCGTATAAAGGAAATATCGGCTGCACAGGACCTTGAAATGTACTGCACAAAGGGCTTCGTTCAGAATGGTCTAAAGTACTGAAAAAATAGTCCCACATCGCTAAGATCAGGATTTTCACATGCGCAAGGGTCAATAAATACCCCTTCCCTTCCTTCATTAAGGGTAATTGAAGATTTTAAAGAGGAGCACAGCGGAGCAGAAGACAGAAGGTAGGAGAGAAGTCTCCTTGCAGTTGCGCAGGACCGCGCAACCGGTATCAGTTGCACAGGTCTACACAATCAGACTGCCTTGCAGTCTGTGGAGGTCAAGGGCCGTCATGCTGCAGAAATGCCTGTGCAAGGCTTTCTCCCTTCTCCTATTGTCATGTGCAGAGAAAGAAGATTAGCCGATCGAATCGATATTTCCCCTAAGTATTAGGGATGACCGAAATAGACGTCGTTATGCTACTGAAATCTCTGTTTCATCAAAGACTCATCGATCTAATTGAGATTCCTCCTAAGTCCTAGGAGATGGTTGAAATAGGCGCTAAAAGGTTGTCGAAATGAACTTTTGATACTTGAAACATAAGTCATTTTGTAACGCCCGTGAAAAATCCGTACTTGGGCTCGAGTACCAACTCGACCCGAAATCGCGTAGAATTAAATTGCATGGAAATTAAGCGTAAGGTAGATAGCGCAACGCTAGAGTAGCTGGGAAATAGTCCCTGATCACTTTAAATACGTTCTACAAGACCCAAATCGAGTAGAACAAACAACTCTACAATACTCTATAACCTCGGATCAAACTCTAAGCAGGTTTGTTCTCTGGACCACTTTGAATTTTTGTATTGGATTTAGACCGCGCGTCGAAGGTCCGATACCTCCTATCTTAGACCGTTAGAACCGCCCAGCTGGACTTGACAATCATTTCAAAAATTAAGTCAAACCGATAATCACAGACTATTTCGTTGAGCTCGGACTGAAGAGACCGCGAATAGGGACAGAATTGGAATTTCAAATTCAAATCTGGCACACGACTTGACCCGTCAGTATTAAGCGTTCTGACCGTCAGAATTCATCCAGATTACACCCTCGGATCAGGAAAAATTTCTATTTATTATCATGAGACTTTCAGCCCTGATCTACGTACGGTGACCGCTGAACTGAAACTGGTCCGCCACGTGCGATCTGCGAACCCTGCCAGACTGAAAACTTAATACGTGCTACATCTGGTACGCATGAGCTTAAGTCCAATCGCAATCGACCAGGGGACCACCAGAAAGCAACTTTTGGGCCAAAACAGCCCCGAAATGGATAGGCACCAAGTAAACTTTGTTCCGGAGCCTGTTTTCGGCAATTTTAAGCTTATAAAAGGGGTTGAAACCCTCATTTTCCTCTCCCATCCAAAAATTGCAAACCCTAGGATAAAGGAGAGAGAGTTTGAGAGAAAGAGTAGAAGGGATTTTTCTCGCTTCCGAGCCGTCGATTGCTACTGCTTCAGCAACTCTTCCCAATCACCTGGCTGGTGATTTCTCCTCTTTTTCAGGTATAAAACAACCCTAGAACTTGCTGATTTAGGGTTTACTTAGATTCACGGCGTGTTAGCTAACGTAACTTGTGGAATAGGTCCTCCTACTGCCGTAGACGAAGCATACACGCTCCGTTCAAAATCACGCTTTCGTAAGACCTAAGGTGAGGATTTTAGACGCTTTGATTGACGGTTTACAACGCTTTCAATGTCGTTTAATAGTAGATTATCGACGGCATCGCCGTTTGACATGTACAACATGCTCTCCGTTTCCTGTTTCGTAAATTAACGAAGAATATGAGATTTAGGGCATTTTAGTCATTTGTAGGAAGTACGGTCTACATTCATATATTTGCTGACGTGATTGACATGGTTTGTTGTCGCATTAGGGAGTTAGGAATGCTTGCATAATTAGTTTGGCGAAGAGATTCGCCTAGTTGCGCACTTTGGGTCGACATACTATATGTAAACTTAAGTGTGTAGTGTATGTGTTTGTATAAATGCTTGTATTAGTATGTATTGAATTAAATGATGTTATGTGGTAGTTTGAGATTGATTTCTTAGTTAATATGCTGACCTAAATGATTTCCTACATGTTGACCATATGCATGATTCCATTACATGCATGGGACGTATGTGTTTGAAGATTTGCTTAAGCTGAATGTTATAACATGTGTTAACATGCTCACATGATTGTATTTCAACACCAATACTCTTACATAGATTGCTGATGTGATTCCATAATTGTTTGGGACTAGACTTAGTCCAGGCAGTCGGTAACCGAGCGAATTCGTGGCTAACTGGTCATAGCCACGAACGATGCGTCGATGAACGTGATTCGTGTTTGAAGTTGGCGGCAGTGGTTAGGCCACGCGAAGTGTTTTACGCACTTCATGTCGTTCGACTTGAGATGCGATCGCGCTAGTCGAGCCCGTCAAGCAACCCGACTAGCCGATGTATGTTCACCTTGTATGAGTCATAACTGCTTGAACCTAGGGTACTGAACTTACCATTGCAAACCCTGTTAACCATGGTACCTTGATCCACGAAGACTCATGAGCCGGGCATGGTGGTATGGGACACCGTGGTCGAGCTGTCGGCCTACGCTGGGGCCACAAACCTCCCCGTAGTGACCAGTGAGTACCTAGACTCGTGAGCAGATTATGGTGGTATGGGACACTATATTCTAGCTGTCGGCCTACACTGATCAGGCGACGAGTCCTTTGTAGTGACCGCGAGCGTATTCTGAGTCCACGGGAGGCGACGACCCTTCCATTGCAGTAGAGTACGGTAGGCCTGTATTGATAAGGTGATGGGGGAGCGGTGCAACGAGTGCGAGCAACAGCCTTTGCAGCCCTTGCAGTGACCTACGAAATATACATCGTATGAGATTACTAGGAGTGACGACCCTAGACAGGATCTGTGTTGGGATTGATACAAGGGAAGTACCTTAGTTTCCCAATCCTGCTGTTTGAACGGACTAATAACAACTTGGAAATCATATCACCATAGCATTGCATGTGCCTGGAAGATGTGGAGCACTCTAGGGAGTGTGGCATGCCGCGGTCGTAAGATGTTGCCGTATGAGGGAGATCGTCGGTGAGGGCATACATCACGTCATATCATCTTGCATTAACAACAGTACTAGGATTGTCTGATTTACTGCTTTACTATTATCGCATGATTGAATTGTGAATATGCTAATCCTTGCTCTATGATTCCACTGAGTTGAGCACTCACTCCCACGTTACGGGATGGTGTTTGCAACACCCACCAGACCCTGTTGTAGATGCAGGTGAGGCGGAGATCCAGGAGGTGGAGCCAGACATTGACGAGGACCAGGACGAGTTCTCGTATGTGCAGTATCACGACGGCTTCCCGTAGGCGACCTGGATCGTTGGGGTTTCAGTGGGACTATTTGGAACATTACATTTTTGTTCATGTATATGTATATGAGACTCAGAGATGTATTCATACTTTAGAGACAGATGAGGTTTACTTTGTTTTTCCATACAGTGATATACATATTGTTTAGTCTTCCGCTTGCTTTTATCACTGGATTTGAAGTATGAATTGCAGTTTTGGTATACTTTTACTCATGTGAATGCTTTAAATCAGACAACATTGAATCATAATCATTTTTGTTGCATAAGTGACGGTCTGAAACTCGGGAGTTGAGTTTATACACGACCCCCGATTTTCAGGGTGTTACACATTTATTTCCGAATAATCTATCTTAGAATGAAGGGATGTAAAGAGGATGTAAATGAACTCAGTATCAATGAAATGTGATGAATGTTCCTTGTATTCTTTCTCTATTATGTTTGAATAAGACAAATTTCCTAAATCAAATGCATTTGTTTCTTTGTCGAAATAAATATTATCAGCAGCAGCGAAATGTCAATTATTGATCAACCATCTGCTGGTAGTGAGATAAACCATATAGCCAATTGCATATAAAATTGATGATAGCGATGGTTGCTTATCATAAAAAGGCGGTCTAACCACAAGTCCCCAAAAAAAAAGGACAAGAAAGGGCCAAGTCCTAAAAGGACCAGGTCTCCAAGACCTAAAAAGGCCAAATCCTAAAAGGATTAAATCTTGAAAGGGACCGGCTACGCATAAGACCTGTGATTATAAAAAGGCAGCCCAGTCAAGGCAATGACCCACTGCGCATGAGACCTATCAAGATCGCCTTTCGGGCAGCAGTGAGAAGCCAGTGGCCCTAAAAAGCCCGTGAAGCCAATGTACGCATACACATGCGAGCAGCTGACAGAATCAATGGACAAAAGTCTAAAAGGCCAAAAGTCCTCAATGACCAAAAGTCTAAAAGGCCAAAAGTTCTCGATGACCAAATGCCTGAACGACCAAAAGTCCTCAATGACCAAAAGCCTAAATGACCAAAAGTCCTCAAATGAGCAGTCAGCGTAAACCCCATGCCGTCTGTATAACTTTCCGACAGCGTCATGGGGAATGGAGGACAATGCCCTCTCGTGAATGGGCTCAACCTTGCAGACGAAGAAAATGAGGGCTGCAGCGCGAGCTTTAGATAGGCCAACCATGCATAAGACCCCCCAGATTTGTGGTTCGATTCCGGTACTAACTCATGAGGAAGGGCTTAAACCTACTCATCGATGGACTGACAACCATGGATTTGGTACCCCCAAAGGTAGCCTTGTGAGCTCTGTGAACTCTAGAGAGTTACCATGGCCAACCCTGTGCGTAAAACTAACCGAGTTCACGGCCCCGGTAGCTTCACTGGGCCCCTCTGATGGATCGCTGTTTGTGAACTCCCTAGGCAGTGAGAAGTCCAGCGAACTCGTAAGAGTTACAGAGATCATCATGTGAGACCCGACTCTAGCTAGAGTCCAAATAAGTTTGCTCCACTACTCAAGAGCTTAAACTATGTGTCCAACTGACTGAATTGAAACTTAGCACCGCCAATAAAATATAAATAAAGTCATATAATAAATCTCATACTAACAAGCATAAAATGTTGATGTTTTATAATTAGTTCTTTATTGAATATCATGTTAAACTATGTGCAACATTCAAAATGCAGCAGATACATATTTCACTTTATATATGCTCAAATATGCAAAGCATAAACTGTGCAATATTCAAATGCAGCAAATACATATTTCACTCTAGATATGTGCTCAAATGTGCAATTGTCTGATGAGCATTTTAAATATTAAGTAGACAAGATGCAAAAATATGTTTCTCTTGAATCAGGTTCAAATTAGCAAAGATTATCCACCCTTCAACGGTATCAGCAGGCTTCACTGCAGAAATATTATCTTCTGAAGAAATCTTTCTGCGACATTGATCGGGAAAGGGGGCAGGATCTCTGTCTTCAAAAATCAACGAAGATTAAAGGAAAAGTCTATGAAGAAATGTTAAGGAGCACAAACTAGAGATGACATATCCAAGAGTGTGATTTAATGAGCAAAGAATACGATACGAAGCGCGATGATAGAGTGAATATCACAATTAGCCTAAAAAAAGAGAAAGAAGAAGTTTTCAATACATATTTCAAAAATTATCAATACTGCATGAAGCTACATTGGAAAAAAAAATATAATGAATTAAGATACTAATTTCGATTAATTTGGCAGGAGAGACCATTATTCAAAAGCTTGGGTTATGCAGATCGTGAGTAAAGGAAATAATCGAAAAGGTTGTTGTGGCAGGAGCAGCATTAAAGAACAACCCCAGATACAAAGTTGAAGGAAAGAATCACTGGAGTTGATCAAGAGGAAAGAATCGCTGGAGTTGATTAAAGAGACCGTTATAACAGTAACGGTGTTGAAAGAAAGCTCTCTGATCAAATCGCTCAAAGATGAAGCCGTCACAGCTGTTGAAGAAGTGTGCTTCAATGAATAGAGAATTTTATCCTCTCTAGTGAAGCATCTGCTCGACACTGCTGACTGGGGGCATTCAAGTTTTCCGCTCGAGTGCCATCATCCTAGTCTTCCGCTCGAGTGTCATCATTCAAGTCTTCTATTCGAGCACTATCATTCAAGTCTTCTAGTCGAACTTAATCATTCAAGCCCTTCATTTGAACGCGAGAGCCCTCCGTTCGAGCACGAGCCTTCCGGTCTTCCGTTCGAGTGCCATTATTCAAGTCTTTCGTTCAAACGCAATCATTCAAGTTTTCTGTTTGAACGCCATCATCCAAATATTCTGTTCAAACATGATCATCCAGTTTGCTATACAAGTATGATCATCCAGTCTGCTATACAAGTATGATCATCTAATCTTCTGGTCAAGCATGATCATCCAGTCATCCTTCAGTTGCAGTTCATTCAAGTTCTTCATGCGGAGGAAGATCGATCCTCCATTTGATTTCAGGAATCAATCAAAGAAGGATCGAGGGGGCATCTGTTGAGGCATAAAAAATATGTCATTACATTGGTCGGTAAATTCTAGCTCCAAGGGTATTTTAGGTATTTTGGTAAAATTTCATGTCCAGGGGTAGTCTAGGTATTTTGATAAAAATCCACATCCAGGGGATAGTTTAGGTATTTTGGTAAAGATCCATGTCCGGGGGTATTTTGGTAAAAGTCAATGTCGAGGGGTAGTTTAGGTATTTCAGTAAAAGACATTGAAAAGGGTAGTTTGATAAAAAAGGGTGTACATGCGTCATTTTAAGGGAGAAAGGTTAGACACCACCATTTAAGAGGTAGCTTGGTGGTCACCATAGTTTAAGAAAAGAAGAAGTTCAAGTGTGAAGCAATAGGTGGTGGTGATCACCACTCTGTAAGAGTGCTGGGGCCTATAAATACCCCACTTCCACTCCATTTGGGGGGTTGGATCGGATTTGATCAGCTTGTGGGTGAAGGAAGCAGAGGGGAAGAAGGAGAGCAGCAGGTGTTGCGCCCGTCCGCGCAAAGGAAATCGGGTGCATGGACCCACTGGTAGAAGTTAAGGAATGGCTTTGCGCCACTTTGGAAAGAAGGCTGAAAGATCGTTATGCCAGTCCAAGCAATGAAAGTGGGAAGATTCCCACAAGCCAGACGTTGCGGAGCACCGTCCAAAGGAAGGCTTCCCTTGCACAGAGCCGCGAAAAGTTCGGGTCTGCGGTCGTGCACAAACAGAGGACGGACGCCATTGTCCTTCCACTGTGTCGTTGGTGGGGCCCAATATGGTAACATTTCGAGAAATCTATACCTTCCACCGTCTTCCTCTCAGAATTTCAACCGGGAATGTCTAGTTTTGGTCCTCCGATGACGTGGCCCACCAAGATAATTACGCTGCAACAGTAGACGAATGGTCCTCTTTCGATCGACGTAGTGATCATTTGAACGAGCATGGTCACCAAAGCTCAACATGGTTCTGATGGGGTTACCCCTCTACGTGATGGACGCTTCAGATCAGTCTCCTGTTATATGATGGTGGCCCACAACGAACGTGCGGAACCTCTGTTTTAAGCAAAGTCAACGTACGTCTACTCTGAGAGATGAGATGACCCGTTTCCTAAGGTTTTGTGGAAAATCCAATCCGTCCATTGGACTCAGGGTGGAAAACCATCAAGAAAAGGGTATTTTTGGACGAAAATCAGTGTGGCCCACTAGCCTATCCACTTCACCGTCCATTTCATGTTTGAGGGCTAGGATGGTGCAACAGTCTGCATGGTTTCAAATTACCACTTTGGCAATGGTTAAATCTACCTTTTGAACATAATAGATGGTCCAGATCGATGATTTGAGTGATGATCAAGCCATACTAAAAAACTTTCGAACCACTAATGAAGACGTTGTGTATTTATAAAAGAAAGAAGAAGAAGTCGATCAATGGCTTTGACCGACTTAGGAGAAATCCCATGCACGGATGGTGCTCATGCACACCATGTACGTGTGATGTACATGTAGCTTCAACGTAATGCTCGTGAGAAATCTGCTCCGGCCATCTACTTCATCACTATGTTTGATGTGTTGGGACCAAATTTGAAGCATGTCCAGATATCAGGCGGGCCCCAAATCATGATCCCAAGGGGCTGATTTGTCAGTTCGGCCATTTCTACAAGGATTCAGGAGCTGAAACTTAACGTGTACAACTAATTTTTGGTTCTAATGCTGCATAAAAAGTTTCAAGCCGAACAGATGGTGGAAACCCCCTGATCTTATATTCTGGGAGACCTTTCAGGCCCGTTTAGCATGATCGGCTCGATTTCTTCAGGGCCTGGCGACACTGCAATGGGCTGCTTCATATTTTAAGGAAGAATGACCGAGAGGATGTTCCATTTCATGGAAGACTGGTTGATCAAATCGGCAATTTCTCATAAGTACTTAGGAGATGACTGAAATAGTGTCGGAATGCTGCCGAAATTTCCATCGAGCTATCTTCTCTTTCTTTCAGTATATTGTATTAATTGTACTTTATTTTTAGAATCAAGGGAATCAAAGGATGTAAATGAACTCAGATAAATATGATCAATGTTCTCTCATTAAATTCTTTATTATCATTGAATAAATTCTCCAAATAAAATGCATTTGTATCTTTGTCAAAACAGACCTCTAAAGAGAGAGTTATGAGGGTTATTATTGGACAAGAAGATGAAGGAAACGTTCTAGACTGATGACTGCGATGCAACTTACGGATGCCCAAATGGTCTCGGAATGCGACGATTCCAAACAAGAATGAATGAGCACTAAAATACCATTCAAATGACCAAAAATAGACCCAATCCAAAATCAAAGGATGGAGTTATAGGCCCGTTGGATCACACAATTTGGAAAGATTAACAATCCATATTGAAAAATGATGATCCAAGAGTACCAACGTGCTTGTGGGATATCGAATGGTCTCTGAATTTGGCAATTCTAGTCCTATTTGGAAGACCATACCAATGACCTGAAATAGTCTAAATTCAAACTCTGAAGAGAGAGTTATGAAGGTTACTATTGAACAAGAAGATGAAGAAATGTTGAGGCATAAAAAATGGCAAAGGATTGAAGCAAGAAGAGATAAGGAGATAAAAAGAACATTTGAAAAGAAGGAGAAAGAGACAGCTTTAAAGGGTTTGCGCGGGAACATGCAACTAATGTCAGTCGCGCAGTACTGCACAATCAATATTACTTATGCGGGTCTGTACAACGTAAATATCAGTTGCGCCAGACCCCAAAATACGCTGCCAAAGTGGTCCTTTACAAAGTGATCTAAAGCACTGAAAGATTTGTCTCACATCGCTAAGATCTGGATTTTCACACGTGCGAGGGTCTATAAATACCCCTTCCCCTCCTTAATTGAAGGTAATTGAAGGTTTTCAAGAGGAGCAAAGCGGAGCAGAAGTCTGAAGGTAGGAGAGGAGTCTCTTGTCAACTGTGCAGGACCGCGCAACCTATATCAGTTGTGCGGGTCTGCGTAACCAGACTGCCCTGCAGTCCGTGAAGATAAGGGGCCGTTATGCTATCGAAATCTATGTGCAAAGCTTCCCTTCTTCAAGCCTTCTTCTATTGACAGGTTCAGGGGAGAAAGATTAGTCGATCAGGTTGACATTCCCCTTAAGTATTAGGGGATGACTGAAATAGGGGCCGTTATGCTGCTGAAATCTCTATTTCATTGAAGATTCATCGATCAGATCAACATTCCTCTTAAGTCGTAGGAGATGATCGAAACAGGCACCGAAAGGCTGTCGAAATGAATTTTTGATACTTAAAGCATAAGTTATTTAGTTCTAAATGATCTATTTTAGAATCAAGGGATGTAAAGAGGACGTAAATGAACCTAGTATCAATGAAATGTGATGAATGTTCCCAATACTCTTTCTCTGTTATATTTGAATAAGACAATTTCCCAAATCAAACGCATTTTTTTCTTATTCGAAATAAAATGGTGACTCCACTGGGGACTTATTGTCTTATTTAAATATTAACAGTGAAATTGCTATGAACTCTCATCATAGTTTGGCATCCGACTCTTAGTGGAAAAATCCTCCCCTTCATCTCTAAGATAGATTATTTAATTCTTTAAAAATGCTGACTATAACCATGCTTCATGTGTGAAGGCTTCTATATCCAACTACAAGTTGTTAATCACGGCAACTTCAGCAAGAAAGTTGAATTTTTGATTCACTCCATCGAGATTCGTGATAGAATATTCGCCGGATCAGGTCCCAAATCACCCAACTCAGATTATTGAAACTAGTAAAAGCAACATCCTAGCAACAGTAGGAGTAGTATTTGCTTCACCTGAACCGCTGGAAGGCGATGGGGTATGGACCGTTGTAATGTCTCGTAGGACAAGGATGCAAAATGCAGGAAGTCTCAGGGTTAATCAGTCCTTTCCAAGAATCAAAGGACTAATAACGCGCATTGCAGTCAAAAAGAACCCTGGGCTCGCTCTATTTCGAATAAGAAAAAAATGCATTTGATTTGAGAAATTGTCTTATTCAAACATAACAGAGAAAGGGTATTGATAGCATTCATCACGTTTCATTGATACTGAGTTCATTAACCTCCTCTTTACATCCCTTGATTCTAAGATAGATCATTTGAAAATAAATGACTTATGTTTTGAATATCAAGAGTTCATTTCGATAGCCTTTCGGTGCCTGTTTCGATCATCTCCTAGGACTTAGGAGGAATGTCGATCTGATCGACGTATCTTCAATGAAATAGAGATTTCAACAGCATAACAGTGCCTGCTCCAGTCATCCCTAGTACTTATGGGAAATGTCGATTCAATCGACTAATCCTTCTCTTATGAACCCATGAATAGAAGAAAGCCCGGAGAAAGGAAGCCTGACCCATGGATTTCAGCAGCATAACGGCTCCTTATCTTCACAGACTACAGGGCATCCTGGTTGCGCGGACCTGCAATGTTTTAACAAGAAAATAAATGTGTTTCAATTCTTAGGGGATTATCTTATTCAAACATAAGAGAGGAAAAGTGCAAAGACGATCATCACATTTTATTGATTCTAGGTTCATTTACATCCTCTGATCTCCCTTGATTGTAAGATATATTCATTCAAATATATATACAAACTAATAATATTAAAACATTGAATCCAAATAGTAAATATGGCAGCATTTCAGTATAAGGTTCAATCTTCTCCAAGGACTTAGGAGGAATTGCCGATTGAATCAATCTATCTCTAGGGAAACAAGGATTTCGACAGCATTCCGGCACTATTTCGATCATCCCCTAAGACTTAGGAGGAATATACGCTTCAGTGGATTATCTCCCTTCGTACTTGAATAGAAGAACCTGAAGATCTCAATTATTCCAGCAGCATATCGACTCCTCAACTCTATAGACTGCAGAGCAGTCGATTTGCGTGGACCCGTGCAAAGGACTTGCTTTGTGCGGTTCGGTGCAAAGCCCTTGGGCCATCGCCCTCATCTTCGATGCTTCTCCTCGCTCCACTTATTCTTCGAAATCTTCAATTAACCAACCCCTAATCAAGGAAGGAAAGAGGTATTTATAGGCACTCACACATGCGAAAACATCAACCTTAACGATGTGGGAAAAAATAAACCACACTTATCTTGCCCTTATCAACATAGTGTGATGTCGATTGCACGGAACAACGTAGATGATATTGTTTACATGGTTTCGCGCAAAGCATACGTCTTGCGTGGTCCTGCACAAAGTCCTTTATAAGCCATATGATGGCCTTTTCTTCCAACTCTCCTTCACAGTCTTTCGATCTTCATTTATTTCCATTCTTCTCTTATTTTTACTCCTCAACAGATGCCCCCTTGATCCGTTCTTTGTTTTTCTTAAAATAAAAGGAAAGGATCAATGAAATTCCTCCCTTTTTACATTGACCCGTGTACCGTACTCGGCTGAAAAAGTATATAAATAGCCCAGAGACTTCACCATTTACTCAGATCATTTTTGTGCCTTGAGAAATTTCATCCCATCATTTCCACCCCGCGCAATGTACATCCTTTGTGTGGTCCCACGCAATCCTTACTTGCTCGTGCAAAAAATTTCTCCAAGTCCCCTTCGCTTCGTGCAAAGGATATCCTTTGCGCGGTCCCGCGCAAAGAGCCTCGTCCGTCACTTAGCAATTTTTTCTTCTTTCTCCTTTCCTTTGCATTCCTTCTCTGATTTCCTTCAGACTTTGAACACTATCTTCACAATGGCTCGTACCAAGCGAACCTTTCGTCCTGTTGATTCACCTACTAAACAACCTTCTCATCCTAACTTGCCTGATCCATCTTCTCTTCGCCCTTCCCCTTCTTCTGATCAACCTCCTGCTAAACGAACAAAAATTACTGCCAAGACTCCATACTTTAAAGAGCCTGTTCAACCCACTTTCGAATTTACCAATCGCATTGAATCTCTACCATCCCCCATCCATCGTGCAATAGCGTTGGGAAGCCTTAAATGTCCTCCTAGGCATGGTAGAGATTATGATTGGGACGAATGGTTGAAAACCATTGCCCACATCCGCACTGACAGTTAAAGGCCACCTCCTCAGGAAGACACTCCTCCTGCTTCTCATTCGAAGAAGGCTCGCCGAAACAGGGTAAAAGAATTCGAAGAGAAAATTGCTGAACATAAGAAGAAGAGGCTCTAGAACTCATGGGACTCAGTACGAGTTATCGAGGGTATCATGAAGTTAACCCCCACTCAGAAGGCATGACAATAATTCCTATCAACGTTTACCGCCACCAGTCTATGCTCGACTATGAACTAAAGGATCATGCTCAAGGCGAAAAACTGATGTATACTGAGTCATGGGCAATGAGAGAACCACGCATCCTTGAAGGAATAAAATGAATGAAAAGGCCACGGCAAAAGATTGGAAAAATCTATCCCATGATTTTTCTTGTGCCTTTCCATAGCCCTCATGATCTTTTTCCTTCTCATTTTTACGAGACCATCCGCCAACGCTTCCGAGATTGCGCTCAACTTTGGGGACCACAAGACTTCCGAACCAGAGGTTTACTAATTGCTCGATGTTATTATTCTGACTGGGCAGAAGCTATCTTGCTGAAGCATGCGAATATGCTTGCCAAAATTGGTCTTTATGATGCTATAGAAGTCACATCCAAGCACTTCTATAAAGAACCCAATGTGTTAAAAAGTTTTGTCGAATATTAGTCACCAACTACCAACTCTTTCCACCTTCCATATGGTGAAATGAGTGTAACACTCTGGGACCTCCATCGTATTGCCGGTCTTCCCATAACAGGAAAATTCTATGACGAATTCATCCCCTCCAACAGGGAACTAGCCTTCGTTTCTTCTCCTAATCGCAGGCCTTCCATTTCTGAAACCACTATTGAGCTTTTCAAGGAGATGGGGAAATTCCCCAGTATTCACAAGCTTTCCCCCTTGCAATGGCTTGCACATTTCTCCAGATCCCTCAGGTATTTATGAACCCATGACTCAACTCTTTTCTCTTTTCTTCCTTTTTAGAAATTTCAGCATATACATATTCTCTTTTTTTGTAGATTTCACGATTGTCACTCTAAGGAGTTAACACGGCTCTGTGATGCAATGAAGGAAAGAGCAGAGTATAGTTCATTCGGAGAACTTGTGGGTTTCTTGGCCTATTGGGTAAGCCTTGTTGTACTTCCCAGCTCCAAATGGGTAGACATTGTTCGCCCTACGATTTTTGTTGTAACCGGTGCCTTGGTAGAAGGCCACAGATATTCTCTCGCTCTTCCAGTATTATGCTCCATTTATAGAGCCCTTGGGGAGATAGCCACCCACATAAAGGATCCTACTCTTGGAACTTCATCAACATATACTTCTTGGCATTATATCACAGGTTGGATAGGAGTCTACTTTCCCTAGACTTTCGAAGCGCCTGAAAATGGATATGTTCATCCTGCACATCTTCCGCTTTGGTTCTTTCAGCAAAGGGCTATGGCCAAGAGAGCGTATGACTGGGTTGTTAATAAGATCCGGGACACTGACCAGATAGATTTTTTTCAATTTCGTCTTCACCGCTACATCGAGGATACAGATATGGTGGATCAAGGAACACTCACCTCAACAGAAAGGGTGTTCTTTCTTTCTCTTCATTCTTGCAGTCTACCTCTCCGTGAAGGGACAGAATTCTGGCGAGAGCCTTATTATCCCAGCCGTTTTGCTAGCCAATTTGGTTATGATAAAACTGTACTAAAAGACTGCGGACTGGTCACCCGAAAGATGCGTTGTTACGACACAGGCCCTATCAACTGGGCCATGATATGGAAGTAACTTCTGAATGTCCGTGTTGATTCATCTTTCATAATTCCTAGTTGTGAGCACGTAGTCCATACCTCATATAGCTGGATGCGATTGTGGGATCATCAGTCATATTTGATCGCCAAATGTTTACCCGTGGATTCTTCTATCTTTCTTCATCCACCTAAGTTGAAAGGCAAGCTAGAGAGCAGGATTGGCTTTATCCCAGAGAAGAGTCATCCGTCACATAGTAGAGAAATTTGTAGAAAAATATCACTAGAAGAACCCATCCGTGAGATAAAACCCATTAATACTTTAGACGGCTGGTTTGCTCACGAGGTCCTAAGGGAATTTGAGCAAGCTCCTCGTAACTCCACGTATCGGGCTACGGATGATATTACAGGTACATCTTCTCCACTTCCAGTAGAGACTGTAGTGGTTCAAGATGAACCAACTCATGATGCTTCAGCGCTTCCTTTACAACCCACTCGCCCTAGTTCATCATCTTCGATGACTAGATCAAGGGCTCATTCGCAAGCTTCACCACACGTCTCTCCCGAAGGAACGGGACAAGTGCCTGTCTCTCCTCTAATCAAAGAACCCGCGCTAGAGATCAGTCGGGCTGCTTCCTCCAAAGGAAAGCAAATTGCTACTGCAGAAATTGATGAAGAACTTTTGGAGAATAAAAGCTCGGCCTCATCATCAGAGAATACTACCTCTTCTCAGCATGAAGATGATGAAGATGGTGAAAGCAGCAAAGATACAGATGACGATTTTGAAGAAGGAGAAGTTGATATTGACAGAGAAGAGGAAGCAATTGCAGAAGGCACTAAAACAGAACACCCTGTAACCTCTGAAGCTCTCCTTAGCTCTAGAATTCTTACAAAATCTTTTATAGTTGTAGAAGAAGAAGAGGAACCTTTATATTTCGGTGAATATGGATACTCACTAGGTAAAGGGAATTTAACTTTCACATATCTATCTATTTTTTTATTTAATATCAATTATTTATTTAGAATTATTGTGTTTCTCCCTTTTTTCCAGGTGCTCATGTTGCTAATATTGAGATAGGTGAAATTTCTCCTTCAAATCCCCCTGCAACTGCATCAGCGATTTCACCACGAATCCCTTTAAGTCCATTATCGGCGCCCAGAACAGTAGCTCGTGAGATTGTATTTCCAATTGAAAACACGGACTTGTCGACTCTGAACACCAGGGACTCAAGTACGGAGGCCAGGGTGCCTTCCCTTATAGATATAGTAGGGACTAGTCCTTCTGTGATTCAAGGAGCCTTTGTTTCTGCTAATCGTGTCTTGATGACGGGTACATGCGGATGCATACATATTAGCTTATTTTATTCGAAGTAATACGTAACCTTCTATTGATATCTCTTTATACTTTCTCCCTTTGTGTTATAGGAACCCCTCCTCGCAGTGGGGCAGCCAGCTCCGACTCGGTAGCCAATACATCTGAGCTCTCATCCTTTGTAAAAATCCCCACTCACAAGATGCTCTTGATGAGGAATTCTTTGTCAACAATAATCCATATCTTTAAAGATCCTGAACAATGGTCGGACTTGGATCTCACTATTGAGATCTTGGAGAATTCTGCAAGGATGGCCAGAATTAATATATCTTCTTTGTAAGATTCTCTTTTCAGATTTCGTAATTCAGTAATTTCTTTGGCGTCAGCGAAAAATGTTGCAATTTCACCTGAAATCTTGGAATATGGGCAGCGATTGGCTACGTCTCAAGAACAAGCTTCTTTGATTACTTCCTCCATTTCTAAGCTTGAGCAAGAATACTCAATTCTTCAGGATCAATTAAAGGTTTATATTGATGAAAGAGCGATTATTCAAGATCGCATTACTGCTCTGAAAGAAGAAATCTCTCAGCTGGGGTTAAAGAATCACGAGAAGGAATCATCCATCTAGGATATTGAGGAGAAGATGCGAGCTAATATTCAATCTGTTAATGTAGAAAAATTCGTGCTGCTACAAAGTAGAGAAGTAATTACATCTTTGGAGAGTACGCTAGCCGACCTTCCTGATCAGGCAAAGATTATTCTTGAAGAAAAATCAAAGCATGGTGCAGTTCAAACACAATTAAAAGAAGATTTGCGAAGATATATGGAGGCATTGGGAATTGCAGAGGAACTTTAAGCATGTATTTTCCATTCATATGTTTTTTGAACAAGCAACTTTTTTGACTTTTGATAGATGTATTTCTGACAGCATTTTGAGATATTCCTCTTTTTGCTGAAGCATTATACTATTATATCATCATAATCATATTTTCCTATTTATACTATCATATCATCATAATCATATTTTCCTATTTATACTATTATATCACATATCGTTGTGATTGTACTTATGATAGCAAATTTTTAACCTTTTGTGTATGTTAGTGCGGGATTTCCTATGTGGGTATTTAAGTTGGCGGTACTATATTTCAATTTAGTCAGTCACACACAGTTTAAGCTCATGAGTAGTGGAGCACACACACAGTTTAAGCTCATGAGTAGTGGAGCTAGTCTTATGTGATAGTCTCCGTAACTCTCAAGAGTTCACTGGACTTCTCACTGCCTAGTGAGTTCACAGGTCGCGATCCATCAGAGGGACCCAGTGAAGCTACCGGGGCAGTGAACTCAGTTGGATTTACGCACAGGGTTGGCCACGGTAACTCTCTAGAGTTCAGAGAGCTCGCACGGCTACCTTTGGGTACCAAATCTAGGGTCGCCAGTCCATCAATGAGTAGGCTTAAGCCCTTCCTCATGAGTACGTACCGAAATCAAACCGTAAATCTGGAGGGTCTTATGCATGGTTGGCATGGTGCTCACACTGCAGCCCTTATTTCCTTCGTCTGCAAGAGCGAGCCCATTCACGGGAGGGCATTTTCCTTCGTTCCCCGTGATGCTACCAGACAACTATACAGACGGCATGGGAGTTACCAGTGACTAGCCATTTACTTTTTAGCCTTTTAGGCATATTAGTCGTATCCTTCATCAGCTGCCCGCATGGGTGGGTACGATAGCCTTCACGGGCTTTTTAGGGCCACTGACTTCTCATCCGCTTGCCCAAATGACGAAAATGATAGGACTTATGCGTAGCTAGCCGGCTCTTTTTTTAATCGATCCTTCTAGGGCTTGATCCTTTTAGATCTTTTAACCCTTCTTTTAGAGCATAATAAATTTTAATTTAGCTCTTGGCTCTTCTATGATTTTTCTTTTCTTTTTGGGATTTTGGCCCTTTTAGGATTTTGATCCTTTTGAGGATTTTTCTTGGCTAGACTGCCTTGGATGATTGTAGGCTTTATGCGTAGTTAGCCGTATAGGCTTGGCTAGGCTGCCCTATCGTGCCTTGTAAGGAAATAATAATTGTGATCATCGTTATCACCAAGATGATAAATGTGTCTGACTGAGATTGATACATCGTTACTTCTGATAATATCTTCAAGAGGATTTTCATGATGATACCCGCCAAACTTTTCCACTTGCAGGACTCATTTGGTGATGGCGATGATCGCTTTCATTCAAAATACTTGATAAATGTAGTCAATATGCTCATGAATTTCTTCTTTATAGATTCTCTTAACATATGGACATGATCTCATTCCTTCTTGCCCCCTTTTGATATAGAATCATTTTGTTGATAATATTCTGGATCAAAATCAGTAGCTTTTTTTTAAGGGTAATATCTTTTGATGAAGCGAGCATTGACCGGTATACTGATACCTTTCTCATCTTGATCGGCGATTCTATATGCTCCATTGGAATAGACTTCATTTATTACATATGGCCCATCCCATTTGGGCTCGAATTTTCTCCCTGTAGGTTTTTTCAATATTAACACCGTATCTCCTTTTTTAAAAGAGCAGTGTTTAACTTGTTTATCAAAGGCAACGAATATCCTGGCTTGATATGATTGCAATCGCTGTTAGGCGGCCAGACGTCCCTCATCAAGCAGATCCAACTCTTTCAACCTTATTTTAGCATTTTCGTCATTTGTTATGGACTGATGTACCGCCACTCTGAGTGATGCCACTTGTATTTCGATTGGGATAACTGCCTCCACGCCATAGATTAATGAATACGGTGCTGCCCCCGTTGTTGTGCGCTGAGTAGTCCTGTATGCTCATAACGCTTCTTGCAACTTTTCATCCTAATCACGCTTATTGCCCGTCTTCTTTAGTATTTTGATGATCATTTTATTAAACGCCTCTGCTAGCCCATTGGCCGGGGGATAGTAAGGTGTTGAAAACGAGTGATGAATGCTGAATTTCTGGCACAGCTTTTCCATGCCTCTATTTTTGAAGGGAGTGCCATTATCAGTAATAATTTTCTTTGGAATACCGTGACGGTATATTATGGCATGCTGGATGAAATTGACCACGTCCTTTTCTTTAACGATGCGTAAAGCGACTGCTTCAGTCCATTTGGAGAAATAATCCGTTGCTTCCAGAATATATTTCTTTCCTCTGAATGAAGGCGGGTTTATAGGACCAATTACATTAAGTCCCCAAGCGGAGAAGGGCCAAGAGGCAACAGACTGGTGCAAGTCTTTTGGGGGAACATGTATAACGTCTCCATAAATCTGGCATTTGTGGCATTGCTTTGCATAATCTATAGCATCTTTGAACATGGTGGGCCAATAATAACCCATCCGATGTATTCTCTGGAATAAATTTTGACCCGCCTGATGTGCCCCACATTCACCAGAGTATGCTTCCCGCAATACTTACCTTGCTTCTTGCTCGTTTAAACAGCGTAAGAACATTCCATTGTAAGATTTTTTATATAATACTTCGCCGCATATGATGAATCTAATCGACCGCTGTTTGATTTGCTGCTTTTTTCCTAATCCTCTGGTAGGATATTAAATCTGAGGTAATCAACAAAAGGTTGACGCCAATCATCTGTTGCTATTTCTAAGCATGATATAGGAAGCGTTTCAACTGCTTCTTTTATGATCTCTGAAGATGGTAAGAATCTTCTTTCTTCTATAGTTACTTGAAGAGGACTCCTGTTACGGCAGGACAGGGTGGCTGCTAGGCTAGCCAAAGCATCAGCTTTTGCATTTTTAGACCGCGGTATATGCTTAATTTCTACATGGCAGAACCATTCTAATAATTGCTGCGCCTTTTGATAATATGGCAAGAGTTCTTGCTTTCTTACTTCGAACTCGGTTGTCAATTGATTTATAATTAATTTGGAGTGTCCAAAGATATGCAGCATTCTTATTTTCATCTGCTGAGCTATTTCCATCCCAATGATGAGGGCCTTATATTCAGCCTCATTGTTTGTGCATGCGGTACCGATTGTGAAGGAGTATGGTAACAAGTCACCTTGAGGAGTAATGAATATCACCCCTGCCCCCGCTCCTAATGGCCGTGCAGTGCCGTCGAAGTAGTTCTGCCACGGGCTTTGTTCTTCAGCCAGCATAACGTGCTCATTTGGAAAGTCATCAGTGACAGCTTCACAATCTGCCACGGGGTGTGCTGCAAGAAAATCCGCCATTGCCTGTCCTTTCACTGCTTTGGCCGGTTTATAAGTAATGGTGTATTCTGAAAGCAACAACATCCATTTAGCTAGCCTCCCTGACAACATTTGCCTTATCATTAAAAACTTGATCGGGTCTGTTTTGACAAAGAAACAAATGCATTTGATTTGGGAGATTGTCTTATTTAAACATAACAGAGAAAGAGTACTATGAACATTCATCACGTTTTATTGATACTGAGTTCATTTACATCCTCTTTACATCCCTTGATTCTAAGATAAATCATTTAGAAATGAAGGGCTTGTGCTTCAAGCATCAAAAGTTCATTTCGACAGCCTTCCGCCGCCGGATTCGATCATCTCCTAAGACTTAGGAGGAATGTTGTTTCGATCGACGGGTCTTTAATGAAATAAAGATTTCAGCAGCATAACAGCGCTTATTTTAACCATCTTCTGGGACTTAGGAGGAATGTCGATTAGATCGACTGATCTTTCTCCTTTGAACCGATGAAGAGGAGAAAGCTCGGAGAAAGGAAGCTTAGCCCATGAACTTCAGCATCATGATGGCCTTTGGACTTCACAGACTGCAGCGCAACTACCAGGATACTCTCTTCTACCTTCTGTCTTCTGCTCCACTCCGCTCCTTTTGAAAATCTTCAATTACCCGTAATGAAGGAGGGGAAGGGATATTTATAGACCCTCGCACGTGTTAAAATCCTGATCTTAGAGATGTGGGACTATTTTTCAGTGCTTTAGGTCATTCTGAACGAAGCCCTTTGTGTAGTACATTCTGAGGTCCCGCGCAACTGATACTTTCTTTGCGCGGACCTGCACAACTGAGATTGATTGCGGGGAACCGCACAACCTATAATGGCTGCGCGGACCTACGCACTCTCATGAAAGCTATCTCTTTCTTCTTCTTTCTGAAAGTTCTTCTTATCTCTTTACCTTTCCTTACTTGATTCCTTCACCATTTTTTATGCCTCAACAGATGCCCCCTTGATCCTTTCTTTATTTCCTCAAGAAATAAAAAGGGATAAAATTTCCTACTTTTCATTTGGCTTGTGCAGACCCACGCAACCAGCCGCGTATATACTCGGTCACGGTAGCCTATAAATACCTCACTTCCTTCATATCCTGCAGTTTCCTCTTCCTCTGGCAAAAATTTTCCTTTTGGCGATTTTTCCCCGTAACCAACATTGTCTGCGTGGACCCGCACAATGGATCTTCTATCCGCGCAAGTTTTCTAAGTATTGCAACACGGCACGCAACTGATTTTGATTAGGAAGAATGATTGAAGGATTGGGAAGAATATAGAACTGCCTCCGAAGCATGGTCGTGATTATATCACCGGGCTATAATCATGGGAAATATAAAACTGCCTCCGAAGCACGGTCGTGAATATGATTGGGAAGAATGGTTGAAGACAACCACCCATATTTGTACGGATAGCGATAGACCCCCTGCCAGAGAAGATACCCCGCCTGCTTCTCGCTCCAAGAAAACTCGTCGAAATAAGGCGAAGGAGTTTGAAGAAAAGATAAAAGAGCATAATAAGAAGAAGCTCCAGAACTCTTGGGAATCCATTTGAGTGATCGAGGGTGTCATGAAATTCGATAATCTTCATTCAGACACAGAAACCACGGCAGATCATCGTCACCAGTCCATTCTTGAATGTGAACCCACAGATTATGTGGACGAAGATAAATTGATGTATACTGAATCATGGGTGGTGCGAGAACCTCGAATTCTCGAAGGAAAAATGCAGACGCAGAAACCACGACAGATCATTGGAGAAGCCCATCCCATGATCTTCCTCACTCCCTTTCACAGTCCACACAATCTCTTTCCAACATATTTCTATGAGACTGTTAGACAGCAGTACAAGGACTGCAATCCTCTCTGGGGATCAGAAGATTTTCGAACAAGAGGCCTGCTGACTTCTCGTCGCTATTACTCTGATTGGGCAGAGGCAATCCTGAAGAAACACGCGATTACTCTTGCTAAAGTAGGTCACATCCAAATACTTGTATAAGGAACCCTCCATGCTGAAAGGATTCCTCGAATATTGGTCTCCCACCACCAATTCTCTTCACTTGCCATTCGGAGAAATGAGCATATCGCTATGGGATCTGCATCGCATAGTAGGTCTCCTGCTTATAGGAAGATTTTATGATGAGTTCATCCCGACGAACACAGAATTGGCATTTATATCCTCTCCCGACCGCAGACCTTCTATCTCCGAAATCGCTATCGAACTTTTCAGAGAAATGATAAAGTTTCCAAATTTTCACAAACTATCGTCTCTGCAATGGCTGGCCCATTTTTCTAGAATACTCAGGTATTCCAAACCCAAAGATTAGCATTTTCCTCTTCATCACATACTCCTGCATATTAACATCCTTTTTTCATTTTGCAGATTCCATGACAGTCGCTGTAAGGAATTAACGACTCTTCGTGACAATATGAAGGAACGACCAGATTATAGTGCCTTTGGGGAACTTGCAGCCTTCCTAGCTTACTGGCTAAGCATAGTTGCCCTTCCTAGTTCCAAGTGGGCAGATGTTATTCGCCTCAACACCTTCATTGTCATCGGAGCTCTAGCGAAAGGTCAGAAGTATTCCATTGCGCCACCCGTGCTATGTTCCATTTATCGGGCCTTTGGATAAATCTCTACACATGTCAAAAATCCCACCCTGGGATCTTCATCAGTCTATACTGCCTGCCACTACTTCACCGGATGGTTAGGAGGCTATTTTCCCTGGACTTTTGAAGCACCGGAGAAGGCTTATATCAACCCTTCTCATCTTCCTCTTGGTTTTCTCAATAAAGGGCCATGGCCAGAAGATCGTACGAATGAGTGATCAATAAGATCCAGGATTTTGATCAAGTGGACTTCTTCCAGTTCCGGCTTCATCGCTACATTCAAGATACAGATATGGTGGATCAGGGGGCACTAATTGTAGCGGAAAGGGCCTTTTTTCTTTCTATCCGTTCTTGCATTTTGCCACTTAGGGAAGGAACGAAATTCTGGAGAGAACCCTACTATCCCAGCCGTTTTTCTCACCAATTCGGCTATGACCAAGCCGTACTAGAAGATTGTGGGCTGGTTACTAAGAGAATGTGCTACAATGGAACAGGTCCTTTGAACTGGGCCATGATATGGAAGCAACTATAGGCGGCCATGTCAACTCTTCTTTCATCATCCCTAGCTGCGACCGGATAGTCCGTACTTCTTACAGCTGGATGAGATGGTGGGACCACCAATCATTTCTGATCAACAAACGCCTACCAATGGATTCTCTTCTCTTTATCCATCCACCTCGGCTTAGGGGCAGAAAATTTGAGAACGAAATTGGCTTCATTTAAGAGAAAAGTCGGGCTCCTCATCATGGTGAAATTTGTAGAAAGATTTCGACGGAAGATCCAATCTGTGAGAGAAAACTAATTAATACTTTAGATGGTTGGTTTGCCCATGGAGTCCTGGCGAAATTTGAACATGTCCCCCATGACCTTGGTGGCTGAGCTCTAGAGGATGTTGCAGGAGCATCCTCCCCTATTCCTGAAGAGATTGCTACAGCTGAGGAGGGTCCAGCTCGAAACGAACCTGCTCCTTCTTCACAAACCCTTCCCCCTAGCTCATCGTCTCTGATGACTAGATCACGAGAACGTCTGCAAATGTCATCACCCACTCTCCATGAAGAGGCAAGACAGGTCTCATCATCTCCCTCGATTCCAGTTGGCAGGAGATCTCCAAGAGAAAGCAACCAGCCTGTTTCCTACAAAGGAAAACAAGTCATGGTTGCAGAAGTAGATGAGGAAGATCTGGCAAGCCAAAGTTCATCTTCTGCATCAGGAGATTCCACTTCCTAGGGATCTGGAGATGACAATGATGATGATGGAAATGACGAAGCTCAGGACGATGACTATGAAGAAGGGGAGGTCAACATAGATGATGAGGAAAATATGGCCACTAAAAATGTAGAGGAAGAACATCTCCTCACGGCTCCTGAAATTTTCCCTGCCACTTTCGTTCCTGGCAAGCCACATATGGTAACCGAAGAGGATGAAGAACCCTTGGACTACGGGGAATATGAGTATTCACCTGGTAAGGGAGCCCGAATTCCTTAAATATTTACGTGCTTGTCTAGTGATCACTATCTTATCATCACTGTCATTTCCCCTTTTTTTTTTTTTTAAGTACTCATGTGGCTTGCATCGAAACGAGTGTTGTCCCCTCTGTAGATCTTCATCTAGCTGCACCAATGGTCTCCCCACAGGTTTCTTTGGCCCCTCTGGTGGCACCGAAGAGTGTGGCCCATGAAATTATATTTCCTGTCGAGACTACTGATCTACCAACTCCTACTACCAGAGATTCCAGCACAGAAGTGAAAGCGCCCTCTCTTGCTGACATGTTGGAAGCTGGTACTTCTACAGCCCCAAAAGTTTCCTTACTTGCTGATCACACCTCTGCGGCAGGTATATATATTAATTTGAAGAGCTGCAAATTCTTCATTTTATATTTCTCACTCTAACTCGATCTCCTATTCATGTTGCAGGAATTCTCCACTGTAGTGGGCCGGCCAGCTCCGAATCTGTGGCCATTATCTCTGAGCTACCATTTCCTTCAAAGATTCCCGCTCACAAAATGTTTTTGATGAAAAAGTCTTTATCAACGGTAGTTCATATCTTCAAAGATCCTGAACAATGGCCAGACCTGGATATCGTCATTGAAATTCTGGAAAGCTCTGCAAAGATGGCGAGGATTAATATTTCTGTTTTGCATGATTCCCTCCTCAGATTCCGTGATTCGATAGCTTCTTTGGCATCAGCGGAGAATATTACGATTGCTCCAGAAGTTCTTCAATACGGGAAGAAGTTAACTTTGTCTAAGGAGAGGGCTTCACTTATTGCTTCCACCATATCTGAATTAGACCAGGAGCAATTATCGTTGCAAGAACAATTGAAGACCCTTACTAATGACAAGGTACTTATTGAAGATCGTATCGTGGCTTTAAGAGAAGAGATCTCCCAGATGGAACTGCAAGGTCATGAGAAGGAACTGTCTATACAGGAGGTTGAAGAGAAACTTGATGTAAATATTCGGTCTGCTGACGCTGAAAAGTTTGAATTACTCAGGAGCAAGGAAATGATCACATCTCTAGAAGACAAATTAGCTGGCCTTCCTGATCAAACAAAGATTATTCTTAAAGAGAAATCAAAGCATGATGCAGCTCAGCTTCAATTAAAGGAAAACTTGCGGCAATATATGAATGTAATAGGTATCACAGAGGAATTATAAGCATGTAATCCCTCCCTTTTTTTTATATACATACTTTTGCTTCTTCCTTTCTTCTTCTCTCTTTTTTTTTTTTTTTCATATTTGAGTATATGTTCTCTTTTGATTTTCATTAGTAAATTTCAGTAACTTTTTCATGCACTTCTACATTATGCATTATTTCAGACATATTATCTATGTCATAACTTCAACATGAATTTGCTGCATTTTGAACATTGCACATAGTTTATCATGACATTCTATGAACTAATCATAAAGCACCAATATTTTATTATGCTTGTCAGTATCGGATTCCCTACATGATTTCATTCGTTTATATTTCATTGGTGGTGCGAAGTTTCGATTCAATCAGTTGCACACAGTTTAGGCTCTTGAGTAGTAGAGCGAATTTACTTGGCGAATTTACTTGGATCTAGTTATAGTCGGGTCTTACGTGATGGTCTCTGTAACTCTCTAGAGTTCGCCGGACTTCTCACTGCCTAGGGAGTTCACAAACTGCGATCCATTAGAGGGGCCCAGTGAAGCTACCGGGGCCGTGAACTCGGTTGGTTTTACGCACAGGGTTGGCCACGGTAACTCTCTAGAGTTCGCTGAGCTCGCAAGGCTACCTTTGGGGGTACCAAATATATGGTTGTCGATCCATCGATGAGAAGGTTTAAGCCCTTCCTCATGAGTTAGTACTGGAATCGAACCACAAATCTGGGAGGTCTTATGCATGGTTGGCCTAGCTAAAGCACACACTGCTACCGAAAAGCTATACAGACAGCATAGGGGTTACGCTGACTGGTCATTTGAGGACTTTTAGCACTTTGGCTTTTAGTAAACTTTTTAGCCTTTTGCTTTTGGTCTTTCGGTTGACTTTTGGCTCTTTTTCTTTTGGTCATTGAAAACTTTTAGCTCTTTTGGCCTTTGGTCATTTGAAGACTTTGAGCTTTTTTTTTTAGCTTTTTTGTCAACTTTTGGCCTTCTGGCTTTTGATCATTGACTCCGTCAGCTGCCCACATGGGCATGCGTACGATGGCCTTCCCGGGCTTTTTAGGGCCACTGGCTTTTCGCCGCTGCCCGAATGGCGATCTTCATAGGTATTATGCGTAACTGGTCCCTTTTGAGATTGGGTCCTTTTAGGACTTGGCTTTTTCTTTTTTTCTCTTTTTTTTTTTTTTTTTTCGGGACTTAACTAGGCTGCCTTTTTATGATAAACAGCCATCACTATCGCCAATTATGTATATACAGTTGACTGTATGATTCATTTTACTGTTATCATATGGTTGATCAATAATTGACATTTCGTTGCTCCTGTCAACGTCATAAAACTTTTGAATCATGTTTAGATGGCAACTTCGACAAGAAATTGATCGGCAGTAGCGATAGCTGTTCTCTTTTCTTTTTATGATCATCGATACCTAATAATTCGATTTTGATGGAGATTTTCTATCAGCAATGAGCGTCAATGCTTGATAGCGATCGTCGACACTTTTTGTTCGGTGACGATTTAATATGCTATCTTCAAATGTCTTGGAAGACTGAAGACTTTTAGCGATGATCTAGCATGCTGTCTTGGAAGACGATGATGGGTATTTTTGCCTGAAATTGCTTATCTGTATCGTTTGTCTGTATTGTTTGTAATATACCAGCTTGATGGTGATATCAATTTCAGGCAAAATTTTGTAGAACTCCCTTGACAGCACTCACTTTCTTTGTCTTTCTTTATTTGCTATCATATGATCTTGATATGCTTTGTCACATGATTTTGATATGCTTGCGAGCTTCTTCCTTATTCGTCCTATTCATCTTGCCCCTTTTTGATACAGAATTATTATCTTGGCAATGTTTTGTATCAAAATAAGTAACGCCTTCGAAAGTAATTTCCTTTTTTGTCAACGCGAGTATAGGCCAACATAGGCTTTCATCGCTAAGATCAGGATTTTCACACGTGCGAGGGTCTATAAATACCCCTTCCCCTCCTTCATTAACGGGAATTGAAGATTTTCAAAAGAAGCAGAGCGGAGCAGAAGACAGAAGGTAGAAGAGAGTCTCCTAATAGTTGCGCAGGACCGCGTAACCGATATCAGTTGTCCGGGTCCACGCAACTAGGCTGCCCTGCAGTCTGTGAAGTCTAAAAGGCTGCTGAAGTTCATGGGCTAGGCTTCCTTTCTCCGGGCTTTCTCCTCTTCATGGGTTCAAAGGAGAAAGATCAGTCGATCTAGTTGAAATTCCTCCTAAGTCTCAGAAGATGGTTGAAATAGGCGTTGTTATGCTACTAAAATCTTTATTTCCTAAGTCTTAGGGGATGATCGAATCAGGCGCCAGAAGGCTGTCAAAATAAACTTTTGATGCTTAAAGCACAAGTCCTTCATTTCTAAATGATTTATCTTAGAATGAAGGGATGTAAAGAGGATGTAAATGAACTCAATATCAATAAAATGTGATGAATGTTCATAGTACTCTTTCTTTGTTATGTTTTAAATAAGACAATCTCCCAAATCCAATGAATTTGTTTCTTTGTTGAAACAAAATGGTGACTCCACTGGGGATCTAATGTTTTTATCTTATTTAAAATATTAACGGTGAAGGATGCCAAAATGGCGACTCTCAGTGGGAAGTCCTCCCCTTCATCTCTAAGATAGATCACTCCAATCGTTCAATTACTAATTATAACTTTGTTTCGTGATTGAAGGTTTTGAATATTCGACTGCGACTTATTACTCATGGCAATCCCCGTAAGAAAAGTGAACTTCCGATTCACCCCGACAGGTTTCATGATAGAATACGCATCAAGTCATGCGAGAACTGGCATGGTTCAAGCAATAGTTGGGGTCATTTCTACTTCGCCCCAGTCATCAGAAGACAATGCAGGCTGGACTGTCGTGACCTCTCGTAAGACAAGAACACGAAACTTCAAAATTTCGGGAATGAATCAGCCTTCATTAAGAATCAGAGGGCCCGTAACGCGAAGCATAGTTAAAAGAAATCCTGAACTTGCTCCTTCGGTGATTTATCCAGCGCGAACAGTTCCCCAGTTGACAGCACGAGACTTCCCGGCTTTAAACGCTTCAATGGCTGAACAAACAAGAGAAGGAAAGGGAAAAGCATTGGTCATTAGATCGCCAACGCCATCCTGAAAAGGTTCACCAATATCGGCGTCATCTCAGTCAATTGACGCCGCAAGGAGCACGAAAAGGCCCGATGAAAATTTGTCCCCTCCCTTTTCTACAAGCCCCGTCACATCTGCATTCTCTTATTCTCCTTTGATTACTGCTTCGTTGAAAAGTGGAGAAGCTGTAGTATTCATGGCTGGAACAAATCCAGACTATAGAACAACTATAGAGGATCATTTCAATGCAATGACAGAAGCCCAAAATGCATTAATGGAGGAATGTAGAAATCTCAGAGAACCACTGGCAACCCTCGCACACAACGTAGCCCAAATGGCAATCCCCCAGAACGCAGCGGAAGGGCAAGAAAATCAATCTACTGTCCTCCCACCAAAGGGGGTAGGGTCACTAGGGTCTACCCCCGTGGCAAGAACTGTGTCACAAGAAGAAGTAAGGCAAGTGGTCGAAGAGGAGGTTAGAGAAGAAAAAGAACGTGAAAATACCAGACGTTTTAGGTATCAAATGCCGTATCCAAGGAAAGTAGAAGACATCCCTTTTCCGACCAATTTCAAACATCCGAATTTTCAAAAGTTCAATGGAGAAGGATCCTCGGAGGAGCTGTTTTGACAAAGAAACAAATGCATTTTGATTTGGGAGATTGTTTTATTCAAACATAACAGAGAGAGAGAGTACTATGAACATTCATCACATTCTATTAATATTGAGTTCGTTTACATCCTCTTTACATCCCTTGATTCTAAGGTAAATCATTTAGAAGTAAAGGATTTGTGCTTTAAGCATCAAGAGTTCATTTTGACAGCCTTCCGGTGCCTGATTTGATCATCTCTTAGGACTTAGGAGGAATGCCGATCCGATCGACGGGCCTTCAATGAAATAAAGATTTCAGCAGCATAACAACGCCTATTTCAACCATCATCTGGGACTTAGGAGGAATGTCGATTAAATCGACTGATCTTTCTCCTTACAACCCATGAAGAGGAGAAAACCCAGAGAAAGGAAGTGTGGGCCACAGACTTCGGCAGCACAACAGCTCTTGGGCTTTACAGACTGCAGGGCAGTCCGGTTACGTGGACCCGCGCAACCGATATCGGTTGCGTGGTCCAATGCAACTCTCAGGAGACTTCGCTCCTACCTTTTGTCTTCCGCTCCGCTTTGCTCCTTTTGAAAATCTTCAATTCTTGCTAAATGAAGGAGGAGAGGGGGTATTTATAGACCCTCGCACGTGTGAAAATCCTGATCTTAGCGATGTGCGACTAATTTCCAGTGCTTTGGATCATTTTGAACGAAGCTTTTTTGTGCAGTTCATTCTGAGGCCCCGCGCAACTGCTATTCTCGTTGCGCGGTCACGCGCAACAGAGATTGATTACGTGGAACCGCGCAACCTATAATGGCTGTGCGGTCCTGCGCACTGTCATGAAAACTACCTCTCCCTTCTTCTTTCTGAAAGTTCTTCGTATCTTTTTACCTTTTCTTGCTTGATTCTTTCACCATTTTTTATGCCTCAACAGATACCCCCTCGATCCTTCCTTGATTGGTTCATGAAATCAAAGGGAAGATCGATCTTTCTCTGCCTGAAGATCTTTGAATAAACTGCAACTGAAGGATGACCGAATGCTCTTGCTTGCATGGGAGACTGGATGATTACACTTGCATGGCAGACTCGCTAATCATACTTGACCAGAAGATCGAATGATAGCGTTCGATCGGAAGACTGGAATGATGGCGCTCGAATAAAAGATTTGAATGATGGCGCCCAAGCAAAAGGCTTGAATACTGGCGCCCAAGCGGAAGACTAGAATGCTGACGCTCAAGCGGAGGACTGGAATGCCCCCAGTTAATAGTGTCGAGTAGATGTTTCACTAGAGAGGATAAGATTCTCTTTTCATTGAAGCACGCTTCTGCAGCAGTTGTGACAACTTCATCTTTGAGCGATTTGATCAGAGAACTTTCTTTCAACACCGTTGCTGCTGCAACGGTCTCCCCAGCAATTCTTTCCTTTTGATCAGCTCCAGCGATTCTTTCCTTTTGATCAGCTCCAGCGATTCTTTCCTTTTGCTTTATATCTGGGGCTGTTCTTTAATGCTGCTCCTGCCGCAACAACTTTTTCGATTGTTTCCTTTACTCACGATCTGCATAACTCAAGCTTTTGAATAATAGTTCTCCTACCAAATTTATCAGAATTAGTATCTTAATTCATTATAATTTTCAATATAGCTTTGTGAAGCATTGATAATTTTTGAAATTAGATTGAGAGTTTCTTCTCTTCTTAGGTCGATTGTGATATTCGCAATATAATTTAATCAATCTTTGCGTTTGTCATCGTGCGTAGCATTTGTATTCTTTATATTGCACTCTTGGAGATTTCATCTTTAGCTTCAAAGGTTCAATCGCTGAGTCTTTTTACTGAGCCTTCTCTAATTTGTGCTCCTTAGCATTTCTTCACAGACTTTTTCTTGGATCTTTGTTGATTCTAAAAAATAGAAAAATAGACAAAACTTCTTTTCAATTTTCATTTAATAATTTTTCAAAGGTCATAGAAGTTACTGATGATGACGATTCTGTTTGTTCTCTGTCTCCATCCGATCTGATACTTGGAGTCTTCTAATGTTATTATCCATAATACTCAGCATATGAATTCTTTCGCCACATATAAGAGCTTATCAGAAAGACCAAGGCATAAATTATTTTGAAGACATTAAATCCTGCCCCCTTTCTAGGTCAATGTCGCATAAAGATTTTTTTAGAAGATAATATTTCTGAAGCGAAGCCTTCTGATACTTTTGAAGAATGAATAATCTTTTTCGCTCTTTTCATGACTCCAAAGAATATATCAGAGTCCTTATACTGTCCAATAGAGAATGATAATTCTTCACTAGTTTGTCCTCTGTCCCCTTTTGGGAACTTCATAGCTCTTGTCAATATAGTAATTGACCTTGGAGACTCGAGCTTTCGAGTAGATAATTGCTAATATCTTGAAGGTATTTTTACTGTTGATGTAATTTGAACCTGATTCAAGAGAAATGCATCTTTGCATGTTGTCTAATCAAGGTTTGAAATTTTAATCAGGCAATTGTTTGTTTGAGCATATCTATATTGAAATATGTATCTGCAGCATTTTAAATGTTAAACTTTAATTTTATGCTTTTGAGCGCTGGTGCCGGTGTACTTTGACCGACCATACTTTGACTAGACAACTTAGCTTGACTTGACTTGACCAGACTCGACTAAACTGGAATTGACATTACTGGATTGACAAACCTAGACCGACACTACTGGACAGACACTACTGGACTGACACCACTAGACCGACACTAGACTGACACTACTGGACAGACACTACTGGACTGACACCACTAGACCGACACTAGACTGACACTACTGGACAGACACTACTGGACTGACACCACTAGACCGACACTACTAGACAGACACTACTAGACTGACACCACTAGACCGACACTACTGGACAGACACTACTAGACCGACACTACTGGACAGAAACCTACTCTCACAGTTTAAACTCATGAGTAGTGTGGAGCGCTTTTACTTCAGGTCTTACGTGATTGTCTCTGTAACTCTTAGGAGTTCACTGGACTTCTCACTGCCTAGGGAGTTCACAAACCACGATCCATTAGAGGGGCCCAGTGAAGCTATCAGGGCTGTGAACTCGATTGGTTTTACAGCACATGGTTGGCCATGGTAACTCTCTAGAGTTCACAGGGCTCGCAAGGCTACCTTTGGGGGTACCAAATTCATGGTTGCCGATCCATCGATGAGTAGGTTTAAACCCTTCCTCATGAGTACGTACCGAAATTGAACCACAAATCTGGGGTGTCTTATGCATGGTTAGCTTGTCATGCACGCACTGTGGCCCTCATTTTCTTCGCCTGCAAGGTCGGGCCCATTCACGGGAGGGCTTATCCTCCATTCCCCGTGACGCTGCCGGAAAGCTATACAGACGGCATGGGTGTTACGCTTGACTGGTCATTTGGGGACTTTTAGCACTTTGGCTTTGAGTCGAATTTTTGGCCCTTTGCTTTTGATCTTTCGGTTGACTTTTGATTCTTGGCTTTTGGTCTTTGAAGACTTTGAGCTTTTTTAGCCTTTGGTCATTTGAAGATTTAAAGCTTTTTGGCTTTTAGTCAACTTTTGGCCTTCTGGCTTTTGGTCATTGACTCTGTCAACTACCCGCATGGGTATGCGTACGATGGCCTTCATGGGCTTTTTAGGGCCACTGACTTCTCGCCGCTGCCCGAATAGCGATCTTCATAGGTCTTATACGTAGTTAGTCCCTTTTGAGCTTTGGTCCTTTTAGGACTTTGGCTTGTCTTTCTTTTTCCTTTTCGGGACTTGACTAGGCTGCCTTTTTATGATAAACAGCCATCGTTATCGCCAATTCATATATACAGTTGACTGTATGATTCACTCTACTATGATCATATGGTTGACATTTCGCCGCTGCTGACAATGTCACAAGGATTTTTTTATTATGTTTAAAACAATTTATGTATCAGCTTAGCGATGATGGCAACTTTGATGAACGATTGATCAGCAATAGCGATAGTTGTTCTCTTTGCGATTGATCGGCAATAGCGATAGCTGTTCTCTTTTTCTTTTTATGATCATCGATACCTGATAATCCAATTTCGATGGAAATTTTCTATCGGCACTGAGCGTCAATGCTTGATGGCGATCATCGGCACCTTTTATGTCAATGCTTGATAGATAGCGATCATCAGCACTTTTTATGTCAATGCTTGATAACAATCGTTTAACCACTTGATGGCGATTCTTCTAATCGCTTGATCTTCTAATTGCTTGATAGCGATAGTTGCTAATTTTAGCGATTAGCTTTTCATTTGGCTTTGCTTTTGGCAATTGTCCTTGGTGCTTCGCGTTTGGCGATGACTTGTTATGCTTGAAAGCCTGTCTTTCATTCAAATATACAAAAGAAATGCATTCTATGGTGAGAAATATATTTCACAGCTTTTACTCACCTGTCTTAATTGATTATAGGTCTTAAGCGTAGCTGGCCATATAGTAGCTAGGCTGCCTTAATTGATATTTTGTCATTGTTGAACGGTGAATCCATAGCTGATATTCCACCTGCTGCTAATATATTCTGAGAATCAATAATTGATATTTCGCCGTTGCCGATATATTCTGAGAATATCCATGTTGTATTTGAAATAGTTTATCAGCTTGGTGATGATAGCAATTTTGATAAGATAAGCTTGCGTGAGCCATTGATGACGACAGTGATAGTTGCTTATCTTGGCGACGATCATTGGCACTAGCTTATTTTGGCAACAATCATCGACGCTTTTATTCAGCGATTGTCATTGACGCTTTTATTTGGCGATGATTCATTGACACTTTATATTTGGCGATGATTTAGAAGCATCAAAATTACAATTTATCTTCAAGGATAACGAATTTCGCATGCGTTTGTCTGCCCCCTTTTGATACAGAATTATTATCTTGATAATGTTCTGTATCAAAATCAGTAACGCCTTCAGAAGCAATTTCTTTTTTTCCAACGTGAGTATAGGCCAATGTAGGCTTTCATTTACTTCCTTGAAGAAGTTTGCTTTCATTAAGCACGCTTTATCTCATTTAGCTTTGGATTTGCTCCCTGGATATGATCGTGACTGTCAGTGGAGAAACATTTTTTGCTCTTGGAGATATGGAGGCTATACAATTCACGGTCACATTGATCGACCAATTTTCTTCCTTTTGATGCAGGGTCATAACTCTGATAATTTTCTGAAATAAAATCAGCAAATACATTTTACGGACGATATCTCTTTAGGAAGCGAGCATTGACCGGTATACTGATTCCCTGTCCGTCTTGATCTACAATTCTATACACTCCATTAGAATATACTTCTTTCATTATGTAAGGGCCATCCCATTTATGCTCAAATTTACCTCCTGTTCGACGAGTGACCACAATTGGTCTTTTTAGCATTAGCACCATATCTCCCTTTTTAAAAGAGCGATATTTAACTTTCTTATCAAATGCAGCTGATATTCTTGCTCGATATGCTTGCAGACGCTGTTGTGCAGCTAGGCATTTCTCATCAAGCAAGTCCAGTTCCTTTAATCTTATTTTCGCATGATCATCATCAGTTATAGACTGATGCACTGCCACTCTTAGTGACGCTACTTGTATTTCAATTGGAAGTACTACCTCCACACCATAGACTAATGAATACGGCGTTGCCCTTGTGGCTGTTCGATGAGTAGTTCTATATGCCCATAGTGCTTCCTGCAATCTTTCATCCCAATCCCGTTTATTTCCTGTCACTGTTTTCTTCAATATTTTGACTATCGTTTTGTTGAATGCTTCTACTAATCCGTTAGCCGGTGGATAGTAAGGCGTTGAGAATGAGTGATGAATCTTGAATTTCTGACATAGTTTTTCCATACCTTTATTTTTGAAAGGGGTGCCATTGTCCGTAACAATTTTCTTTGGGATACCATGTCTATATATTATAGCATGGTGGATGAAATTAACCACATCCTTTTCTCTAACACTTCACAAGGCAACTGCTTCAGTCCATTTGGGAAAATAATCCGTTGCTGCTAGAATATATTGTTTTCCTTTGGATGAAGGTGGGTTTATAGGACCGATTACATCAAGTCCCCAAGCGGAGAAAGGCCAAGAGGCCACAGACTGGTGCAAGTCTTCTGGGGGAACATGTATAACATCTCCATGAATCTGGCATTCGTGGCACTGCTTTGCATAATATATAGCATCTTTGAACATGGTGGGCCAATAATAACCCATCCAATATATTCTGTGAAATAAATTTCAGCCTGCCTGATGTGCCCCACACTCCCCAGAGTGTGCTTCCTACAGCACCTGGATCACTTTCTGCTTATTTAAACAACGTAGCAACACTCCATTGTAAGATTTTTTATATAATACTTCACTGCAAATAACGAATCGGCTTGACCGCTGTCTGACTTGCTGCCTTTGCGCGGACTCTTCCGGCAGGATGTTAAACTTGAGAAAATCAATGAAAGGCTGTCGCCAATCATCTACTGTAATTTCCAAGCACGATACAGGCAGAGCCTCAGTAACTTCTTCAACAATCTCCGTTGTCGGTAAAAATCTTCTTTCCTCTCTGGTCACTTGGAGAGGGCTTTGGTTAGGGCAAGACAGAGCTGCTGCCAAACTGGCTAAGGCATCGGCTTTTGCATTCTCTGACTGGGGAATATGCTTGATTTCAACATAGGAGAAATATTCTAACAATTGTTGTGCCTTCTGGCAATATGGCAAAAGTTCCTGCTTTCTTATTTCGTATTCAGTCGTCAATTGATTTATAATCAATTTAGAATCCCCGTAAATGTGCAATACTCTTATCTCCATTTCTTTAGCTATCTCCATTCCAATAATCAGGGCTCTATACTCGGCCTCATTGTTCGTGCATGCAGCTCCTAATGTAAAGGAGTAAGGTAATAAATCACCTAGGGGAGTAATGAATATCACTCCTGCCCCTGCTCCTGATGTTCGAGATGCGCCATCAAAATACATCTGCCACAGATTCTGTGACTCAGTCAACATGACTTACTCATCTGGAAAATCATCATTGATGGCTTCAGATTCTGCCACGAGGTGCGCTGCTAAGAAATCTGCCACTGCCTGACCTTTTATAGCTTTTGCTGATTCATACGTAATAGCATACTCTGAAAGTAATAACATCCATTTAGCCAACCTCCCAGACAACATCGGCCTCGTCATCAGAAACTTTATCGGGTCGACCCTTGAAACCAATGTTATATCATGCGATAAACAATAATGCCTTAATTTCTGTACTGCGAATATTAACGCTAAGCATTCCTTCTCAATCGGGGAATAATTTCATTCTGCGCCTATCAGAGTTCGACTCAAGTAATAGAGGGTAGTTTCTTTTCCAAATTCATTCTTTTGTGCCAACAAAGCTCCTAAGGAATGATCGGCTGCAGACGTGTACAAGATGAGCGGTCTCCCTTTTACTGGAGCTGTCAGTACTGATGGCTTTTTTAGCAATTCCTTTATTGAGTCGAATGCATTCTGACAGGCCTGACTCCACACAAATTCTACATCCTTTTTCATCAGCTGAGAAAACGGCTGACATCTTCCCGCCAGATTTAAAATGAATCGATGAATATATGCCAATTTTCCTTGCAAACTCTTTAATTCCTTTAATGTTTTTGGCGGTGGCATATCCTGTATAGCTTTGACTTTCCCAGGGTCAATCTCAATGCCCCTATGCTGAACAACAAAATCCAAAAAATTTTCGGAGGACACTCCGAATGTGCATTTAGCGGGGTTCATCTTTAACTGTTTCTTTCTAAGTCGTTGGAAAACCGACACCAAGTGTTTGCGATGTTCCTGATGACTTTCTGACCTGACCACCAAGTCATCAACATAACATTCAAAGTGCTTATGCATCATATCTTGAAAAATATTTTGCATCGCCCTCTGATATGTTGCCCCAGCATTTTTAAGCCCAAACGGCATCACTTTATAACAGAAAATCCCCAGCGAAGTTCTAAACGCCGTTGCCTCTGCATCCTCGGGAGCCATTCGAATCTGATTATATCCTGCATAGCCGTCCATAAAGGACGTAACAACATACTGGGTCGTACTATCAATTAGCAATTCAGTTATTGGTAGCGAGAAATCATCCTTCGGGCAGGCTTCGTTCAGGTCTCTTAAATCGACACACACTCTGACCTGTCCATTTTTCTTTCTTATCGAGACGATATTCGATATCCACTTAGGATACTTGACTTCCCTAATAAACCCAACCTTTATCAACTTATTAGCTTCTTCCTAGATGAGGGGAACCAGATCTGGATGAAATCGTCTTTGCGCCTGTTTGACCAGCCTTTTCTCTTTAGAGATATTTAGACGGTGTAACGCCATGGAAGGCTCCAATCCAGGCATTTCTGCATACGTCCAGGTGAATACATCTTTATTTTCTTTAAGAAGTTGAATGTATTCTGCCGACTCTTATTCAGAGAGGTTGGCACTAATGAACGTATTTCGTGTTTCCTTTTCAGTATCCAAATTTATTTCTAACAGGCAATCTGTCGTCGGTTGCCCCCCGTCCTCCATTTGCTTCGGAGCTATTTCAGGACGTTCTACTTCAGTACTTTCCTTCACTAGTTCTTTTGTTGTAACCATGTTTGCTGCCGACCTTGCCTCTACGTTTTCAAATTTTCTTGACCTTTCCTGGCCGATCCCAATTGAAATTCCTTTTTCGTGATTTAGGCCACTGGGATCTTCGCAATCGAGGCCTATACCTTTCATGATTTCCTCGTTTGTTCCATCTTCGATAATTATCTGATTCCTTTGTATCATCCGCTGTAGAATACACTTCAGCGTGTAACAATTCTCCATTGGATGTCCCACTAGACGATGATAGTGATAAAAATTTTGCTCCCCGCACCTTGTCGCCTCCTCAGGACGTTTAGGCTCTGGCAATTCTATTGCGCCAACTTTCAACAACTGTTCCATCATTGGAATGACATCTCCTTTATCGAAAGCGAATCCTTCATGGGAATTAAGCATTCGGACTCTTTTTTTTTTCTTCATTGAGCCAAGTCTTCTTTTCACTTCGTACTTTCTGCCTTGAAACCTTTCACATTTTTACATTGCTGACAGTGATCACTGGTATTTGCGGTTATCCGGCTAGGATCCTTTCGGGCCGCATCATGGTGAAATTTCGACACCTCCTGATTTACTAGTTCCAAAGCATGAGCCTTTGCGGCCAAATCACGAAGAGTGTTAACATTGAAATTGGCCAGTCCTCTTACGAATTCCTTTTTCATAGAGTTCAGACACATCTTAACTTGCTCAGTTTCTCTTAGTAACGGTTTCCACAAAGTTCCCAATGCCCCCCATCTATCCACGTAATCCCTTGCCGACTCATTTTTGCCTTGTCGTCCAGAAGCCAACTCAGTAATATTAATGTTGGGACTTATGGAGAAAAACTGAGATTTGAAAGCGTCTTGCATCTGCTTCCAAGTGCAAATAGAACCCGGAGCCAAATTATAATACCATCGGAATGCTTACCTGTCAACGATGCCCCGAACAATTGCAAACAATATTGTGGTACTGCAGAAAGACCTCCCATACTGGCATTGAAGCGCATTAAATGTTCTTCAGGGGATCCTTTCCCATCAAACTTTTGAAAATCTGGACACCTGAAACCGGCTGGGAAGGGAATGTCATGCACTTCTCTCCGATATGGTATACGGTATCTAAAATGTCTAGTATCTTCTTGCTCCTTCTCGATTCGGCTATCCTTTTCAATTACTGTCTTTTGAGCCGCATTATGCATGAAAGTTGCCAAGGCTTCTTTGAGGCTTCTGCATTCTTCCATTAATGCATTATGGGCCTCCACCATTTCATCGAAACGACCCTCTGTAGTTGTTTTATAATCTGGATTTGTTCCAGCCATGAACACTGTGGCTTTTCCACTCTTTGACGAAGTAGTCATAGAAGGAGAGTACGAGTATGCTGACATGACGGGGTTTGCAGAAAAGGGAGGGGATATGGTTTCACTGGGCCTTTTCGTACTTTCTGTGGCATCAACTGACTGAGATGACGCCGATATTGGTGAACCTTTTAGAGACAGCGTTGGTGATCTGATAACCGATGCTTTTCCCTTTTACTCTCTTGTTTGTCCAACCATTGATGCATTTAGAGCTGGGAATTCACGTGCTATCAACTGGGGAACCGTCTACGCTGAATAAATCGCCGGAGGAGCGAGTTTCGGGTTTCTTTTGACTGTGCTTCATGTAACGAGTCCTCTAATCTTTAATGGAGGATGACTCATTCCATGATTCCTGAAGTTTTGCGTTCGTGCCTTACGAGATGTCACGACAGTCCAGCCTGCATTATCTTTTGATGATTGGGGCGAAGCAGAAATGACCCCAGCTATTACTTGAGCACTGCTACTTTTACGCACATGACTTGGTGCGTATTCTATCACGGACCCTGTCGGGATGAATCGAAAGTTCACTCTTCTTACGGGGATCGCCATGGATGTTGAGCCGTAATCGGATTTTAGAAACAAAGAAACAAATGCATTTTGATTTGGGAGATTGTCTTATTCAAACATAACAGAGAGAGAGTACTATGAACATTCATCACATTCTAGTAATACTGAGTTCGTTTACATCATCTTTACATCCCTCGATTCTAAGATAAATCATTTAGATGTAAAGGATTTGTGCTTTAAGCATCAAGATTTCATTTCGACAGCCTTTCGGCGCCTGATTTAATCATCTCGTAGGACTTAGGAGGAATGTCGATCCGATCGACGGGCCTTCAATGAAATAAAGATTTCAGCAGCATAATAGCGCCTATTTCAACCATCCTCTGGGACTTAGGAGGAATGTCGATTAAATCGACTGATCTTTCTCCTTAGAACCCATGAAGAGGAGAAAACCCAGAGAAAGGAAGCCTGGGCCACGGACTTCGGCAGCACAACAGCTCTTGGGCTTTACAAACTGCATGGCAGTCCGGTTGCGCAGTCCTGCGCAACTCTCAGGAGACTTCGCTCCTACCTTCTGTCTTCCCCTCCGCTTTGCTCCTCTTGAAAATCTTCAATTCTTGCTAAATGAAGGAGGGGAGGGGGTATTTATAGACCCTCGCATGTGTGAAAATCCTGATCTTAGTGATGTGAGACTATTTTTCAGTGCTTTAGATCATTTTGAACGAAGCCTTTTTGTGCAGTTCATTTCGAGGTCCCGCGCAACTGCTATTCTCGTTGTGCGGTCACGCACAACAGAGATTGATTGCGCGGAACTGCATAACCTATAATGGTTGCGCGGTCCTGCGCACTGTCATGAAAACTACCTCTCCCTTCTTTCCGAAAGTTCTTCGTATCTTTTTACCTTTCCTTGCTTGATTCCTTCACCATTTTTTATGCCTCAACAGGAGCATCTGATGCAATTTATCACTAGCATGGGAAATTTGTCTACGATACCGTAGTACTGCTTGCGGTTGTTTGGTTCATCACTAACACACAAAGCATTTCGATGGTATTCTAGTTTGGCACCTGGATCGATATGTACCTAGGAGCAAATGCAGGAGGTTTTCATGTCAAACTTCTTCTCCTCGGAACGTGACGTCAGTATTACGGAACTGGCCTCTATTCGGCAAAGAGAAGGAGAGCCGGTAGAGAAGTTTATAGACAGGTGGAAAACATTAGGGGCTTCATGTAGACAACTACAGGAGGAAAAGGAACAAGTTAAGATGTGTCTAAATTCTAGGGGGACAAGAATTGCATTCGGACTGACTAACACCGATATCAGAACCTTTCGTGATTTGGCTACTAAAGCCCACGCATTGGAGCTGATGACTCGCAAGATCCCAGCATTTCATCATGATACAACTAGGAGAGTGTCTGGCAAGACAGCTGTGAACGCTGTCGATCATGACAGAAGAAGAAAAGACACAAAGGACTCGAGAGAAAGAAGATCGGACCGACGCGAAGAAGGTGATAAGTCAAGAAATAGGTACAACGGGAAGAGGCCTAGAATGCTGAACTCTCTTGAGGGGTTCGCATTTGAAAAAGAAGATGTCGCCCCTATGATGGAACAGTTATTAAAAGCTGGCACGATAGTATTACCAGAGCCTAAGCGCCCAGAAGATGTAACAAGAACCAGAGAAAGGGATTTCTGTCATTATCATCGTCTGGTGGGGCATCCAACAGAGAACTGTTATACACTGAAATGTATAATACAACAACTGATCAATAGGGGCGAGATAGTATTGGGGAAAGAAAGAGAGAGGGGCTTCATGGCAACCGTAAACATGCTTACAGTCTGAAAAAAGGACCAAGATGTGAATAACGCAGGAAGCAGTAAAGCTGTAAAGAAGGTTGCGGTGATCACACTACGGTCAGGTAAGAAGGTAGTAAGCCCTACAAAACAGAAAACAGAAGAAGCGATTGCAAAGGAGAGTAACATCGGCAAGACGAAAGAGAAGAATGAGATGACGAGAGTGAATTATGACGTGGTAAATCATCTAAAAGGAATACCGGCCCGATTAAGCGTTTATGATGCACTGAAGCTATCAGAAGAATTTTGACAAAGTTTGATCCATGCCTTATCTGATCATGACATCAGGGAAACCTTACTGGCGGAGTTAGAACATGAAGAACTCAATGAACATGAGGAGTGTTTCCTGGTCATTTCTTTTTTGGATGATGATCTGATCTGTGAGGAAGACCATAATAGACCACTAATGATAGAAGGCCAAATTCATTGGAAGAAAGTCAAACGGATTATGGTAGATAATGGGTCTGCAGTAAATCTTTTGTCACTCTCACTATTAAATAAATTAAACTACCGTCGCTCAGAACTACGCCCTAGCGGAATGATGATACAAGGTTTTAATCAAGATGGGCAACGCACACTTGGCAAGATTACGGTAACGTTGGAAATAGGAGAATTAATTACTGACGTTGTTTGTCACGTCATAAGTGCAATAACGACATACAACCTTCTCCTAGGAAGGCCATGGATACATCAGTACAATATCATATCTTCTACCCTGCATCAGTGTTTCAAATACTGTAAAGACAGAGTACAACATAAAATGATGGCCGATGCGAGACCGTATACAGAAGCTGAGTTCTTCTTTGCAGATGCTACCTATTATAAAGAATTCGCTGTCGAAAAAACAAATAAGGATGAAGGTGGTGTCTTATAGAATGATTGAGAAAGTACAATTACGAAGTTAGCAGAAAAAGTAGTGTCATCTGAAACAGTAGAAATAAGAAAGAAGTTCTATTTTATGCCAAAACATTTAAGGCAACTGGGACAACCGCCGTTAACCCTGTTGTCATCTACACAACTGAAAATTTTACAGTCAAATTATAGGGTGCCGCTGCCGTATGCTGAAAGAAATAAGCCGTTTTCGGCCGCTCCAACAAGATTTCAAGTTAAGGTGAATGAAAAATATCCTGAGCCAATCGAGTTATATATTTCAGAAGTAGTGAGGACAAGAGGAGAGACTCAAAGTAATGACTACCGTGGTAGGTTGATGCCGCAAGACCTCCAAAAGTATAGTCCGACAAGTAAGAAAATTATGAAAAACATGGGCTTTGATTATGAAGAACCCGTTGGCCTAAACCATGGGAAGGGAATTCAAGTCCCCATTGGGGTCGATCAGGAGAAGCGTCAAAAATTTCAAGGGTTGGGGGCAAGCTAGCCAATGAATACGATTGCAATCGTATAGCCTCCTACAGAAATATGCTGCCTCAATATCTCCAAGAACGAAAAATATATCTTCAGTAACAGTCACAATCATATCCAGGGGGCAAGTTCAAAACCAAATGAGATAAAGTGTGCTCAATGAAAGAAAAATTCTTCAAAGAAGTAAATGAAAGCCTATGTTGGTCTATACTCGCGTTGACAAAAAAGGAAATTACTTCCAAAGGCACTACTGATTTTGATACAGAACATTACCAAGATTATAATTTTGTATCAAAAGGGGGCAAGATGAATAGGACGAATAAAGAAGAAGCTCGCAAGCATATCAAAATCATATGAAAAAGCATATCAAGATCATATGATAACAAATAAAGAAAGACGAAGAAAGTGAGCGCCGTCAAGGGAGTTCTACAAAATTTTTCCTGAAATTGATATCACCATCAAGTTGGTATATTACAAACAATACAGATAAGCAATTTTAGACAAAAATACCCATCATCGTCTTCCAAGACAGCATGCTAGATCATCGCTAAAAGTCTTCAGTCTTCCAAGACATTTGAAGATAGCATATTAAATCGTCACCGAACAAAATGTGCCAACGATCGCTATCAAGCATTGACGATCATTGCCGATAGAAAAACTCCATCAAAATCGAATTATCAGGTATCAATGATTATAAAAAGAAAAGAGAACAGCTATCGCTACTGCCGATCAATCGCTCATCAAAGTTGCCATCATCGCTAAGCTGATACATTGTTTTAAACACGATACAAAAATCCTTATGACATTATCAGCAGCAGGGAAATGTCAATTATTGATCAACCATATGATAATAGTAGAATGAATCATACAGTCAACTGTATATACATAATTGGCGATAGCGATGACTATTTATCATACAAAGGCAGCCTAATTAAGTCCCTAAAAAAAAAGAAAAAAAAGAAGAGAGAAAAAGAAAAAGCCAAGTCCTAAAAGGACCCAATCTCAAAAGGGACCAGCTACGCATAAGACCTATGAAGATCGCCATTCGGATAGCGGTGAGAAGCCAGTGGCCCTAAAAAGCCCGTGAAGGCCATCGTACGCATACCCATGCGGATAGCTGATGGAGTCAATGACCAAAAGCCAGAAGGCCAAAAGTTGACAAAAAAGCCAAAAAAGCTCAAAGTCTTCAAATGACCAAAGGCTAAAAGAGCTAAAAGTCTTCAATGAACAAAAGAAAAAGAGCCAAAAGTCAACTGAAAGACCAAAAGAAAGAGGCTAAAAAATTGACTAAAAGCCAAAGTGCTAAAAGTCCTCAAATGACCAGTCAGCATAACCCCTATGTCGTCTGTATAGCTTTCTGGCAGCGTCATAGGGAATGGAGGACAAGCCCTCCCGTGAATGGACCCGACCTTGCAGGCGGATAAAATGAGGGCTGCAGTGTGCACTTTAGATAGACCAACCATGCATAAGACCCCCCAGATTTGTGGTTCGATTCCGGTACTAACTCATGAGGAATGGGTTAAACCTACTCATCGATGGATCGACAACCATGGATTTGGTACCCCCAAAGGTAGCCTTGCGAGCTCAGCGAACTCTAGAGAGTTACCGTGGCCAACCCTGTGCGTAAAACCAACCGAGTTCATGGCCCCGGTAGCTTCATTGGGCCCCTTTGATGGATCGCGGTTTGTGAACTCCCTAGGCAATGAGAAGTCCAGCGAACTCTAGAGAGTTACAGAGACATCACGTAAGACCTGACTCTAACTAGAGTCCAAGTAAATTCGCTCCACTACTCAAGAGCCTAAACTGTGTGCAACTGACTGAATTGAAACTTAGCACTACCAATAAAATATAAACGAATGAAGTCATCTAGGGAATCCGATACTGACAAGCATAAAACATTGGTGCTTTATGATTAGTTCATAGAATGTCATGATAAACTATGTGCAATGTTCAAAATGCAGCAAATTCATGTTGAAGTTATGACATAGATAATATGTCTGGAATAATGCATAATGTAGAAGTGCATGAAAAAGTTACTAAAATTTACTAATAAAAATCAAAAGAGAACATGCACTCAAATATGAAAAGAGGGGAGAGAAGAAAAAAGGAAGAAGCAAAAGTATGTATACAAAAAAAGGGAGGGATTACATGCTTATAATTCCTCTGTGATGCCTATTACATTCATATATTGTCGCAAGTTTTTCTTCAATTGAAGCTGAGTTGCATCATGCTTTGATTTCTCTTCAAGAATAATCTTTGTTCAATCAGGAAGGCCAGCTAATTTGTCTTCTAGAGATGTGATCATTTCCTTGCTCCTGAGTAATTCAAACTTTTCAGCATCAGCAGACCGAATATTAACATTAAGTTTCTCTTTAACCTCCTGTATAGACAGTTCCTTCTCATGACCTTGCAGTTCCATCTGCGAAATCTCTTCTCTTAAAGCCGCGATATGATCTTGAATAAGTACCTTGTCATCAGTGAGGGTCTTCAATTGTTCATGCAACGATAATTGCTCCTGGTCTAATTCAGATATGGTGGAAGCAATAAGTGAAGCCCTGTCCATAGACAAAGTTAACTGCTTCCCGTATTCCAGAACTTCTGGAGTGATCGTAATATTCTCCATGATGCCAAAGAAGCTATCAAATCACGGAATCTGAGGAGGGAATCATGCAAAACAGAAATATTAATCTTCGCCATCTTTACAGAGCTTTCTAGAATTTTGATGGCGATATCCAGGTCTGGCCACTGTTCAGGATCTTTGAAGATATGAATTACCGTTGACAAAGAGTTTTTCATTAAAAGCATTTTGTGAGTGGGAATCTTTGAAGGAAATGGTAGCTCAGAGACAGTTGCTATAGATTCAGAGCTGGCCACCCCACTACAGGGGAGAATTCCTACAACAAGAATAGGAGATACAGTTAGAGTGAGAAATACAAAATGAAGAATTTACAGCTCTTCAAATTAATATATATACCTGCCTAGAGGTGTGACCAGCAAGGGAACTTCTGGGGCTATAGAAGTACCAGCTTCCAACATGTCAGCAAGAGAGGGCGCTCTCACTTATGTGCTGGAATCTCTGGTAGTAGGAGTTGGTAGATCAGTAGTCTCGACAGGGAATACAATTTCACGGGCCACACTCTTCGGTGCCACCAGAGGGGCTAAAGAAACCTATGGGGAGACCATTGGTGCAGCTGGATGAAGATCTACAAAGGGGGCAGTGCTCGTTCGATGCAAGCCACATGATTACCTAAAAAAAAAGGAAATGACAGTGATGATAAGATAGTGATCACTAGACAAGTATGTAAATGTTTAAGGAATTCAGGCTCCCTTACCAAGTGAATACCCATATTCCCCATAGTCTAAGGGTTCTTCATCCTCTTCGGTTACCGCATGTGGCTTGCCAGGAACGAAAGTGGCAGAAGAAATTTCAGAAGCCGTGGGGAGATGTTCTTCCTCTACATTTCCGGTGGCCATATTTTCCTCGTCATCTATGTTGACCTCCCCTTCTTCATAGTCATCGTCTTGAACTTCATCATTTCCATCATCATCATTGTTATCATCATCTCCAGATCCCAGGGAAGTGGAACCTCCTGATGCAGAAGATGAACTTTCGCTTGTCAGATCTTCCTCATTTACCTCTACAACCATGACTTGTTTTCCTTTGTAGAAAACAGGCTGGTTGCTTTCACTTGGAGATCTCCTGCCATCTAAAATCGAAGGAGATGAAGAGACATGTCTTGCCTCTTCCTGGGGAGTGGGTGACGACGTTTACAGACGTGCTCGTGATCTAGTCATAGAAGACGATGAGCTAGGGGGAAGAGTTTGTGAAGAAGGGGCAGGTTCGTTTCGAGCTGGACCCTCCTCAGTTGTAGCAATCTCTTCAGAAATAGGGGAGGATGCTCCTGTAACATCCTCTGGAGCTCGGTCACCAAGGTCATGGGGGACATGTTCAAATTCTACTAGGACTCCATGGGCAAACCAACCATCTAAAGTATTAATTGGTTTTCTTTCACGGATTGGCTCTTCCATCGAAATCTTTCTACAAATTTCACCATAATGAGGAGCTGATTCTGTTCTCAAATTTTCTGGCCCTAAGCTGAGGTGGATGGAGAAAGAGAAGAGAATCCACTGGTAGGCGTTTGTTGATTAGAAATGATTGGTGGTCCCACCACCTCATCCAGCTATAAGAAGTACGGACTATCCGGTCGCAGCTAGGGATGATGAAAGAAGAGTTGACACGACCGCCTAATAATTTCTTCCATATCATGGCCCAGTTCAAAGGACCTGTTCCATAGCAGCGCATTCTCTTAGTAACCAGCCCACAATCTTCTGGCACGGCTTGGTCATAGCCGAATTGGCGAGAAAAACAGCTGGGATAGTAGGGTTCTCTCCAGAATTATGTTCCTTCCCTATGTGACAAACTGCAAGAATGGATAGAAAGAAAAAAGGCCCTCTCCGCTACAGTTAGTGCCTCCTGATCCACCATATCTGTATCTTGAATGTAGCGATGAAGCCGGAACTGGAAGAAGTCCACTTGATCAAAATCCTGGATCTTATTGATTACCCATTCATACGATCTTTTGGCCATGGCCCTTTGTTGAAAAAATCAAAGAGGAAGATGAGAAGGGTTGACATAAGCCCTCTCCGGTGCTTCAAAAGTCCAGGGAAAATAGACTCCTAACCATCCGGTGAAATAGTGTCAGGCAGTATACACTGATGAAGATCCCAGGGTGGGATTTTTGACATGTGTAGAGATTTCTCCAAAGGCTCGATAAATGGAACATAGCACAGGGGGCGCAATGGAATACTTCTGACCTTCCGCTAGAGCTCCAGCGACAACGAAGGTGGTGGGGAAAATAACATCTTCTCACTTGGAACTAGGAAGGGCAACTATGCTTAGCCAGTAAGCTAGGAAGGCTGCAAGTTCCCCAAAGGAACTATAATCTGGTCATTCCTTCATATTATCACGAAGAGTCGTTAATTCCTTATAGCAACTATTGCAGAATCTGCAAAATGAAAAAAGATGTTAATATGCAGGAGTATGTGATGAAGAGGAAAATGCTAATCTTTGGATCCGGAATACCTGAGTATTTAAGAAAAATGGGCCAGCCATTGCAGAGGCGATAGTTTGTGAAAATTTGGAAACTTTCCCATTTCTCTGAAAAGTTTGATGGTGGTTTCGGAGATAGAAGGTCTGAGGTCGGGAGAGGATATAAATGTCAATTCTACGTTTGTCGGGATGAACTCATCATAAAATCTTCCTGTAAGCGGGAGACCTGCTATGCGATGCAGATCCCATAGCGATATGCTCATTTCTCCGAACAGCAAGTGAAGAGAATTGGTGGTGGGAGACCAATATTCGAGGAATCCTTTCAGCACGGAGGGTTCCTTATAAAAGTATTTAGATGTGACCTCTATCGCATCCTAAAGGCCTACTTTAGTAAGAGTACTCACGTGTTTCTTCAGGATTGCCTCTGCCTAATCAAAGTAATAGCGACGAGAAGTCAGAAGGCCTCTTGTTCGAAAATCTTCCAAACCCCAGAGACGATCGCAGTCCTTGTACCGCTGTTTGACAGTCTCGTAGAAATATGTTGGAAAGAGATTGTGTGAACTGTGAAAGGGAGTGAGGAAGATCATGGGATGGGCTTCTTTGATGATCTACCACAGTTTCTGCGTCTGCATTTTTCCTTCGAGAATCCGAGGTTCTCGCGCCGCCCACGATTCAGTATACATCAATTTCTATCCATCCACGTAATCTGTGGGTTCACATTCAAGAATGGACTAGTGACAATGAACGTTGATGGGAATTATTGTCATGCCTTCTGAATGAGGGTTATCAAATTTCATGACACCCTCGATCACTCGAACGGATTCCCAAGAGTTCTGAAGCTTCTTCTTATTATGCTCTTTTTATCTTTTCTTCAAACTCCTTCGCCGTATTTCGACAAGTTTTCTTGGAGCGAGAAGCAGGTGGGGTATCTTCTCTGGCAAGGGGTCTATCGCTATCTGTGCGAATATGGGCGGTTGTCTTCAACCATTCTTCCCAATCATATTCACGGCCATACTTCGGGGGAAGTTCTATATTTCCCATGATTATAGCTCGGTGAATGGGAGAAGAAAGCGATTCAATACGGTCGGTAAAATCAAAAGTTGGAAGTATTGACTCTTTGAAGTATGCAGGAGTTTGAGTGGTGGTTTCGGTGCGCTTAACTGGTGGATGATCAGCGGAAGGAGACGGGCGATGAGAAGATGTATCGGGTGCGTCGGGATGAGAAGGATGCTCCGTTGGAGGGTCTACGGGACGAAGGGTCCTCTTGATGCGGGCCATGAAGAGAAGAGGGTTAAAGACCTAAGGAAGATTGTTGAGGAAAGTTCAAAAAATAGCAAAGTCTTGGTTGCGCGGGTCTGCACAATCAAAATCAGTTACGCGACGTGTTGCAATACTTAGAAAACTTACACGGACAGAAGATCCATTTCCCGGGTCCGCGCAGACAATGTCGGTTGCGCGGGAAAATTGCCAAAATGAAAATCTTCGCCAGAGGATGTGAAAAACTACAAGTAATGAAGGAAGTGCAGTATTTATAGGCTACCATGACCGAGTATATACACGGCCAGTTGCATGAGTCCACGCAAGCCAAATGAAAGGTAGGGAATTTAATCATTTTTTGTTTCTTGAGAAAACAAAGAAAGGATCAAGGGGGCATCTGTTGAGGCATAAAAAATGGTGAAGGAATCAAGCAAGGAAAGCTAAAGAGATAAGAAGAACTTTCGGAAAGAAGAAGAAAGAGATAGATTTCATGAGAGTGCGCAGGTCTGCGCAGCCATTATAGGTTACACGGTTCCGCGCAATCAATCTCAGTTGAGCAGGACCGTGCAAAGGAAGTATCAGTTGCGCGGGACCTCAGAATGTACTGCACAAAGGGATTCATTAAGAATGACCTAAAGCACTGAAAAATAGTCCTACATCACTAAGATCAGGATTTTCACACGTGCGAGGGTCTATAAATACCCCTTCTCCTCCTTCATTATGGGAAATTGAAGATTTTCAAAAGAAGCGGAGCGGAGCAGAAGACAATGTAGAAGAGAGTCTCCTGGAAGTTGCACAGGACCACGCAACCGATATCGATTGCGCGGGTCCGCACAACCAGGCTGCCCTGCAGTCTATGAAGTCTAAAAGCTGTCATGCTACTGAAGTTCATGGGCTAGGCTTCCTTTCTCCGGGCTTTCTCCTCTTCATGGGTTTAAAGTAGAAAGATCAGTCGATCTAATCGACATTCCTCCTAAGTCCCAAAAGATGGTTGAAATAGGCGTTGTTATGCTGCTGAAATCTTTATTTCATTAAAGACCCATTGATCAAACGAAATTCCTCCTAAGTCTTAGGGGATGATCGAATCAGGCACCGGAAGGTCGTCGAAATGAACTTTTGATGCTTAAAGCACAAGTCCTTCATTTCTAAATGATTTATCTTAAAATCAAGGGATGTAAAGAGGATGTAAATGAACTCAGTATCAATAAAATGTGATGAATGTTCATAGTACTCTTTCTTTGTTATGTTTTAAATAAGACAATCTCCCAAATCAAATGCATTTGTTTCTTTGTCGAAACAAATACTTTTCCCTTTTGTTCTCTTGTTCGTTCAGCCATTGAAGCATTTAAAGCCGGGAAGCCGCACGCTGTCAACTGGGGAACTGTTTGCGCTGGATAAATCGTCGGAGGAGCAAGTTTAGGATTTCTTTTAACTGTACTTCGAGTTACGGGCCCTATGATTCTTAATGAAGGCTGATTCATTCCCGAAATTCTGAAGTTTCGTGTTCTTGTCTTATGAGAGGTCACGGCGGTCCAGCCTGCATTGTCTTCTGATGACTAGGGCGAAACAGAAATGACCCCAACTATTGCTTGAACCATGCTAGTACTCACATGACTTGGTACGTATTCTATCACGAACCCTGTCGCGGTGAATCGGAAGTTCACTTTTCTTACGGGGATCGCCATAAGTAATAAGTCGTAGTCAAATTTTTAAAACTTCTACCTTCAATCGTGAAACAAAGTTGTAATTAGTAATTGAACGATTGGAGTGATCTATCTTAGAGATGAAGGGGAGGACTTCCCACTGAGAGTCGCCATTTTGGCATCCATAAGACGCCAAATCATGACGAATGTTCATAACAACTTCACTGTTAATATTTTGAATAAGACAAAAACACAAGTCCCCAGCAGAGTCGCCATTTTGTTTCCACAAAGAAACAAATGCATTTGATTTTGGAGATTGTCTTATTTAAACATAGCAGAGAAAGAGTACTATGAACATTCATCACGTTTTATTAATACTGAGTTCATTTACATCCTCTTTACATCCCTTGATTCTAAGATAAATCATTTATAAATGAGACTTGTGCTTCAAGCATCAAAAGTTCATTTCGACAGCCTTCCGGCGCCTGATTTGATCATCTCCTAAGACTTAGGAGGAATGTCATTCCGATCGACGGGTCTTTAATGAAATAAAGATTTTAGCAGCATAACAGCGCCTATTTCAACCATCTTCTGGGACTTAGGATGAATGTCGATTAGTTCGACTGATCTTTCTCCTTTGAACCCATGAAGAGGAGAAAGCCCAGAGAAAGGAAGATTAGCCCACGAACTTCAGCAGCATGACGACCTTTGAACTTCACAGACTGCAGGGCAGCCTGGTGGCGCGGACCCGTGCAACCGATATCGGTTGCGCAGCCCTGCGCAACTGCCAAGAGACTCTCTTCTACCTTCTGTCTTCTGTTCCACTCCGCTCCTTTTGAAAATCTTCAATTACCCGTAATGAAGGAGGGGAAGGGGTATTTATAGACCCTCGCACGTGTGAAAATCCTGATCTTAGCGATGTGGGACTATTTTTCAGTGCTTTAGGTCATTCTGAACAAAGCCCTTTGTGCAGTACATTCTGAGGTCCCGCCCAACTGATACTTCCTTTGCGCGGTCCTGCGTAACTGAGATTGATTGCACGGAACTGCGCAACCTATAATGGCTGCGCAGACCTACGCACTCTCATGAAAGCTATCTCTTTCTTCTTCTTTTTGAAAGTTCTTCTTATCTCTTTACCTTTCCTTGCTTGATTCCTTCACCATTTTTTATGCCTCAACAAGGTCTGTTCTTGAGATTAGAGTTATGTCATGAGAGAGACAATAATGCCTCAACTTTTAGACTGCGAATATTAAAGCCAGACACTCTTTCTCGATCGGAGAATAATTGCATTTGGCTCCCATCAATGTTTGACTTAAGTAATAAAGAGCGGCTTCCTTCCTAGCTTTATTTACTTGAGCCAGCAAAGCACCTAAGGAATTCTCAGCCGCAGATATGTATAAAATAAGTGGTTTTCCTTTTATCGGGGTCGTTAACACCAGCGGTTGCTTCAATAATCTCTTTATTGAGTCAAATGCGTTCTGACAAGCTTGATCCCATACGAAGTCTGCATTCTTTTTCATCAGATGTGAGAATGGCTGGCATCTTCCTGCCAGATTTGAAATAAAACGACGAATGTACGCCAATTTTCCTTACAAACTTTTCAATTCCTTTAAGGTTGTTGGTGGCAGTATATTTTGAATAGCTTTGACTTTCTCTGGATCGATTTCGATACCCCTGTGCCGTACAATGAAACCAAGGAATTTTTCGAAAGACACTCCGAATGCACATTTGGCTGGATTCATCTTTAATTGTTGTAAGACCCGTATCTTGGTTCGTACCTTTCCGTAGACTTCCGCGGTCTTACCGGTCAAATTCCGGCAACCTTCGACCCTTAACTGATATCGACGCGCGACCCTGATTCATATACCGACAACCCGAGTCGACTTAACCCGAGACCAATACCATAGCGACCGCACCGTCGTTGCGGTTCCGATACTGCGACTCGCGCGCCGAGGCGATACCCTGGTCAAGAGATATGGGCCAACGTTCGGTGCGAGAAAATGCCGCGCGTTGTGAAACCCAAGGGAATCTCAACGATGTGTCACGTCAATCACATCAATCCCATCAATCAATCAACCCATCAAGCCATCATATATCAAGTACACATCACTTTATTCTATTTTTCCAAGTAACCACAAAAGTCTTCACCATCCATACCTCTCTTACACAAAAAGCCACAAAAGTCTTCACCACCCATACCTCTCTTACACAAAAGCCTCAAAAGTCAATACTTTCTTACACAACCATCATTCATCCATCCATCCATCTCTCTCTACATCACTCTCTCTCTTTCTCTCTTTCTCATTTCAAAAAAATTCCAAGCAACAAAGATCCCACGTATGAAATTTTCCAAGCTCCCTAAACTCCAAGTGTGACCTACCTTCCTACCCCATCATCTCCCATCTCAACCCTCCATTCTTCATCTCATCCATTAAAGTTGAAGCCAAGGTGCCAAGGAACTCGTAGGAGCAAGAAGATCGGACGGTGGGTGCCTCTATAGGATAGTTTTTCTTATTTTTATGATGGGCCAAGTGAGGCCCACCGATCCATGGTGTGGATCTCACTTAGGACCCTAATATGTGGCCGATGGACCACTTGGATCATCATGATCATTCTATGATGGGCCCATTCTCCATGGACCCCATCATGATGTTTATTTCATTTAGAAAGGTCATATAGACCGTCCATATCGGTGGGGAATGGATCTCCACCGTTGATTTACATTTTCAATGATCCCATGTACAAAGGGGTCCGTTTGTTGTATAGTTTCTTGCAAGGGAGGGCTCATAGTGGCGGAGCCCTCCATCTCAAGGCGTGTCCCACTCTCCATGTCTCTCTCTCTTTTATTTCTTTTATTTTCTTTTATTTTATTTTATTTTATTTTTTATGCAATAGGATTGTGTGGCCCACTTGAATGGATCCCACCTTGAGGTATTTTTTTTCATTCAAGTGGGGCCCACCTTAGACGTTATTCCCATGCCACCCATCAGTGGTGGCCCACTTCATCAGGGCCCACCATTTTCAAAAAAAAATAATAATAATAAACCGTCTAGCGTCTGGGACGTTGGACGTTTTAAAGGAAAGAAGAAAAAGGAAGAAAGAAAAAGGGAAGTTTTTGGGTGGTCCCCTTGCATAGGCCCCACCCTGATGTATCGTTCTAATCCAAGCCGTCCATCCCTTTCACCATCTCATTTTAGGCGTTGAGCCAGAAAATGAGATTGAATGGAGCACCTGGTGGGCCATAGTGCCAAATATTGCGTCCTCACCATTCAAATACTATTTTTTTTTATTTCACTTCCTTAGCATTTTAAATTTTGAACTTTTGACTCGTTTGGATGGCCTCGAGCCGCTGATCGTAATGGCCGGAGCGGATTTCATTTTAGAGGGCCCCAAGTGCAAAAAACTACAGGAAAATGGGTTTTTCCCAGATTTTGAAAGAGGCAGAGCCTCTGCTCCTGCAACGGTCAGCGCTGCACGCTGCTGCGTGCAGCCGTGCAGGAGGCGGGCGGGTGTCCAGCATGGGACCCACGGCTCCAGCCGTGGGCCCACTGAAATGTTTATTCGTCATCCAACCTGTTCACGAGGAGGGTCCCCTCCTCAGGTGGGCCCCCTCCAAAAATGAAACAGATCCAAAACTCAGGTGGCCCACACCACGTGAAACAGTGTGAATTGAATTTTACCATTGAAAAGTTTTTGGGGCCCACAGAAGTATTGGATCAAGCTGAAATTTTTGTTGCCCCTTCATCCAGGTCCGAGCGACCTTATGAACTGGTCGGATGACACTTAAACATTACAGTGGGCCCCACACGGGACCCACAAAAATGATGTATGTGTTTCCAAGGCCACCGTCCAGGCAGACGGTGGCACCCTCCTTGCACTCGTGCTGCCTCCACTGTCCAACAGACGGTGGGGCCCTGGGTGATGTATGTGCCTTACCCGCACTGTCCACTGGGTAGTGGGACCCACCATGATGCGTGTAACGCATCCAGACCGTCCATCCACTTGTATGGATCATTTTAAGGCCTATGGGAAAGGCCCATTTGATTTGTAAAGGCCTATGGGTTAGGCCCCCTTTGGACTGTAAAAGGCCTATGGGCTAGGCCCATTTGATTTATGAAACGCTTATGAGCTAGGCCCATTTGATTCATTTAAGGCCTAAGAACTTGGGCCCACTTGATATGTAAAGCCCATAGGCTTAGGCTCACTTGATATTTAATGCCTATGGGTTTAGGCCCACTTGATATGTTTCAAGTCCATGGGACTAGGCCCATTTGATATACTTCAAGGCCCATGAAATTGGACCCATTTGTTGCATTCTTAAAACCCATGGAAGTGGACCCATTTGATATATTGTAATGCCCATGGGACTAAACCCATTTGATGATAAAAGGGGTCCATGGAATTAGCCCCATTGGATTTATTTGAGCCCATGAGTTAGGCCCATTTTATTTGATTAAGGCCTAGGGTTTTAGGCCCATTTGACTCATGTTAGGTCTATGGGTTGAGGCCCACTTGATCTATATGTGGGATCCCAATTGGTGTGGTCCATTGGTCACATACTAGACTCATGAGACTATGCTCATTTGATGTAATCCAAGACCCACGGGTTTTGACCCATTGCAATGCACATAAGACCCATTGGTGTGGCCCATTTATGTGGCCCATCTGATGAATAAAAGGCCCATAGGATATGGCCCATTTTATATATATAGGAAAAGCCCAATGGGATGAACCTAAGATCCATTGCAATGTGTAAACCCAACACCGATTATGTAGCGATGTTTAAGAAGGTCGTGCCTGGGAAGCAATGTTGGTTTGACGTCCACATTGTGAGTGTAATGTTGGTTGGATGTCCACATTACGACTCTCCTTAGGGCCCATTACTAGGCCGTACTTATCGTGTATAAGCTGTCCAGGTCCATTTGCATTTTAAGATAGTTCATTTTATTATAACATGTTTAGTACAGTTCATGACTCATGATCATACGCATCATATGTATGCTTGACGTGAGAATTATCTGATCATAGCATTTGCCTTCGGACAGGTTGTTTATGGGCTCCCGGTTAGGCGGTGTTGCCCTACATGAGCACACGATATGCGTAGGATTTGATGCATGACTGGATAGCGTGAATCATGCATATCGCATTTGTATGACATGGGTATTGTACGCCCTATCGACATCAGGGCCATAGCCTCCACATATGCATCGTGGTTGGCAGGATTGGATACCGAAAATCTTGTTCTACATGGGGTGCTATTGATATCCCTGGGTGAAAGTCCCTAAACCCTTATGATACTAAGAGGTTGCTCCAACGTCTAGACTGAGTGGGTAGATGAGTGTTTAGTGCCGATTACCAGACGGTCACGCTCTCCACTGTGTCGTGGTCGGTTGGAAGGGGGTGCGGCCTTATCCGCCCGAGAGTAGAGGGCAATGCTAGGCTGAGTTTGACCAGCTCAAGGAATGGGTCCGCTATCGACGAGTCGAGCCCGATATTGGCAGACGGATAGTGAGGTCTCTTCCACTTACCTTATTGCGCGCGATGTGGCGGCAATCTGGTTTAGAGTGTACTAGACCCCGGTGATATCCCATATTTTGAGCTGTATTGATGTATGGACATAGATGAGGATCTGTATGCTTGAGTTGCATTGCACATCGCATGGCCTTGGGTGGCCGATACCATTCATGTCTTGCATTGTATAGCCTTGGTACGGCTCATAATGTTATGGTTCCATCTGTATATTCCGCATTACTCTGACATTCCATGATCATATTACTACCTTGCGCACACACTTTCACCACCCTCTAAGCTTTCTATAAGCTTATGCACGACCGTTGCGTGCAGGTGACATTGGATCGCAGCAGCGCTGAGGCAGGAGCACGTTGCAGAGCATTTTAGAGTTTTTGTTCTTTACCATTGTATTTTCCTTTATGCTCATTGTACTTGAAAAGTTTTTGATCATAGTGGAAATGTAATGGAGTACTTGGTTGTTGTTTATGGGTTATGCCTTTGGTTATGCTTATTATGAATCAAACTGACATTGAAAATCCTCCTTGTAGCATCCCAGGATCGGAACCTGGCGCATGGGCGCTAGGAGCCGAGAATGGGGTTCTACGGAGGCTGTCGGCACCGGATTCGGCCATCGAGAATTTTGTGAGCTCGGTTTTCGAGTTTGGGACGTGACAATTGTTTCCTTTGTAATCGATAAAAAACCAATTCTAAGTGTTCGCGATGCTCTTGATGATCTTCTGATCTAACCACCAAGTCATCGATGTAACACTCGACATGTTTATGCATCATGTCTTGGAATATATTTTGCATTGCTCTTTGGTACGTCGCCCCAGTATTTTTGAGACTGAACGACATGACCTTATAGCAATAAATTCCCAGCGGCGTTCTGAATGCTATTGCTTCGTCATCTTCGGGTGCCATTCTAATCTAGTTGTACCCTGCATAGCCATCCATGAAAGACATAATAGCATATTGAGTTGTACTATCAATCAGCAACTCTGTTATTGGAAGAGGAAAATCATCCTTCGGACAAGCCTCATTCAGGTCCCTGAAGTCTATGCACACTCTGATTTGTCCATTTTTCTTTTTTACCAGGACAATGTTTGATATCCACTTAGGATATTTGACTTCTCGAACAAACCCAACTTTGATCAGCTTGCTGACCTCTTCTTTAATTAATGAAATTAAGTCAGGATAAAATCACCTTTGTGCCTGTTTAACTGGCCTTTTCTCTTTGGAGATATTTAATCTGTGCATTGCTACGGAGGGTTCTAAACCTGGCATTTCCGCATACGTCCAAGCAAAGATGTCCTTATTTTCCTTGATCAGTTGGAAATATTTCTCAGATTCTTGTTCAGAGATACCGCTACTGATAAATGTATTCCGGGGCTCTTTTTCTGTACCCAAATTTATTTCCTTCAAGCTGTCTATCGTCGGCTGCCCCCCATCTTCTATCTGCTTCGGTGCTGTCTCAGGATACTTAACCGCCTCAGGATCTTCTTCCGCTACCTATATGGCTGTAATCATATTTATTGACGCCTCTGCTCCTAACCCTTAAAATTTTCTTCACTTTTCCTGCTCAACCCCAAGAGGGATTTAAATTCCCTTCCCATGATTTAGTCCGGTGGGTTTGCTACAATTAAAGCCCATGTTTCTCATGATTTTCTTGCTCATTAAACTGTACTTTTTCAGATTTTGTGATGTCAGCTTACCGCGGTATACATTGCTCGCGCTTTCCTTTCTTGCTTTCGTCTTTATTATAGTTTTGAACTCTATTGTCTCGGGATGCTTAGTACTAGCCTTGACTTAAAATCTTCTTGGGGCAGCTAAAAATGGCCTACACCTTTCAACATTGGGTAATGACATTGTATAAATAGATTGCAGAATTCTTAACTGCTCTGGCGATAATAGTGTTAATGGTAACTGTATAGGTTGTGCTTTGGTACAAAATAGAACTTCTTCCTTACTTTCGTCGTCCCAAAAGATTCTACCCTTTCTTCTCAATCCTTGTCTACTTGAACGTCTTTCGAGACTTTGTTTTCCTTACTATGTCTCACCTCCTCAGAGAACTCTTTGTAATAACTGGCATCTTCAAAGAAAGACTCGGCTTCCGTATATAGTTTTGCATCAGCCATCACCTTACATTGTACTCCGTCCTTGCAATACTTGAAGCATTGATGCAAAGTAGAGGGTATGATACTATATTGATGTATCCATGGTCTTCCCAGAAGGAGATTGTACGTCATTACGACGTTTATAACATGACATATGACGTCAGTACTTAATTCTCCCACTTCCAGCGTCACTGTAATTTTACCTAGCGCACGTTGCCCATCTTGATTGAAGCCCTGTATCATCATTCCACTGGGGCACATATCAGAATGGCGGTAGCTCAATTTGCCTACCATTGAAAGCGGTAAAAGGTTTACTGCAGACCCATTATCTATCATGATCTGTTTTACCCTTGTCCCGTAAACATGACCTTCTATCATAAGGGGCCTGTTATGTTCCGTCTCACTAATCAAATCATCATCGGAGAAAGAGATGACTGGCAGACAATCTACTTGTTCATTGTGTCTTTCTTACTTCATTTCTGTCAGCAGAGTTTCTCTGACATTACGATTAGATAATGCTTGTATTAAACTCTGTCGGAACTCTTCTGATAACTTGAGCGCATCATAGATGCTTAAACGTGTCGGTATCCCTTTCAAATGGCTAACTACGTCGTAAGCAACTTTCACCGTTTCGCCCACGTCCTCTTTTCCATCGTCATCATTCCGTTCACCGATGATTTCTTTCCTTACAATCCCCATTTTCTACTTTACGGGACTTTCCATCTTCCTCCCTGAGCACAATGTAAGCATTGTCGTATTCTTTACCGACTTTTGACTTTCTTTCCTTCCCATCTCTCGAGCTTTTTCTCGGGCTGTGAACATGTTTACTGTCACTCTTGCATTCCTTTTCTTTCCTTCACCGGTTATTATTTCACCCTTCTCTATCATATGTTGTATGATACATTTCAGTGTATAGCAATTCTCCGTCGGGTGTCCTACTACGCGATGATATCGACAAAAATCTTTTTCCCTGATTTTTGTCACATCTTCCGGGCATTTGGGTTCTGGCAATTCTATGATGCCGGCTTTTAGTAATTCTTTCATCATAGGAACCACATCTTCCTTGTCGAAGTCAAACCCTTCGTGAGAGTCGAGCATCCTCAACCTTTTTCTATTGTATTTATATTTTGACTGATTCCATCCTTCTTTTTATCCCAGCCTCCTGTCTTTTGAGCCCTTCGTATCCTTGTCTTTCTTATCACGATCGACGGTATTCACAGTCGTCCGGTCGGATGCCCTTCTAACAGTCTCGTGATGGAAAGTCGGCATTTTGCGCGTCATTAATTCCAACATGTGAGCTTTAGTGTCCAGGTCACGGAATGTTCGGATATCGGCACTGGTGAGTCCGAACGTGATTCCTGTTTTTATGAAATTCAAACACATTTTTACCTGTTCCGTTTCCGCTGGCAACTGTCTGCATGAAGCTCCCAGTGTTTTCCATCTGTCGATGAACTTTTCCACTAGCTCTCCTTCTCGTTGTTGTATAGAGGCCAACTCCGTGATGCTGACATCGTGTTCAGACGAGAAGAAATTTGACATAAAAGCATCTTGCATTTGTTCCCAAGTCCGCATCGATCCGGAGTCAGGCTGGAATACCACCGGAATGCTTTATGGGTTAGCGATGACCCGAACAGTCTCAGGCAGTATTGTGGTACTGTGGAAAAATTCTCCATACTGGTAATGAAATGCATCAGATGTTCTTCCGGTGACCCTTCCCCATTAAATTTTTGAAAATCTGGATTCTTGAAATTGGCTGGAAACGGAACGTCTTCCACTTCTCTCGGATACAGTGTTCGGTATCTAAAATGGCCAGTATTTTCCTGCTCCCTTTCTGTTCTCACGGTTTCTTCAACAACCTGTCTTATGTCATCATGTGTTATGGCTCTCGCTACTGGAACAGACTCTAGCATCCGATTCCTTGTGGATGAGGAACCTCCTGTTGGCTTCTTTGTCCATTTGTTGCCCCCATCGTCGGTGGAGCCACTATTTGGGATACATTATGCGCCAAAGTAGCTAAAGCTTCTCTGAGATTTCGGCACTCCTCCATTAAGCTCTTTGTGCTTCGGCCATCTGGTTAACACGATCTTCTGTCGTTGGCATGTTTTCTCGATTAGTCTCGGCCATATGCACCGTGGCTTCTTTACTGCTTGCCGAAGCTATTGTTGGGATAAAATGAGAGTATGTTGATGCAGTGGGGCTTGTAAAGAGGGGAAAGATCGGAGTCTTATTCGACTTCTGTGTGCTTTCTGTGTTGCTGATTGATCAGGGTGACACAGTCTTTCGCAAACTTACCTCGGCTGACACGGGCGTTGGTGAACTTATTAATGGCGCCTTGCCTTTCTGCTCTTTTGTCCACTTGTTCCTTGGAGCGACTAACGTCGAAAAATTGCGCGACGCGAACTGTGGACCTATCTGCTCGGGGTATATCGTAGGAGGAGCGAGCTCAGGGTTCTTCCTGACTGTACTGCCCGTTATCGGTCCTCTTGTCTTTGGCAAAGATGGGTTCGCTTTATGGTTCCTCATGTTCCTTGCTTTTATCTTGCGTGACAGGACCATGGTCCAATCTCCGTTACTTTCTTGCAATTGAGGTGAAACGGATATGACTCCAGCTATCATTTGAGTCACTGTATTCTCGCCAGTGGGACGCAGACTCCTACGCTTTGGGGCACCATTTGGTGCATATTCCACTATGAATCCCGTGGGGGTGAAGCGAAAATTCACTTTTCTCGTAAAGTTAGCCATCAGTTGTATGTTGTAGTCGAACTCAAGTACCTTCGATAATGAAACACACGTGAAGTTAGTATATGAAGGGTTAATATGAACAATCTTAGAGATGAAGGGATGTTCCCACTGAGAGTCACCATTTTAGCGTTTGGAAGACGCCAAAAGGTGACAATCGCTTTTACACTTTTTCCAAATGTTAATGTTAAGTAAGATAATAAAGACGTAGCCAGCAGAGTCGCCATTTTGTTTTAACAAGAAAACAAATGCGTTTCAATTCTCAGGAGATTATCTTATTCAAACATAAGAGAGAAAAAGTGCAAAGACGATCATCACATTTTATTGATTCTAGGTTCATTTACATCCTCTGATCTCCCTTGATTCTAAGATACATTCATTCAAATATATATACGAACTAATAATATTAAAACATTGAATCCAAATAGTAAATCTGGCAGCATTTCAGTATAAGGTTCAATCTTCTCCAAGGACTTAGGAGGAATTGCCGATTGAATCAATCTATCTTTAGGGAAACAATGATTTCGACAACATTCTAGCACTATTTCGATCATCCCCTAAGACTTAGGAGGAATATATGCTTCAGCGGATTATCTCCCTTCGTACTTAAACAGAAGAACCTGAAGATCTCAATTGTTCCAACAACATATCGACTCCTCAGCTCAATTGTTCAACCTTAACGATGTGGGATAAAACAAACCACACTTATCTTGCCCTTATCAACGCAGTGTGATGTCGATTGCTCAGAACCTCACAGATGATATCGTTTACGCGATTCTGCGCAAAGCATACGTCTTGCGCGGTCCTGCGCAAAGTCCTTTATAAGCCATCTGATGGCCTTTTCTTCCAACTCTCCTTCATAGTCTTTCGATCTTCATTTGTTTCCATTCTTCTCTTATTTTTACTCCTTAACATGCACAACTGATATTGGTTGCGCGATCCTGCACAACTGACAGGAGACTTCTCTCCTACCTTCAGTCTTTTGCCCCGCTCTGCTCTTCTTAAAAATCTTCAATTACCCCTAATGAAGGAGGGGAAGGGGTATTTATAGACCCTCGCACGTGTGAAAATTCAAATCTTAGCGATGTGGGACAAATATTTCAGTGCTTACGGTCTCTGAATTAGGCAATTTTAGTCCCATTTAGAAGCTTGACAAGTTACCGATCCAATGACCTGAAATAGTCTAAATTCAACCTCTGAAGAGAGAGTTATGAGGGTTACTATTGGACAAAGAAGATGAAGGAAACATTCAGGACCGATGACTGTGATCTCGCCTACGGATACACAAATGGTCTTGGAATATGACAATACCAGTCAAGAATGTAAGAGCACTAAAGTACCTTTTAAATGAGCAAAAATTGACCCAATCCGACATTAAATGATGAAGTAATGGGCGTCTCCATTAGATCGTGTAATTTGGAAAGATAAACAATTCATATTGAAAAATGATGATCAAAGAGTTCCAACATGCTTTTAGAATATGAAACGGTCTCTGAATTTCTGGACCCAATTGGAAGCTTAACAAAATACCATTCCTGTTGAGCATAAAAAATGATGAAAGGAGGAAGTATAGAAAGAATGAAATTGAGGAAGAAAATTGAAGGAGAGGAAGAATGAGTAGATTTGATATGGCTTGCACGGGTCTGTACAACCAATGTTTAGTGCACAGGACCCTGCAACCAAACTTCGTTGCGCGGGATTGCACAATTAGGAGGGCATTGTGCAGGTTTGCACAATGAAGATTAGAAAGGTGATTCTTTACAAAAGGATTTAAACACTACAAGGTGGGTCCCATGGCTCTAAAATCGAGGTGCCACACATGCGAGGGTCTATAAATACCCCCTCACCTCCTTCATTTGGACCAGTTGAAGATTTTTAAGAGAAAGTAGAGAGAGAAGACTGAAGGTGAGAAGGAGCACAGCGGGAGCTTGCGTGGGTCCACGCAATCGATATTCGTTGCGCGGAGCCGCGCAATAAGACTGCCCTGCAGTCTGTGATAAAAAGGGCCATTATGCTATTGAAATATTCGAAGACTTCAAGTTCTCTCTATTCAGGATTCGAGGAGAAGAATCAGTAAAAGATTATATTCCTCTTAAGTCCTAGGAGATGATTAAAACAGCTATCGAAAGGCTGTCGGATTTAAGATTCAGTGACCTTTGACAGTTGTAGTTCATTTATAATAAATGATTTATCTTAGAATCAAGGGATAATTAAAGAATGTATATGAACTCAATATCAGTAAAATATGATGATAGTTTTCAAGTACTATTTCTTTGTTATGCTTAAATGAGATAAATTTTCCAAATAAAATACTTTTGTTTCTTGTTCGAAACAAAATGGTGACTCTGCTGGGGAATTTCTTATTTATCTTGTTTAACATTAATAGTAAAATTGTTATGAAACTTTCATCATAGTTTGGCGTCTTTCAGACCCCAAAATGGCGACTCTCAGTGGGAACATCCTCCCCTTCATCTCTAAGATAGATCACTTTAACTATTCATCTACTAATTACAATTATGTTTCATGTTTGAAGGTTGCTGCATCTGACTACAACTTACTGCTCATGGCAACTCCCGTAAGAAAAGTGAACTTTCGATTCACCCCGATAGGATTCGTGATAAAATGCATACCAAATCGAATTTTGAAGTACCTGATTCGAACTTGTGCAAGTGGAGGTAGCATGGCTTAGGTAACAGTTGGGGTTGTTTCTGCTTCGCCCCAATCATCAGACGGCGACACAGGCTGGACCGTTGTAACATCTCGTAAGACAACAACACGAAATGTCAAAAGTTCTAGAATGAATTAGTCTTCATTAGGAATCAGAGGGCCAATAACACGTAATACAGTTAAAAGGAATCCTGAACTTACTCCTCCAGCGATCTGTCCTGAGAAAATAGTCCCACAATTGACAGCGCGTGATTTCCCAGCTTTAAACACCCCAGTAGCTAAATGGACAAGAGAACAAAAAGGAAAAGCACTGGTGATCAGATCACTAATGCCATCCCAGGTAAATTCACCAGTATCAACATCACCTCAGTCAATTGATGCCACAGGGGGCATAGAAAAGTCCAATTCCCTCCCTTTTTCGTGAGTCCTGTTACGTTAACATAATCTTGCTCTACTCCAATTACTGCTTCGTCAAAAAGTGGAGAAACTGCAGTATATATGGCTGGAACAAATCCAGATTATAGAGTAACTACAGAGGATCGTTTCAATGTAATAACAGAAGCCCAGAATGCATTAATGGAAGAATGCAGAAACCTTAGACAGGCACTGACAACCCTTGTAAATAACGTAGCTTGAATGGTGATTCCCCAGAATGCAACAGAGGGGCAAGAAAATTAGCCTGACGTCCTCCCACCACAGGGGGCAGGGTCATTGGGGTCCATTCCAGCAGTAAGAACTGTGACACAAGATGAGGTGAGACAAGTGGTTGAAGAAGCTATAAGAGCGGAAAGAGAACGTGAAAATACTGGATGTTTTAGGTATCAAACACCATATCCAAGGGAGGTAGAAGACATCCCCTTTCTAGCCAACTCAAGCATCCAGATTTTCAAAAGAGTAATGGAGAAGGATCTCCAGAGGAGCATTTAATGCACTTCATCAGCATTATGGGAAAATTTTCTACAATACCACAGTATTGCTTGCGATTGTTTGGTTCGTCACTAACACACAAAACATTTCGATGGTATTCTAGTTTGGCACTAGGGTCAATACGTACCTGGGAATAAATGCAGGAGGTTTTTATGTCAAACTTTTTCTCTTCAGAATGTGATGTCAGTATTACGGAGCTGGCCTCTATATGGCAGAGAGAAGGAGAGCTGGTAGAAAAATTTATAGACAGATGGAAAACATTGGGGGCCTCATGTAGGCAGTTACCGGAAGAAAAAGAGTAAGTCAAAATGTGTCTGAATTCTATGGGGATGAGGATTGCGTTTGGACTCACCAGCGTCGATATCAGAACTTTTCGTGACTTGGCTACTAAGGCTCATGCTTTAGAAACTCGCAAGATTCCAGCATTTCACCATGAGACAACTAGGAGGGTATCCAGCAAAACGGCCGTGAACGCTATTGATCGTGACAAAAGAGGTAAAGACACAAGCGACTCGAGGGAAAGGAGACCAAACTGAAGAGAAGAATGGAGCTAGTCAAGGAATATATACAATGGAAAGAGGCCTAGAATGTTGAATTCTCATGAGGGGTTCACATTTGATAAAGAAGATGTCGCCCCTATGATGGAACAACTGTTAAAGGCTGGCACGATAGAATTACTAGAGCCTAAACGTCTAGAAGATGAAACAAGAACCAAAGAAAGGGATTTTTATCGTTATCATCGCCTGGTGGGACACCTAACAGAGAATTTCTATACACTAAAATGTATAATACAGCGAATGATCGATAGGGGTGAGATAATACTGGGCAAAGAAAAAGAAAGGGGTGTCACGGTAACAGTAAATGTGCTTACAGTCCGAAAGAAAGACCAAGATGTGAATGAGAAGGAAAATGGTAAGACGGCAAAGAAGGTTGCAGTAATCACATTACGGTCAGGTAAAAAGATGGTAAGTCCTATAAAGCAGAAATCAGAAATCACTAGGAAAGAAATAATTGAAAGACAGAGTAATGGTGATAAGACAGAAGAGAAGAATGAGGTGACGAGAGTGACTTATGTCGTAGTAAGTCATCTAAAAAGAATACTAGCCTGATTAAGTGTTTATGACGCACTTAAGTTATCAGAAGAATTTCGACAGAGTCTGATTCAGGCATTGTCTGATCATGGCATTAGAGAAACTTTGCTGGTAGAGTTAGAACATGAAGAACTTGATGAACAAGAAGACCATCTCCCAGTTGTTTCTTTCTCTGATGACGACTTGATCTGTGAGGGAAAACATAACAGGCCACTAATGATAGAGGGCCATATCCAGGGGAAGAGAGTCAAACGGATTATGATAGATAATGGGTCTGCAGTGAATCTTTTACCACTTTCGATGTTAAGTAAGTTGAATTACCGTCGCTCAGAACTACACCCAGTGGAATGATGATACAGGGTTTTAATCAAGATGGGCAACGCGCACTTGACGAGATTACAATAACGCTGGAAATTGGAGAGTTGACTACTGGTGTTGTGTGTCATGTTATAAGTGCAGTAACGACATATGACCTTCTCCTAAGAAGACCATGGATACATTAGTATAATATCATATCCTCCACTCTGCATCGATGTTTCAAATACTGCAAAGACGGAGTACAGTATAAAGTAATGGCTGATGTGAAACCGTATACAAAAGCCGAGTCCTTCTTTGCAGATGCTAGCTACTATAAAGAGTTTACTATAGAAAAGATAAATAATGATGAGAACAGGGTCTTAAAGGATGTTCAAGAGAGTGCAATTACAGAAAAAGTAGAAAAGGTAGACCATCTGAAACTATGGAAATAAACAAAAAATTCTATTTTGTGCCGAAACATCTAAGGTAGTTGGGACAACCGCCATTAACCTTGCTGTCATCTGAATAGTTGAAAATTTTACAGTCTAATTATACAGTGCAACTGTTGTATGCTGAAAGGAATATACCATTTACAGTGCTTTAGGGAGATTTCAAGTCAAGGCAAGCAAAAAATACCCTGAGCCAATAGAGTTTTATGTTTCGGAAGAAGTAAAGACAAGAGGAGAAGTTCAAAACAATGTGTACCATGGTAGGTTGACGTCGCAAGACGTTCAAAAGTATAGTCTGACAAGTAAGAAGATTATGAAAAATATGGGTTTTGATTATGAAGAACCCACTGGCTTGAACCATGGGAAGGGAATTCAAATCCCTATTGGGATCAATCAGGATAAGCGAAGAAAATTTCAAGGGTTAGGGGAAAACTCATCTATAAATATGATTACGGTTGTGCAGTCTTCTGCAACAATACACTACCTCAATATCTCTAAGAAGAGAGAGTATATTTCTAACAGTAGTCACAATCAATTAGGGGGCAAGTTCAAGATTGAATGAGATAAGATGTACTTGATAAAAGAAGTATACTCCAATGGAGTAAATAGAAGAGCATGTTGACCTATACTTGCATTATCAAAAAGGGATTGCTCTTGAAGGCGCTACTGATTTTGATCCAGAACATTATCAAAATAATAATTCTGTATCAAAAGGGGGCAAGATGAATGGAATGAATAAGGAAGAAGTTCATGAGCATGTCAAGATTATATGATAGAAAATATTACTATAAAAAAAAGGAAGATGAGGAAGATGAGCGCCATCAAGTGAGCACTACGAAATTCTGCCTGAAATTGATATCATCATCAAGCTGGTATATTGTGAATAATACAAATAAACAGATGGATATAATTGAAGATATTGGCAGAAGTGGTGGTGTGTCAATTTCAGTCAGAAATATCTATCATCATCTTCCAAAGCATTTTAAGACAGCATATTAAGTCATCACCAAATGAAAAGTATTGATAATGATTGTCAAGCATTGACGATCATTAGCGATGCCAAAGATTTCCATCAGAATCACCAGAGGTGTCAATGATTATGAAATAAAAAAGAGAGCAACTATCGCTGTCACCGATCAATCACTTATCAAAATCGCTATCATCGCCAAGCTGATACATTATTTTAAATATGATACAAAAGTCCTTATAATATTATTAGTAGCATCGAAATATCAATTATTGATTTACCATCTGTTGGCAATAGAATAAACCATATAGCTAACTACATATAAAATTGATGACAGTGATGGTTGCTTATCATAAAAAAAGAAGGCAGCCTAGTCAAGCCAATGGCCAATTGTGCATAAGACCTATCAAGATCGCCATTCGGGCAATGGTGAGAAGCCAATGGCCCTAAAAAGCCCGTGAAGGCCATCGTACACATACCCATGTGGGCAGTTGACGGAGCCAATGACCAAAAGCCTAAAAGGCCAAAAGTCCTCAAATGGCCAGTCATGCGTAACCCCCATGCCGTCTATATAGCTTTTCGGCAGCGTCACGGGGAATGGAGGAAAATGCCCTCCCGTGAATGGGCTCTACCTTGCAGATGAAGAAAATGAGGGCTGCAGTGTGAGCTTATATAAGCCAACCATGCATAAGACCCCACAGATTTATGGTTCGATTTCGGTACTAACTCATGAGGAAGGGCTTAAACCTATACATTGATGGACTGACAACCATAGATTTGGTACTCCAAAGGTAGCCTTGCGAGCTCTGTAAACTCTAGAGAGTTACCGTGGCCAACCCTGTGCATAAAACTAACAAAGTTCACTGCCCCTGTAGCTTCACTAGAACCCTTTGATGGACCGCGGTTTGTGAACTCCCTAGGCAGTGAGAAGTCCAGCGAACTCCTAAAAGTTACAGAGGCCATCACGTGAGACCCGGCTCCACTACTCATGAGCTTAAACTGTGTGTGAAATTGACTGAATTAAAATCTAGCACCGCCAATGACAAAATATATAAATAAATAAAGTCACGTAGGAAATCCCGCGCTAACAAGCATAAAATACTACTGCTTATATTAATTCATTAATCAGTAAATATACTTTATACATTTCCAGAAACCTCTTTCATTAATCATTTCTACATCATACCTTATAAGCAGCATAATTTATGATGTAGAAATGCATGAAAGAGGTTTCTGGAAATCATCAGTGAAAATTAAAAGAGATTACTTGTTCAAATAGCATATATACAAAAGAAATTATATACTTAAAGTTCTTCTGTAATCCCTGCTATCGTCATATACTTTTGCAATTCTTCTCTTAATTGCATCTAAGCTACAATGTACTTTAACTTTTCCTCAAGTATAAACTTTGTTTGGTCAGGAAGACCAGCCAGTTTACCTTTTAAAGACGCAATCACTTCTTTATTTTTGAGCAGCTCGGACCTCTCTGTGTTGACGGACTGAATGTTGATTTGAATCTTTTCTTCAGTTTCCTTTATGGTTAATTCCTTCTCGTGGCTCTTAGATTCAAATTATGAGATCTCTTCCTTCAGGGTAGTGATGCGATTTTGGGTACTCGATTTGTCATCAGTATAGATTTTTAGTTGCTCTTGAAGGGTTAGTTGTTCCTGGTAGAATTCAGAGATAGTGTGTTTCGACAAAAAAATAAAATGCATTTGATTTGGGAAATTATCTTATTCAAACATAACAGAGAAAGAGTATTCGGAACATTCATCACATTTCATTGATGTTGACTGTTGAGGAATAAAAAAATATTCCATGACTGCGGTATTTTGGTAAATTCCATGTCCGGGGTATTTTGGTAAATTCCATGTCCGGGGGTATTTTGGTAAATTCCATGTCCGGGGGTATTTTGGTAAAAATCCAGTTCCAAGGGTAGTTTTGGTATTTTGGTAAAAATCCAGTTCAAAGGGTAGTTTAGGTATTTTGGTAAAAATCCAGTTCCAATGTTATTTTAGGTATTTTGGTAAAAATCCAGTTCCAGGGGTAGTTTAGGTATTTTGATAACATTCCATATCCAAGGGGTAGTTTACGTATTCTGGTAAAAGGGATTGAAAAGGGTAGTTTGGTAAAAAGGGGGTGCACATGTGTCATTTTAAGAGAGAAAGGATATACACCACCATTTAAGAGGTAGCTTGGTGGTCACCATAGTTTAAGAAAAGAAGAAGTTCAAGTGTGAAGGGATAGGTGGTGGTGATCACCACTCTGTAAGAGTGGTACAGAGTGATGGGGCCTATAAATATTCCACTTCCACTTCATTTGAGGGGTTAGATCATTTGGATCATATTGGTAGGCCACGAAATGAGAGAGAAGCGAGTGAGAGAAGGAGAGAAATGGGTGTTGCACCAGTCCGCGAAAAGGAGATCTGGTGCGCGGACCCGTGCAATGAAAGTGAAGGAATGGCTTTGGGCCACTTTGGAAAGAAGGCTGGAAGACTGTTGCGCCAGTCCGCGCAATGAAAGTGGGAAAATTCCCACAAGCTGGATATTGCAGAGCGCCGTCCGAAGGAAGGTTTCCGTTGAGCAAGACCGCGCAATGTCTGGAACAGTGGTCGTACGCAAACAGAGGACGAACTCCATTGCATTTTTACTGTGTTGTTGGTGGGGCCCAATACAGTATCTTTTTGAGAAATCCACACCGCCCAATGTCTTCGTCTCGAGATTTCGACCGTGAAAGTAGAGTTTTCAATGTCTATTGACATGGTCCACCTAAATAATCAAGCCTTCGAATCCGCTGAACGGTCCTTTTCCAATCGCTGTAAAGATCATATGACTGGACATGGTCACCAAAGCTCAGCATCACTTCGATTGTTTTTGCCTCCTCTATCTGATGGACGACTCGGATCATCCCCTCCCTACGTGATGATGGTTCACTAGGAAGGAACCAAAGCTCTGTTTTGAACAGAGTCGACGTAGGTCGACTCTGTGAATTTTGATGGCCCATTTACTGAAGGTTTTTAGAAAATCCACTCCGTTCATTGGTCTCACGACGAAAAATCACCAAGAAAGAACTTCTTTTGAAGTGAAAGCAGTGTGGCCCATGAGATTATCTACTTCACCATTCATCTTCTCATTAACGGTCAAGATCTTGCAATGGTTTGCATGGCGACAAAAGGACAACTAGGCAATGGTAATGCCCACCTTCTAAAGTGGATGTACGGCTCTGATCATCGAAACAAACGGTGAGTGGACCCCACTACACAAAAACGGCTAGCATGGGAAGGACGCTGTGCATCTTTTGGAAATGAAGAAGAAGAGTCGGTCAGCGCTGCTGACCAACTTTGAGAAATCCCATGCACAGCCAGTGCTCATGCACACCATGTACGTGCGACGTACATGAAGCTCCAACGTAATGCTCATGAGAAATCTGCTCCATCCATCTGTTTCATCACTATGTTTGATGCGTTGGGACCAAATCTGAAACATATCCAGATATCAGGCAGGCCCCAAATCATGATTTCAGGGGCTGATTTCTCAGTTCAGCCACTTCTACCATGATCCAGAAGTTGAAATTTGACGTGGACAGCTAATTTGTGGTTCTAAGGCTGCACATAAAGTTTCGATTCGAACAGACGGTGGCAACCTCCTGATCTTACATTTTTGGAGACTTTTCAGGCTCGTTTAGCATGATCGACTCGATTTCTTCAGGGCTTAGCCACACTACAATGGACTGCTTCATATTTTAAGGAAGAATGACCAGAAGGATGCTCCATCCCATTGAAGGTTGGCTGATCAAATCAGTAATTCCTCCTAAGTACCTAAGAGATGACTGAAATCGTGCCGCAATGCTGCCGAAATTTTCATCTCATTGGAAGACTGGTTGATCAGATTCATCAATTCCTCCTAAGTACCTAGGAGATAACCAAAATATCATTGTTACACTGCCAAAATTTCCATCGAGCTATCTTCTCTTTCATTCAGTACATTGTATTAATTGTACTTTATTTTCGGAATCAAGGGAATCAGAAGATGTAAATGAACTCAGATAAATGTGATGAATGTTCTCTCATTGAATTCTTTGTTATCATTGAATAAATCTCCCAAATGAAACGGATTTATTTTCTTGTTGAAACACTGAGTTCATTTTCATCCTCTTTACATCCCTTGATTCTAAAATAGATCATTTAGAAATAAACAACTTATGCTTTAAGTATCAAAAGTTCATTTCGGCAGCCTTTCGATACCTGTTTTGATAATCTCCTAGGACTTAGGAGGAATGTCGATCTGATCGACGAATCTTCAATGAAACAGAGATTTTAACAGCATAACAGTGCCTGTTTCAGTCATCCCCTAATACTTAGGGGGAATGTCAACCCGATTGACTAATCTTTCTCCCTTGAACCTGTCAATAGAAGAAGGCTTGAAGAAGGAAAGCCTTGCACATAGATTTCGAAGGCATAACGGCCCCTTATCTTCACAGACTGCGAGGCAGTCTGGTTGCGGGGACCCGCGTAACTAATATCGATTGCGCAGTCCTGCGTAACTCACAGGAGACTCCTCTCCTACCTTCGGTCTTCTGCTCCATTCTTCTCCTCTTGAAAACCTTCAATTACCCTTTAATGAAGGAGGAAAAGGGGTATTTATAGACCCTCGCACATGTGAAAATCCTAATCTTAGCAATGTGGCACAAATCTTTTAGTGCTTTTGATCACTCTGTAAAGGACCACTTCTGCAGCATGTTTCGAGGTCCCGCGCAACTGACATTTATGTTGTGCAGACCCGCGCATGTTTCGGGGTACCGCGCAACTAACATTGGTTGCGCGGTCCCACGCAAACCCTTTAAAGCTATCTTTCTTCTTCTTTTTGAGTGTTCTTTCTATCTCCTTATCTCTTCTTACTTCAATCCTTCACCATTTTTTATGCCTCAACAGATACCCCCTCGATCCTTCTTTGATTAGTTTACGAAATCAAATGGAAGATCGATCTTCTTCTACCTGAAGAATCTTACATGAATTACAACTGAAGGATGACCGAATGATGATGTTCGCATGGAAGACTGGATGATCAAATGATCACGTTCAAACGAAAGACTGGATGATCGCATTTGAATGGAAGGCTTGCATGATTGCATTCGACCAAAAGACTTGAATGATGGCACTTGAGCAGAAAACTGGAATACTCGTACTCGAACGAAGGGCTTGAATGATTGTGTTCGACCAGAGAAGACTTGAATAATGGCGCTCGAACAAAAGACTTGAATGGCCCCAGCCAGCAGCGTCAAGCAAATGTTTCACTAGAGAGAATAAAATTCTCTTTTCATTGAAGTACGCTTCTGCAACAGCTATGACAACTTTGTCCCTGAGCGATTTGATCAGAGAACTTACTTCCAACACCGTTGCTGTTGTAACGGTCTCGTTGATCAATTTCAGCGATTCTTTCCTTTTAATCAGCTCCAGCGATTCTTTCCTTTAACTTTGTATCTGGGGTTGTTCTTTAATGTTGCTCTTACTGTAACACCTTTTTTCGATTGTTTCCTTTATTCATGATCTGCATAACCCAAGCTTTCAAATGATGATCTTTCCTACCAAATTAATCGAAATTTGTATCTTAATTCATTATAATAATAATTTTTTTCAATTTAGCTTTATGCAATATTGATAATTTTTAAAATAGATTGGGAGTTTCTTCTCTTTTTAGGCTTAATGTGATATTCGCAATATGATTTAATCAATCTTTGAGCTTGTCATCATGCTTCGTATTGTATTCTTTATGTTCTTTATATTGCACTCTTGGAGATTTCATCTTTAACTCCAAAGGTTCAACCGTTGAGTCTTTTTACTGAGTCTTCTTTAGTTTGTGCTCCTTAGCATTTCTTCATGGACTTTTTCCTTTGATCTTCGCTGATTTTGAAAAATAAACAATACTTCGTTTAATTTTCCTTTAATAAATTTTCAAAGAATATAGAAGTTACTGATGATGATGTTTTGACAAGAAAACAAATGTATTTTATTTGGGAGATTTATTCAATGATAACAAAGAATGAATGAGAGAACATTCATCACATTTATCTGAGTTCATTTACATCCTCTGATTCCCTTGATTCTAATAACAAAGTACAATTAATGCAATGCACTGAATGAAAGAGAAGATAGCTAGATGAAAATTTCGACAGCATTCCGGTGCTATTTCGGTCATCTCCTAGATACTTAGGAGGAATTGACGAATCGATCAACTAGTCTTTAAGGATATTAGAAATTTCAGCAGACTTTCGGTGCCTGTTTTGATCATCTCCTAGGACTTAGGAGGAATGTCGATCCGATCGACGAATCTTCAATGAAATAGAGATTTCAGCAGCATAACAACGCCTGTTTCAACCATCGCCTGAGACTTAGGAGGAATGTCGATTCGATCGACTAATCTTTCTCCTTTGAACCCATGAATAGGAGAAAGCCCGGAGAAAGGAAGCCTGGCCCATAGATTTGGGCAGCATGACGGCCTTTGGACTTCACAAACTGCAGGGCAGCCTGGTTGCACGGACCCGTGCAACCGATATCGGTTGTGCGGTCCTGCGCAATTGTCGGGAGACTTCTCTCCTACCTCCTGCCTTCTGCTCCGCTCTGCTCCTCTTGAAAGTCTTCCATCCTCTTAATGCAGGAGGGGAAGGAGTATTTATAGACCCTCGCACGTGTGAAGATCTTGATCTTAGCGATGTGGGACAAATTTTCAGTGCTTTAGATCATTTTACAAAGGATAACTTTTATAGCTTGTTTCGGGGTCCCGTGCAACTGATATTTACGTTGCGCGTACCCGCACAAATGAACTTTGGTTGCGCGGCCCCGCGCAACAGATATCGTTTGCGCGGTCCTGCGCAACTAATCTCAAAGACACTTCTCTTTCTTCTTTTATTCTTCTCTCTTGTACTTTGCTTTCCAATCTTCTTCTGCTTTAATCCTTTCATCACTTCTTCATGCTTCAACAGATACCCCTGGAGCTGGAACTTTACAAAAATACCTAGACTACCCTTGGAGCTAGAACTTTACCAAAACTACCAAAACTACCCTTGGAGATGAAACTTTACCAAAATACCCTTGGAGCTGAAACTTTACCTAAACTACCCTTGGAGCTGGTCAGCACCATGAGATTCCTTAACCACTGCAATGAGATATTTTTTGTGCCTCAACAGATGCCCCCTCGATCCTTCTTTGATTGATTCCTGAAATCAAATGGAGGATCGATCTTCCTCTGCTTGAAGAACTTGAACGAACTGCAATTGAAGGATGACCAGATGATCATGCTTGCATGGAAGATTGGATGGTCATGCTTGACCAGAAGATTGAACGATCGCGTTCGAAAGGAAGACTGGAATGCTTGCATTCTAACGGAAGACTAGGTTATCGCATTTGAATGGAAGTCTTGCATGATTGTATTTGTCAAAAAGACTTGAATGAAGGCGCTCGAATAGAAGGCTTGAATACTGGCGCTCAAACGGAGGACTGGAATGCTGACACTCAAGCGGAGGACTTGAATGCTGGCATTCGAGTGGAAGACTGGAATGCCCCCAGTCAGTAGTGTCGAGCAGATGTTTCACTAGAGAGAATAAGATTCTCTTTTCATCGAAGCACGCTTCTGCAACTACTGTGACGACTTCATCTTTGAGCGGTTTAATTAGAGAACTTTCTTTCAAAACCGTTGCTGCTGTAATGGTCTCTTTGATCAACTCCAGCAATTCTTTCCTTTTGATCTATATCTAGGGCCGTTCTTTAATGTTGCTCTTACCGCAACAACTTTTTCGATTGTTTCCTTTACTCACGATCTGTATAACTCAAGATTTTGAATAATGGTCTCTCCTGCCAAATTAATCAGAATTAGTATCTTAAGTCATTAATTTTTTTTTTCAATGTAGCTTTATGAAGCATTGATAATTTTTGAAATAGATTGAGAGTTTCTTCTCTTTTTAGGCCGAATATGATATCAATCTTTGTGCTTTGTCATCGTGCTTTGCATTGTATTCTTCATCTTTAGCTCCAAAGGTTTAATCGCTGATTCTTTTTTCTGAGTCTTCTCTAGTTTATGCTCCTTAGCATTTCTTCATAGACTTTTCCTTGGATCTTTGCTGATTCTGAAAAATTAAAAAATAGACAAGACTTCTTTTTTAAATTTTCATTTAATAATTTTCCAAAGGTCATAAAAGTACTGATGATGATGATTCCATTTGTTCTTTGTCTCCATCAGATCCTATACTTGGAGTCTTGCGATACCATTATCCATAAAACTTGGCATATGAATTCCTTAGCCGTGTATAAGAGATTGTCAGAAAGACCAAGGCATAGATTATTTTGAAGACATTAAATCCTGCCCCCTTTCCAGATCAGCTTTGCATGAAGATTTCTCCAGAAGATAATATTTTTGAAGTGAAGCCTGCTGATACTCCTGAAGAATGGATAATCTTTACTGCTCTTTTCATGACTCTAAAGAATATATCAGTCCTTATACTGTCCGGTAGAGAATGATAATTCTTCACTAGTTTATTCTCTGCCCCCTTTTGAGAACCTTATGCGATAATATGTTTCTATTCATTAAGAAGGCGAGAGACGAAAAGACCATATAGCTCTTGTCAATATATTATATCAAATTACTTTTGATGTAATTTGAACCTGATTCAAGAGAAATGCATTTTTGCATGTTGACTAATCAATGTTTAAAATTTTCATCAGGCAATTGCATATTTGAGCATATACAAATTGAAATATGTATTTACAGCATTTTGAATGCTTCACATAGCTTATGCTTTTTGAGCAGTGGAGATAGTGTACTTTGACTGACCATACCTTGACTGGACAAAACTGACCTTGACCTCGACCAGACTGGACTGAATTGGACGACTAAATTTGACTGAATTAGACTTGATACTGGGCTCATAGAGCAAGATAGTTTACTGCCGATTTCGGACTCTATAGTTTACCGCCGATTTCAGGCTCTATAGTTTACCGTCGATTTCAGGCAAGATAGTTTACCGCCGATTTCGGGCTCTATAGTTTACCGTCGATTTCGGGCTCTATAGTTTACCGTCGATTTTGGGTTATATAGTTTATTGCCGATTTCGGGCTTTGGAGGTCTTATGTGTAGCTGGCCATTAGCTTGATTAGGCTGCCTTTTTATGATTAGCAACCATCGCTGTGACCAACTTTATACATGGTTGACTATATAGTTTATTCCACTGCCAATGATGGATCAATAATTGATATTTCGCTACTGCTGACAACATTATGAAAACTTTTGTATTATATTTAAAATCGTGTATCAGCCTGGCGATGATAGCAATTTTGGCAAGTGTTTGATCGTCGACAGCGATAGTTGCTTTTTATTGATAATCATTGATACCTGATGATTCTGAGGTAAATCTTTGGCGGTCAATGCTTGACTGCTATCATCAGTGTTTAGTGGCTTGACAGCAATCATCAATGCTTGGTAGCGATCATCAATGCTTGATGGCGATCGTTTAACTCTTGATAGCGATTGTTAACGCTTGATAGTGATCGTTAACGCTTGATAGCGATTGTTTAAAATAAGCTTGCATGAGCCGTTGATGACGACAGCGATAGTTGCTAATTTTGGCGATTGACTTTTCATTTGGCTTTACATTTGGTGATTGTCCTTGGTGCTTCACATTTGGCAATGACTTGATATGCTTGAAAGCCTGCATTTTATTCATATACATAAAAGAAATACATTCTATGGTGAGAAATTCATTTCACAGCTTTTACTCACCTATCTTATCTGTCTTGCCCCTTTTGATTTTAGAAGTATCATACTGATATCTTTTGAAATTAAAATAGCGATCATCTCCTGAACTGGCAGGTATTGCAATGCACATTTGCAACGAATATGCTTTTTTTTATCGTGGCTTTATATCTTTTGCCTCACCGCTTCTTTTCATTTGAGTATTTAGGCAATGACAGCTCGATCTTGTCAATTACTGGCCATTCACCATACAAAGCATGTTGTCTTCTTTTAACGGAGATGCCCCTAGAATTTTCTTTATCAAGTTTCTGTCATTTTCCTTCATTTTTCTCTATCTGTCATGCTCTTTTCATTGCAATTTCTCCCTTATCGATCATCTTTTGTAGCTTTTTCTTGAGGGAATTACAATATTCCGTATGATGTCCATATTTACAATGATAATTGCAATAATCCAGCCCTCTTGTATTTTTGATTTCTTTGAGGTGTCTTAGCCAAGGTAATTCAATACTCTTCGTAGCCAACAATTGATTCAGCATGCGAAGTATATCGTTTCTTGCAAACGAATACTTCGTATAATCTTTATTTTGCCTGGACCTTTTATATATCATTATAATCGCATGACCATTTCCATCTTCTTCATCACTGTCTTTTTCCTTGTCCTGATAATCTTTTTCAATTTCATCTTTCTGAATTATGTGGGCTAATTTTGACTGAAAAACAGGCACTCTTCCCATCATCTTTTCAAGAGCATGAGCCTTCGTAGCAAAATTTCAAAAAGTTTTCCAATCTTTACTAATCAAGTGGCATGCCAGCTCTGGTCTCATGCCTTTTAAGCATAGTTCTACTTGTTCTGATTCCCACAGAGGATGTCGACATGATGCTGCTAAGTCCGTCCATCGTTTGATGAATTCTTCAACTGATTCATTATTTCCTTGGCGAATAGAGGTCAGTTCAGTCAAACTAACTTCTCGGTTCAAAGGGAAAAAGTTTGACAGAAGGCATCCTACATCTGTTCCCAGGTATGAATAGATCCTGGAATTAAACTTGAATACCATTTGAAAGCTCTTCCTGTCAGAGAAGATCCGAATAATCGCAGACAATATTGAGGAACTCTAGAGAAATTTCTCATCTTTTCTATGAAATGCATCATATGCTCTTCTGGTGATCCGTCCCCATTAAATTTTTGAAAGTCTGGGTGTTTGAAGTCAGCGGGAAATGGCATTTCTTCTATTTCAGGGGGATACGGTGTCTGATATCACAATTTCTTATTCTGACTTCGTTCATTCTCTAGATGAATAGATTCAATAACCATCTGCCGAATTTCTTCCTACATTATATTCCGAGTAATATTAGGCATTGGCTCTTGAAATCTAACCGCTTGCTGTTGTGGCCTTTCTACTTGCGGTTCAATGTTGTTTACGGAAGTCACTGTTGGCATATTAGGGACTTCCTAAACTACATGCTCATCTAGTAGAAACTGATTATGCTGATTAATATCTGTCGACGAACTTTCTGTTTCTTTATACTTTGATTGTCATGATATTGAATGAGGAAGCTAACATCACACTACTGACGCTGTTGAAGAAGATGGACTATTATTTGATTTGAAACCAGAGTATTGTCACTTCGAAGGACTAGCTGACTCAAATCGTGACATTCTTAATGCATGAGTTTTCTTGAAATCGTTTGTAGGAGGTGCTGTGAGTGGACATTCACTGGTTACGGTCACCTTCACCTTATTTTTCTGAACCCACAATGATTTTGCGGAAGATTTCTTCACGGTTATAGTTGACGGTATTGAAAGATCTTTTGAAGTGACTGTTGAGGCATAAAAAATGGTGAAGGAATCAAGCAAGGAAAGGTAAAGAGATAAGAAGAACTTTCAGAAAGAAGAAGATAGAGATAGCTTTCATGAGAGTGCACAGGTCCGCGCAGCCATTATAGGTTACGCGGTTCCGCGCAATCAATTTCAGTTGCGCAGGTTCGCGCAAAGAAAGTATCAGTTGCGCGGGACCTCGGAGTGTACTGCACAAAGGGGTTCGTTCAGAATGATCTAAAGCACTGAAAAATAGTCCCACATCGCTAAGATCAGGATTTTCACACGTGCGAGGGTCTATAAATACCCCTTCCCCTCCTTCATTAAAAGAATTGAAGATTTTCAAGAGCGGAGCGGAGCAGAAGACAAAAGGTAGAAGAGAGTCTCCTGGCAGTTGGGCAGGACCGCGCAATCGATATCGGTTGGTCAGGTCCGCGCAACCAGGCTACCCTGCAGTCTGTGAAGTCTAAAAGCCTGCTGAAGTTCGTGGGCTAGGCTTCCTATCTCCGGGCTTTCTCCTCTTCCTGGGTTCAAAGGAGAAAGATCAGTCAATCTAATTGACATTCCTCCTAAGTCCCAAAAGATGGTTGAAATAGGCGCTGTTATGCTCTTGAAATCTTTATTTCATTAAAGACCCGTCGATCGGAATGACATTCTTCCTAAGTCTTAAGAGATGCTTAAAGCACAAGTCCTTCATTTCTAAATGATTTACCTTAGAATCAAGGGATGTAAAGAGGATGTAAATGAACTCAGTATCAATAAAATGTGATGAATGTTCATAGTACTCTTTCTCTGTTATGTTTGAATAAGACAATCTCCCAAATCAAAAGCATTTGTTTCTTTATCGAAACAAAATGGCAACTCTGCTGGGGACTTTGTTTTTGTCTTATTTAAAATATTAACAGTGAAGTTGTTATGAACATTCGTCATGGTTTGACGTCCTATGGACGCCAAAATGGCGACTCTCAGTGGGAAGTCCTCCCCTTCATCTCCAAGATAGATCACTCCAATTGTTCAATTACTAATTATAACTTTGTTTCATGATTGAAGGTTTTGAAAATTCGACTATGACTTATTACTCATGGCGATCCCCGTAAGAAAAGTGAACTTCCGATTCACCCCGACAGGGTTCGTGATAGAATACGCACCAAGTCATGCGAGTACTGGCATGGTTCAAGCAATAGTTGGGGTATTTCTGCTTCGCCTCAGTCATCAGAAGACAATGCAGGCTGGACCGTCGTGACCTCTCCTAATACAACAACACAAAACTTCAGAATTTCGAGAATGAATCAACCTTCATTAAGAATCAGAGGCCCGTAACGCGAAGCACAGTTAAAAGAAATCCTGAACTTGCTCCTCCAGCGATTTATCCAGCGCAAACAGTTCCCTAGTTGACAGCGCATGACTTCTCGGCTTTAAATGCTTCAATGGCTGAACGAACAAGAGAACGAAAGGGAAAAGCATTGGTCATTAGATCGCCAACGCCATCCCAAAAAGTTTCACCAATATCGGCGTCATCTCAGTCAATTGACGCCGCAAGGAGCACGAAAAGGCACGATGAAACTTTGTCCCTTCCCTTTTCTGCAAGCCCCATCACATCTGCATTCTCTTGTTCTCCTTCAATTACTGCTTCGTCGAAAAGTGGAGAAGCTGCACTATTCATGGCTGGAACAAATTCAGACTATAGAACAACTATAGAGGATCATTTCAATGTAATGACAGAAGAAAAAAATGCATTAATGAAGGAATGCAAAAATCTCAGAGAAGCACTGGCAACCCTCGCACACAACGTAGCCCGAATGGCAATCCCCCAGAATGAAGCGGAAGGGCAAGAAAATCAACCTAATATCCTCCCACCACAAGGGGTAGGGTCGCTAGGGTCTACCCCCGCGACAAGAACTGTGATACAAGAAGAAGTAAGACAAGTGGTCGAAGAGGCGGTTAGAGTAGAAAAAGAACGTGAAAATACTAGACATTTTAGGTATCAAACGCCATATCCAAAGGAAGTAGAAGACATCCCTTTTTTGGCCAATTTCAAACATCCAGATTTTTAAAATTTCAATGGAGAAGGATCCCCGGAGGAGCATTTGATGCACTTCATCACTAGCATGGGAAATTTTTCTACGATACCACAATACTGCTTGCGGTTGTTTAGTTCATCACTAACACACAAAGCATTTCGATGGTATTCTAGTTTGGCACCTGGATCGATACGTACTTGGGAACAAATGCAGGAGGTTTTCATGTCAAACTTCTTCTCCTCGGAACGTGACGTCAGTATTATGGAACTGGCCTCTATTCGGCAAAGAGAAGGAGAGCCGGTAGAGAAGTTTATAGATAGGTGGAAAATATTAGGGGCTTCATGTAGACAACTACTGGAAGAAAAAGAACAAGTTAAGATGTGTCTAAATTCTATGGGGATAGGAATTGCATTCGAACTGACTAGCGTCGATATCAGAACTTTTCATGATTTGACTACTAAAGCCCACGCATTGGAGCTGAAGACTCACAAGATCCCAGCATTTCACCATGATACAACTAGGAGAGTGTCTGACAGGACAACTGTGAACGCTGTCGATCATGACAGAAGAAGAAAAGACACAAAGGACTCGAGAGAAAGAAGACCAGACCGACGCGAAGAAGGTGATAAGTCAAGAAATAGGTACAACGGAAAGAAGCCTAGAATGTTGAACTCTCATGAGGGGTTCGCATTTGAAAAAGAAGATGTCACCGCTATGATGGAACAGTTATTAAAAGCTGGCACGACAGTATTGCCGGAGCCTAAGCGCCCAGAAGATGTAACAAGAACCAGAGAAAGGGATTTCTGTCGTTATCATCGTCTGGTGGGGCATCCAATAGAGAACTGTTATACACTGAAATGTATAATACAATGACTGATCAATAGGGGTGAGAGAGTATTGGGGAAAGAAAGAGAGAGGGGCTCCATGGCAACCGTAAACATGCTTATAGTCTGAAAAAAGGACCAAGATGCGAATAACGCAGGAAGCAGTAAAGCTGTAAAGAAGGTTGCGGTGATCACACTACGATCAGGTAAGAAGGTAGTAAGCCCTACAAAATAGAAAACAGAAGAAGCAATTGCAAAGGAGAGTAACAGCGGCAAGACGAAGGAGAAGAATGAGATGACGAGAGTGAATTATAACGTGGTAAATCATCTAAAAGGAATACCGGCCTGATTAAGCGTTTATGATGTACTGAAGCTATCAGAAGAATTTTGACAAAGTTTGATCAAGGCCTTATCTGATCATGACATCAGGAAAACCTTACTGGCGGAGTTAGAACATGAAGAACTCAATGAACATGAGGATTGTTTTCCGGTCATTTCTTTTTCTGAAGATGATCTGATCTGTGAGGAAGACCATAACAGACCACTAATGATAGAAGGCCATATTTGTGTAAAGAAAGTCAAACGGATTATGATAGATAATGGGTCTGCAGTAAATCTTTTGCCACTCTCAATGTTAAATAAATTAAACTACCGTTGCTCAGAACTACGCCCCAACGAAATGATGATATAAGGTTTTAATCAAGATGGGCAGCGCGCACTTGGCAAGATTACGGTAATGTTGGAAATAGGAGAATTAATCACTGAAGTTGTTTATCACGATATAAGTTCAATAACAACATACAACCTTCTCCTAGGAAGGCCATGGATACATCAGTACAATATCATACCCTCTACCCTGCATCAATGTTTCAAATACTGTAAAGACGGAGTACAACATAAAGTGATGGCCAATGCGAGACCGTATACAGAAGCTGAGTCCTTCTTCGCAGATGCTAGCTATTATAAAGAATTCGCTGTCAAAAAAATAAATAAGGATGAAGGTGGTGTCCTACAGAATAATCGAGAAAGTGCAATTACGAAGTTAGCAGAAAAAGTAGTGCCATCTGAAACCGCAGAAATAAGCAAGAAGTTCTATTTTGTACCAAAACATTTAAGGCAACCGGGACAACCACCATTAACCCTGTTGTCATCTGCACAACTGAAAATTTTATAATCAAATTATATGGTGTCGCTGCCGTATGCTGAAAGAAATAAGCCATTTTCGGCCGCTCCAACAAGATTTCAAGTTAAGGCGAATGAAAAAATCCTGAGCCAATCGAGTTCTATATTTTAGAAGCAGTAAGGACAAGGGGAGAGACTCAAAGTAATGACTACCGTGGTAGGTTGACACCGCAAGACCTCCAAAAGTATAGTCTGGCAAGTAAGAAAATTATGAAAACCATGGGCTTTGATTATGAAGAACCCGTTGGCCTAAACCATGGGAAGGGAATTCAAGTCCCCATTGGGGTCGATCAGGAGAAGCGTCGAAAATTTCAAGGGTTGGGGGCAAGCTAGCCAATGAATACGATTGCAATCGTGTAGCCTCCCACAGAAATATGTTGCCTCAATATCTCCGAGAACGGAAAATATATCTCCAGTAACAGTCACAATCATATCCAGGGGGCAAGTTCAAAGCCAAATGAGATAAAGTGTGCTCAAAGAAAGAAAAATTCTTCAAAGAAGTAAATGAAAGCCTATGTTAGCCTATACTCGTGTTGACAAAAAAAGGAAATTGCTTCCGAAGGCGCTACTGATTTTGATACAGAACATTACCAAGATAATAATTCTATATCAAAAGGGGGCAAGATGAATAGGATGAATTAGGAAGAAGTTCGCAAGCATATCAAAATCATATGACAAAGCATATCAAGATCATATGATAGCAAATAAAGAAAGATGAAGAAGGTGAGCGCCATCAAGAGAGTTCTATAAAATTTTGCCTGAAATTGATATCACCATCAAGATGGTATATTACAAACGATACAAATGATACAGATAAGCAATTTCAGGAAAAAATACCTATCATCGTCTTTCAAGACAGCATGCTAGATCATCGCCAAAAGTCTTCAGTCTTCCAAGACATTTGAAGATAGAACATTAAATCCGTCACCGAACAAAAAAGTGTCGATGATCGCTATCAAGTGTTGGCACTCATCGCCGATAGAAAATCGCCATCGAAATCGAATTATCGGGTATCGATGATCATAAAAAGAAAAGAGAATGGCTATCGCTACTGCCGATCAATCGCTCATCAAAGTTGCCATCATCGCTAAGCTGATACATTGTTTTAAACATGATACAAAAGTCCTTATGACATTATCAGCGGTAGCGAAATGTTAATTATTGATCAACCATATGATAATAGTAGAATGAATCATACAATCAACTGTATATACATAATTGGCGATAGCGATGGATGTTTATCATAAAAAGGCAGCCTAGTCAAGTCTCGAAAAAAAAGAAAAAAAAAAAAATTTTTAAAAAGAAAAAAAAAAGAGAGAAAAAGAAAAAGCCAAGTCCTAAAAGGACCAAATCTCAAATGGGACCAGCTACGTATAAGACCTATGAAGATTGCCATTCGGGTAGCGGTGAGAAGCAAGTGGCCCTAAAAAGCCCCTGAAGGCCATCGTACGCATACCCATGCGGGCAGCTGACAGAGTCAAAGACCAAAAGCCAGAAGGCCGAAAGTTGATAAAAAAGCCAAAAAAGCTCAAAGTCTTCATATGACTAAAGGCCAAAAGAGCTAAAAGTCTTCAATGACCAAAAGCAAAAGAGCCAAAAGTCAACCGAAAGATCAAAAGCAAAAGGCCAAAAAGTCGACAAAAAGTTAAAGTGTTAAAAGTCCTCAAATGACCAGTCAGCGTAACCCCTATGCCATCTGTATAGCTTTCCGGCAGCGTTAAGGGGAATGGAGGACAAGCCCTCCCATGAATGGGCCCGACCTTATAGGCGAAGAAAATGAGGGCTGCAGTGTGCGCTTTAGATAGGCCAACCATGCATAAGACCCCCCAGATTTGTGGTTCGATTCTAGTACTAACTCATGAGGAAGGGCTTAAACCTACTCATCGATGGATTGACAACCATGGATTTGGTACCCCTAAAGGTAGCCTTGCGAGCTCAGCGAACTCTAGAGAGTTACTGTGGCCAACCCTGTGAGTAAAACCAACCGAGTTCATGGCCCTGGTAGCTTCACTGGGCCCCTCTGATGGATCGTGGTTTGTGAACTCCCTAGGCAGTGAGAAGTCCAGCGAACTCTAGAGAGCTACAGAGACCATCACATAAGACCCTCTAACTAGAGTCCAAGTAAATTCGCTCCACTACTCAAGAGCCTAGATTGTGTACAACTGACTGAATTGAAACTTGGCACTGCCAATAAAATATAAACGAATGAAGTCATGTAGGGAATCCGATACTGATAAGCATAAAATATTGGTGCTTTATGATTAGTTCATAGAATGTCATGATAAACTATGTGCAATGTTCAAAATGTAGCAAATTCATGCTGAAGTTATGACATAGATAATATGTCTGGAATAATGCATAATGTAAAAGTGCATGAAAAAGTTACTGAAATTTACTAATAAAAATCAAAAGAGAACATGCACTCAAATATGAAAAAAAAAGGGGGGGAGAGAAGAAGAAAGGAAGAAGCAAAAGTATGCATACAAAAAAAAGAGGGAGGGATTACATGCTTATAATTCCTCTGTGATGCCTATTACATTCATATATTGCCACAAGTTTTCCTTCAATTGAAGCTGAGCTGCATCATGCTTTGATTTCTCTTCAAGAATAATCTTTGTTTGATCAGGAAGGCCAACTAATTTGTCTTCTAGAGATGTGATCATTTCCTTGCTCCTGAGCAATTCAAACTTTTCAGCATCAGCAGACCGAATATTGACATCAAGTTTCTCTTTAACCTCCTGTATAGACAGTTCCTTCTCATGACCTTGCAGTTCCATCTGCGAAATCTCTTCTCTTAAAGCCGCGATACGATCTTGAATAAGTACCTTGTCATCAGTGAGGGTCTTTAGTTGTTCTTGCAATGATAACTACTCCTGGTCTAATTCAGATATGGTGGAAGCAATAAGTGAAGCCCTCTCCTTAGACAAAGTTAACTGCTTCCCGTATTCCAGAACTTCTGGAGCAATCGTAATATTCTCTGCTGATGCTAAAGAAGCTATCGAATCATGGAATCTGAGGAGGGAATCACGCACAATAGAAATATTAATCTTCGCCATCTTTGCAGAGCTTTCTAGAATTTCGATGGCTATATCTAGGTCTGGCCATTATTCAGGATCTTTGAAGATATGAACTACCGTTGACAAAGAGTTTTTCATCAAACGCATTTTGTGAGCAGGAATCTTTGAAGGAAATGGTAGCTCAGAGATAGTGGCCACAGATTCTGAGTTGGCCGCCCCACTACAGGGGAGAATTCCTACAACATGAATAGGAGATCGAGTTAGAGTGAGAAATACAAAATGAAGAATTTACAGCTCTTCAAATTAAAATATATACCTACCGCAGAGGTGTGACCAGCAAGTAAGGGAACTTCTGGGGCTGCAGAAGTACCAGCTTCCAACATGTCAGCAAGAGAGGGCGCTCTCACTTCTATGCTGGAATCTCTGGTAGTAGGAGTCGGTAGATCAGTAGTCTCGACAGGGAATACAATTTCACGGGCCACACTCTTTGGTGCCACTAGAGGGGACAAAGAAACCTGTGGGGAGACCACTGGTGCAGCTGGATGAAGATCTATAGAGGGAGGCAGCGCTCATTTCGATGCAAGCCACATGAGTACCTAAAAAAAGGGAAATGACAGTGATGATAAGATAGTGAATACCCATATTCCCGTAGTCCAAGGGTTCTTCATCCTCTTCGGTTACCATATGTGGCTTTCCAGGAACAGAAGTGGCAGGGGAAATTGCAGGAGCCGTGGGGAGATGTTCTTCCTCTACATTTTTGGTGGCCATATTTTCCTCGTCATCTATGTTGACCTCCCCTTCTTCATAGTCATCGTCCTGAGCTTTATCATTTCCATCATCATCATTGTTATCATCATCTCTAGATCCCAGGGAAGTGGAATCTCCTGATGTAGAAGATGAACTTTCACTTTCCAGATCATTCTCATCTACGTCTGCAACCACGACTTGTTTTCCTTTGTAGGAAACAGGCTGGTTGCTTTCTCTTGGAGATCTCCTGCCAACTGGAATCGAGGGAGATGAAGAGACCTATCTTGCCTCTTCCTAGGGAGTGGGTGACGACGTTTGCAGACGTGCTCGTGATCTAGTCATCGGAGACGATGAGCTAGGGGGAGGAGTTTGTGAAGAAGGGGCACGTTCGTTTTGAGCTGGACCCTCCTCAGCTGTAGTAATCTCTTCAGGAATAGGTGAGGATGCTCCTGCAACATCCTCTGGAGCTCAGTCACCAAGGTCATGGGGGACATGTTCAAATTCCACCAGGACTCCATGGGTAAAGCAACCATCTTAAGTATTAATTGGTTTTCTCTCATGGATTGGCTCTTCCGTCGAAATCTTTCTACAAATTTCACCATGATGAGGAGCACGACTTTTCTCTGGAATGAAGCTGATTCCGTTCTCAATTTTTCTGCCCCTAAGTCGAGGTGGATTGAGAAAGAGAAGAGAATCCACTGGTAGGCGTTTGTTGATCAGAAATGATTGGTGGTCCCACCACCTCATCCAGCTGTAAGAAGTACGGACTATCCGGTCGCATCTAGGGATGATGAAAGAAGAGTTGACATGGCCAACTAATAGTTGCTTCCATATCATGGCCCAGTTCAAAGGACCTGTTCCATAACAGCGCATTCTCTTAGTAACCAGCCCATAAACTTCTGGCATGGCTTGGTCATAGCCGAATTGGCGAGCAAAATGGCTGGGATAGTAGGGTTCTCTCTAGAATTCCGTTCCTTCCCTAAGAGGCAAGCTGCAAGAACAAATAGAAAGAAAAAAGGCCCTTTCTGCTACAGTTAGTGCCCCCTGATCCACCATATATGTATCTTGAATGTAGCGATGAAGTCGAAACTGGAAGAAGTCCACTTGATCAAAATTCTGGATCATATTGATCACCCATTCATACGATCTTCTGGCCATGGCCCTTTGTTGAAAAAACCAAAGAGGAAGATGAGAAGTGTTGACATAAGCCTTCTCCGGTGCTTCAAAAGTTCAGGGGAAATAGACTCCTAACCATTCGGTGAAGTAGTGTCAGGCAGTATACGCTGATGAAGATCCCAGGGTGAGATTTTTGACATGTGTAGAGATTTCTCCAAAGGCCCGATAAATGGAACATAGCACAGGGGGAACAATGGAATACTTCTGACCTTCCACTAGAGCTCCGGCGACATCGAAGGTGGTGGGGTGAATAACATCTGCCCACTTGGAACTAGGAAGGGCAACTATACTTAGCTAGTAAGCTAGGAAGGCTGCAAGTTCCCCAAAGGAACTATAATCTGGTCGTTCCTTCATATTGTCATGAAGAGTCGTTAATTTCTTACAGCGACTGTCATGGAATCTGCAAAATGAAAAAAAAAAAAAAGATGTTAATATGCAGGATTATGTGATGAAGAGGAAAATGCTAATCTTTGGGTCTGGAATACCCGAGTATTTTAGAAAAATGGGTCAGCCATTGCAGAGGCGATAGTTTGTGAAAATTTAGAAACTTTCCCATTTCTCTGAAAAGTTCGATGGTGGTTTCGGAGATAGAAGGTCTGCGGTCGGGAGAGGATATAAATGCCAATTCTATATTCGTCGGGATGAACTCATCATAAAATCTTCCTGTAAGAGGGAGACCTGTTATGCGATGCAGATCCCATAGCGATATGCTCATTTCTCCGAATGGCAAGTGAAGAGAATTGGTGGTGGGAGACCAATATTCAAGGAATCCTTTCAGCACGGAGGGTTCCTTGTAAAAATATTTTGATGTGACCTCTATCGCATCATAAAGGCCTACTTTAGCAAGAGTACTCGCGTGTTTCTTCAAGATTACCTCTGCCCAATCAGAATAATAGCGACGAGAAGTCAGTAGGCCCCTTGTTCGAAAATCTTCTGATCCCCAAAGAGGATCACAATCCTTGTACCGCTGTCTCATAGTCTCGTAGAAATATGTCAGAAAGAGATTGTGCGGACTGTGAAAAGGAGTAAGGAAGATCATGGGGTGGGCTTCTCCGATGATCTGCCATGGTTTCTGCGTCTGCAGTTTCCCTTCGAGAATTCAAGGTTCTCGCATCGCCCACGATTCAATATACATTAGTTTTTCTCCGTCCACATAATCGGTGGGTTCACATTCAAGGATGGACTGGCGACGATGAACGTTGATGGGAATTATTGTCATCCCTTCTGAATGAGGTTTGTCGAATTTCATGACGCCTTCGATCACTCTGTTTCTATAAAGAAACAAATGCATTTGGTTTAGGAGATTATCTTATTTAAACATAACAGAGAAAGAGTATTATGAACATTCATCACATTTTATTGATACTGAGTTCATTTACATCCTCTTTAAATCCTTTGATTCTAAGATAAATCATTTAGAAATGAAGGACTTGTGCTTTAAGCATCAAAAGTTCATTTTGACAGCCTTCCGGTGCCTGATTCGATCATCTCCTAAGACTTAGAAAGAATGTCATTCCGATCGACGGGTCTTTAATGAAATAAAGATTTCAGCAGCATAACAGTGCCTATTTCAACCATCTTCTGGGACTTAGGAGAAATGTTAATTAGATCGACTGATCTTTCTCCTTTGAACCCATGAAGAGGAGAAAGCCCGGAGAAATAGCCCACGAACTTCAGCAGCATGACGGCTTTTGGCTTCATAGACTGCAGGGCAGCCTGGTTGCGAGGAACCGTGCAACCAATATCGGTTGCACGGTCCTGCGCAACTGCCAGAAGACTCTCTTCTACCTTCTGTCCTCTGCTCCACTCCGCTCCTCTTGAAAATCTTCAATTGCCCCTAATGAAGGAGGGGAAAGGGTATTTATAGACCCTCGCACGTGTGAAAATCCTGATCTTAGCGATGTGGGACTATTTTTCAGTGCTTTAGATCATTCTGAACGAAGCCCTTTGTGCAATTCACTCTGAGGTCCCGCGCAACTGATACTTTCTTTACGCGGACCTGCACAACTGAGATTGATTATGCAGAACCGCACTACTTATAATGGCTGCGCGGACCTATGTACTCTCATGAAAGCTATCTTTATCTTCTTCTTTTCTGAGAGTTCTTCTTATCTCTTTACCTTTCCTTGCTTGATTCCTTCACCATTTTTTATGCCTCAACAGATGCCCCCTCGATCCTTCTTTGATTGATTCCAGAAATTAAATGGAGGATCGATCTTCTTCTGCCTGAAGAACTTGAATAAACTGCAACTGAAGGATGACCGAATGATCTTGCTTTCATGGAAAACTGAATAATCATCCCTGTATAGCAGACTGGATGATCATGCCTGTCCAGAGGATTGACCGATCACATTCGATCAGAAGATTGGAATGCTCGCATCAAACGAAAGACTGAGTGATTACGCCTGAATAGAAGACTTGAATAATGACACTTGAACAGAAGACCGGGAGGCTCGTGCTTGAACGGAGGATTCTTGCATTTGAATGAAAGGCTTAAATGATTGCATCCTACTAGAAGACTTGAAGGAAGACACTCGAGTGAAAAACCAGAATGATGGTACTCGAGCTAAAAACTTGAATGCCCCAGTCAACAATGTCGAGCAGATGCTTCACTCAGAGAGAATAAAATTCTCTTTTTATGGAAGCACACTTCTTCAACAGTCGTGACGGCTTCATCTTTGAGCGACTTGATCAGAGAGCTTTCTTCCAACACCGTTGCTGTTATAATGGTCTCTTTAATCAACTCCAACAATTCTTTCCTTTTGATCAACTCCAGCAATTCTTTTCTTCAACTTTGTATATGGAATTGCTCTTTAATGCTACTCCTGCTGCAACATCCTTTTTCGATTGTTTCCTTTACTCATGATCTGCATAACTCAAGTTTTCAAGTGATGATCTTTCCTGCCAGATGAATCGAAATTAGTATTTTAATTCATTATTACTTTCAATGTAACTTGATAATTTTTGAAATAAATTGAAAGTTTCTTCTCTTTTTAGACTGAGTGTGGTATTCGTAATATGATTTAAGTAATCTTTGAACTTATCATCGTGCTTTGCGTTGTATTCTTTATATCGTACTCTTGGGGATTTGAGTTCTTGATAATAGCCAATATCTTGGGGGCATTTACTATTGTCTAATCAATGTTTAGAATCTTTCACCTTCGAACATATCTAAAGTGAAACATGAATTTGCTATATTCTAAATATCGCATAGTTTATGCTTTGCATATTTGGACAAACATATATATATATATATATATATATATATATATATATATATATATATATATATATTTATATATATAATGAGATATATATCTATAACATTGCACCTAGTTTATCATGACATTCTATGAAATATCATAAAGTACCAATATTTTATGCTTGTCAGTATGGGATTTCCTACATGACTTCATTCGTTCATATTTTATTGGCGGTGCTAAGTTTCAATTCAGTCAGCTGTGCACACAATTTAGGCTCTTGAATAGTGGAGCAAATTTACTTGGAAAATTTTCTTGGACTCTAATTAGAGTCAGGTCTTATGTGATGGTCTCTGTAACTCTCTAGAATTCGCTGGACTTCTCACTGCCTAGGGAGTTCACAAATCGTGATCCATCAGAGGGGCCCAGTGAAGCTACCAGGGCCGTGAACTCGGTTGGTTTTACGCACAGGGTTGACCACGGTAACTCTCTAGAGTTCACTGAGCTCGCAAGGCTACCTTTGGAGGTACCAAATCCATGGTTGTCGATCCATCGATGAGTAGGTTTAAGCCCTTCCTCATGAGTTAATACCGGAATCGAACCACAAATCTGGGGGGTCTTATACATGGTTGGCCTATTTAAAGCGCATACTGTAGCCCTCATTTTCTTCGCCTGCAAGATCGGGCCCATTCATGGGGAGGGCTTGTCCTCCATTCCCCGTGACGCTGCCGAAAAGTTATACATACGGCATAGGGGTTACGCTGACTGGTCATTTGAGGACTTTTAGCACTTTGACTTTTAGTCAACTTTTTAGCCTTTTGCTTTTGGTCTTTCGGTTGACTTTTGGCTCTTTTTCTTTTAGTCATTGAAGACTTTTAGCTCTTTTGGCCTTTGGTCATTTGAAGACTTTGAGCTTTTTTAGCTTTTTTGTCAACTTTCAGCCTTCTGACTTTTGGTCTTTGACTCCATCAGCTGCCCGCATGGGTATGCATACGATGGCCTTCACGGGCTTTTTAGGGCCACTGGCTTCTCGCCGCTGCCCGAATGGCGATCTTCATAGGTCTTATTCGTAGCTGGTCCCTTTTGAGATTTGGTCCTTTTAGGACTTGGCTTTTTCTTTTTCTCTCTTTTTTTTTTTGGTTTTTTTTTTGTTCATGGAGATTTTCTATCGGTGATGAGTGTCAACGCTTGATAGCGATCATCGACACTTTTTTGTTCAGTGACGATTTAATATGCTATCTTCGAATGTCTTAGAAGACTAAAGACTTTTGACGATGATCTAACATGCTGTCTTGGAAGACGATGATAGGTACTTTCACCTGAAATTGCTTATCTTCTTCATCTTTCTTTATTTGCTATCATATGATCTTGATATGCTTTGTCATATAATTTTGATATGCTCACGAACTTCTTCCTTATTCATCCTATTCATCTTGCCCCCTTTTGATACAGAATTATTATCTTGGTAATGTTCTGTATCAAAATCAGTAGCGCCTTCGGAAGTAATTTCCTTTATTTGTCAACATGAGTATAGGCCAACATAGGCTTTCATTTACTTCTTTGAAGAATTTTTCCTTCATTGAGCATACTTTATCTCATTTGGCTTTGAACTTGCCCCCTGGATATGATTGTGACTATTACTGGAGATATATTTTTTTGTTCTTAGAGATATTGAGGCAGCATATTTCTGTGGGAGTCTACACGATTGCAATCGTATTCATTGGCTAGCTTGCCCCCTTTTGATGCAGAATCATAACTCTGATAATTTTCTGAGCAAAATCAACAAGTATATTTACGGAGGATATCTTTTAAGGAAGCGAGCGTTGACTGGTATGCTGATCCCCTGCCCGTCTTGATCTACAACTCGATACGCTCCATTAGAATACACTTCTTTTATTACGTAAGGGCCATCCCATTTAGGCTCAAACTTTCTTCCTGTTCGACGGGTGACCACGATTCATCTTTTCAGCATTAGCACCATATCCCCTTTTTTGAAAGAGCGATATTTAACTCGCTTATCAAATGCGGCTGATATTCTTTCTTGATATGCTTGCAGACGCTGTTGTGCAGCCAGACATCTCTCGTCAAGTAAATCCAGTTCCTTTAATCTTATTTTCGCATTATCATCATCAGTAATAGACTGATGCACTGCCACTCTTAATGATGTTACTTGTATTTCAATTGGAATTACTACCTCCACACCATAGACTAATGAATACGGTATTGCCCTTGTGGCTGTTCGATGAGTAGTTCTGTACGCCCATAATGCTTCCTATAACCTTTCATCCCAATCACGTTTGTTTCCTGTCACTGTTCTCTTCAATATTTTGACTATTGTTTTGTTGAATGCTTCCGCTAATTGGTTAGCCGGCGGATAGTAAGGCGTTGAGAACGGGTGATGGATTTTGAACTTCTGACATAGTTTTTCTATACCTTTATTTTTGAAAGGAGTACCATTGTCTGTAATAATTTTCTTTGGGATACCATGTCGGTATATTATAGCGTGGCGGATGAAATTAACCACATCTTTTTCTTTAACATTTCGCAAGGCAACTGCTACGGTCCATTTGGAGAAATAATTAGTTGCTGCTAGAATATACTTTTTTTCTTTAGATGAAGGCGGGTTTATAGGACCGATTACGTCAAGTCCCCAAGAAGAGAAGGGCCAAGAGGCTATAGACTTGTGCAAATCTTCTGGAGGCATGTGTATAACATCTCCATGAATCTAGCATTCATGGCACCGCTTTGCATAATCTATCGCGTCTTTAAACATAGTGGGTCAATAATATCCCATTTTATGTATTCGATGAAATAAATTTCGACCAGCTTGATATGCCCCACACTCCCCAAAGTGTGCTTCCTGCAGCACCTGGATCGCTTCTTGCTTATTTAAACAACGTAGCAACACTCTATTGTAAGATTTTTTATATAATACTTCACTGCAAATAACGAATCTACTTGACCGCTGTCTGATTTGCTGCCTTTGCGTGGATTCTTTTGGCAGAATGTTGAATTTGAGATAATTAATGAAAGGCTGACACCAATCATCTATTGTAATTTCCAAGCACGATACAGGAAGGGCTTCAGTAACTTCTTCAACAATCTTTGTTGTCGGTAAAAATCTTCTTTCCTCTATGGTTACTTAAAGAGGGCTTCGATTAGGGCAAGACAGAGCTGCCGCCAAACTGGCTAAGGCATCGGCTTTTGCATTCTCTGACCGGGGAATATGCTTGATTTCAACATATGAAAAATATGCCAACAATTGTTGTGCCTTCTGACAATATGGCAAAAGTTCTTGCTTTCTTATTTCGAATTCAGTCGTCAATTGATTTATAATCAATTTAGAATCCCCAAAAATATATAATACTCTTATGTCCATTTCTTTAGCCATCTCCATTCCAATAATCAGGGCTCTATATTTGGCCTCATTGTTCGTGCATGCAGTTCCCAATGCAAAGGAGTAAGGTAATAAATCACCTTGGAGAGTAATGAATATCACTCCTGCCCCCGCTCCTGATGTTCGAGATGCACCATCAAAATACATCTGCCACGGATTCTGTGATTCAGCCAGCATGACTTGCTCATCTGGAAAATCAGCATTGATGGCTTCAGATTCTGTCACGGGGTGCGCCGCTAAGAAATCTGCCACTGCCTGCCCTTTCACAGCTTTTGCCGGTTCATATGTAATAGCATACTCTGAAAGTAACAACATCCATTTAGCCAACCTTCCAGACAACATCGGCCTTGTCATCCGAAACTTTATCGGGTCAGCCCTTGAAACCAATGTTATATCGTGCAATAGACAATAATGCCTCAACTTCTGTACTGCGAATATTAATGCTAAACATTCCTTCTCAATCGGGGAATAATTGCACTCTTCACCTATCAAAGTTTGACTTAAGTAATAGAGGGCTGTTTCTTTTCCAAATTCATTCTTTTGTGCCAACAGAGCTCCTAAGGAATGGTCGGCTGCAGACGTGTACAGGATAAGCAGCTTCCCTTTTATTGGAGCTGTCAGTACTGGTGACATTTTCAGCAACTCCTTTATCGAGTCGAATGCATTCTGACAGGCTTGACTCCACATAAATTCTTTATCCTTTTTCATCAAATGAGAAAACGACTGACATCTTCCAGCCAGATTTGAAATGAATCGACGGATATATGTTAATTTTCCTTGCAAAATCTTTAGTTCCTTTAATGTTTTTGGTGGTGGCATATCCTGAATAACTTTGACTTTCCCAGGGATAATCTTAATGCCCCTATGTCGAACAATAAAACCCAAAAACTTTCCGGAGGACACTCCGAACACGCACTTAGCGGGGTTCATCTTTAACTGTTTCTTTCTAAGTCACTGGAAAACTGACACCAAGTGTTTACGATGTTCCTGATGACTTCCTGACCTGACTGCCAAGTCAACATAACACTCAATGTGCTTATGCATCATATCTTGAAAAATGTTCTGCATCGCCCTCTGATATGTTGCCCCAGCATTTTTTAACCCAAACGACATCACCTTATAACAGAAAATTCCCAGTGAAGTTCTAAATGCCGTCGCCTCTTCATCCTCAAGAGCCATTCGAATTTGATTATATCCCGCATAGCTGTCCATAAAGGACATAATAGCATATTGAGTCGTACTATCAATTAGTAATTCAGTTATTGGGAGCGAAAAATCATCCTTCGGGTAGGCTTCATTCAGGTCTCTAAAATCGACGCATACTCTGACCTATCCATTTTTCTTTCTTACCGAGACGATATTCGATATCCACTTAGGATACTTGACTTCCCTAATAAATTTGACATTTGTCAACTTATTAACTTCTTCCTCGATGAGGGGAACCAGATCTGGATGAAATCGCCTTTGCGCCTGTTTAACCGGCCTCTTCTCCTTAGAGATATTTAGACGGTATAACGCCACGGAAGGCTCCAATCCGGGCATTTCTACATACGTCTAGGCGAATACATCTTTATTTTCTCTAAGAAGCTGAATGTATTCTTTTGACTCATGTTCAGAGAGGTTGGCACTAATGAACGTGTTTCGTGATTCTTCTTTTGTACCCAAGTTTATTTCTAACAGGCTATCTGTCGTCAGTTGCCCCCCGTCCTCCATTTGCTTCGGAGCTATCTCAGGACGTTCGACTACTTCAGCACTTTCCTTCACTGGTTCTTTTGTTGTAACCATGTTTATTGACGACCTTGCCCCTATGTCTTTACATTTTCTTCGCCTTTCCTGGCCGATCCTAATTAAAATTCCCTTTTCATGATTTGGGCCACTGGAGTCTTTGCAATCGAGGCCCAGACCTTTCATGACCTCCTCGTTTGTCCTATGTTCGATAATTATCTAATTCCTGTGTATCATCCGCTGTATAATACACTTCAGCGTGTAAAAATTCTCCATTGGATGTCCCACTAGACGATGATAGTAACAAAAATTTTGCTCCCTTCACCTTGTCGCCTCCTCGGGGCGTTTAGGTTCTGGCAATTCTATTGCGCCATCTTTCAATAACTGTTCCATCATTGGACTGACATCTTCTTTATCGAAAGAAAATCCCTCATGGGAATTAAGTGTTCGGACCTTTTTATTTCTTCTTGATTGAGCCAAGTCCTCTTTTCGCTTCGTACTTTCTTCCTTGAAACCTTTCAAACTTTTACGTTGCTGACAGCGATCACTGGTATTTGTTGTTATCCTGCTAGGATCCTTTCGAGCCGCATCATGGTGAAATTTCAACACCATCTGATTTACTAATTCCAAAGTATGAGCCTTTGCGGCCAAATCATGAAGAGTGTTGATGTTGGAATTGGCCAGTCCCATTACGAATTCTTTTTTCATAGAGCTTAGACATATCTCGACTTGCTCAGTTTCTTTTAGCAACGGTTTATACAAAGTTCTTAATGTTTTCCATCTGTCTACGTAACTCCTTGCCGACTCATTTTTGCCTTGTCGTACAGAAGCCAACTTAACTATATTAACGTCACGACTTGGGGAGAAAAACTGAGATGTGAAAGCGTCTTGCATCTGTTTCCAAGTGCGGATAGAACCCGGAGCCAAATTGAAATACCATCAGAATGCACTACCTGTCAGCGATGTCCCGAACAATTGCAAACAATATTGTGGTACTGCAGAAAGATCTCCCATACTGGTAATGAAGCGCACCAAATGTTATTCAAGGGATCCTTTCACATCAAACTTTTGAAAATCTGGACACCTGAAACCGGCTGGGAAGGGAATGTCATCCACTTCTCTTGGATATGGCATACGATATCTAAAATATCTAATATTTTCTTGTTCCTTCCCCATTTGGCTATCCTTTTCAATGACTGTCATTTGAGCTGCATTATGCATGAAAGTCACCAAGGCTTCTTTGAGACTTCTGCATTCTTCCATTAATGCATTATGGGCTTCTGCCATTTCATTGAAACGACCCTCTATAGTTGTTCTATAATCTAGATTTGTTCCAGCCATGAATACTGTAGCTTTCCCACTTTTCGACGAAGCAGTAATCGAAGGAGAACAAGAGAATGCTAATGTGACATGGCTTGCAGAAAAAGGAGGGGACAGAGTTTCATAGGGCCTTATCGTGCTCCTTGCGGTGCCAATTGACTGAGATGACGCCGATATTGGTGGACCTTTTCGAGATGGCGTTGGCGATCTAATGACCAATGCTTTTCCCTTTCGTTCTCTTGTTCGTTTAGCCATTGAAGCATTTAAAGTCGGAAAGTCACACGCTGTCAACTGGGGAACTGTTTGCACTGGATAAATCACCGGAGGAGCAAGTTCAGGATTTCTTTTAACTGTGCTTCCTGTTACGGGCCCTCTGATTCTTAATGAAGGTTGATTCATTCCCGAAATTCTGAAGTTTCGTGTTCTTGTCTTAGGAGAGGTCACGACGGTACAGCCTGCATTATCTTCTGATGACTGGGGCGAAGCAGAAAGACCCCAACTATTGCTTGAACCATGCCTGTACTCGCATGACATGGTGCGTATTCTATCACGAACCCTGTCGGGGTGAATCGGAAGTTCACTTTTCTTATGGGGATCTCCATGAGTAATAAGTCGTAGTCGAATTTTCAAAACCTTCAATCATGAAACAAAGTTATAATTAGTAATTCAACGATTGGAGTGATCTATCTTAGAGATGAAGGGGAGGAATTCCCAATGAGAATCGCCATTTTGGCGTCCATAGGACGCCAAACCATGACCAATGCTCATAACAACTTCACTGTTAATATTTTAAATAAGACAAAAACAAAGTCCCTAGCAGAGTCACCATTTTGTTTCGACAAAGAAACAAATGCATTTGATTTGGGAGATTGTCTTATTTAAACATAACAGAGAAAGAGTACTATGAACATTCATCACATTTTATTGATACTGAGTTCATTTACATCCTCTTTACATCCCTTGATTCTAAGACAAATCATTTAGAAATGAAGGACTTGTGCTTTAAGCATCAAAAGTTCATTTCGACAGCCTTCCAGTGCCTGATTCGATCATCTCCTAAGACGTAGGAAGAATGTCGTTTCGATCGATGGGTCTTTAATGAAATAAAGATTTCAGCAGCATAACAACGCCTATTTCAACCATCTTCTGGGACTTAGGAGGAATGTCGATTAGATCGACTGATCTTTCTCCTTTGAACCCATGAAGAAGAGAAAGCTCGGAGAAATAGCCCACGAACTTCAATAGCATGACGGCCTTTGGACTTCACAGACTGCAGGGCAGCTTGGTTGCACGGAACCACACAACCGATATCGGTTGTGCCGTCCTACGTAACTCTCAAGAGACTCTCTTCTACCTTCTGTCTTCTACTCCGCTCCGCTCCTCTTGAAAATCTTCAATTGCCCCTAATGAAGAGGGGAAGGGGTATTTATAGACCCTCGCACATGTGAAAATCCTGATCTTAGCGATGTGGGACTATTTTTCATTGCTTTAGATCATTCTGAACGAAGCCCTTTGTGCAATTCACTCGGAGGTCCCATGCAACTGATACTTTCTTTGCGCGGACCTGCGTAACTGAGATTGATTGCGCGGAACCGCGCAACCTATAATGGCTGTGCGGACCTGCACACTCTCATGAAAGCTATCTCTATCTTCTTCTTTTCTGAGAGTTCTTCTTATCTCTTTAGCTTTCCTTTCTTGATTCCTTCACCATTTTTTATGCCTCAACACACTCGAACAGATTCCCAAGAGTTTTCGAGCTTCTTCTTATTATGCTCCTTTATCTTTTCTTCAAACTCCTTCGCCTTATTTCGACGAGTTTTCTTGGAGCGAGAAGTAGGCGAGGTATCTTCTCTAACAGGGGGTCTATCACTATCCGTGCGAATATGGACGGTTGTCTTCAACCATTCTTCCCAATCATATTCACGGCCATGCTTCAAGGGCAGTTCTATATTTCCCATGATTAAAGCCCGGTGAATGGGAGAAGAAAGCGATTCAATATGGTCGGTAAAATCAAAAGTTGAAAGTACTGGTTCTTTGAAATATGCAGGAGTTTGAGTGGTGGTTTTGGTACTCTTAGTCGGTGGTTGATCAACAGGAGGAGACGGACGATGAGAAGATGTATCGGGTGCATTGGGTTGAGAAGGATGGTCAGTTGGAGGGTCTATAGGATGAAGGGTCCTCTTGATGCGGGCCATGAAGAGAAGAGGGTTAAAGACTTAAGGAAGATTGTTAAGGAAGGTTCAGAAAAATAGTAAAGTCTTGGTTGCGCGGGTCCGCGCAATCCAAATCAATTGCGCGACATGTCGCAATACTTAGAAGACTTGTGCGGACGGAAGATCCATTGCGCGGGTCCGCACAGACAATGTTGGTTGCCGGGGAAAATCGCCAAAAGAAAAAAAAATCGCCAGAGGATGTGGAAAACTATAGGTTATGAAGGAAGTGTGGTTTTTATAAGCTACCGCGACCGAGTATATACGTGGCCGATTGCACGGGTCCGCGCAAGCTAAATGAAAAGTAGGAAATTGGATCCTTTTTTATTTCTTGAGAAAACAAAGAAAGGATCAAGGGGGCATCTGTTGAGGCATAAAAAATGGTGAAGGAATCAAGCAAGGAAAGTGTTTCGACAAAGAAATAAAGACATTTGATTTAGGGAGATTGTCTTATTTAAACATAACAGAGAAAGAGTACTATGAACATTTATCACATTTTATTGATACTGAGTTCATTTACATCCTCTTTACATCATTTAATTCTAAGATAAATCACTTAAAAATGAAGGACTTGTGCTTTAAATATCAAAAGTTCATTTTGGCAGCCTTCCGGCGCCTGATTCGATCATCTCCTAAGACTTAGGAGGAATGTCGTTCCAATCGGCGGGTCTTTAATTAAATAAAGATTTCAGCAGCATAACAGCACCTATTCCAACCATCTTCTGGGACTTAGGAGGAATGTCAATTAGATCGACTGATCTTTCTCCTTTGAACCCATGAAGATGAGAAAGCTCGGAGAAAGGAAGCTTAGTTCATGAACTTCAGCAACATAACGGCCCTTGGACTGCACAGACTGCAAGGCAGTCTGGTTGCGTGGACCCGCGCAACTGATATCTGTTGCGCGGTCCTGCGCAACTGTCAGGAGGCTTTCTTCTACCTTCTATCTTCTGCTCCGCTCTGCTTCTCTTGAAAATCTTCAAGTTCTCCTTAGTGAAGGAGGGGAGGGGGTATTTATAGACCCTCGCAGGTGTGAAAATTCTGATCTTAGCGATGTGGGACTATTTTTTAGTGCTTTAGGTCATTCTGAATGAAGTCCTTTGTGTAGTACATTCCGAGGTCCTGTGCAACTGATACATTCATTGTGCGAGCCCACACAACTGATATTGTTTGCGCGGATCCACTCAACCTATAATTGTTGCGCGGACCTGCGCACTCTTGTGAAGGCTATCTCTTTCTTCTACTTTCTGAGAGTTCTTCTTATCTCTTTTCCTTTCCTTGCTTGATTCCTTCACCATTTTTTATGCCTCAACAGAAAAGTAAAGAGATAAGAAGAACTTTCAAAAAGAAGAAGATAAAGATAGCTTTCATGAGAGTGCGCAGGTCTGCACAGCCATTATAGGTTATGCAGTTTCACGCAATCAATCTCAGTTGCACAGGTCCGCGCAAAGAAAGTATCAGTTGCGCGGGACCTCGGAGTGTACTGCACAAAGGGGTTCATTCAGAATGATCTAAAGCACTGAAAAATAGTCCCACATCGCTAAGATCAGGATTTTCACATGTGCGAGGATCTATAAATACCCATTCCCCTCCTTCATTAAAAGAATTGAAGATTTTCAAGAGGAGCAGAAGACCGAAGGTAGAAGAGAGTCTCCTGGCAGTTACGCAGGACTGCACAACCGATATCGGTTGCGTGGGTCCTCACAACCAGGCTGTCCTGCAGTCTGTGAAGTCCAAAGGTCGTCATGCTGCTGAAGTTCGTGGGCTAGGCTTCCTTTTTTCGGGCTTTCTCCTCTTCATGAGTTCAAAGGAGAAAGATCAGTCGATCTAATCGACATTCCTCCTAAGTCCCGGAAGATGGTTGAAATAGGCGCTGTTATGCTGCTGAAATCTTTATTTCATTAAAGACCCGTCGATCAGAACGACATTCTTCCTAAGTCTTAGGAGATGCTTAAAGCATAAGTCCATTTCTAAATGATTTATCTTAGAATCAAGGGATGTAAAGAGGATGTAAATGAACTCAGTATCAATAAAATGTGATGAATGTTCATAGTACTCTTTCTCTGTTATGTTTGAATAAGACAATCTCCCAAATCAAATGTATTTGTTTCTTTGTCGAAACAGTGACGGGCCTTTCTGTTTTTCTCGAATGAGATGATTGTATAACCAGAGCAGGGCTATGTCTCATGACACCTCGCCTAGTTGACCCAGTACTTGGCGAGATGTTGCCTCTTGCGGAAGGAGATCGAACTTTTTGACTTTTGGATGTTGCTATCTTCCATCCTTCCTCATCTTCTTGAGCTATTGGCGAAACAGAGATTGTTCCATCCATTGCACAAAATTTACTACTCTTGATCGCAACAGACTTTTCTTTCTCTAACGCTTCTTTATATTCTTCAGACAAAAATATAAAATCATAATTAATTATCTAATTGATAAGACATTCTATCTCAGAGAAAGCATGAAAGAGTATTATCTAATTTATTAAATAAAATCGTGCTTTATTTTCAGAGATGAAGGGGAGGACGTTCCCGTTGAGAGTCACCATTTTAGAGTCTTTACAGATGCCAAAAAGTGATAAATGTTCTCTGAATATTTTCCAAGTTACCATCGAATAATAAGTGATTCCCCAGTGGAGTCGTCATTTTGTTTCGACAAGAAAACAAATGCATTTTATTTGGAGGATTTATTCAATGATAACAAAGAATGAATGAGAGAACATTCATCACATTTATCTGAGTTCGTTTACATCCTCTGATTCCCTTGATTATGAAAACAAAGTACAATTAATGCAATGTATTGAATGAAAGAGAATATAGCTCGATGAAAATTTTGGCAGCATTCCGGCACTATTTCGGTCATCTCCTAGATACTTAGGAGGAATTGACGAATCGATCAACCAGTCTTTAAGGAGATTAGAAATTTCAGCAGCCTTTCGGCGCCTGTTTTGATCATCTCCTAGGACTTAGGAGGAATGTCGATCCGATCGACGAATCTTCAATGAAATAGAGATTTCAGCAACATAACAGTGCCTGTTTCAACCATCGCCTGAGACTTAGGAGGAATGTCGATTCGATCGACTAATCTTTCTCCTTTGAACCCATGAATAGGAGAAAGCCCGGAGAAAGGAAGCCTGACCCATAGATTTCGGCAGCATGATGGCCTTTGGACTTCACAGACTGCAGGGCAGCTTGGTTGCGTGGACCCGTGCAACCGATATCGGTTGCGCGGTCCTGCGCAACTGTCGGGAGACTTCTCTCCTACCTCCTGCCTTCTGCTCCGCTCTCCTCCTCTTGAAAGTCTTCCATCCTCTTAATGCAGGAGGGGAAGGGGTATTTATAGACCCTCGCACTTGTGAAGATCCTGATCTTAGCGATGTGGGTCAAATTTTCAGTGCTTTAGATCATTCTGCAAAGGGTAACTTTTGTAGCTTGTTTCAGGATCCCGCGCAACTAATATTTACGTTGCGCGTACCCGTGCAAAGGAACTTTGGTTGCGCGGCCCCGCGCAACAGATATCGTTTGCGCGGTCCTGTGCAACTAATCTCAAAGACACTTCTCTTTCTTCTTTTATTCTTCACTCTTGTACTTTACTTTCCAATCTTCTTCTGCTTTAATCCTTTCATCACTTCTTCATGCTTCAACAGATACCCCTAGAGCTAGAACTTTACCAAAATACCTAGACTACCCTTGGAGCTGGAACTTTTCCAAAATACCTAGACTACCCTTGGAGCTAGAACTTTACCAAAACTACCTAAACTACCCTTGGAGATGGAACTTTACCAAAATACTCCTGGAGCTGAAACTTTACCTAAACTACCCTTGGAGCTGGTCAGCACCATGAGATTCCCTAACCACTACAATGAGATATTTTTCGTGCCTCAACAGATGATTTCGTTTATTCTTTGTCTACATCAGATCCGATACTTGGAGTCTTGTGATATCATTACTAGAATAGCGAGAGGTTATGACATCGGCATATGAATATCTCCACAGTGCATAAGAAATTATCAGAAAGACCAAGGCATAGATTACTTTGAAGATATTAAATCCTGCCCCCTTTTCAGGTCAATTTTACAAACAGATTTCTTCAGAAGATAATATTTCTGAAGTGAAGCCTGTTAATACCCTTGAAGGATAAATAATCATTGTTGCTTTGAACCTGATTCAAGAGAAACACCTTTTTGCATCTCGTTTACTTAACATTTAAAATGTTCATCGGGCAATTGCACATTTGAGCATATATAGAGTGAAATATGAATTTGCTACATTTTAAATATTACTCAGTTTATGCTTTGCATATTTGAGCATATATATAAAGTGAAATATGAATTTGTTGTTGCATTTTGAATATTGCACATAGTTTAATATGATATTCAATAAAAACTAATTATAAAACACCAACATTTTATGCTTGTTAGTACAGGATTTCTTATATGATGATTTTATTTATATTTTATTGGCGGCACTAAGTTTTAATTCAGTCAATTGCATGCACAGTATAAGCTCATGAGTAGTGGAGCCGGGTCTCATGTGATGGCCTTTGTAACTCTTAGGAGTTCGCTGGACTTCTCACTGCCTAGGGAGTTCACAAACCGCGATCCATCAGAGGGGCCCATTGAAGCTACCGGGGCGGTGAACTCGGTTGGAATTATGTACAGGGTTGGCCACGGTAACTCTCTAGAGTTCATAGAGCTCACAAGGCTACCTTTGGAGTACCAAATCCATGGTTGTCAGTCCATCAATGAGTAGGTTTAAGCCCTTCCTCATGAGTTAGTACCGAAATCAAACCATAAATTTTGGAGGTCTTATGCATGGTTGGCCTATTTAAAGCTCACACTGCAGCCCTCATTTTCTTCGTATACAGGGTCGAGCCCATTCACGGGAGGGCGTTGTCCTCCATTCCCCGTGAAGCTACCGAAAAGCTCTTTAGACGACATGGGGATTACGCTGACAGGCCATTTGAGGACTTTTGACCCTTAGGCTTTTGGTTAACTTTTGGCCCTTAGGCTTTTGTTCATTGGCTCCATCAGCTGCCCGCATGGTATGCGTACGATGGCCTTCACAGGCTTTTTAGGACCACTGGCTTCTCACCGCTGCTCGAATGGCGATCTTGATAGGTCTCATGCTCAGCTGGCCATTGGCTTGACTGGGCTGCCTTTTTTATGATAAGCAACCAACGGTGTCATCAATTTTATATGTAGCTGGCTATATGGTTTATTCCACTGCCAACAGATGGTAAATCAATAATTGATATTTCACTGCTGCTGATAATGTTATAAGGACTTTTGTATCATATTTAAAATAATGTATCAGCTTGGTGATGATAACAATTTTGATAAGTGATTGATCGGCGACAACAATAGTTGCTATTTATTTATTTTATTTGTTTATTTATGATAACTATTGATACCTAGTGATCTTGATGAAAATCTTTGGTGTCAGCGATAATCGTCAATGCTTGATAGCAATCATTATCAATACTTTTCATTTGGCGATGACTTAATATGTGTTGAGGCATAAAAAATATCTCATTGTAGTGGTCAGAGAATCTCATGGTGATGATCTTCTCCAAAGGGTAGTTTAGGTATTTTGGTAAAGTTCCAGCTCTAAAGGGTAGTTTAGGTATTTTGGTTAAAGTTCCAGCTCTAAAGGGTAGTTTAGGTATTTGGGTAAAGTTCCAGCTCCAAAGGGTAGTTTAGGTATTTGGGTAAAGTTCCAGCTCCAAAGGGTAGTTTAGGTATTTTAGTAAAGTTCTAGCTCCAAGGGTAGTTTAGGTATTTTGGGTAAAGTTCCAGCTCCAGGGGGATCTGTTGAAGCATGAAAAAGTAATGAAAGGATTGAAGCAGAAGAAGAGAGGAAAAGAGATAGGAAGAACATCAGAAAAGAAGAAGAACAAGATAGTTTTTAAGGGGTTTGCGCAGGATCACGCAACAAATATCGATTGCGCGGTATCACGCAATAAATGTTAGTTGCGCACGACCGTGCAACCAAAATCTCGGTTGCGCGGGATCTCGCAACGAGCTGCGAAAATCGTCCTTTGCAAAAAGGTCCAAAGTGTTGAAAGAATAGTCCCACATCGAAAATATCAAGATTTTCACACGTGCGAGGGTCTATAAATACCCCCTCCCTTCCTTCATTGAGGGGGAATGGAAGATTTTCAAGAAAAGCGGAGCGGAGAAGAAGACAGAAGGTAGAAGGAAGCATCATGGCAGTTGCGCAGGACCGCGCAACCGGTATCGGTTGTGCTAGTCTGCGCAACCAGGCTGCCCTGCAGTCTGTGAAGTCCAAAAGCCTTCATGCTGTCGAAGTTCATGGGCTAGGCCTCCTTTCTCCGGGCATTCTCCTCTTCATGGGTTCAAAGGAGAAAGATCAGTCGATCTAATCGGCATTCCTCCTAAGTCCCAGAGGATGGTTGAAACCGATGCTGTTATGCCACTGAAATCTTTATTTCATTGAAGACCCGTCGATCGAGTCGATATTCCTCCTAAGTCTTAGGAGATGATCGAATCAGGCGCCGGAAGGCTATTAAAATGAACTTTTGACGCTCAAAGCACAAATCCTTCATTTCTAAATGATAAATGATTTATCTTAGAATCAAGGGATGTAAAGAGGATGTAAATGAACTCAGTATCAATAAACGTGATGAATGTTCCCAGTAGTCTCTCTGTTATGTTTGAATAAGACAATCTCCCAAATCAAATGCATTTGTTTCTTTGTCGAAGCAAAATGGCGACTCTGCTGGGGACTTATTTTATTGTCTTATTTAAATATTAATAGTGAAATTGCTATGAAGTTTCATCACAGTTTGGCGTCCTACGGACGTCAAAATGGTGACTCTCAGTGGGAACGTCCTCCCCTTCATCTCTAAGATAGATCACTTTAATTATTCATCTACTTATTGTAGTTATATTTTGTGTTAGAAGGTTTTTGAATTTAACTACGACTTACTACTCATGGCAACTCCAGCGAGACAGGTGAACTTTCGATTCACCTCAACCGGATTTGTAATAGAATATGCATCGGATCACGTCCCGAAGCGCCTAATTCAGATCGCTGAAACTAAAAATACCAATACCATAGCAGCAGTGGGAGTTGTATCTGCTTTGCCTGAACCGTTGGAAGATGATGACATCTGGATTATCGTAACATCTCACAGAATGAGGGTACGAGGTGTAGGAAGCCTCAAGATTAGCCAGCCTTCGCCAAGAGTTAGAGGGCCAATAACGCGCAATGCAGTTAGAAGGAACCTTGAGCTCGCTCCTCCAGCGATATATCCTAAACCAATAGTACCGCGAGTCGTGGAACATGACTTTGCAGCTATAAGTATCCCGAAAGTTAAATGGATGAAAGAGCAGAGAGGAAAGGCACTGGTATTCAGTTCACCGATGTCTGCACCGCTTCAGACTAGTGTATCAGCATCAGTATCACCACAGTCAATTGATAGTGTTGGGCTTACAGAAAAATCAATGAAATCCCATCTTCTCCCGTCTTCATAAATCCCGTCACGTCAGCCTATTCTTGTTAAACACCAACTGTTGCTCCATCAAAGAGTGGAGAAGCTATAGTACATATGGCAGGGACGAACCAAAAGCGTGGAGCAACTACAGAGGGTTGCATCTGAAATTACGGTGAAGACTGCTTTAGTTGAAGTAGAAATAGGTCAGTATATCCTAGAGGGGGTGAATAGGACTTTTTAAAGATTTATACATTATTTTAGTCCTATCCCACTAATCCTATCACAGAGTATAAATTAGGATTACTCAAGAATTAACTCTATTGGCTTCCAAGCTTAATAGATGATCCAATCACAAACTATTTAAAAGACAAACAATGCAGATGAGATTGTGATGGATATGACTGTGTGTGCATAAAATGTGATCATATATAAAGACATGTAAGGCAATCACATAAATGAAAGATAATATCAATCTCAAACATAGTCATTTTATAGTGGTTCGACGACTTTTCTACTCCACTCCCGACTTCCACACTCAACCTTTGAGTGACTGGATTTCACTAAGGAGGTTTCCCATGGTTCACCTCAAACCTAAGGTTTTAAATCAGGATCACCTTCAACCTTTACAGAGGTTTCTACTCAGTTCACCTCAAACCCTGGAGTTTTGCTAGCGTACTCCTAACCAGATGTTTATTCTCTACATAGAGCAAGGGTCCACACAATGCACCCCGAGGTTTCTACTCGGTTCACCTCAAACCCTAGAGTTTTGCTGGCGTACTCCTAACCAGATGTTTATGATCTCCACAGAGCAAGGGTCCACATAACGCACCCCGCACGTACACTCCCGTCGGAGGCCTCCTTTGAGGACTTCAAATGGTGAGCAACGCTTAAAACCCAATCCTAAAAAGGAATGATCGAAAGTGTCCTCTAGACTCTTAGTACTTACAGATAAGTTGATGAGTCCCTTTCAGCGCAATGATGAAGATCTCTTTCTTGTTGATGAAGAATCTTCAGCTCCTTTGATCTGCAACACAAAGATGTATATATGCTAGGCTTAGGTTGGGTCAAGGTTATGATGGACTACCACTCTCTAAAGGTTTTCCTATAAGAAAGATAGAGAGGTTCCCATCATCTATGCATTTAAGGCATCCTAGCTTAATGATATGTCATTAAAGCAGTAGCTGAAGGATCTTTGAATGCGGAAGTTCATTCCCCAATCCACTCTATGAGATATCAATGATGAGGGTGGATTGGAGGATGAACTTCCTGAGAGAAAGGGCTTAGGTAAATGATAGGAAGGTTAAAACACTCTAAAGCACTCTCTACTTTCTCTACAAGCAATGAAGACTACTCTCTCTATTTATAGAAAAAAGGTTCCAACGGATATAAACGGTCATATTTATGACAAAGTTTGATATCATCGATCAGTCATCGATATGATCGAGCATATACTCTCGATTGTATCGGCCGACCTCTCGATGATACAAACTCAATTGTCATTTCTCTTTTGAAAACCTTCCGCCGACTGGTCGATGGGATCGAGAAACACATCGATGTTATCGAATTTCGAACTCCGATTCCATCGAGTGATGGTTCGATCTATCGATAGGTGAAAAATAAGAGAGAAGCCTTGAAGAATTTCAGGATCACAGATTTGATCGGGGAAACAGTCGATGTTATCGGAATTTGTACATCGATCATATCGGGAACCTTTTCGATGGGATCGATAAATCGTATAGATTTACATGTAAGCTTGCTGGACGAATTATGTCCTGACTCGATCCAATCGACTTGGTCTCGATATAATCGATATATGAATATTGATTTATCGACAGGCACCCTGATCAATATTAAAAGTAACCTAAAATTCATGCTGGAGAGAACATGTGCCCCACAGTCGATATGATCGACTGACTCCCGATATGATCGATATTTGAGTTCAGATTGAATCGAACAGTCATCGATATATCGAAGCATTTGTTAGTTTTCTTTAGAAAAACAAGGGCGCCGGAAAGCAGTCTGTCGATATGATTGATCCACTTCAGATATGATCGATTTTCGAATATCGATGATATCGACTCGAAGGTCGATATATCGATAAATCGTCCAGAAGATTGTTTGAATTCTGGACGCTTTTTGTCCTCACTCGATTGTATCGATTGATATGCCGAAGACATCGATAGAGCTAGTCGATCATATCGAAAGGGGAATCGATATAATCGACAGTGTAAGAAAAACTTAAAAGATTTTCTTTTTGATAAAAAGTTTTCTTACACATAAACCCTAAGATGTTCTAGTTCTTTTTAAGGGTTTTATCACCTGGTGTTTTTGGACATGGGATGTGAGGCTATGATTTACCTTTTGGTGAGCTTCCACACATCCAGAAGAGGCAGATGCTTGACTTGATCTTCTTGTTAGGTGCTGTCGTCCGACTGACTCAACATACAACGTAATTGATAAACCAGGGCACGTAATAGGTGCACTTTCAATTTCCCCCTTTGTCAATTACGTGAAAAAATCTCTAAAACACCCTAGGAACATATCTACACAAATACATCCTAAATTGTGTGTACATGTATTAACAAAATTTTACAAATTCTAAATTCCCATGTACACACAAACAAATTCTCCCCCTTAATTCAAAAACTCCCCCTTTCTTGTTGCGGCTGCTCCCCCTAACACCTGCAACAAAGATATACAATTTCTGCTCGGGGTGTTTTGAATTGTTCTTCCCCTTTTTGTCAGTCATTGGCAAGGGTATAAGACGTGATATTGACTGAAGATTGAAGCATATGGGAGAACCACAGAGATAGATGCATATGAATGAGAACAGTGTAAAGCATGCATCAATGAAGCAGTCAGTATGAAGTTAATAGATAAGCATTCAGACCATAACCTTAAGATTGCAATAAACCAGGGAGAAATTCAAATGGCAGAAGTAAACAAACTAGATTAAGGCAAATTTAAGCTGCCCAAGATTGGCAGAAATATTCAATGCTGCCCCAAACGGCAACAATATAAACCAACAATAAAAAGTATTTTAGCCCAACCGTGGGCAAAACCATCCAAACAGAAACCAGAAAGTAAGAAAAAGAAACTAGTCATGCACCATTGAAAGCGTAGAACATCCAAAAAGATACTGATGTTCATACGCAGAAATAAGAGTAAGGGTGCATGAAAGCTTGTATGAAACTGGCATCAGGGAGAAGAGTGAGATGACATCGTGTAGTCGCGTCGGCACGTTAGTAAATCCACCAACTGTTGGATCGTGCTCTGAACTCCTTGAACCATTCGTTCTAAAATAGTGAGGCGCTCCTTCATTGAGTGCACGTCCTTCTGTATAGCCCCAATCCTATCCAGTTTAAGCCTTTTACCATACCCAACGGTTGATGTGGACGGCGCAACATCTGGTCCAAGAGGTGCATCATCAACCATTACATCTCCTTCCATGGGATCTCCACCTTCTCCTCCTTCCGCTTCAGCATGAATTTCTTCCTCAGTTTCCTCCTTGTATTCATGAAACCTCAGATCCATTTTCTGAAGATTTTTCTTGTTGAAAACTTTGAGGGGGAAAACTGGATCAGTTGTAGAAGGAAAGCCAATGCTCTGACAGATTCTACTAATGATCCAGGGATATGACAGATGCAAATCTCTGGACATGTGTATCGCATTGACAAACTGATTTACAATTAAGGTTGGAAGGCAGATATTCGTCCCGGTCGCAACGGAGTAGATTATCATCACCATAAGGCTTGTTAGATCCGATCTGTTAGTGCTTCTCGGGTACAGATTGGTGGTGAAGATTCCATGCATGACTCTGAACCGGGGCTCCATATACCTAGCTTTCAGGGCATTCCCTTGATGCCATGGGATATCTCGATTCTTGCATAGGTATTTGGTTATCTTAGAGCGTACATCTGGAAAGTCAAGATCTCAATTTGGAAGGCCTCCTGGAACCATTTGTAGATTGAGAATCTGTGCTATGGTGGCAGGAGTGATGAATACATCACCATCCATGGAAACCATGAAGGAGGATCAACCACCGGGGAATGACATGCAGCAAAGAAGTTGCGTGTTCTTTTCAGTTGGCATGGTCCTCCAAAATCCAGGATGGGCAGCCAACCAATTGCAGCAAACAGAGGTTCTAAGTTGTAAGACGTTAAACAATCTCTGTCTACTTTTCTCTCAAAAATTAACTTCCAATTGGCATATTTTGGTGGCTGTTGGACAGTAGGAGGAGGAGGCACTGGTTGAGTTGGTTCAGGAATTTTGGTTTGGGACCCACCGCGTCGTGATCTTTGTCGTGTGGGGGTCCCTCTGTCCGGGATCCTTGCTCTCTCCCTTGAGGCAAGGACCTTTTGTCGAGTACCTCTTGATGATTCAGCTGGACCGGATGCCACGTTTTTGTCCTTTCCCATGTGGAAGAAAAGGTTATTTAAAATATTGAAAAAATGACAAAAAGAGATCCCGACAAACCAAGAGAAAGAGATTCTGATGATGGAAGAATATTACCTAGTTTGGAGTGAGATTTGGCTGGTCCTACCTGGCTTAGGATGATTGGTCGAGAGGATTGGACAGGGAAGACAGTCGAATCACCCTTTGAGAAACCCTTTTTTTTTGTTTCGCTCGCTTTTATTGGGCGTCATTTGTCGATCATATCGACCAACCCATCGATTGTATCGAGAAGTTGTCGATCGATTCTATCGAGACTACCCTCGATGTTATCCAAGGACACACGACTTTTCACATTCTGAACAGCTGTTGATTGTATCGATCCTCAGTCGATAAAATCGAAGAAGACCGTTACTTGCTTTAAAAGTATGTGCTATTCATAATTTTCTTGATTTTGACATGCTATTATATATTTCTTGACTTAATCAGTTTATGTATAAAAGAAAAAGAAACACCAGTTCTACACAAATATAAACATGATAATGTTTATATACAAAAATTAGAGGTCTCCAACCTTAGATATAACATTGAGGATTTAGCAAAAGTTGCATCATTTCACCAATTATCTAGATTTCGATGCAAAATATGAATGTGTTCTTATATACTCAGGAATTTAGGATACAAAGTTCAGTTTTTCCTTCACTCTCCACCTTGAGACAGAAGTTTTTGTTGTGGTGACTTTTGTTATCTTACCAACTCGATCTAGTGGTATCTTAGTTCTGTCTTCCATTTTGAGTGATAAAAGGATATTTTGCATTACTCTGGTCCGATTAAGTTTATCAGTGTCATTTTGACCAGAGTTACAAGAAGTTATTTTTAAGCATTCAAACTTGTAATGTCCCATATCACCACACAAATGACAAACTGGAGACGTTCTTGTATTGCTACCTGAAGCAATAGATTTTCCAGTTTTCATTTTGATTTTCTCATACCCTAGGCCACTCTTATCTTTTCCAGGCCTTCCTATCCCTAACATTCTTTCAAGTTTTTCACCACTCTGAGAAAACTTATAGTTTATCTCGGCAAATTTTTTGAATTTTTCTAAATCAATGCAAAGTGATTGGTTCTCATTTTTGAGTTTTGTATTATCATCTCTTAGCAGTTCAGCTTTGTTCATAAGTTCTTATAATTCTTCTTTTAGGGATAGGTTTTCTTTTTCCAATTGATCATTATTTGTAAGATATTGTTGCAAATCATTGGACAAATGTATGTTTATTTCTAAGGTTCTGTCCAAGTCTTTCTGCAACAATTTCTTTTTGTTTTCAGTCATGCCAATTTTCTTAAGGATGTGGATGCTATGATTGTATAGTTGATTATAAGCATCCTGCAATTCATTCTGCTCTTTATCTTCTTCTTCTTCAATTTCCTCATTGTCAGATAAAAATGATTCAGTGGTTAGTTGTTCTTCTTTTCTTTCAGATTCCATGGGAATAATTGAAGTGGTGGAGACCATAAGAATTTTCAAAGGTTTCTGATCTCCATCACTTCCAAAGTCACTGTTTTCTGAATTTGACTCTTCTGTATCATCCCATGTGGCAGCCATTGTCTTGCCCTTGGTTTTTCTGTTTGGGCATTCGGTAGATAGGTGACCATATTCATGACAGGCATAGCATTGTGGTTCTTTCGTCTGTTTATCAAATTTTTCTGCAGAAGGTTTGTAGTTCACCTTTCTACCTCTAGAAGGATGGCCGCGATTCTTCTGAAAGAATCTTCTGAATCTTTGTGCTAGCAAGGCCACTTCCTCATCATCATCTTCTTTTTCGCTCTCACTGTCCTCATGTTTTGATTTCTTAGAAGTTTTTAGGACAATATTTTTAGATTTTTGGGGTTGTGTGAAGTGTAGTTCAAAAGTTTGTAGGGAACCTACCAGTTCTTCTACTTTTATCTCATCAATATTCCTAAACTCTTCAATTGTTGTTACCTTGGGATTGAAGCGTTCCGGTAAGGATCTTAAGATTTTTCTACATATTTTAGGTGTCGGAACCTTCTCTCCCAATCCACCCATGGAGTTACAAATGATGTTTAATTTTGTGAAAAACTCCATAAATGTCTCATGTTCTTCCATCCTGAGATTTTCAAATTGTGAAGTTAAGAGTTGTAGTTTAGATCTCTTCACAGTGCTTGTGCCTTCATGGATTGTTTCCAATAAGTCCTATGCTTCTTTAGAGGTCCCACACATACCTATCTGATTGAAAATGTCTTAGGATACGGCACCGTAGATGGCGTTCATTGCTTTTGCTTCAGCATTTCGCTGTTCTTTGTCAAACGCCGTCCACTTCTCATTCGGTTTGGGTTTAGTGATAGTGGTTTCATTTTCAAGTACAATTTGTTCCGATGGTACCACATATCCTTTTTCAACTACATCCCAAACTTCATGATCTAAAGATCTCAGGAAGTAATGCATTCTGGCCTTCCAGTAAGCATAGTTTGATCCATCAAATACTGGAGGTCTAGTGACAGATGAGCCATCTCCTTTGGCCATATTTTTACTTCAGTCAAGATCACTCTCTAGGCGGTGAAGCCCTTAAAGAGAGACCCGCTCTGATACCAATTAAAATTGCGGTGAAGACCTCTTTAGTTGAAGTAAAAATAGGTCAGTATATCCTAGAGGGGGGTGAATAGGACTTTTTAAAGATTTATACATTATTTTTAGTCCTATCCCACTAATCCTATCACAGAGTATAAATTAGGATTACTTAAGAATTAACTCTATTGGCTTCCAAGCTTAATAGATGATCCAATCACAAACTATTTAAAAGACAAATAATGCAGATGAGATTGTGATGGATATGACTGTGTGTGCATAGAATGTGATCATATATAAAGACATGCAAGGCAATCACATAAATGAAAGACAATATCAATCTCAAACACAGTCATTTTATAGTGGTTCAACGACTTGTCTACTCCACTCCCGGCTCCCATACTCAACCCTTGAGTGATCGGATTTTACTAAGGAGGTTTCCCATGGTTCACCTCAAACCTAAGGTTTTAAATCAGGATCACCTTCAACCTTTACAGAGGTTTCTACTCGGTTCACCTCAAACCCTGGAGTTTTGCTGGCGTACTCCTAACTAGACGTTTATGCTCTCCACAGAGCAAGGGTCCACACAACGCACCCCGCACATACACTCTTGTCGGAGGCCTCCTTTGAGGACTTCAAATGGTGGGCAACACTTAAAACCCAATCCTAAAAAGGAATGATCGCAAGTGTCCTCTAGACTCTTAGTACTTACAGATAGGTTGATGAGTCCCTTTCAGTGCAATGATGAAGATCTCCTTCTTGTTGATGAAGAATCTTCAGCTCCTTTGATCTGTAACACAAAGATGTATATATGCTAGGCTTAGGTTGGGTCAAGGTTATGATGGACTACCACTCTCTAAAGGTTTTCCTATAAGGAAGAGATAGAGAGGTTCCGATCATCTATGCATTCAAGGCATCCCAGCTTAATGATATGTCATTAAAGCAGTAGCTGAAGGATCCTTGAATGCGAAAGTTCATTCCCCAATCCACTCTATGAGATATCAATGATGAGGGTGGATTGGAGGATGAACTTCCTGAGAGAAAGGGCTTAGGTAAATGATAGGAAGGTTAAAACACTCTAAAACACTCTCTACTTTCTCTACAAGCAATGAAGACTACTCTCTCTATTTATATGCAAAAGGTTCCAACGGATATAAACGGTCATATTTATGACAAAGTTCGATATCATCGATCAGTCGTTGATATGATTGAGCATATACTCTCGATTGTATCGGCCGACCTCTCGATGATACAAACTCAATTGTCATTTCACTTTTGGAAACCTTCCGCCGACTGGTCGATGGGATTGAGACACACATCAATGTTATCGGATTTCGAACTCCGATTCCATCGAGTGATGGTTCGATCTATTGACAGGTGAAAAATAAGAGAGAAGCCTTGAAGAATTTCAGGATCACAGATTTGATCGAGGAAACAATCGATGTCATCGGAATTTGTACATCGATCATATCGGCGACCTTTTCGATGGGATCGTTAAATCGTATAGATTTACATATAAGCTTGCTGGACGAATTATGTCCTGACTCGATCCAATATACTTGGTCTCAATATGATCGATATATGAATATCGATTTATCGACAGGCACCTCGATCAATATTAAAAGCAACCTGAAATTCATACTGGAGAGAACATGCGTCCCACAGTCGATATGATCGACTGACTCCCGATATGATCGATATTTGAGTTCAGATTGAATCGAACAGTCATCGATATATCGAAGCATTTGTTAGTTTTCTTTAGAAAAACAAGGACGCTGAAAAGCAGTCATCGATATGATCGATCCACTTCAGATATGATCGATTTTCGAATATCGATGATATCGACTCGGAGGTCGATATATCGATAATTCGTCTAGAAGATTGTTTGATTGCTGAACGCTTTTTGTCCTCACTCGATTGTATCGATTGATATGCCAAGGACATGGACAGAGATGGTCGATCATATCGAAAGGGAATTCGATATAATCGACAGTGTAAGAAAAACTTAAAAGATTTTCTTTTTGATAAAAAGTTTTCTTACACATAAACCCTAAGATGTTCTAGTTCTTTTTAAGGATTTTATCACCTAATATTTTGGGACATGGGATGTGAGGCTATGATTTACCTTTTGGTGAGCTTCCACACATCCAGATGAGGCATACGATTGACTTGATCTTCTTGTTAGGTGCTGTCGTCCGACTGACTCAACATACAACGTAATTGACAAACCAGGGCACGTAATAGGTGTACTTTCAGCATCAATGAGAAATGATGGAAGCCCAAAATGCATTAATAGAAGAATGCAGAAACCTCAGGGAAGCTTTAGTGACGCTCACACACAATGTAGCCCGGGTGGTAGTCCCTCAGAACACAATGAATGAATAAGAAAACCAGCCTGGAGGCCTTCAACCGTAGGGGGCAGGATTATTAGGGTTCATGCTGGCGATAAGAAACGTGACACAAGATGAGGTAAAACAGGTGGTGCAAGAAGCTGTCAGGATGGAAAGAAAGCGTGAACACACTGGGAAGTCCCGATATAAAATACCGTATCCAAGAGGGGTAGAAGACGTTCCATTTTCGGCTAACTTCAAGTAGCTGAATTTTCAGAAGTTTAAAGGAGATGGGTCTCCAGAAGAGCATCTCGCACGCTTTATCTCCACTATGGGGGATCTCTCTAGTATTCCTCAATATTGCTTACAGTTATTTGGATCTTCTTTAATAGGTAAAGCATTTCGATGGTACTTTGGTTTGACGCCTGAGTCAATAGGAACTTGGGAACAAATGCAAGACACATTTGTATCAAATTTCTTCTCATCAGAATGTGACATTAGTGTTGCAGAGTTGGCCTTTGTCAAACAGCGTGAAAACGAGCCCGTGAAGAGATTCATTAATAGGTGGAAGACCTTGAGAGCTTCATGTAAACAATTACTAGAGGAGAAAGAGCAAGCGAAAATGTGTCTGAATTCTATGGAGCCGAGAATTGCTTTTGGACTCACAAGTGCTGATATAAGGACTTTTTGAGATCTTGCAACAAAAGCGCACAGGTTGGAATTAGTGACTGAGAAAATGCCAGCCTTTCAAATCAAGACAGAAAGAAGAGGACCGAATATGTTGAGGTTAAATACTATTCATCAAGGAAAGAAAAAGAATATTTCCTACAATGAACGAGAGATGAAGAGAAAAGAAGATTCAAATCAGTATAAGAATCAAGTAAACGATAAACAATCGCGACCATATAACTCCTACAGGGAATGTGCATTTGACAAAGAAGATATGTTGCCAATGATGGGACAATTGTTTGCTGCTGGAATTATTAGCTTGCCTTCGCCGAGATATCCGGAAGAAGCCGAAATGATTAAAGATGAAAGATATTGTCATTACCATCGCTGTTTAAGACATCGTACGGAAGATTGCTTCACACTAAAAAATATACTGATGCGAATGATAAAACAAGGTGAAATAATGATAAACAGGAAGGAGGAGAGAGACAAGAAAGTTATTGTAAACATGACATCTGCGAGGGGTCCGACAAAGAACTGGAAAGATAAAGGGAAGGCTGTTGTGACGAGGGAATGGCCAGCAGCAATGAATTCACTTAGAAACTCTTGTTATAATTCACAATTTGATGAATTATCCTCTGAAAAAGTCAATTTTGGAGTAGCTTCCATTCGCCAAGAAGAAAACGAATCAGTTGAAAAATACATCAGTCGATGGAAGAACTGGGCGGTATCATGTCAACATTCTCTGCAGGAATTAGAACAAGTAGAACTATGTGTAGAAGGCATGAGACCGGGACTGACATGCCACCTGGTTAGCAAGGATTGGAAAACCTATCGTAATCTCGCCATGAAGGCTTATGCTCTTGAAAAGATGATGGAAAGAGTGTCTGCTTCTCAGTCAAAATCAGCCCACATAATTTGAAAGGAAGAAATTAAAGACAATTATCAGAATGTGGAAAAAGACAGCGATACAGAAGATAGAAACGGTCATGCAGTTATAATGACATATAAAAGGTTCAGGCAAAATAAAGATCATATGAAATATTCGTTTGCAAGAAAGGACATACTTCCTATACTGAATCAATTGTTGGCTATGAAGCATATTGAATTACCTCGGCTAAAGATGCCTCGAAGAAATTAAAAATACAAGAGGGCTGGATTATTGCCATTATCATCATAAATTTGGACATCATACGAAAAATTGTAATTCCCTCAGGAGAAAGCTACAAAAGATGGTCGATAAGGGAGAAATTGCGATGAAAGAGCCTGACAGAAAGAGAAAATAAAAATGAGAATCACAGAAGCTCGATAAAGAAAATTCTGGGGGCATCTGCATACGATAACATGCTTCATATGGTGAGCTGTCAGTAATGACAAGGTCGAGCTATCATAGCCCAAATACTCAAATGAAAAGAAACAAGTGAGGCAAAGGATGTAAAGCCATGATAAAAAGAACATTCGTTGCGGATATGCATAACAATACCTGCCAGTTCAGGAGACGACCATTATTTTGATTTCAAAAGATATCAGTATGATACTTCCAAAATCAAAAGAGGGCAAGACAAGTAAGATAGGTGAGTAAAAGCTGTGAAATGAATTTCTCACCATAGAATGTATCTCTTTTTTGTATATGAATAAAATGCAGGCTTGCAAGCAATCAAATCATCGCCAAACGTGAAGCACCAAGGACAATCACCAAATGCAAAGCCAATCGCCAAAACTAACAACTATCGTTGTCGTCATCAACGGCTCATGCAAGCTTATTTTAACAATCGCCATCAAGCATTAAACAATCGCCATCAAGCGTTAAAACAATCGCCATCAAGTGTTAAACGATCACTATCAAGCGTTAAACGATCACTATCAACCGTTAAACAATCGCCATCAAACATTGATGATTGATACCAAGCATTGATGATTGCTGTCAAGCCACTAAACACTGATGATAACAGTCAAGCATTAACCGCCATAGATTTCCTCAGAATCATCAGATGATTTTGACAGTACAACTCAGTGCACTGTCATGCCCTTTATGGACGGTTACGTGAGATATAATCAGATTCGGATGGCTCCTGAGGATGAAGAGGTGACAGCGTTCAGAACTTCACTGGGAATCAGTATACCATTTTGCTCTGAAAAATTATCAGGATAATGATTTTGCTTCAAAAGGAGGTAAACTAGTCGATAAGTATGATCGTAAATCATGCAAGTCTGCTACAGAAATATACTGCCTCAATATCTCCAAGAAGAAAGAGTATATCTCCAACAACAGTCACAAGCATATATAGGGGAAAGGTTCAAGACCAATTGAGATAAATTGTGCTCCATAAAAGCAAAGTTCTTCAAAGGAGAAAATAGAAGCTTATGTTGGCCTATAATTGCGTTGATAAAAGGGAATTGCTTCCGAAGGCGCTACTGATTTTGATATAGAACATTATCAAGATAATAATTCTGTATCAAAAAGGGGGCAAGATGGATAGAATGAATAAGAAAGAAATTTGCAAGCATATCAAGATCATATGACAAAGCATATCAAAATCATATGATAACAAATAAGGAAAGACGAAGGAGATGAGCGCCATCAAGAGAGTTCTACAAAATTTTGCCTGAAATTGATATCATCATCAAGCTGGTATATTACAAACAATATAGACAAACAATACAGATAAACAATTTCAGGCAAAAATACCTATCATCGTCTTTTAAGACAGCAGGCTAGATTATCGTTAAAAAGTCTTCAGTCTTCCAAGACATCTGAAGACAGCATATTAAATCATCGCCGATAGAAAAGTGCCGATGATCTCTATCAAGCATTGACGCAAGCATTGACGCTCATCGCCGATAGAAAATCTCCATCGAAATTAGAATCATCAGGTATCGATGATCATAAAAAGAAAAGAAAATAGCTATCGCTGTTGCCGATCAATCGCTCATCAAAATTGCCATCATCAATAAGCTGATACATTGCTTTAAACATGATACAAAAGTCCTTATGACATTGTCAGCAGCAGCGAAATGTCAATTATTGTTTAACCATATGATGAATCATACAGACAACTATATAGAATTGGCGACAGTGATGACTGCTGATCGTAAAAAGGCAGCCCAGTCAAGCCAATGGCCCGCTGTGCATGAGACCTATGATTGTAAAAAGGCAGCCCAGTCAAGCTAATGGCCCACTGTGCATGAGACCTATGATCGTAAAAAGGCAGCCTAGTCAAGCCTATAGGCCAACTACGCCTGAGACTATGATCGTAAAAAGGCCGCCTAAGTCAAGCCAATGGCTACTTCGCATAAGACCTATCAAGATCGCAATTCGGGCAGCGGTGAGAAGCCAGTGGCCCTAAAAAGCCCGTGAAGGTCATCGTATGCTTACCCATGTGGGCAGCTGACGGAGCCAATGACCAAAGGCCTAAGTGGCAAAAGTCGACCAAAGGCCTAAGGGCCAAAAGTCCTCCAATGGCCAGTCAGCGTAACCCCCATGCCATCTGTATAGCTTCTGACAACGTCACGGGGTATGGAGGAAAATACTCCCCTGTGAATGGGTCCGACCTTGCAGACGAAGAAAAAGTGAGTCTCCGAAGCAAAATGACTCCCCAGATCCTGGGCTTGTTTCTGGTAGTAACTCATGAGGAAGGGCTTAAACCTACTCATTGAAGGACTGACGGCATCAGATTTGGTACCCGTCAAAACCCAGATCTAGGGCTTGTTTCTGGTAGTAACTTATGAGGAAAGGTCTCTGAAGTAAGATGACCCCTCATTGAAGGACTGGCAGCCTTAGATTTGATCAAAGGTAGCCTGGCAAAGCCCCGTGAACTCTAGAGAGTTACTATGGCCATCCCTGTGCGTAAATCCCATTGAGTGCACTCCAAATACTCAAGCGATTTAAAGTGTATAGCGTCAGTTTAGTGGTGTCAAGTCCAGTTCAGTCAAGTCTGGTCAAGTCTAGTTCAGTCAAGTCTGGTCAAGTCCAATTCAATCAAGTCAGGTCGCGTCCAGTCAAGTCATGGTTAGTCAAAAGTACATTTTAGATATGCTTAAAAGCATAAATTAAGTGTAGCATTCAAAATGCTGCAGATACACATTTCATATTAGATATGCTTAAATAATGCAAATTTCCTGATGAAAATCTCAAATGATGATTAAACAAATATGCAAAAATGCATTTCTCTTGAATCAGGGTCAAATTACAGCAATAGAAAATGCCTTCAAGATATTGGCAATTAAGTACTCAAAAGTTCAAATTTTCAAGATCAATTATTAATCTTCAATTACAATATCTTTGTTTTGCTGACAAGAGCTGTACAGTATTTTTGTCTCTCGCCTTCTTAATATGGAGAAATATTATTGTGCAAGATTTTTAAAAGGAGGTAGAGAATAAATTAGTGAAGAATTATCATTCTCTTCTGGATAATATAAAGGTTCAGAAATCTTTACGCAATGATTGACCTGGAGAGGGGGCATCATATGTGTCTTCGAAATAAATCATACCTTGGTCTTTCTGATGATTTCTTATGCAAGATGGAAGAATTCATATACCAAGAATCATGAAGCGTGACCCAATGCGAACGTTCAAAAGTTACTTCTATAATAAAGTCCAGTTATATACCGATATTGTAACTTCTCGCTATCTTAATGATGATATTGCAAGATTCCAAGTATCGAATCTAATGGAGACAAAGAGCAAACGGAATCATCATCAAATCAGCAAAGATCAAAGGAAAAGTTTATGAAGAAATGCTAACAAGCGCAAACTCTAGACGATTCAGTAAAAAGACCTAACGATTGAACCTTTGGAGCTAAAGATAAAATCTTAAAGAGTGTAAAAGGATATAATGCGAAGCACAATAAAAAGTGTAAAAGATTGCTTAAATCATATTGCGACTACCACAATCGGCCTAAAAAGAGAAGAAACTGTCATTCTATTTCAAAATCATCAAATGCTTCATAAAGCTAAGTTAGAAAATTATAAATTGAGATACTAATTTCGATTAATTTGGCAGGAAAGACTATCATTCAAAAGCTTGGATTATGCAGATCATAAACAAAGGAGACAATTGAAAAAGATTGTTACGGTAGGAGCAGCATCAAAAAACAATTCCTTAGCCACGGAGTTCAAAGAAAAAATCACTGGAGTTGATCGAGAAGATTGTTGCAACAAGAGCATCATTAAAGAACGATTCTTCGATTGAGTTGCTTAGAGAAGAAGTTGCTACAACTATTGTGATGACAAGTTTTGATGGTCAGGAGCAATTCTCTGTTCAAGTTTCTCATGGATGAAGTCGCCATAGCTGTTACGAGACAAGTCTCAATGAAAAGAGAATTTCATCCTCTTTAGTGCAACATCCGCTCAACACTACTGACTGGGAGCATTCAAGTCTTCCGTTCGAGCGCAATCATTCCAGTCTTCCATTCGGACGTAATCATTTCAGTCTTCCATTCGGACGTAATCATTCCAGTCTTTCGGTCAAACGTAATCATTCAAGTCTTCCGTTCAAGCACAATCATTTAAGTCCTTCATCCGAGCTCGATTAGTTAAATCTTCAGTTTGAATGTGAGCATTCAAGTCTCCGGTTAAAGCACGATTAACCAAGTCTTCTGTTTGAACGCAAGCTTTCCAGTCTCCCGTGCAAGCATGGTCATCCAGTCATTCTTCAGTTGCAGTTCATTCAAGTTTTTCAGGCAGAGGGAGACCGATCCTCCGTTTGATTTCAATCATCAATCAAAGAAGGATCGAGGGGGCTTCTGTTGAGGCATAAAAAATATCTCATTGCAGTGGTCAGAGAATCTCACAGTGATGATCTTCTCCAAAGGGTAGTTTAGGTATTTTGGTAAAGTTCCAGCTCTAAAGGGTAGTTTAGGTATTTTGGGTAAAGTTCCATCTCCAAAGGTTAGTTTAGGTATTTGGGTAAAGTTCCAGATCTAAAGGGTAGTTTAGGTATTTGGGTAAAGTTCCAGCTTCAAAGGGTAGTTTAGGTATTTTGGTAAAGTTCTAGCTCCAAGGGTAGTTTAGGTATTTTGGGTAAAGTTCCAGCTCCAGGGGGATCTATTGAAGCATGAAAAAGTGATGAAAGGATTGAAGTAGAAGAAGAGAGGAAAAGAGATAGGAAGAACATCAGAAAAGAAGAAGAACAAGACAGTTTTTAAGGGGTTTACGTGGGACCGCGCAACAAATATCGATTGCGCGGTATCACGCAATAAATGTTAGTTGTACACGATCACGCAACCGAAATCTCGGTTGAGCGGGATCTCGTAACGAGCTGCGGAAATCGTCCTTTGTAAAAAGGTCCAAAGTGTTGAAAGAATAGTCCCACATTGCTAAGATTAGGATTTTCACACGTGCGAGAGTCTATAAATACCCCCTCCCTTCCTTCATTGAGGGGGAATGGAAGATTTTCAAGAAAAGTGGAGCGGAGCAGAAGACAAAAGGTAGAAGGAAGCATCCTGGCAGTTGCGCAGGACCGCGTAACTTGTATCGGTTGTGCAGGTCCGTGCAACCAGGCTGCCCTGCAGTCTGTGAAGTCCAAAAGCCGTCATGCTGCCGAAGTTCATGGGCTAGGCCTCCTTTCTCCGGGCATTCTCCTCTTCATGGGTTCAAAGGAGAAAGATTAGTCGATCTAATCAGCATTCCTCCTAAGTCCCAGAGGATGGTTGAAACCGGCGCTGTTATGCTACTGAAATCTTTATTTCATTAAAGACCTGTCGATCGAGTCGATATTCCTCCTAAGTCTTAGGAGATGATCGAATCAGGGGCTGGAAGGCTGTTGAAATGAACTTTTGATGCTCAAAGCACAAGTCCTTCATTTCTAAATGATAAATGATTTATCTTAGAATCAAGGGATGTAAAGAGGATGTAAATGAACTCAGTATCAATAAACGTGATGAATGTTCCTAGTACTCTCTCTGTTATGTTTGAATAAGACAATCTCCCAAATCAAATGCATTTGTTTCTTTGTCGAAACAATATGCTGTCTTAAAATTCCTTGGAAGATGATGATAGGTATTTCTGACTGAAATTGACACACCACTTTTGCCAATATCTTCAATTGTACCCATCTGTTTATCTGTATCATTTGTCTATATTGTTCATAATATACCAGCTTGATGATGATATCAATTTCAGGTAGAATTTCATAGGGCTCACTTGATGGCACTCATCTTCCTCTTTTTAATAATATTTGCTATCATATGGTCTTAATATGCTCACGAACTTCTTCCTTATTCATTTCATTCATCTTGCCCCCTTTGATACAAAATTATTATTCTGATAATGCTCTGGATCAAAATCAGCAAATATATTTACGGACGATATCTCTTAAGGAAGCGAGCATTAACTGGTATACTGATTCCTTGCCCATCTTGATCCATAACTTGATATGCTCCATTGGAGTATACTTCTCTTATTATATATGGCCCATCCCAATTAGGCTCGAATTTGCCTCCTGTTCTACGGGTGATCACTATAGGTCTTTTCAACATAAGCACCATGTCCGCCTTTTTGAAAGAGCAGTATTTAACCCATTTATCAAAGCAGCTGATATTCTTTCCTGATATGATTGCAATCGCTGCTGTGCAGCTAGGCGTTTCTCGTCGAGCAAATCTAATTCTTTCAACCTTATCTTCTCATTCTCGTCCTCCATTATAGACTGATGCACTCCCACCCTAAGCGATGCTACTTGTACTTCAATCAGGATGACTGCCTCAACGCCATAGACCAGTGAATACAGTGTTGCTCTTGTTGCTGTGCGATGAGTAGTTCTGTATGCCCATAATGCTTCTTGCAATTTGTCATCCCAATCGCATTTGTTCCCTGTCACTATCTTTTTTAGTATTTTGATTATCATTTTATTAAACGCCTCTACTAGTCCGTTGGCCGATGGATAGTAAGGAGTTAAAAACGAATGCTGAATGCTGAATTTTTGACATAACTTTTCCATGCCTCTGTTTTTTAAGGGAGTGCCATTATCCGTAACGATTTTCTTTGGAATGCCATGTCGGTATATTATAGCATGGCGGATGAAATTAACCACATCTTTTTCTTTAACATTACGCAAAGCAACTGCTTAAGTCTATTTGAAGAAATAATCTGTTGCTGCCAATATATATTGCTTCCCTTTGGATGAGGGTGGATTGATAGGACCAATAACGTCGAACCCCCATGCTGAGAAAGGCCAAGAGGCAATTGACTGATGTAAGTCTTCTGGAGGAACATGTATAACATCCCCATGAATCTGACATTCATGACATCACTTCGCATAATCTATTGCATCTTTGAACAAGGTGGACCAATAATATCCCATTCTGTGTACGTGATAAAATAAATTTTGACCAGCTTGATGTGCCCCACATTCTCCATAGTATGCTTCTCGCAACACCTGGCCTGCTTTTTACTCACCTAAGCAACATAGCAACACTCCGTTGTAGGATTTTTTATATAATACTTCACTGCATATGATGAATCTACTTGACCGTTGTCTGATTTGCAACCTCTGCATAGATTCTTCTGGTAGGATGTTAAATTTGAGATAATCGATAAAAGGTTGACGCCAATCATCTATTGTAATCTCTAAGCATGGTACAGGAAGAGCTTCAGTAACTTCTTCAACAACCTCTGCTGATGGTAAAAATCTCCTTTCCTCTATAGTTACTTGAAGAGGGCTTCGATTAGGGCAAGACAGAGCTGCTGCCAAACAAGCCAAGGCATCCACTTTTGCGTTTACTGACCGGGGGATATGCTTGATTTCAACATAGGAAAATTGTTCCAACAACTATTGTGCCTTCCGACAGTACGACAAAAGTTCCTGCTTTTTTATTTCAAATTTAGTTGTTAATTGATTTATAATCAATTTAGAATCCATGAAAATATGCAGTGTTCTTACCTCCATTTCTTTAGCCATCTCCATTCTAATGATCAAGGCTCTACACTCAGCCTCATTGTTCTACATGCAGTACCTAATGTAAAGGAGTAATGTAGTAAATCACCTTGGGGAGTAATGAATATACTCCTACCCCCGCTCCTGATGTTCAAGAAGCGCAATCAAAATACATCTGTCATGGGTTCTGCGATTCAGTCAGCATGACTTGCTCGTCCGGGAAGTCATCACTGATGGCTTCGGATTCTACTATGGGGTACGCTGCTAGGAAATCTTCCACTGCCTGCCCCTTTACTGCTTTTGCCGGTTCGTATGTAATAACATATTCTTAAAGTAACAGCATCCAACCTTCCAGACAACATCGGCCTTGTCATCAAAAACTTTATCGAGTCAGCCCTTGAAACCAATATTATGCCGTGTGACGGATAATAATGCCTCAACTTCTGTACTACGAATATTAACGCCAAGCATTCCTTCCCAATCAGGGAATAATTGCATTCTGCACCCATTAAGGTCTGACTTAAGTAATAAAGAGCTGTTTCCTTTCCAAACTCATTCTTTTATGCCAACAGAGCTCCTAAAGAATATTCAGCTGCAGATGTATACAAAATAAGCAGTTTCCCTTTCACTAGAGCTACCAGTACTGATGGCTTTTTCAGCAATTCCTTTATTAAGTCAAATGCGTTTTGACAAGCTTGACTCCAAACAAATTCTGTATCCTTTTTCATTAAATGAGAAAACGGCTGACATCTCCCTGTCAAATTCGAAATGAACCAACGTATTGTAAGTGCTATGATTTCATGTCCCTTTGGTTGTCAAATTTTGTGGTGCCAAAACCTATATCTATGTCTGGTATATCTTGTGTTTTATGATTGAAGACTATTCATTGTAATCAAGTCATCGCATTTCAAGACAAGATCTTAAATGAAGAAAGTTTTCAAGACATGGATGAAGAATTCAAGTATTGAAGTCTTCAAGTTTGTATGTTCAAGATTCGATCAAGTTTAAGTTTAGTAGAAGACTTTGTCAAGTCAAGATCAAGCTCAAGAAGGCATACTACAAGATTTGTATATTCTCAAGATTCTCTTAAGGGTCATCTGAGTGTACAGACTTTCAATGTCCATCTCACTTTTAAGGTTTGTTTGACCTTAGATTGACCTTAGGATGGGCTTTACAGTAGGTCATTCTGGGTACATAACTCATATATTTTATTATACTTGTTTGGAGTGTTCTAAGACCAGTCCTAGGGACTTCAAGACCAGTCCTAGCTCTGCTACGACCAGTCTTAAGTTTTTCAGGACCAGTCCTAGGTTGTTGAAGATTTTTAGATCTTTCTAGCTTCCTACGACCAGTCCTGGACATCCTACGACCAGTCCTGTGAGTTCTACGACTCATCCTTCGACCGGTCGTAGCCCTATGACTCAAACTCTAGCAACCATTTTTGGGGTCCTACGATCGGTCGTAGGTGTCCCACGACCAGTCGTAGATGGACCACGACCGGTCGTAGACCGCCCAGGACCGGTTGTGGAACAGAAAATCTTTTCCCGCGAAAATCTTTCGAAAATCTTTGGAGCTACGACCAGTCCTAGGATCCTAAGACCAGTCGTAGACTGGATGTTTTAAGATATAAATAGAGCACGAACTTCAGAGTTTTAGTACTTCAAATCAATTCTATTCAAGCATTCTTTAGGCTATACTCTGAGATAAGTTTGTGTTTATTTTAAGCTACTTTGTGCTTATTTAATATTCCTTTTGCTAGCTTATTTTTATTTGATTTTGATCTACATTCCAATCTTATTAGAAAAGAGGAATTTCTGATATTCCTTCTTCTTGGATTCAAAATCAAATAGAACTAGCCCTTTTGATTTAAAATCAATTAGACTTAGAACCATTCTTAAAGTGAGTATTGGACTTTGAACGTTGAATTAAACATCTACTCCGATTGGTTCTACCGGGCTTCTTCAAAAGGTGATTCAGGTATTTTACATTTTTGTAATTTACTTTCTCTGGTTTTCGTTTAAGATTCGCCAGAAAAATCTCATTGTATTGATTATCTGAGGAAAGCCAGAAAACTCAAATTGTGGGGTTTTTAGATTGTGTAAGCCCGAGATCAAAGACACAATTGTGAAGGTTTTAGGTGAACCTGTGAAACCTATTTTGATAGTGCATGCTAATATCCCCTGTGTGAGGATATTAGGAGTGGAGTAGCAATCTGTGTGGCTATTGGATAACAGTTGGTGTACACACAGGCGAACCACTATATATCGTTGTGTTGTGGATGTGTTTTACTCTTTCATTCTTTTATTCATTCTGTTTTGTATAGAGTGTTTGTGGATGAATGTTGTAATAACTTAAGATTTATTTTCTGCAAGTTATTTTGATTTTCTTTCTTATTATTCCTCATTGATTTGTGATACAAAGGACGTTCTAGAAATAAGGTTGTCCTACCTTAAACCTCTGGTTTTTGGTGTAAGGTTGTCCTTAGAACCGATAAAGTATCAATCTCTTTATTTTAGGCTATTGTGATTGTTTTATATTCAGCGTTGTGCTTTATATCTTTTATTATTCCGCTGTTATAAGTTTTATTTGGCATTGCCCTATTCACCCCCCTCTAGGGCATATAGCTAGGCCCTTTCACGTATGTATGCTAATTTTCCTTGCAATCTCTTTAATTCCTTTAATGTTTTTGGCGGCATCATATCCTGAATAGCCCTGACTTTCCTGGGGTCAATCTCAATGCCCCTATGCCGGACAACAAAACCTATAAACTTTCCGGAGGACACTCCAAATGCGCATTTAGCGGGATTCATCTTCAATTGTTTCTTTCTGAGTCACTGAAAAACCGACGCCAAGTGTTTATGATGTTCCTGATGGCTTCCTGACCTGACCACCAAGTTGTCAACATAACATTCAAGGTGCTTGTGCATCATGTCTTGAAAAATGCTTTGCATCGCTCTCTTATATATTACCCCCGCATTTTTAAGTCCGAACGACATAACCTTATAACAGAAGATTCCCAGTGAAGTTCTAAATGTTGTTGCCTCTTCGTCTTTAGGGGCCATTCGAATCTGATTATATCCTGCATAACCGTCCATAAAGGACATAACAGCATAGTGAGTTGTACTATCAATCAGTAATTCAGTTATTGGAAGCAAAAAATCATCCTTTGGGCAGGCTTCATTCAGGTCTCTAAAATCGATGCATACCCTGACCTGTCCATTTTTCTTCCTGTTGAGGCATAAAAAATGGTGAAGGAATTGAGCAAGGAAAGGTAAAGAGATAAGAAGAACTTTCGGAAAGAAGAAGATAGAGATAGCTTTCATGAGAGTACGTAGGTCCGCGCAGCCATTATAGGTTGCGCGGTTCAGCGCAATCAATCTCAGTTGCGAGGCACCTCGGAGTGAATTGCACAAAGGGCTTCGTTCAAAATGATCTAAAGCACTGAAAAATAGTCCCACATCGCTAAGATCAGGATTTTCACACGTGCGAGGGTTTATAAATACCCCTTCTCCTCCTTCATTAGGGGTAAATAAAGATTTTCAAGAGGAGCGAAGCGGAGCAGAAGACAAAAGGTAGAAGAGAGTCTCCTGGCAGTTGTGCAAGACCGCGTAACCGATATCAGTTGCATGGGTCCACGCAACCTGGCTGCCCTGCAGTCTGTAAAGTCCAAAGGCCATCATGCTGCTGAAGTTCGTGGGCTATTTCTCCGGGCTTTCTCCTCTTCATGGGTTCAAAGGAGAAAGATCAGTCGATCTAATCGACATTCCTCCTAAGTCCTAGAAGATGGTTGAAATAGGTGCTGTTATGCTTCTGAAATCTTTATTTCATTAAAGACCCGTCGATCTGAACGACATTCCTCCTAAGTCTGAGGAGATGATCGAATCAGGCGCCAGAAGGCTGTCGAAATGAACTTTTGATGCTTAAAGCACAAGTCCTTCATTTCTAAATGATTTATCTTAGAATCAAGGGATGTAAAGAGGATGTAAATGATCTCAGTATCAATAAAATGTGATGAATATTCATAGTACTCTTTCTTGTTATGTTTGAATAAGACAATCTCCCAAATCAAATGCATTTGTTTCTTTGTCGAAACAAAATGGTGAGTCTACTGGGGAATAATGTTTTTGTCTTATTTAAAATATTAACAGTAAAGTAGTTACGAACATTCGTCATGGTTTGGCATCCTATGGACGCCAAAATGGTGACTCTAAGTGGGAAGTCCTCCCCTTCATCTCTAAGATAGATCGCTCTAATCGTTCAATTACTAATTATAACTTTATTTCATGATTGAAGGTAGAAGTTTTGAAAATTCGACTGCGACTTATCACTCATGGCGATCCCCGTAAGAAAAGTGAACTTCCGATTCACCCCGACAGTGTTCGTGATAGAATACGCACCAAGTCATCTGAGTATTGGCATGGTTCAAGCAATAGTTGGGGTCATTTCTGCTTCGCCCCAGTCATCAAAAGACAATGCAAGCTAGACCGTCGTGACCTCTCGTAAGATAAGAACATGAAACTCAGAATTTCGAGAATGAATCAGCCTTCATTACGAATCAGAGGGCTCGTAAACCGAAGCACAGTTAAAAGAAATCCTGAACTTGCTCCTCCGGCGATTTATCCAGCGCAAACAGTTCCCCAGTTGACAGCGCACGACTTCCTGACTTTAAATGCTTCAATGGCTAAACGAACAAGAGAACGAAAGGGAAAGGCATTGGTCATTAGATCGTCGACGCCATCCCGAAAAGGTTCACCAATATCGACGTCATCTCAATCAATTGACGTCGCAAGGAGCACGAAAAGCCCCGATGAAACTTTGTCCCCTCCCTTTTCTGCAAGCCATGTCACATCAGTATTCTCTTGTTCTCCTTCGATTACTGCTTCGTCGAAAAGTGGGAAAGTTACAGTATTCATGGTTGGAACAAACCCAGATTATAGAACAACTACAGAGGGTCGTTTCAATGAAATGACAGAAGCCTATAATGCATTAATGGTAGAATGCAGAAGTCTCAAAGAAGCCTTGGCGACTTTCATGCATAATGCAGCTCAAATGACAGTCATTGAAAAGGATAGCCAAATGGGGAAGGAACAAGAAAATATTAGATTTTTAGATACCGTATGCCATATCCAAGAGAAGTGGATGACGTTCCCTTCCCAGCCGGCTTCAAGTGTCCAGATTTTTAAAAGTTTGATGGGAAAGGATCCCCTGAAGAACATTTGATGCGCTTCATTACCAGTATGGGAGATCTTTCTGCAGTACCACAATATTGTTTGTAATTGTTCGGGATATCGCTGACAGGTAGTGCATTCCGATGGTATTTCAATTTGGCTCCGGGTTCTATCCGCACTTGGAAGTAGTTGCAAGACGCTTTCACATCTCAGATTTTTTCCCCAAGTCGCGACGTTAATATTGTTAAGTTGGCTTCTGTATGACAAGGCGAAAATGAGTCGGCAAGGAGTTATGTAGACAGATGGAAAGCATTGGGAACTTTATGCAAACCGTTGCTAAAAGAAACTGAGCAAGTCGAGATATGTCTAAGCTCTATAAAAAAAGAATTCGTAATGGGACTGGCCAATTCCAACATCAACACTCTTCATGATTTGGCCGCAAAGGCTCATACTTTAGAATTAGTAAATCAGATGGTGTCAAAATTTCACCATGATGAGGCTCGAAAGGATCCTAGCAGGATAACAGTAAATACCAGTGATCGCTATCAGCAACGTAAAAGTGTGAGAGGTTTCAAGGAAAAAAGTATGAAGCGAAAAGAGGACTTGGCTCAATCAAGAAGAAATAAAAAGGTCCGAACGCTTAATTCTCATGAGGGATTTGCTTTCGATAAAGAAGATGTCAGTCCAATGATGGAACAGTTATTGAAAGATGGCGCAATAGAATTGCCAGGACCTAAACACCTCAAGGAGGTGACAAGGCGTACGAAGTAAAATTTTTGTCGCTATCATCGTCTAGTGGGACATCCAACGGAGAATTGTTACATGCTGAAGTGTATTATACAGCGGATGATACACATGAATCAGATAATTATTGAACATAGGACAAACGAGGAGGTCATGAAAGGTCTGGGCCTTGATTGCGAAGACTCTAGTGGCCTAAATCATGAAAAGGGAATTTCAATTAGGATCGGCCAAGAAAGGCGAAGAAAATTTACAGACATAGGGGCAAGGTCGTCAGTAAACATGGTTACAGCAAAAGAACCAGTGAAGGAAAGTGCTGAAGTAGTCGAATGTCCTGAGATAGCTCTGAAGCAAATAGAGGACGGGGGGCAACCGACGACAGATAGCCTGTTAGAAATAAACTTGGGTACAAAAGAAGAATCACGAAACACGTTCATTAGCGCCAACCTCTCTGAACAAGAGTCGACAGAATACATTCAGCTTCTTAGAGAAAACAAAGATGTATTCACCTAGACGTATGCAGAAATGCTTGGATTGGAGCCTTCTGTGGCGTTACACCTTCTAAATATCTCTAAAGAGAAGAGGCCGGTTAAACAGGCGCAAAGGCGATTTCATCCAGATCTGGTTTCCCTCATCGAGGAAGAAGTTAATAAGTTGATAAAGGTCAGATTTATTAGGGAAGTCAAGTATCCTAAGTGGATATCGAATATCGTCCCGGTAAGAAAGAAAAATGGACAGGTCAGAGTGTGCGTCGATTTTAGAGACCTAAATGAAGCCTGCCTGAAGGATGATTTTTCGCTCCCGATAACTGAATTACTAATTGATAGTACAACTCAGTATGCTGTTATGTCCTTTATGGACAGCTATGCGGGATATAATCAAATTCGAATGGCTCCTGAGGATGAATAGGCGACGACATTTAGAACTTCACTAGGGCTTTTCTGTTATAAGGTGATGCTGTTTGGGCTTAAAACTGCTGGGGCAACATATCAGAGGGCGATGCAGAATATTTTTTAAGATATGATGCATAAGCACGTTGAGTGTTATGTTGACGACTTATGGTCAGGTCAGGAAGTCATCAGGAACATCGTAAACACTTGGTGTCAGTTTTCCAGCGACTTAGAAAGAAACAGTTAAAGATGAACCCCGCTAAGTGCGCGTTCAGAGTGTCCTCTGGAAAGTTTTTGGGTTTCTTTGTTCGACATAAGGGCATTGAGATTGACCCTGGGAAATTTAAAGCTATTCAGGATATGCCACCACCAAAAACATTAAAGGAACTAAAGAGTTTGTAAGGAAAATTAACATATATCCGTCGATTCATTTCAAATATGGCCGAAAGATGTCAACCGTTTTCTCATTTGATGAAAAAGGATACAGAATTTATGTGGAGTCAAGCCTGTCAGAATGCATTGACTCGATAAAGGAGTTGCTGAAAAAGCCACCAGTACTGACAGCTCCAATAAAAGGGAAGCCACTTATCTTGTACACGTCTGCAACCGACCATTCCTTAGGAGCTCTGTTGGCACAAAAGAATGAATTTAGAAAAGAAACAACCCTCTATTACTTAAGTCGAACTTTGATAGGTGCAGAGTGTAATTATTCCCCGATTAAGAAGGAATGTTTAGCGTTGATATTCGCAGTACAGAAGTTGAGGCATTAATGTTTATCGCACGATATAACATTGGTTTCAAGGGCTGACCCGATAAAGTTTCTGATGACAAGGCCGATGTTGTCTGGAAGGTTGACTAAATGGATGTTGTTACTTTCAAAGTACGCTATTACATATGAACCGACAAAAGCTATGAAAGGACAGGCAATGACAGATTTCTTAGTGGGGCACCCTGTGGCAGAATCTGAAGCCATCAATGATGATTTTCCAGATGAACAAGTCATGTTGACTGAATCACAGAATCCGTGGTAGATGTATTTTGATGGTGCATCTCGAACATCAGGATCGGGGGTGAGAGTGATATTCATTACTCCCCAAGGTGATTTATTACCTTACTCCTTTGCATTAGGAACTGCATGCACGAATAATGAGGCCTAGTATAGAGCCCTGATTATTGGAATGAAGATGGCTATAGAAATAGAGATAAGAGTATTGCACATTTTCATAGATTCTAAATTGATTATAAATCAATTGACGACTGAATTCGAAATAAGAAAGCAAGAACTTTTGCCATATTATCAGAAGGCACAACAATTGTTGGCATATTTTTCCTATGTTAAAATCAAGCATATTCCCCGATCAGAGAATGCAAAAGCCGATGCCTTAGCCAGTTTGGCGGCAGCTCTGTCTTGCCCTAATCGAAGCCCTCTTCAAGTAACCATAGAGGAAAGAAGATTTTTACCGACAACAGAGATTATTGAAGAAGTTACTGAAGCCCTTCCTGTATCGTGCTTGGAAATTACAATAGATGATTGGCGTCAGCCTTTCATTGATTATCTCAAATTCAACATTCTGCCAGAAGAATCCGTGCAAAGGCAGCAAATCAGACAGTGGTCAAGTAGATTCGTTATTTGCAGTGAAGTATTATATAAAAAATCTTACAACGGAGTATTGCTACGTTGTTTAAATAAGCAAGAAGCGATCCAGGTGCTGCAGGAAGCACACTCTGGGGAGTGTGGGGCACATCAAGCTGGTCGAAATTTATTTCATCGAATACATAGAATGGGATATTATTTGCCCACTATGTTTAAAGACGCGATAGATTATGCGAAGCGATGCCATGAATGCCAGATTCATGGAGATGTTATACACATGCCTCCGGAAGATTTGCACTAGTCTATTGCCTCTTGGCCCTTCTCTGCTTGGGGACTTGACGTAATCGGTCCTATAAACCCGCCTTCATCTAAAGGAAAACAGTATATTCTGGCAGCAACTGATTATCTCTCCAAATGGACTGAAGCAGTTGCCTTGCAAAATGTTAAAGAAAAAGCTGTGGTTAATTTCATCCGCCACGCTATAATATACCGACATGGTATCCCAAAGAAAATTGTTACAGAAAATGGCACTCCTTTCAAAAATAAAGGTATGAAAAAACTGTGTCAGAAGTTTAAAATCCATCACTCGTTCTCAACGCCTTACTATCCGCCGGCTAACGGATTAGCGAAAGCATTCAACAAAATAATAGTCAAAATATTGAAGAGAACAGTGACAGAAAACAAACATGATTGGGATGAAAGGTTACAGGAAGCGTTATGGGTGTACAGAACTACTCATCGAATAAGCACAAGGGCAACGCCATATTCATTAGTCTATGGTGTGGAGGAAGTAATTCCAATTGAAATACAAGTAGCGTCACTAAGAGTGGCAGTGCATCAGTCTATAACTGATGATGATAATGCAAAAATAAGATTAAAGGAACTGGATTTGCTTGACGAGAAATGCCTGGCTGCACAACAGCATCTGCAAGCATATCAAGCAAGGATATCAGCTGCATTTGATAAGAGAGTTAAATATCTGTAACACCCTGGATTTTTGTCAACTTGGGGTTAAACGTCCTTAGGCAATGGGTCAACTAAAACACCTGGAAAATCGCTCAGAACCCAATTCCATAGCCAAAGAAATCACTTAGGATTAATTCCTTTAGAAACTAAGCATAAGTTAGCTAGCGCTACGCTGGAGTAGCTGTGAAATAGTCCCTGACCGCTTTAAATACGTTCTACAAGACCCAAAACTTGTAGAATCAATGGTGCTATAATACTCTAAAACCTCGAATCAAACTCCAAACCGGTTTGTTCTCAGGACCTCTTTGAAACTTTGTATTGGATCTAGACCGCACGTCGAAAGTCCGATACCTACAATCTTAGACCGTTATAACCGCCTAGCTGGACCTGACAATCATTTCGAAAATCAAGTCCAACCGACGTTCAGAGGCTATTTCATTGAGCTTGGAGTGAAGAGAGTGAGAATAGGGTTAGATTTGGAATTTAAAATTCAAATCTGGCACACGACTTGGCGCATCAGTATTAAGCGTTCTGACCGTCAGAATTCAGCCAAATTACACCCTCGGATTAGAAAAAATTTCTATTTCATATCACGAGACTTGTAGACCTGATCTAGGTGCGATGACCGCTGAACTGAAACTGGACCGCCACGTGTGATCTGGGAACTCTACCGGTCTGAAAACTTGTTGTGTGTTAGATCCAGTATGCATGAGCTTAAGTCCGATCACGTTCGGCCAGGGGACCACCAGAAATGTCTTCTTGGACTGAAACAGCCCCGATTTGGTTAGGCATCAAGTAAACATTGTTCCCAAGCCTAATCTGGAAAGTTTTTAGGTTATAAAAGGGGTTTAAACCCTCACTTCTCTCACCCATCCGAATTTGCTAGAAACCCTAGCTGGTGTGAGAGAAAAAGTGAGAGACTTTGAGAGAAGGTGGGAGAGATTTTCCTGCCACCTGCTGCTGCTGCTGTACGTGCTTAAGTGACGTATTCCAATCACTTTCCCTGTGATTCCAACACTTTTCTAGGTAAGGAAAACCTTGTCCACTTGCTGATTTAGCATTCCATTAAATCAAATAGCAAAGTAGCTGATATAACTTATGAAATAGGTTGCCTATTCGCCGTAGACGAAGCGTATACGTTCCGTTCGAAATGATACGCATATAAAGCGAAAGGTGCGGATTTTAGACGCTTTGATTGGCTGTTTTCAACGCTTTCAATGTCATTTAATAGTAGATTATCGACGGCAATGCCGTTTGACATGTACAACATGCTGTCCGTTTCCTGTTTCGTAAGCAGACGAAAAATATGAGATTTAGGGCATTTTAGTCATTTGTAGGAAATACTGTTTTCATCCACATTTTGCTGATATGATTGACATGGCTTCTTGTCGCATTAGGATATTAGGAATGCGTGCATAATCAGGTTGGTGAAGAGATTCGCCTAAATGTGCACCTTGAGTCCACATACTATATGTAGACTTAAGTGTGTAGTCTAAGTGTTTGTATAAATGTTTGTATTAGTATGTATTGAATTGAATGGTGTTGTGAATTAGTTTGAGATTGAATTCTCAAATAATACGCTAATGTAAATGATTTTCTTCATGTTGGCTATATGTATGATTTCATTATATGTATGAAATGCATGTGTTAGATGATTTACTTAAGTTGTATGTTATAACATGTGTTAACATGCTCATGTTGTTGTATTTCATTTCCATTACTCTGATATGATTGATGAAGTGGATTCACAAATGATTGGGGCTATACTTAGTCCAGGCAGTCGGTAACCGAATCAATTTGTGGTTGGCTTATCTTTGCCACGAACGACGCGTCGATGAAGGCGAGTCGTGTTTTGGAGTTGGCGGCAGTGGTTAGGCTACACGAGGTGTTTTACGCACTTCATGTCGTTCGACTTGAGATGCACTTCGTGCTAGTCGAGCCCGTCAAGTAACCCGATTGGCCATTGTATGTTCACCATGTATGTGTCATAACTGCTTGAACCTAGGGTACTGAACTTACCATTGAAAACCTTGTTAACCATGGTACCTTAATCCAAGACTCATGAGCTGGGCATGGTGGTATGGGACACCGTGGTCGAGCTGTGGGCCTACGCTGGGGCCACAAACCTCCCCGTAGTGACCAGTGAGCATCTATGACTCGTGAGCAGATTATGGTGGTATGAGACACTATATTCTTGCTGTCGGCCTACATTGATAAGGTGATGGGGGAGCGGTGCAACGAGTGCGAGCAACAGCCCTGGCAGCCCTTTGTAGTGACCTCGAACGTATTCTGAGTCTACGGGAGGCGACGACCCTTCTGTAGCGAAAAGAGTACAAGTAGGCCTGTATTGATAAGGTGATGGGGGAGCGGTGCAACGAGTGTGAGCAACAGCCCTGACAGCCCTTGCAGCGACCTACAAAATATATATCGTATGAGATTACTAGGAGTGACGACCCTAGACAGGATCTGTGTTGGGATTGATATAAGGGAAGTACCTTAGTTTCCCAATCCTGCTGTATGAATGGACTAATAATAACTCGATAATCATATCACCATCACATTGCATGTGCCTGGAAGATGTGGAGCACTGAGCGGTATGCAAGCATGCCGCAAACGCAGATGGTACCGTATGAGGGAGAATGTCGGTGAGGGCATCCATCATGTCATGTCATATTGCATTAACAACAGTATTAGGAATGTTTGATTTACTGCTTTACTATTATCGCATGATTGATTTGAGAACATGCTAATCTTTGCTCTATTTTTCCACTGAGTTAGCTACTCACTCCCACGTTACGGGATGGTGTTTTCGGACACCCACCAGTCCCTATTTTGGTTGCAGATGATGGCGCTGCTTGAGAAGCGGAGCTGGACTGATGATGAGGAGGATCCCTCCTTTATGCGTGTTCTGATTGACGGGATTACAGGGAGGTTGATTAGATACCTTGACACTTGTCATTTTATATTTTTAGAGCACTCATGTATATTCTTTTTGTTTACTTTTGAAGTATACATGTATGTATATAACCTGGTAACATGTTCACACTCTGGAGACATACAACAGTTTATATATGTTATACATACTATCACAGTCTTTCGCTTGTAAATTTAACTGTCTCTGGAGTATGATATGCTGTTCTGGCTTAATCTCACTCATGTTTAATACATTAACATAAAAAACATTCAATCATACACATTTATGTTGCATAAGTGATGTTCTGGAACTCGGGAATGGAGTTCTTACTCGACCCCCGATTTTCGGGATGTTACAATATCACTCTTTCAAAAAAGGGGATATGGTGCTAATGCTGAAAAGACCAATCGTGGTCACCTGTCGAACAGGAGGCAAGTTTGAGCCTAAATGGGATGGCCCTTACGTGATAAAAGAAGTGTATTTTAATGGAGCATATCGAGTTGTAAACCAAGACGGGCAGGGGATCAGCATACCAGTCAACGCTCGCTTCCTTAAAAGATATCGTCCGTAAATATACTTGTTAATTTTGCTCCAGAAAATTATCAGAGTTATGATTCTGCATCAAAAGGGGGCAAGCTAGCCAATGAATACGATTGCAATCATTTAGCCTCCCACAGAAATATGCTGCCTCAATATCTCTAAGAACAAAAAAAATATATCTCCAGTAACAGTCACAATCATATCCAGGGGGCAAGTTCAAAGCCAAATGAGATAAAGTGTGCTCATTGAAGGCAAAATTCTTCGAAGAAGTAAATGAAAGCCTATGTTGGCCTATACTCGTGTTGACAAAAAAGAAAATTGCTTCCGAAGGCGCTACAGATTTTGATACAGAACATTACCAAGATAATAATTCTGTATCAAAAGGGGGCAAGATGAATAGGACGAATAAGGAAGAAGTTCGTGAGCATATCAAAATTATATGACAAAGCATATCAAGATCATATGGTAGCAAATAAAGAAAGACGAAGAAGGTAAAGCGCCATCAAGAGAGTTCTATAAATTTTGCCTGAAATTGATATCACCATCAACATGGTATATTAGAAATGATACAAACGATACAAATAAGAAATTTCAGGCGAAAATACCTATCATCTTCTTTCAAGATAGCATGTTAGATCATCGCCAAAAGTCTTCAGTCTTCCAAGACATTTGAAGATAGCATATTAAAACGTCACCGAACAAAAAAGTGCCGATGATCGCTATCAAGCATTGGCACTCATCACCGATAGAAAATCTCCATGAACAAAAAAAAGTGCTGATGATCGCTATCAAGCATTGACGTTTATCGTCGATAGAAAATCTCTATCGAAATCAAATTATCAGGTATCAATGATCATAAAAAGAAAAGAGAACAGCTATCGCTACTATCGATCAATCTCTCATCAAAGTTGCCATCATCGCTAAGCTGATACATTGTTTTAAACACGATACAAAAGTCCTTATGACATTATCAACAGCAGCGAAATGTTAATTATTGATCAACCATATGATAATAGTAGAATGAATCATACAGTCAACTGTATATACATACTTGGCGATAGCAATGGCTGTTTATCATAAAAAGGCAGCCTAGTCAAGTCCCGAAAAAAAAAAAGAGGGAGAGAAAGAAAAAGCCAAGTCCTAAAAGGACCAAATCTCAAAAGGGACCAGCTACGCATAAGACCTATGAAGATCACCATTCGGGCAGCGGCGAGAAGCCAGTGGCCCTAAAAAGCCCGTGAAGGCCATCGTACACATACCCATGCGGGCAGCTGACGGAGTCAAAGACCAAAAGCCAGAAGGCCGAAAGTTGACAAAAAAGCCAAAAAAGCTCAAAGTCTTCAAATGGCCAAAGGCCAAAAGTGCTAAAAGTCTTCAATAACCAAAAGTAAAATAGCCAAAAGTTAACTGAAAGACCAAAAGCAAAAAGCTAAAAAGTTGACTAAAAGCCAAAGTGTTAAAAGTCCTCAAATGACCAGTCAGCGTAACCCCTATGCCATCTATATAGCTATCCGGCAGCATCACAGGGAATGGAGGACAAGCCCTCCCGTGAATGGGCCCGACCTTGCAGGCGAAGAAAATGAGGGCTGCAGTGTGCGCTTTAGATAGGCCAACCATGCATAAGACCCCCCCCAGATTTGTGGTTCGATTCCGATACTAACTTATGAGGAAGGGCTTAAACCTACTCATCGATGGATCGACAACCATGGATTTAGTACCCCCAAAGGTAGCCTTGCGAGCTCAGTGAACTCTAGAGAGTTACCGTGGCCAACCCTGTGCGTAAAACCAATCGAGTTCACGGCCCCGGTAGGTTCACTGGGCCCCTCTGATCGATCGTGGTTTGTGAACTCCCTAGGCAGTGAGAAGTTTAGCGAACTCTAGAGAGTTACAGAGACCATCATGTAAGACCCGACTCTAACTAGAGTCCAAGTAAATTCGCCAAGTAAATTCGCTCCACTACTCAAGAGCCTAAATTGTGTGCGCAGCTGACTGAATTGAAACTTAGCACCGCCAATAAAATATGAACAAATGAAGTCATATAGGAAATCCCATACTGACAAGCATAAAATATTGCCGCTTTATGATTAGTTTCATAGAATTTCATGATAAACTAGGTGCAATGTTATAGATATATATCTCATTATATATATATATATATATATATATATATATATATATATGTTTATTCAAATATGCAAAGCATAAACTGTGCGATATTTAGAATATACCAAATTCATGTTTCACTTTAGATATGTTCGAATGTGCAAAATTCTAAACATTGATTAGACAATATGTAAGAATGCATTTCTCTGGAATTAGGTTCCCAATTACATTAATAGATATTGGCTATTATCAAGAACTCAAATCCCCAAGAGTACGATATAAAGAATTCAACACAAAGCATGATGACGAGTTCAAAGATTGCTTAAATCATATTACGAATAACACACTCAGTCTAAAAAGAGAAGAAACTTTCAATCTATTTCAAAAATTATCAAGTTACATTGAAGTTATAATGAATTAAAATACTAATTCCGATTCATCTGGCAGGAAAGATCATCACTAGAAAACTTGAGTTATGAAGATCGTGAGTAAAGGAAACAATCAAAAAACGGATGTTGCAATAGGAGCAGTATTAAAGAGAAATTCCAGATACAAAGTTGAAGAAAAGAATTGCTGGAGTTGATCAAAAGGAAAGAATTGTTGGAGTTGATTAAAGAGACCATTATAACAGCAACAGTGTTGGAAGAAAGCTCTCTGATCAAGTCGCTCAAAGATGAAGCCGTCACGACTGTTGAAGAAGTGTGCTTCCATAAAAAGAGAATTTTATTCTCTCTGAGTAAAGCACCTGCTCGACACTGTTGACTGGGGCATTAAAGTTTTAAGCTCGAGTACCATCATTCTGGTTTTCCGCTCGAGTGTCTTCCTTCAAGTCTTCCAGTAGGATGCAATCATTCAAGCCTTTCATTCAAACGCAAGAGTCCTCCGTTCAAGCACGAGCCTCCCGGTCTTCTGTTCAAGTGTCATTATTCAAGTCTTCTATTTAGGCGTAATCACTCAATCTTCTGTTTGAATGCGAGCATTCCTATAACGCCCGTGAAAAATCCGTACTTGGAATCGAGTACCGATTTGACCCGAAATCGCGTATAAATAATTTCCATGGAAATTAAACGTAAGTTAGCTAGCGCAACGCTAGAGTAGCTGGGAAATAGTCCCTGATCACTTTAAATACGTTCTACAAGACCCAAATCGAGTAGAACAGATAACTCTACAATACTCTATAACCTTGGATCAAACTCTAAGTAGGTTTGTCCTCTGGACCATATTGAACTTTTGTATTGGATTTAGACCGCGCGTCGAAGGTCCGATACCTCCTATCTTAGGCCGTTAGAACCGCCCAGCTGGACTTGACAATCATCTCAAAAATCAAGTCAAACCGATAATCACAGAGTATTTCGTTGAACCCGGACTGAAGCGAGCGCAAATAGGGACGAATTGGGAATTTCAAATTTAGATCTGGCACACGACTTGACGCGTCAGTATTAAGCGTTCTGACCGTCAGAATTCATCCAGATTACACCCTCGGATCAGGAAAAATATCTATTTATTATCACGGAACTTTCAGTCCTGATCTATGTGCGGTGACCGCTGAACTGAAACTGGTCCGCCACGTGCGATCTGCGAACCCTGCCAGACTGAAAACTTAATACGAGGTACATCTGGTACCCATGAGCTTAAGTCTGATCGCAATCGACTAGGGGACCACCAGAAATCAGTTTTTGGACCGAAACAGCCCCGAAATGGATAGGCAATAAGTGAACTTCGTCCCGGAGCCTATTTTTGGCGTTTCCAAGCTTATAAAAGGGGTTGAAACCCTCATTCCTTCCTTGCATACGAATTTCACAAACCCTAGCATAAGAGAGAGAGAGTTTGAGAGAAAGGGAAGAGGAGATTTTTCCCGCTTCCGAGCCACCAACGGTTGCTGCTTCAACACTTCATTCCAATCACCTGACTGGTGATTTTTCCACTTTTTTAGGTATAGAAAAACCCCAAAAACTTTCTGATTTAGGGTTTATGTAGATTCTGAATATGTTAGCTAACTAAATCCACAAATCAGGTTCTCCTACTGCCGTAGACGAAGCGTACACGCTCCGTTCAAATTCTCGCGACCGTAAGAGATTAGGTGAGGATTTTAGACGCTTTGATTGACGGTTTACAACGCTTTCAATGTCGTTTAATAGTAGATTATCGACGGCATCGCCGTTTGACATGTACAACATGCTCTCCGTTTCCTGTTTCGCAAATTAACGAAGAATATGAGATTTAGGGCATTTTAGTCATTTGTAGGAAGTACGGTCTACATGCATATTTTGCTGACGTGATTGACATGGATTGTCGCCGCATTAGTGAGTTAGGAATGCTTGCATAATCAGTTTGGCGAAGAGATTCGCCAAGTTGCGCACTTTGGGTCGACATACTATATGTGGACTTAAGTGTGTAGTGTATGTGTTTGTATAAATGCTTGTATTAGTATGTATTGTATTGAATGATGTTATGTAGTAGTTTGTGATTGATTTCATGATTAATATGCTGACCTAAATGATTTCCTACATGTTGACCTTATGCATGGTCGCATTACATGCATAGAAAGTATGCCTTGAGGATTTGCTTAAGTTGAATATGCTTGGAAAGTATGCCTTGAAGATTTGCTTAAGTTGGATGTTATAACATGTGCTAACATGCTCACATGATGTATTTCAATTCCAATACCTTTGTATAGTGTTAATGTAATTCCATAGATGTGTGGGACTTGACTTAGTCCAGGCAGTCGGTAACCGAGCGAATTCGTGGCTGACTGGTCATAGCCACGAACGACGCGTCGATGAATGTGATTCGTGTTGAGAGTTGGCGACAGTGGTTAGGCCACGCGAAGTGTTTTATGCACTTCATGTCGTTCAATTCGAGATGCGATCGCGCTAGTCGAGCCCGTCAAGTAACCCGACTGGCCGATGTTTGTTCACCTTGTATGTATCATAACTGCTTGAACCTAGGGTACTGAACTTACCATTGTAAACCCTATTAACCGTGGTACCTTGATCCACGAAGACTCATGAGCCGGGCATGGTGGTATGGGACACCGTGGTCGAGCTGTCGGCCTACGCTGGGGCCACAAACCTCCCCGTAGTGACCAGTGAGCACCTTGACTCGTGAGCAGATTATGGTGGTATGGGACACTATATTCTAGCTGTCGGCCTACACTGATCAGGCGACGAGCCCTTTGTAGTGACCGCGAGCGTATTCTGAGTTCACGGGAGGCGACGACCCTTCCGTGCAGTAGAGTACAGTAGGCTTGTATTGATAAGGTGATGGGGGAGCGGTGCAACGAGTGCGAGCAACAGCCCTGGCAGCCCTTGCAGTGACCTACGAAATGTACATCGTATGAGATTACTAGGAGTGACGACCCTAGACAGGATCCGTGTTGGGATTGATACAAGGGAAGTACCTTAGTTTCCCAATCCTGCTGTTTGAATGGACTAATAACAACTTGGTAATCATATCACCATAGCATTGCATGTGCCTGGAAGATGTGGAGCACTCTAGGGAGTGTGGCATGCCGCGGTCGTAAGATGTTGCCGCATGAGGGTGATCGTCGGTGAGGGCATACATCACGTCATATCATCTTGCATTAACAACAGTATTAGGATTGTCTGATTTACTGCTTTCCTATTATCGCGTGATTGAATTGTGAACATGTTAATCTTTGCTCTATGATTCCACTGAGTTGATCACTCATTCCCACGTTACGGGATGGTGTTTGCAACACCCACCAGACCCTGTTGTAGTTGCAGGTGACGACGAGATCCAGGAGGTGGAGCCGGAGATTGACGAGGACCAGGATGAGTTCTCATATATGCAGTACCACGACGGCTTCCCGTAGGCGACCTGGATCGAGGGGGACTTTAGTGGGACTATTTTGAATTTATTCTTTTGTCTATTTACATGTATATGAGACTCAGAGATGTAGTCATACTTTGGAGACAGTTGAGATTACTTTGTTTTTTCCATACAGTGATATATATATTGTTTAGTCTTCCGCTTGCTTTTATCACTGGATCTGAAGTATGAATTACAGTTTTGGTATACTTTAACTCATGTGAATGCTTTAAATCAGACAACATTGAATCATAACCATATTTGTTGCATAAGTGACGGTCTGGAACTCGGGAGTTGAGTTTATACACGACCCCCGATTTTCAGGGTGTTACAAGTTGGTATCAGAGCATGAATGAGAGTATACTGGGCCTGGGTGATGGTCTTGCGACGTACGCTGTCACTTCCTTTGACTTAGGTGGGTGCGAGAAGGGTCTAGAAACACTTCTAGGATCACAGATTCGCCGATAGGCGAAGTCTATAAGGATCGATCGCAAGATCGAGTCTGTAACGTATCTCGGGTCGCGTAAAGCGACCCGAATCACTTCTAAGCTATAGGAAGTCGGGTGGAGACGTCCTATGAGCGGTTTTAAACCGCAAAAGTGAATCTTTGGGCCGTGGGATGACCACGACTCCAGTAATCAATCGCCAGGGCTTAAAAACCCCGTTTCACCAAAAATCTTCAAAATTCCTTCTCTAAACTCTTCAACCTTCAGTTATTTCTTATCCATTTCATATTAGGCATCAAACCTAATGTGAAAATAACACAAATTAGCACATTCACCAAATTTTACAGTGAATAGTAAAATTTCATGAAAAATGGCCATAAGGCCATTCTAACTTCACTTTCTTTAGCAAATAAGGAGCTAGAAAGATGTACTGGCTCCTTCTACCCCAAATTCATATGCTGCATCATATGGTTTGGTATTCAGGATTGCGATGTGGACCCAGAAAGCCCCGAACACATGTTTGGGCTCATAGAGACCAAAATGCTATGAACCAAGGGGTGGGACCTGATTTTTTGGGGCCCTGGGACCATGGGGGACCAGACCCATGGGGTCCCACTGGTCAACTTCCGAGTTGACCGGCGATGCCATCGCCGGCCGGGCGATGCATCGCCGGCCGGCGACCTCCGTTGGTGCTGCCCTTCGGGCGCACCCACTTAAATGCCCTCCACATCACCCCTATGTAACTCCCATAGCACGAAAACCCCCAAAACCCACCTCTCCTTCACAAACAGCCCCCTTGCATACCCTAGATTCGATTTTCAGCACTCCATTCCAAACCCCGGCGACCCAAACCCCTCCTAAACCCTTCCTTGGCCAAAACCGACCACCACCCATCAATTATTGGGTGTTGGCAGCCCCTTTCCTTGAAGATTTCCCCATTTGGAGCTCCAAAATCCCCCAAATAGTGCTGAAATCGTGAGCAGCTCCATTCCATCCTTTTGTTTGAATTTTTCCCTGAAAGTACAGCCTTGGGAAGCTTGAAGCGTCCCTCTATGACGCCTAGATTTCCTTTTGTCAGATTGGGCAGCCATTTCTCCGCATTTTCGGCATTTTCCATGGCCTTTGTGGAAGCTATTTTGGGCCTTTTGTCGCTTTCATCCATCATATCTTTGATGGGTAAGAGGAAAACTGCGACAGACGAGGCTGGGCCGAGCCGCCCTGCTCGATCGAGAAGACCGCGGGGTGGTGCCGCAAGTTCAAGCGCCGCCGCAGGTCCAGCTGCAGTCCTGGAGTGCCGTACAAAGCGGGATTTGGATCCCCATGCACACCTTGGACGAACCATTCTATCAGAGATGCCTCATGGTGAATACACTGATCGTAGAGTGTTATTTGAGGCGGACGTAGATGGGCGATTGTTCGGCGAATATCTGTTGTTCGAACACATTGAAGCTGCGCACTGGGGGCCGATCTTTGAAGCTCGCGCTCGTGCTAATGTGAGCACTATTCGTGCCTTCTATGCTAACATCCAGAGTCCTACCTTGGAGCCCTTACAGTTCAAAATCCCTTTTGGTAGAGATCGGATGGCTACGATCGACGTCCGGTTGGTTGCGCGACTTCTCAACGTGCCTCTAGGTGATGTACATCCAAGTGAGAAGAATTTGAGGACTAGACGTGAACGAGATCGCCGCATCAGGTTTCTGTGCGGTAAGTTGGTTCCATGGCAGCCTAATAATAGCCTCAAAGCGACGTACATGTCTGAGGATCTGCGCCTGCTGCACCATATCTGCACGTTCAATGTTTATCCTAGGTCGACGAACCGCATTGAATGTACACGTCTTATGGTCGATTTCTTATTTCTGGTGGCCCAGGGAGAGAACGTATGTATGGCCACTTTCATCTTACGGCAGATAGTTCTCATAGCCAGGTCGAGGAGAACATCCGAATCCCTTCCCTTTGGCCGACTCATTTGCAAGATTGCGCTTGAGTTTGCCTATAGACTTGGACCCGAATTGCCAGTATCGATTCACACCATCGATGAGTCGACAATGCTCAAGATGAAGATTGGGTCGCAATACCGTGAAAATCAACTCGAAAGGGATAGTGGGGACGACTTTGATGAAGAGGAAGATCAAAGCGAAGAAGAACCTAGAGCAGAGGTTCAGGAAGAGGTTCAGGAAGAAGCAGAAGAGGAGGCTCAGGATACTGATGAGAGCCCTCCTCCTTCTGCGCAGTCTACTATTGACGATCGCATTGCTCGGGTGGAGGAGAGTCAGACCGCTTTGCGAAGGGAAGTCCAAGAACTTCGAGCAGAGGTCGCTGATGCCAAGGCCGTTACGAAGAAAAAATTTGGCAAGGTGACTCGCACCTTGAAGGCAATCCTGTGTTGTCTACAGGATAAGGGTGCTCCTCCTCCGTCACCAGATTCCGACTAGCGATGCGATCTTTGATGTTGATTATTAGTAGTTAGCTATTTCCTGTTTTATGTGTGTAAAGCCTATTAGGGCTAGTGCTTTGCTTATGTTGCTGTTGCTTAACTATCTTAATTTCCATGTCATTCTAGTCATGATGCTTGTAAGGATATATCCCTTGTATTGTGACAATTTTGATTAATTGAAATGCATGGAATGCCTTTGACTCTTTAAGTGAATGATTGTGGTGTATTTGTGCAATTGAGACTGACAAGGTTGCGCCCTATTTTGAATATAGGGAATGCCACCTAAGACTACGAGGAGCGCGGTTCGGCTTTCATTGTCTGAGCAGATGGATCAGACTCCTTCTCAGTCTGGCACTCGTCCGGACCCTGCTGTGGGCCCGATTCCTGAGACTGTTCGATCGTCTCAGCCTGCTGTTGGTCCTACAGATGGACCACCGCCATTTACACCATCAGATCGAGAGCCACAGCGCTCATCTACTTCCGCACCTCATCCGCCACAGCCTGCTCCACCCCCTGATAGATTCGAGCAGATGATGGCTATGATGCTACAGCAGCAGCAGCTATTGACCACTATAGTTGGGACTTTAGCCCAGGGTGGGGGTGCGACTACCTCTACTCCACCTGTACTACCTGCGCATCCAGCTGAGGATGCCTATACTTACGCCCAGGATGAGGGCATAGCACATCCTGCGCAGCCTGCTTTCCCTGCGGGGAATCCTGCCGACACACGGGGCCTTCTGGAGCGATTTCAGCGCTTGCGGCCTCCTACTTTTTCGGGTTCTCACAGACCTGAGGAGGCAGAGTTCTGGCTCGACCGAGTGTCGAAGATTCTACGCATGTTACACTGTACCGAGGCAGAGCAGGTAGAGCTGGCTACCTTCCTATTTGAGAGAGAGGCCAGTATGTGGTGGGATAGTATATTGCGGACTGTTACCGCAGATTTCGTATGGACGTGGGCAGCATTCGAGTTCCGCTTCCATGAGAAGTATTATCCCCAGACCTACAGGCACGAGAGGGAGAATGAGTTTCTCCGTCTCAGACAGGCAGCGATGACGGTTACTGAGTATGAGCATTGGTTCACAGAGTTGGGCAGGTACGTCCCGACGATTCTGGCTGATGAGCAGATGCGCATACGGCGCTTTTTGGAGGGCTTGCGACCGGATATTCGGTCGAAGATGTGCTGCGTCAGTTTTCCTTCCTATGCGAAGTTGGTTCATATGTCCATGCGGGCAGAGCAGGACGTGGATCGACTGGCGCGATCTCGAGGCCCGACTACTTCCAGGCCGCGACCGGAGTTGCCAGATAGGCCCTTCGCGGGCAAGAGGCCTCGCATTGATCCTCCTACCAGGACCACGGCGCCTGTACGACCGTTTCGGCGCCCTGATTTGTCATGCACGTACTGTGGGAGGACGGGCCATTTATCGCAGAGTTGCTTCTCCAGGATGCGGGACAGTGGGTTCTCGCTGCCGCAGAAGATTGATCGTGTACGTCCACAGGAGATATCAGCACCGCCTATACGGTCAGCTCCTGCGCATCCCTCCTTCAGACCCACAGTATCGCAGATTCGACAGCCCCCACGGCCCTTGACACAGCGGCCGAACCGGCCACAGCAGGCACGAGTTCATGCACTGACCGCTGAGGCAGCTACGACGCCGACTTTCCAGCATTCAGCCTTCGAGGTCACGGGCCATATCGGAGGTACTCCCGTTCTTGTCATGGTGGACACTGGTTCCACGATTTGTTTGATATCGCGTGCCGTAGTCAGACGTCTTGGGTTGCAGACTATCACTATGGATAGCGTGCGAGTCCTTGCAGCTCATGGAGATTATTCGGATGTCACCCAGATGTGTGAGGGTTGTTTAGTTGATCTGGGAGGCAGGACGATGACTCTTGATCTGGTCGTCGATCCCTCACTCGTATATCTCGACGTCATTCTTGGAATGGACTGGTTGACTGCAGCGAGAGCCGAGATTGACTGCGAGGCTCGTGTGGTGACGGTGTACGAGCCTAAGGGCACGCCTTTCACATTTTCAGTGCGGGTAAATCTTCCTTTCCGCATTCTTAGCTACGCCACTCTATTGCGCGACGCTGGTGCCCAGGTACTTGAGCAGACGCCAGTTGTGTCTGAGTTCGGGGATCTGTTCAGGAAGATCCCTGGTTTGCTGCCCCGACGTGAGATCGATTTTACTATCGATCTGATTCCTGGTTCTACACCCGTCTCACTGCCGACGTATCGCATGGCACCTTGTGAGATGGAGGAGTTGCGGACGCAGATTGATGGTCTGCTAGAGCTTGGCTTTATACGGCCTAGCGTATCTCCTTGGGGAGCACCGGTCTTGTTCGTGAAGAAGAAGGACGGTTCGCTGCGATTGTGTATTGATTATCGTAGGCTGAACCAGCTCACAGTGAAGAACAAGTACCCTTTACCCAGGATCGATGACTTGTTTGATCAGTTGAGAGGAGCGCAGTACTTCTCGAAGATTGATCTTCAGTCAGGATATCATCAGCTGCGCGTCAGAATGAGGACGTGCAGAAGACAGCATTCAGGACCAGTTTTGGTCACTACGAGTTCCTCGTGATGTCGTTCGGTCTCACGAACGCACCGGCTGTGTTCATGGATCTGATGAACCGCGTTTTTCGGCCTTTCCTCTATCGATTCGTCGTTGTCTTCATCGACGACATTTTGGTATACTCTAGGAGTCGAGAGGAGCATGAGGAGCATTTGCGTTTGGTCCTGGATACGCTCAGACGACATCAGTTGTTCGCATAGTACAAGAAGTGCGACTTCTGGAAGCAGGAGGTGAAGTTTCTGGGACACGTGGTGTCCAAGGACGGCATGGCAGTTGACCTGTCTAAGGTAGCTACGGTGCAGGACTGGGAGCAGCCTGGTTCTGTCACTGAGGTGAGGAGTTTCTTGGGTCTCGCTGGCTACTATCGGCGCTTCATTCAGGATTTCTCGAAGATCGCGAGACCCTTATCTCAGTTGACACGGAAGGACGTGAGGTTCGCCTGGAATGATAGGGCGGAGTCAGCTTTTCAGGAGCTGAAGGACAGACTTACGTCCGCCCCTGTGCTAGTATTGCCCGAGCAGGGGGTTAGATACACTATATACACTGACGCATCTAGCGTTGGTTTGGGTTGTGTCCTTATGCAGAGGGACAGGGTAATTTCGTATGCCTCGAGACAATTAAGGAAGCACGAGGAGAATTACCCTACACACGACCTAGAGTTGGCAGCCGTTATATTCGCACTGAGACTCTGGAGACATTACCTCTACGGAGAGGAGTTCGAGCTCTTTTGCGACCACAAGAGCCTCAAGTACATATTCACGCAGCGAGACTTGAATATGAGGCAGCGGCGATGGATGGAGACGCTGAAGGACTTCAAGTTTGAAGTCTCTTACCATCCTGGGAAGGCGAACCTTGTGGCTGATGCGTTGAGCCGCAAGAAGGCGATAGAGTTTGCGGCTCCGCTGATGGTTGCCGAGTGGGATATGGTGGAGTTTTTGCGAGACTTTGAGTAGAAACTCACCGTAGAGGAGCCATTTGAGTTCATCGCACACGTACAGGTGCGATCCCAGATCGATGACCGTGTCATCGAGGCGCAGAGGGACGACGCGCATCTTACTGAGCTTCGAGAGCAGGCCAGTGATGATGCTGACGCTGACTGGCGCGTTGGTATGGATGGAGGCTTACGTTACCGTGGCCGCCTATGCGTCCCAGATGTCCCTGACTTGAGACGAGAGATTCTCGAGGCTGCGCATTCTACTAGACTCGCGATGCATCCTGGTAGCACGAAGATGTATCGTGACGTGAAGAGGACGTATTGGTGGGAAGGTATGAAGACCCACATTGCTGAGTTCGTGTCCCGTTGTCTCACTTGTCAGCAGGTGAAGGCAGAGCATCGCCGACCACCTAGACTTTTGCAGCCTATGCCGATTGCAGAGTGGAAATGGGATTTCATTTCCATGGATTTCATTTCTGGGTTGCCGAAGACGAGGAAGGGGCATGATTCCATTTGGGTGATCGTCGACCGATTGACGAAGTCGGCGCACTTCCTACCGATCAGAGTTACGAACTCTGCAGACGAGCTGGCTAGATTGTATATCCGAGAGATTGTGCGTCTGCATGGAGTTTCGTTGGAGATCGTGTCGGACAGAGACACGCGGTTCACTTCTATTTTCTGGACTCGCATTCAGGAGGCTATGGGTGTGAAGTTGAAGTTCAGTACTGCCTTCCACCCACAGACGGACGGACAGACGGAGCGAGTGAACCAGATCCTGGAGGACATGTTGCGGGCTTGCGCATTGGACTTCAAGGACAGTTGGGATGACTGTCTTGCATATGCGGAGTTTGCGTACAACAATAGCTTCCAGACGAGTATCGGCATGGCACCTTATGAGGCGCTGTATGGGCGACCTTATCGCGCACCGCATTGCTGGTTAGAGGTCGGTGAGCGCAGCTTGATTGGCCCAAAGTTGGTGCGGGCGACGTCAGAGAAGATTGATATTATTCGACGTCGGCTTCTTACAGCGCAGAGCAGACAGAAGAGCTACGCCGATACGAGACGGAGGCCACTAGAGTTCACAGTCGGGGATCATGTGTTTTTGCGAGTTTCCCCTATGAAGGGAGTCCTTCGGTTCGGGAAGAAGGGGAAGCTGGCACCGCGATTCATTGGTCCATTTCAGATCCTCGATCGTGTGGGAGCAGTGGCTTACCGATTGGCTTTACCCACGCCCCTCGCGAGCGTCCACAACGTATTTCATGTTTCTATACTGAAGAAGTACGTTGCTGATCCTTCCCATATCATTAGATGGGAGCAGGTGCAGTTAGGAGAGGATTTTACTTATATCCTGCGACCGGCACGCATCTTAGACCGGAAGGAGCAGGTACTGCGTAGCAAGGTGATTCCCCTTGTGAAGGTACTATGGACGCATCACTCTGAGGAGGAGGCTACTTGGGAGACAGAAGCCGAGATCAGAAAGAACTACCCACATCTTCTCGAGGAGTACGAACAGGTACAAATTTCGAGGACGAAATTATTTGTTAAGGGGGGTAGATTGTAACGCCCGTGAAAAATCCGTACTTGGAATCGAGTACCGATTTGACACGAAATCGCGTATAAATAATTTCCATGGAAATTAAACGTAAGTTAGCTAGCGCAACGCTAGAGTAGCTGGGAAATAGTCCCTGATCACTTTAAATACGTTCTATAAGACCCAAATCGAGTAGAACAGATAACTCTACAATACTCTATAACCTTGGATCAAACTCTAAGCAGGTTTGTCCTCTGGACCATATTGAACTTTTGTATTGGATTTAGACCGCGCGTCGAAGGTCCGATACCTCCTATCTTAGGCCGTTAGAACCGCCCAGCTGGACTTGACAATTATCTCAAAAATCAAGTCAAACCGATAATCACAGAGTATTTCGTTGAACCCGGACTGAAGCGACCGCAAATAGGGACGAATTGAGAATTTCAAATTTAGATCTGGCACACGACTTGACGCGTCAGTATTAAGCGTTCTGACCGTCAGAATTCATCCAGATTACACCCTCGGATCAGGAAAAATATCTATTTATTATCACGGAACTTTCAGTCCTGATCTATGTGCGGTGACCGCTGAACTGAAACTGGTCCGCCACGTGCGATCTGCGAACCCTGCCAGACTGAAAACTTAATACGAGGTACATCTGGTACCCATGAGCTTAAGTCTGATCGCAATCGACTAGGGGACCACCAGAAATCAGTTTTTGGACCGAAACAGCCCCGAAATGGATAGGCAATAAGTGAACTTCGTCCCGGAGCCTATTTTCGGCGTTTCCAAGCTTATAAAAGGGGTTGAAACCCTCATTCCTTCCTTGCATACGAATTTCACAAACCCTAGCATAAGAGAGAGAGAGTTTGAGAGAAAGGGAAGAGGAGATTTTTTCCGCTTCCGAGCCACCAACGGTTGCTGCTTCAACACTTCATTCCAATCACCTGACTGGTGATTTTTCCACTTTTTCAGGTATAGAAAAACCCCAAAAACTTGCTGATTTAGGGTTTATGTAGATTCTGAATATGTTAGCTAACTAAATCCACAAATCAGGTTCTCCTACTGCCGTAGACGAAGCGTACACGCTCCGTTCAAATTCTCGCGACCGTAAGAGATTAGGTGAGGATTTTAGACGCTTTGATTGACGGTTTACAACGCTTTCAATGTCGTTTAATAGTAGATTATCGACGGCATCGCCGTTTGACATGTACAACATGCTCTCCGTTTCCTGTTTCGCAAATTAACGAAGAATATGAGATTTAGGGCATTTTAGTCATTTGTAGGAAGTACGGTCTACATGCATATTTTGCTGACGTGATTGACATGGATTGTCGCCGCATTAGTGAGTTAGGAATGCTTGCATAATCAGTTTGGCGAAGAGATTCGCCAAGTTGCGCACTTTGGGTCGACATACTATATGTGGACTTAAGTGTGTAGTGTATGTGTTTGTATAAATGCTTGTATTAGTATGTATTGTATTGAATGATGTTATGTAGTAGTTTGTGATTGATTTCATGATTAATATGCTGACCTAAATGATTTCCTACATGTTGACCTTATGCATGGTCGCATTACATGCATAGAAAGTATGCCTTGAGGATTTGCTTAAGTTGAATATGCTTGGAAAGTATGCCTTGAAGATTTGCTTAAGTTGGATGTTATAACATGTGCTAACATGCTCACATGATGTATTTCAATTCCAATACCTTTGTATAGTGTTAATGTAATTCCATAGATGTGTGGGACTTGACTTAGTCCAGGCAGTCGGTAACCGAGCGAATTCGTGGCTGACTGGTCATAGCCACGAACGACGCGTCGATGAATGTGATTCGTGTTGAGAGTTGGCGGCAGTGGTTAGGCCACGCGAAGTGTTTTATGCACTTCATGTCGTTCAATTCGAGATGCGATCGCGCTAGTCGAGCCCGTCAAGTAACCCGACTGGCCGATGTTTGTTCACCTTATATGTATCATAACTGCTTGAACCTAGGGTACTGAACTTACCATTGTAAACCCTATTAACCGTGGTACCTTGATCCACGAAGACTCATGAGCCGGGCATGGTGGTATGGGACACCGTGGTCGAGCTGTCGGCCTACGCTGGGGCCACAAACCTCCCCGTAGTGACCAGTGAGCACCTTGACTCGTGAGCAGATTATGGTGGTATGGGACACTATATTCTAGCTGTCGGCCTACACTGATCAGGCGACGAGCCCTTTGTAGTGACCGCGAGCGTATTCTGAGTTCACGGGAGGCGACGACCCTTCCGTGCAGTAGAGTACAGTAGGCCTGTATTGATAAGGTGATGGGGGAGCGGTGCAACGAGTGCGAGCAACATCCCTGGCAGCCCTTGCAGTGACCTACGAAATGTACATCGTATGAGATTACTAGGAGTGACGACCCTAGACAGGATCCGTGTTGGGATTGATACAAGGGAAGTACCTTAGTTTCCCAATCCTGCTGTTTGAATGGACTAATAACAACTTGGTAATCATATCACCATAGCATTGCATGTGCCTGGAAGATGTGGAGCACTCTAGGGAGTGTGGCATGCCGCGGTCGTAAGATGTTGCCGCATGAGGGTGATCGTCGGTGAGGGCATACATCACGTCATATCATCTTGCATTAACAACAGTATTAGGATTGTCTGATTTACTGCTTTACTATTATCACGTGATTGAATTGTGAACATGCTAATCTTTGCTCTATGATTCCACTGAGTTGATCACTCATTCCCACGTTACGGGATGGTGTTTGCAACACCCACCAGACCCTGTTGTAGTTGCAGGTGACGACGAGATCCAGGAGGTGGAGCCGGAGATTGACGAGGACCAGGATGAGTTCTCGTATATGCAGTACCACGACGGCTTCCCGTAGGCGACCTGGATCGAGGGGGACTTTAGTGGGACTATTTTGAACTTATTCTTTTGTCTATTTACATGTATATGAGACTCAGAGATGTAGTCATACTTTGGAGACAGTTGAGATTACTTTATTTTTTCCATACAGTGATATATATATTGTTTAGTCTTCCGCTTGCTTTTATCACTGGATCTGAAGTATGAATTGCAGTTTTGGTATACTTTTACTCATGTGAATGCTTTAAATCAGACAACATTGAATCATAACCATATTTGTTGCATAAGTGACGGTCTGGAACTCGGGAGTTGAGTTTATACACGACCCCCGATTTTCAGGGTGTTACAATTCCAGTCTTCTTGTAACATCCCGAAAATTGGGGGGTCGAGTAAAAACCCAACTCCCGAGTTCTAAAATGTTATTTATGCAACATAGATATGTATGATTGAATGTTGTCCGTGTTAATGTATTAAACATGAGTGAGATTAAGCCAGAACAGCATATCCTATTCCAGAGACAGTTAAATTAGCAAGAGGAAGACTGTGATAGTATGTATAACATATATAAACTGTTTTATGTCTCCAGAGTGTGAATATGTTGCCAGGTTATATACATACATGTATACTCCAAAAGTAGACAAAACGAATATACATGAGTGCGCTAAAAATATGAAATGACAAGTGCCAAGGCATTTACTCAACCTCCCTGTAATCCCGTCAATCAGAACACGCATAAAGGAGAGATCCTCCTCATCATCATTAAATCCAGCTCCGCCTCACAGGCCGCGCCATCATCTGCAATCACAAAAAGGGACTGGTGGGTGTCCGAAAACACCATCCCGTAACGTGGGAGTGAGTGATCAACTCAGTGGAATAAAAGAGCAGAGATGAGCATGTTATCAAATCAATCATGCGCTAATAGTAAAGCAGTAATTCACACAATCCTAATACTGTTGTTAATGCAATATGACATGACGTGATGTATGCCCTCACCGACGATCTCCCTCATACGGCACCATCTTACGACCGCGGCATGCAATCGACCCTCAAGTGCTCCACATCTTCCAGGCACATGCAATGGTATGGTGATATGATTTCCGAGTTGTTATTAGTCCATTCAAACAGCAGGATTGGGAAACTAAGGTACTTCCCTTATATCAATCCCAACACAGATCCTGTCTAGAGTCGTCACTCCTAGTAATCTCATACGAGGTATATTTTGTAGGTCGCTGCAAGGGCTGCCAGGGCTATTGCACGCACTCGTTGCACTGCTCCCCCATCACCTTATCAATACAGGCCTACCGTACTCTACTGCAACGGAAGGGTCGTCGCCTCTCGTGGACTCAGAATACGCTCGCGGTCACTACAAAGGACTCGTCGCCTGATCAGTGTAGGCCGACAGCTAGAATATAGTGTCTCATACCACCATAATCTGCTCACGAGTCAAGGTGCTCACTGGTCACTACGGGGAGGTTTGTGGCCCCAGCGTAGGCCGACAGCTCGACCACGGTGTCCCATACCACCATGCCTGGCTCATGAGTCTTCGTGGATCAAGGTACCACGGTTAATAGGGTTTACAATGGTAAGTTCAGTACCCTAGGTTCAAGCAGTTATTATTCATACAGGGTGAACATACATCGGCCAGTCGGGTTACTTGACGGGCTCGACTAGCGCGATCGCATCTCAAGTCGAACGACATGAAGTGCGTAAAACACTTCGCGTGGCCTAACCACTGCCGCCAACTCCAAACACGGCTCGCGTTCATCGACGCGTCGTTCGTGGCCAAGACCAGCCAACCACGAATTCGATCGGTTACCGACTGCCTGGACTAAGTCTAGTCCCAAACAATTATGGAATCACATTAATAATTTATGTAGGAGTATTGGAATTGAAATACAATCATGTGAGCATGTTAACACATGTTATAACATGCAACTTAAGTAAATCTTCAAGCACATATATTTCATGCATGTAATGAAATCATGCATATAGTCAACATGTAGGAAATCGTTTAGATCAACATATTAATTGAGAAATCAATCTCAAACTATCTCATAACATCATTTAATTCAATACATACTAATACAAGCATTTATACAAACACATACACTACACACTTAAGTCTACATATAGTATGTCGACCCGAAGTGCGCAATTAGATGAATCTCTTCGCCAAACTAATTATGCACGTAATCCTAACTTCCTAATGCGACAACAAACCATGTCAATCACATCAGCAAAATATGAATGTAAACTGTACTTCCTGCAAATGACTAAAATGCCCTAAATCTCATATTCTTCGTTAATTTACGAAACAGGAAACGGAGAACATGTTGTACATGTCAAACGGCGATGCCGTCGATAATCTACTATTAAACGACATTGAAAGCGTTGGAAACCGTCAATCAAAGCGTCTAAAATCCTCACCTTATCTCTTACGGATGCGTGATTTCGAACGGAGCGTGTACGCTTCGTCTACGGCAGTAGGAGAACCTGTTTTACGAAGTACGTTAGCTAACACGCTATGAATCCTAGTAAACCCTAAATCAGCAACTTCTAGGGTTGTTTCATACCTGAAAAAGTGGAAGAATCACCGGCCAGGTGATTGGGATAAGCTGCTGAAGCACGTGCAACTAGCGGCACGAAGGCTGGAAAAATCCCTCTACTCTCTCTCTCAAACTCTCACCTTTTCTCTCTCCCAAATCTAAGGTTTTTGCAATTTCGGATGGGAGAGAGGAATGAGGGTTTCAACCCCTTTTATAAGCTTAAAAATGCCGAAAACAGGCTCCGGAACGAAGTTTACTTAGTGCATATCCATTTCGGGGCTGTTTCGGTCCAAAAGATGCTTTCTAGTGGTCCCCTGGTCGAATGCAATCGGACTTAAGCTCATGCGTACTAGATCTAGCACGTATTAAGTTTTCAGTCCGGCAGGGTTCGCAGATCACGCGTGGCGGACCAGTTTCAGTTCAGCGGTCACCGCACGTAGATCAGGGTTGAAAGTCTCATGATATAAAATAGAAATTTCTCCTGATCCGAGGGTGTAATCTGGATGAATTCTAACGGTCAGAATGCTCAATACTGACGCGTCAAGTCGTGTGCCAGATTTGAATTTGAAATTCCAATTCTGTCCCTATTCGCACTCTCTTCGGTCCGGGCTCAATGAAATAGCCTGTGATTATTGGTTTGACTTGATTTTTGAAATGAGTGTCAAGCCCAGCTAAGTGGTCATAACGGTCTAAGATGGTAGGTATCGGACTTTCGACGCACGGTCTAGATCCAATACAAAGTTTCAAAGAGATCGCGAGAACAAACCGGTTTAGAGTTTGATCCGAGGCTTTAGAGCATTATAGCACCATTGGTTCCACTCGCTTTGGGCCTTGTAGAACGTATTTAAAGTGATCAGGGACTATTTCCCAGCTACTTTAGCGTCGCGCTAGCTAACTTACACTTATTTTCCAAAGGAATTAATCCTACGTGATTTCTTTGGCTATGGAATTGGGTTCTGAGCGATTTCTTAGGTGTTTTAGTTAACCCATTACCTAAGGACGTCTAATCCCAGATTAGCCAAAATCCGGAGTGTTACACTTCTGATCGAATGCGATGTTCAATCTTCTAGATAGGCATGATCATTCAGTCTGCTATACAGGGATGATTATCCAGTTTTCCATGAAAGCAAGATCATTCGGTCATCCTTCAGTTACAGTTTATTTAAGTTCTTCAGGCAGAAGAAGATAAATCCTCTATTTGATTTCAGGAATCAATCAAAGAAGGATCGAGGGGGCATCTGTTGAGGCATAAAAAATGGTGAAGGAATCGAGCAAGGAAAGGTAAAGAGATAAGAAGAACTCTCAGAAAAGAAGAAGATAGAGATAGCTTTCATGAGAGTGCACAGGTCTGCGCAGCCATTATAAGTTACGCGATTCCGTGCAATCAATCTCAGTTGTGCAGGTCCGCGTAAAGAAAGTATCAGTTACGTGGGACCTCGGAGTGAATTGCACAAAGATCTTCATTCAGAATGATCTAAAGCACTGAAAAATAGTCCCACATCGCTAAGATCAGGATTTTCACACATGCGACGGTCTATAAATACCCCTTCCCCTCCTTCATTAGGGGCAATTGAAGATTTTCAAGAGGAGCGGAGTGGAGCAGAAGACAAAAGGTAGAAGAGAGTCTCCTGGCAGTTGCGCAGGACCGCACAACCAGGCTGCCCTACAGTCTGTGAAGTCCAAAGGCCGTCATGTTGCTGAAGTTCCTGGGCTAGGCTTCCTTTCTCTGATCTTTCTCCTCTTCATGGGTTCAAAGGAGAAAGATCAGTCGATCTAATCGACATTCCTCCTAAGTCTTAGAAAATGGTTGAAATAGGCGCTGTTATGCTGCTGAAATATTTATTTCATTAAAGACCCGTCGATCGGAATGACATTCCTCCTAAGTCTTAGGAGATGATCGAATCAGGCGCCGGAAGACTGTCGAAATGAACTTTTGATGCTTAAAGCACAAGTCCTTCATTTCTAAATGATTTATCTTAGAATCAAGGGATGTAAAGAGGATGTAAATGAACTCAGTATCAATAAAATGTGATGAATGTTCATAGTACTCTTTCTTTATTATGTTTGAATAAGACAATCTCCCAAATCAAATGCATTTGTTTCTTTGTCGAAACACTTCCTTAGCGAGACAATATTCGATATCCACTTAGGATATTTGACCTCCCTAATAAACCCGACCTTTATCAACTTATTAACTTCTTCTTTAATGAGGGGAACCAGGTCCAAATGAAATCACCTTTGCACTTGTTTAACAGGCCGTTTCTCCTTAGAAATATTTAGTCGGTGCAATGATATGGAAGGTTCCAATTCAGGCATCTTTGCATACGTCCAAGCGAACATGTCTTTATTTTTTCTAAGAAGTCGAACGTATTCTGCAGACTCTTGTTCAGAAAGGTTGGCACTAATAAATGTGTTTCGTGGTTCCTCTTTCATACCCAAGTTTATTTCTAACAAATTGTCCGTCGTCAGTTGCCCCCCGTCCTCCATTTGCTTCGGAGCTGCCTCAGGATTCTCAGCATTTTCTTTCACTGGCTCTTTTTTCGTAACCATATTTACTGACGACCTTGCCTCCATGTCTTTAAATGTTCTTCGCCTTTCCTGGCCGATCCCAATCGGAATTCCTTTCTCACAATTTAAGCCGATGTAATCTTCGCAATCGAAACCTGTACTTTCATGACCTCTTTGCTTGTTCTATTTTTGATAATTATCTCATTCCTATCTATCATTCGCTGTATAATACACTTCAATGTATGACAATTCTCTGTTGGATGTCCTAATAAGCGGTGATAGCGACAAAAATTTTACTCTCCGAGTCTTTTCACCTCCTTAGGGCATTTAAGTTCTGAAAATTCTATCGTGTCAACTTTCAACAACTGGTCCATCATTGAAATGACATCTTCCTTATCGAATGCAAACCCTTCATGTGAATTGAGCGTCCTGACCTTTTTATACCTTCTTGATTGGATCAACCCTTCTTTTCGCCTTGTATTTTTTTCCTTTAAACGCCTTACACTATTGCGTTGTTGATAGCGATCAATAGTATTTGCTGTTATTCTACTAGGAGCCCCCTGAGCTATATCATGGTGAAATGTCGACACTATCCGATTCACCAATTCCAAAGTATGAGCCTCAACGGCCAAATCATGAAAAGTTTTGATGTCGGCACTGTCCAGTCCAATTAAGAATTCCCTTTTCATAGAGTTCAGACACATCTTGACTTGTTCACTTTCTTCTAACAGCTGTTTGCACGAAGTTCCCAATGTCTTCCATCTGTCTATAAAATTTCTTACTGATTTACCTTCACCTTATCGCACAGAAGCTAACTTAACAATACTAACATCTTGACTTGGGGAGAAAAAAAGAGATACAAAACATATCGCATATGCCCCCAAGTGTGGATTTACCCTGGAACCAAACCGGAATACCATCGGAATGCCTTACCCATCAGCGATGCCCCGAACAATCATAAGAAATACTGTGGTACTGTAGAGAAATCTCCCATACTGGTAATAAAGTGCATTAAATGTTCTTCTGGAGAGCCTTTCCCATTAAACTTTTGAAAGTCCAGACACTTGAAACTGGCTGGGAAGGGAATATCATCCACCTCTCTTGGATATGGCGTTTGATACCTGTAAGGACCAGTAGTTCCACGTTCTCTTTCTGTTGAGGCATAAAAAATGGTGAAGGAATCAAGAAAGGAAAGGTAAAGAGATAAGAAGAACTCTCAAAAAAGAAGAAGATAGAGATAGCTTTCATGAGAGTGCGCAGGTCTGGGCAGCCATTATAGGTTGCGCGGTTCCACGCAATCAATCTTAGTTGCGCAGGTCCGTGCAAAGAAAGTATCAGTTGCGCGGGTCCTCAGAGTGAATTGCACAAAGGATTTCGTTTAGAATGATCTAAAGCACTGAAAAATAGTCCCACATCGCTAAGATCAGGATTTTCACACGTGCGACGGTCTATAAATACCCCTTCCCCTCCTTCATTAGGGGCAATTGAAGATTTTCAAGAGGAGCGGAGTGGAGCAGAAGACAAAAGGTAGAAGAGAGTCTCCTGGCAGTTGCGCAGGACCGCACAACCAGGCTGCCCTACAGTCTGTGAAGTCCAAAGGCCGTCATGTTGCTGAAGTTCGTGGGCTAGGCTTCCTTTCTCCGATCTTTCTCCTCTTCATGGGTTCAAAGGAGAAAGATCAGTCGATCTAATCGACATTCCTCCTAAGTCGTAGAAGATGGTTGAAATAGGCGCTGTTATGCTGCTGAAATATTTATTTCATTAAAGACCCGACGATCGGAATGACATTCTTCCTAAGTCTTAGGAGATGATCGAATCAGGCGCCGGAAGACTGTCGAAATGAACTTTTGATGCTTAAAGCACAAGTCCTTCATTTCTAAATGATTTATCTTAGAATCAAGGGATGTAAAGAGGATGTAAATGAACTCAGTATCAATAAAATGTGATGAATGTTCATAGTACTCTTTCTTTATTATGTTTGAATAAGACAATCTCCCAAATCAAATGCATTTGTTTCTTTGTCGAAACACTTCCTTAGCGAGATAATATTCGATATCCACTTAGGATATTTGACCTCCCTAATAAACCCGACCTTTATCAACTTATTAACTTCTTCTTTAATGAGGGGAACCAGGTCTGGGTGAAATCACCTTTGCACTTGTTTAACAGGCCTTTTCTCCTTAGAAATATTTAGTCGGTGCAACGATATGGAAGGTTCCAATTCGGGCATCTTTGCATACGTCCAAGCGAACATGTCTTTATTTTTTCTAAGAAGTCGAACGTATTCTGCAGACTCTTGTTCAGAAAGGTTGGCACTAATAAATGTGTTTCGTGGTTCCTCTTTCGTACCCAAGTTTATTTCTAACAAATTGTCCGTCGTCAGTTGCCCCCCGTCCTCCATTTGCTTCGGAGCTGCCTCAGGATTCTCAGCATTTTCTTTCACTGGCTCTTTTGTCGTAACCATATTTACTGACGACCTTGCCTCCATGTCTTTAAATGTTCTTCGCCTTTCCTGGCCGATCCCAATCGAAATTCCTTTCTCACAATTTAAGCCGATGTAATCTTCGCAATCGAAACCTGTACTTTCATGACCTCTTTGCTTGTTCTATTTTTGATAATTATCTCATTCCTATCTATCATTCGCTGTATAATACACTTCAATGTATGACAATTCTCTGTTGGATGTCCTAATAAGCGGTGATAGCGACAAAAATTTTACTCTCCGAGTCTTTTCACCTCCTTAGGGCATTTAAGTTCTGAAAATTCTATCGTGTCAACTTTCAACAACTGGTCCATCATTGAAATGACATCTTCCTTATCGAATGCAAACCCTTCATGTGAATTGAGCGTCCTGACCTTTTTATACCTTCTTGATTGGATCAACTCTTCTTTTCGCCTTGTATTTTTTTCCTTTAAACGCCTTACACTATTGCGTTGTTGATAGCGATCAATAGTATTTGCTGTTATTCTACTAGGAGCCCCCTGAGCTATATCATGGTGAAATGTCGGCACTATCCGATTCACCAATTCCAAAGTATGAGCCTCAACGGCCAAATCATGAAAAGTTTTGATGTCGGCACTGTCCAGTCCAATTAAGAATTCCCTTTTCATAGAGTTCAGACACATCTTGACTTGTTCACTTTCTTCTAACAGCTGTTTGCACGAAGTTCCCAATGTCTTCCATCTGTCTATAAAATTTCTTACTGATTTACCTTCACCTTATCGCACAGAAGCTAACTTAACAATACTAACATCTTGACTTGGGGAGAAAAAAAGAGATACAAAACATATCGCATATGCCCCCAAGTGCGGATTTACCCTGGAACCAAACCGGAATACCATCGGAATGCCTTACCCATCAGCGATGCCCCGAACAATCATAAGAAATACTGTGGTACTGTAGAGAAATCTCCCATACTGGTAATAAAGTGCATTAAATGTTCTTCTGGAGAGCCTTTCCCATTAAACTTTTGAAAGTCCAGACACTTGAAACTGGCTGGGAAGGGAATATCATCCACCTCTCTTGGATATGGCGTTTGATACCTGTAAGGACCAGTAGTTCCACGTTCTCTTTTGGTTGAGGCATAAAAAATGGTGAAGGAATCAAGAAAGGAAAGGTAAAGAGATAAGAAGAACTCTCAAAAAAGAAGAAGATAGAGATAGCTTTCATGAGAGTGCGCAGGTCTGGGCAGCCATTATAGGTTGTGCGGTTCCACACAATCAATCTTAGTTGCGCAGGTCCGTGCAAAGAAAGTATCAGTTGCGCGGGTCCTCAGAGTGAATTGCACAAAGGATTTCGTTTAGAATGATCTAAAGCACTGAAAAATAGTCCCACATCGCTAAGATCAGGATTTTCACACGTGCGACGGTCTATAAATACCCCTTCCCCTCCTTCATTAGGGGCAATTGAAGATTTTCAAGATGAGCGGAGTGGAGCAGAAGACAAAAGGTAGAAGAGAGTCTCCTGGCAGTTGCGCAGGACCGCACAACCAGGCTGCCCTACAGTCTGTGAAGTCCAAAGGCCGTCATGCTGTTGAAGTTCGTGGGCTATTTCTCCGGGCTTTCTCCTCTTCATGGGTTCAAAGGAGAAAGATCAGTCAATCTAATCGACATTCCTCCTAAGTCCTAGAAGATGGTTAAAATAGGCGCTGTTATGCTTTCAAAATCTTTATTTCATTAAAGACCAGTCGATCGAAACGACATTCTTCATAAGTCTTAGGAGATGATCGAATCAGGCGCCGGAAGGCTGTTGAAATGAACTTTTGATGCTTAAAGCACAAGTCCTTCATTTTTAAATGATTTATCTTAGAATCAAGGGATGTAAAGAGGATGTAAATGAACTCAGTATCAATAAAATGTGATGAATGTTCATAGTACTCTTTCTCTGTTATGTTTAAATAAGACAATCTCCCAAATCAAATGCATTTGTTTTTTTGTCGAAACAAAATGGCAACTCTGATGGGGACTTTATTTTTATCTTATTTAAAATATTAACAGTGAAGTTGTTACGAACATTCGTCATGGTTTGGCGCCCTATGGACACCAAAATGGCTACTCTCAGTGGGAATTCATCCCCTTCATCTCTAAGATAGATCACTCCAATCGTTCAATTACTAATTATAACTTTGTTTCATGATTGAAGGTTTTGAAAATTTGACTACGACTTATTACTCATGGGGATCCCCATAAGAAAAGTGAACTTCCGATTCACCCCGATAGGGTTCGTGATAGAATACACACCAAGTCATACGAGTACAGGCATCGTTCAAGCAATAATTGGGGTCATTTCTGCTTCGCCCCAGTTATCAGAAGACAATGCAGGCTGGACTGTCGTGACCTCTCGTAAGACAAGAACATGAAACTTCAAAATTTCGGGAATGAATCAACCTTCATTAAGAATCAGAGGGCCCTTAACGGGAAGCACAGTTAAAAGAAATCCTGAACTTGCTCCTCCGGTGATTTATCCAGTGCAAACAGTTCCCCAGTTGACAGCGTGTGACTTCCTGACTTTAAATGCTTCAATGGCTAAACGAACAAGAGAACGAAAGGGAAAAGAATTGGTCATTAGATCTCCAACGCCATCCCAAAAAGGTTCACCAATATCAGCATCATCTCAGTCAATTGACGCCGCAAGGAGCACGAAAAGGCCCGATGAAACTCTGTCCCCTCCCTTTTCTGCAAGCCATGTCACATCAGCATTCTCTTGTTCTCCTTCGATTACTGCTTCGTCGAAAAGTGGGAAAGCTACAGTATTCATGGCTGGAATAAATCCATATTATAGAACAACTATAGAGGGTCGTTTCAATGAAATGGCAGAAGCCCATAATGCATTAATGAAAGAATGCAGAAGTCTCAATGAAGCCTTGGCGACTTTCATGCATAATGCAGCTCAAATGACAGTCATTAAAAAGGATAGCCAAATGGTGAAGGAGCAAGAAAATATTAGATATTTTAGATACTGTATGCCATATCCAAGAGAAGTGGATGACATTCCCTTCCCAGTCGGTTTCAGGTGTCCAAATTTTCAAAAGTTTGATGGGAAAGGATCCCCTGAAGAACATTTGATGCGCTTCATTACCAGTATGGGAGATCTTTTTACAGTACCACAATATTGTTTGCAATTGTTCGGGATATCGCTGACAGGTAGTGCATTCCGATGGTATTTCAATTTGGCTCCGGGTTCTATACGCACTTGGAAGTAGATGCAAGACGCTTTCACATCTCAGTTTTTCTCCCCAAGTCGCGACGTTAATATGGTTAAGTTGGCTTCTGTATGACAAGGCGAAAACGAGTTGGCAAGGAGTTACGTAGACAAATGGAAAGCATTGGGAACTTTGTGCAAACCGTTTCTAAAAGAAACTGAGCAAGTCGAGATATGTCTAAGCTCTATGAAAAAAGAATTCGTAATGGGACTGGCCATTTCCAACATCAGCACTCTTCATGATTTGGCTGCAAAGGCTCATACTTTGGAATTAGTAAATCAGAAGGTGTCGAAATTTCACCATGATGCGGCTCGAAAGGATCCTAGCAGGATAACAGCAAATAATAGTGATCGCTGTTAGCAACGTAAAAGTGTGAAAGGTTTCAAGGAAGAAACTACGAAGCGAAAAGAGGAGTTGGCTCAATCAAGAAGAAATAAAAAGGTCCGAACGCTTAATTCCCATGAGGGATTTACTTTCGATAAAGACGATGTCAGTCCAATGATGGAACAGTTATTGAAAGTTGGTGCAATAGAATTGCCAGAACCTAAATGCCCCGAGGAGGCGACAAGGCGCAGGGAGCGAAATTTTTATCGCTATCATCGTCTAGTGGAACATCCAACGGAGAATTGTTACACGCTGAAGTGTATTATATAGTGGATGATACACAGGAATTAGATAATTATCAAACATAGGACAAACGAGAAGGTCATGAAAGGTCTGGACCTCGATTGCGAAGACTCCAGTGGCCTAAATCATGAAAAGAGAATTTCAATTAGGATCGACCAGGAAAGGTGAAGAAAATTTAAAGACATAGGGGCAAGGTTGTCAGCAAACATGGTTACAGCAAAAGAACCAGTGAAGGAAAGTGCTGAAGTAGTCGAACATCCTAAGACAACTCCGAAGAAAATGGAGGATGGGGGGCAACCGACGACAGATAGCCTGTTAGAAATAAACTTGGGTACAAAAGAAGAATCACGAAACACGTTCATTAGCGCCAACCTCTCTAAACAAAGTCGACATAATACATTTAGCTTCTTTGAGAAAATAAAGATGTATTTGCCTGAACGTATGCAGAAATGCCCGGATTGGAGCCTTCCATGGCGTTACACCGTCTAAATATCTCTAAGGAGAAGAGGCCGGTTAAACAGGCGCAAAGGCGATTTCATCTAGATCTGGTTCCCCTCATCGAGGAAGAAGTTAATAAGTTGACAAAGTTCAGATTTATTAGGGAAGTCAAGTATCCTAAGGGGATATCAAATATCGTCCCGGTAAGAAAGAAAAATGGACAGGTCAGAGTGTGCGTCGATTTTAGAGACCTGAATGAAGCCTGCCCGAAGGATGATTTTTTGCTCCCGATAACTGAATTTACTAATTGACAGTACGACTCAGTATGCTGTCATGTCCTTTATGGACGGCTATGCGGGATATAATAAAATTCGAATGGCTCCTGAGGATGAAGAGGCGACGGTGTTTAGAACTTCACTGGGGATTTTCTGTTATTAGGTGATGCGTTTGGGCTTAAAAATACTTGGGCAACATATCAGAGGGCGATGCAAAATATTTTTTAAGATATGATGCATAAGCACGTTGAGTGTTATGTTGACGACTTGGTGGTCAGGTCAGGAAGTCATCAGGAACATCGTAAACACTTGGTGTCAGTTTTCCAGTGACTTAGAAAGAAATAGTTAAAGATGAACCCCGCTAAGTGTGCATTCGGAGTGTCCTTCGAAAAGTTTTTAGGTTTTGTTGTTCGACATAGGGGCATTGAGATTGACCCTGGGAAAGTCAAAGCTATTCAGGACATGCCACTGCCAAAAACATTAAAGGAACTAAAGAGTTTACAAGGAAAATTAGCATATATCCGTCGATTCATTTTAAATCTGGCTGAAAGATGTCAGCCATTTTCTCATTTGATGAAAAAGGATATAAAATTTGTGTGGAGTCAAGCCTGTCAGAATGCATTCAACTCGATAAAGGAGTTGCTGAAAAAGCCACCAGTACTGACAACTCCAATAAAAGGGAAGCCACTTTCTGCAGCCGACCATTCCTTAGGAGCTCTGTTGGCACAAAAGAATGAATTTGGAAAAGAAATAGCCCTCTATTACTTAAGTCAAACTTTGATAGGTGCAGAGTGCAATTATTCCCCGATTAAGAAGGAATGTTTAGCGTTAATATTCGCAGTACAGAAGTTGAGGCATTATTGTCTATCGCATGATATAACATTGGTTTCAAGGGCTGACCCGATAAAGTTTCTGATGATAAGGCCAATGTTGTCTAGAAGGTTGGCTAAATAGATGTTGTTACTTTCAGAGTACGCTATTACATATGAACCAGAAAAAGCTGTGAAAGGGCAGGCAGTGGCAGATTTCTTAGCGGCGCACCCCGTGGCAGAATCTGAAGCCATTAATGATGATTTTCCAGATGAGCAAGTCATGCTGACTGAATCATAGAATCAGTGGCAGATGTATTTTGATGGTGCATCTCGAACATCAGGAGCGGGGGCAGGAGTGATATTCATTACTCCCCAAGGTGATTTATTACCTTACTCCTTTGCATTGGGAACTGCATGCGGGAGTGATATTCATTACTCCCCAAGGTGATTTATTACCTTACTCCTTTGCATTGGGAACTGCTTGCACGAACAATGAGGCCAAGTATAGAGCCCTGATTATTGGAATGGAGATGGCTAAAGAAATGGAGATAAGAGTATTGCATATTTTCAGGGATTCAAAATTGATTATAAATCAATTGACGACTGAATTCGAAATAAGAAAGCAAGAACTTTTGCCATATTGTCAGAAGGCACAACAATTGTTGGCATATTTTTCCTATGTTGAAATCAAGCATATTCCCCGATCAGAGAATGCAAAAGCCGATGCCTTAGCCAGTTTGGCGGCAGCTCTGTCTTGCCCTAATCGAAGCCCTCTTCAAGTAACCATAGAGGAAAGAAGATTTTTACCGACAACAGAGATTATTGAAGAAGTTACTGAAGCCCTTCCTGTATCGTGCTTGGAAATTACAATAGATGATTGGCGTCAGCCTTTCATTGATTATCTCAAATTCAACATTCTGCCAGAAGAATCCACGCAAAGGCAGCAATCAGACAGCGGTCAAGTAGATTCGTTATTTGCAGTGAAGCATTATATAAAAAATCTTACAACGGAGTATTGCTACGTTGTTTAAATAAGCAAGAAGCGATCCAGGTGCTGCATGAAGCACACTCTGGGGAGTGTGGGGCACATCAAGCTGGTCAAAATTTATTTCACAGAATACATAGAATGGGATATTATTGGCCCACTATGTTTAAAGACGCAATAGATTATGCGAAGCGGTGCCATGAATGCCAGATTCATAGAGATGTTATACACATGCCTCCGGAAGATTTGCACCAGTCTATTGCCTCTTGGCCCTTCTCTGCTTGGGGACTTGACGTAATCGGTCCTATAAACCAGCCTTCATCCAAAGGAAAATGGTATATTCTGGCAGCAACTGATTATTTCTCCGAATGGACTAAAGCAGTTGCCTTACGAAATGTTAAAGAAAAAGATGTGTTTAATTTCATCCGCCATGCTATAATATACCGACATGGTATCCCAAAGAAAATTGTTACGGACAATGACACTCCTTTCAAAAATAATGGTATGGAAAAACTATGTCAGAAGTTTAAAATTCATCACTCGTTCTCAACGCCTTAATATCTGCCAGCTAACGGATTAGCGGAATCATTCAACAAAACAATAGTCAAAATATTGAAGAGAATAGTGACAGGAAACAAACGTGATTGGGATGAAAGGTTACAGGAAGCGTTATGGGCATACAGAACTACTCATCGAACAGCCACAAGGGCAACGCCGTATTCATTAGTCTATGGTGTGGAGGTAGTAATTCTAATTGAAATACAAGTAGCGTCACTAAGAGTGGCAGTGCATCAGTCTATAACTGATGATGATAATGCGAAAATAAGATTAAAGGAACTGGATTTTCTTGATGAGAGACACCTGGCTGCACAACAGCGTCTGTAATCATATCAAGCAAGAATATCAGCTGCATTTGATGAGCAAGTTAAATATCACTCTTTCAAAAAAGGGGATATGGTGCTAATGCTGAAAAGACTAATCGTGGTCACCCGTCGAACAGAAGGCAAGTTCGAGCCTAAATGGGATGGCCCTTATGTAATAAAAGAAGTGTATTCTAATGGAGCGTATTGAGTTGTAGATTAAGACGGGCAGGGGATCAGCATACCAGTCAACGCTCGCTTCCTTAAAAGATAACGTCCGTAAATATACTTGTTGATTTTGCTCCAGAAAATTATCAGAGTTCTGCATCAAAAGGGGGCAAGCTAGCCAATGAATATGATTGCAATCGTGTAGCCTCCCACAGAAATATGCTGCCTCAATATCTCTAAGAACAATAAAATATATCTTCAGTAACAGTCACAATCATATCTAGGGGGCAAGTTCAAAGCCAAATGAGATAAAGTGTGCTCAATGAAGGCAAAATTCTTCAAAGAAGTAAATGAAAGCTTATGTTGGCCTATACTCGCGTTGACAAAAAAAGGAAATTATTTCCAAAGGCGCTACTAATTTTGATACAGAATATTACCAAGATAATAATTCTGTATCAAAAGGGGGCAAGATGAAATGGACGAATAAGGAAGAAGTTTGCGAGCATATCAAAATCATATGACAAAGCATATCAAGATCATATGATAGCAAATAAAGAAAGACGAAGAAGATAAGCAATTTCAGGAGAAAATACCTATCATCGTCTTCCAAGACAACATGTTAGATCATCGCCAAAAGTCTTCAGTCTTCTAAGACATTTGAAGATAGCATATTAAATCGTCACCGAACAAAAAAGTGTTGATGATCGCTATCAAGCGTTGGCACTCATCACCGATAGAAAATCTCCATGAACAAAAAAAATAAAAAATAAAAAGAGAGAAAAAGAAAAAACCAAGTCCGAAAAGGACCAAATCTCAAAAGGGACCAGCTACGCATAAGACCTATGAAGATCGCCATTCGGGCAGCGGCGAGAAGCCAGTGACCTTAAAAAGCCCGTGAAGGCCATCGTACGCATACCCATGCGGGTAGCTGACAGAGTCAAAGACCAAAAGTCAGAAGGCTGAAAGTTGACAAAAAAGTCAAAAAAGCTCAAAGTCTTCAAATGGCCAAAGGCTAAAAGTGCTAAAAGTCTTCAATGACCAAAAGTAAAATAGCCAAAAGTCAACCGAAAGACCAAAAAAAAAAGGCCACAAAATTGACTAAAAGCTAAAGTGCTAAAAGTCCTCAAATGACCAGTCAGCGTAACCCCTATGCCTTCTGTATAGCTTTCCAGCAGTGTCACAGGGAATGGAGACAAGCCCTCCCGTGAATGGGCACGACCTTGCAGGCGAAGAAAATGAGGGCTGCAGTGTGCACTTTAGATAGGCCAACCATGCATAAGACCCCCCTAGATTTGTGGTTTGATTCCGATACTAACTCATGAGGAAGGGCTTAAACCTACTCATCGATGGATCAAAAACTATGGATTTGGTACCCCCAAAGGTAGCCTTATGAGCTCAGTGAACTCTAGAGAGTTACCGTGGCCAGCCCTATGCGTAAAACCAACCGAGTTCATGACCCCGGTAGCTTCACTGGGCCCCTCTGATGGATCACGATTTGTGAACTCCCTAGGCAGTGAGAAGTCCAGCGAACTTTAGAGAGTTACAGAGACCATCACGTAAGACCCGACTCTAATTAGAGTCCAAGAAAATTTGCCAAGTAAATTCGCTCCACTATTCAAGAGCCTAAATTATGTGCGCAACTGACTGAATTGAAACTTAGGACCACCAATAAAATATGAACGAATGAAGTCATGTAGGAAATCCCATACTGACAAGTATAAATATAGCTGCTTTATAATTAGTTTCATAGAATGTCATGATAAACTAGGTGCAATGTTATAGATATATATCTCATTATATATATATATATATATATATATATATATATGTTTGTCCAAATATGCAAAGCATAAACTGTGTGATATTTAGAATATAGCAAATTCATGTTTCACTTTAGATATGTTCGAAGGTGCAAAATTCTAAACATTGATTAAACAATATGTAAGAATGCATTTCTCTGGAATCAGGTTCCCAATTACATTAACAGTAAATGCCCCCAAGATACTGGCTATTATCAAGAACTCAAATCCCTAAGAGTACGATATAAAGAATACAACGCAAAGCACGATGTTAAGTTCAAAGATTGCTTAAATCATATTACGAATACCACACTCAGTCTAAAAAGAGAAGAAGCTTTCAATCTATTTCAAAAATTATCAAGTTACATTGAAAGTTATAATGAATTAAAATACTAATTCCGATTCATCTGGCAGGAAAGATCATCACTTGAAAACTTGAGTTATACAAATCGTGAGTAAAGGAAACAATCGAAAAAGGATGTTGCAGTAGGAGCAGCATTAAAGAGCAATTCCAGATACAAAGTTGAAGAAAAGAATTGCTAGAGTTGATTAAAAGGAAAGAATTGTTGGAGTTGATTAAAGAGACCGTTATAACAGCAAAGGTGTTGGAAGAAAGCTCTCTGATCAAGTCACTCAAAGATGAAGCCGTCACGACTGTTGAAGAAGTGTGCTTCCATAAAAAGAGAATTTTATTCTCTCTGAGTGAAGCATCTGATCGACACTGTTGACTGGGGAATTCAAATTTTTAGCTCGAGTACCATCATTCTGGTTTTTCGCTCGAGTGTCTTCCTTCAAGTCTTCTAGTAGGATGCAATCATTTAAGCCTTTCATTCAACCGCAAGAATCATCCGTTCAAGCACGAGCCTCCCGGTCTTCTGTTCAAGTGTCATTATTCAAGTCTTCTATTCAGGCGTAATCACTCAGTCTTCCATTTGAATGCGAGCATTCCAGTCTTCTGATCGAATGCAATCGTTCAATCTTCTGGACAGGCATGATCATCCAGTCTGCTATACAGGGATGACTATCCAGTTTTCCATGAAAGCAAGATCATTCAGTCATCCTTCAGTTGCAGTTTATTCAAATTCTTTAGGCAGAAGAAGATCGATCCTCCATTTGATTTCAGGAATCAATCAAAGAAGGATTGAGGGGGCATCTGTTGAGGCATAAAAAATGGTGAAGGAATCAAGCAAGGAAAGGTAAAGAGATAAGAAGAACTCTCAGAAAAGAAGAAGATAAAGATAGCTTTCATGAGAGTGAACAGGTCTGCGTAGCCATTATAGGTTGCGCAGTTCCACGCAATCAATCTCAGTTGTGCAGGTCCGCGCAAAGAAAGTATCAGTTGCGCGGGACCTCAGAGTGAATTACACAAGGGCTTCATTCAGAATGATCTAAAGCACTGAAAAGTAGTCCCACATCGTTAAGATTAGGATTTTCACATGTGCGAGGGTCTATAAATACCCCTTCCCCTTCTTCATTAGGGGCAATTGAAGATTTTTAAGAGAAGCAGAGCGGAGCAGAAGACAGAAGGTAGAAGAGAGTCTCCTGACAGTTGCGCAGGACCACACAACCGATATCGGTTACACGGTTCCGCGTAACCAGGCTACCCTGCAGTCTGTGAAGTTTAAAAGCCGTCATGCTGCTGAAGTTCGTGGGCTCTTTCTTCAGGCTTTCTCCTCTTCATGGGTTCAAAGGAGAAAGATCAGTCGATCTAATCAACATTCCTCCTAAGTCCCAGAAGATGGTTGAAATAGGCGTTGTTATACTAGTGAAATTTTTATTTCATTAAAGACTCGTCGATCAGAACGACATTCTTCCTAAGTCTTAGGATATGATCGAATCAGGCGCCAGAAGACTGTCGAAATGAACTTTTGATGCTTAAAGCACAAGTCCTTCATTTCTAAATGATTTATCTTAGAATCAAGGGATGTAAAGAGGATGTAAATGAACTCAGTATCAATAAAATGTGATGAATTTTCATTGTACTCTTTCTCTGTTATGTTTAAATAAGACAATCTCCCAAATCAAATGCATTTGTTTCTTTATCGAAACACTTTCTATTCGAACAACTTTTTTAACAACTGTTATTCGGGCTACATTATGCATGAAGGCCACCAAGGCCTCTTTGAGGTTTCTGCATTCTTTCATTAATGCATTTTGGGCTTCTATCATTTCATTGATGCGATCCTCTGTAGTCGCTTCGCGTTCTTGATTCATCCCTGCCATATGCACTGTAGCTTTTATATTCTTGGATGAAATAGTAACTGGAGTCAAGCAAGAATAGGCTGACATGATGGGACTTATGAAGACAGGAGAAGATGGGATTTCGTTGGCTTTTCTTGTAAACCCCACATCATCAATCGATCGTGGTGATACTGACCCTGATATACTAGCCTGAAGTGGCGCGGACATTGGTGAACCGATCACCAACACCTTTCCTTTCTGCTCTCTCGTCCATTTAGCCTTTGAAGTACTCAAAGGTGGAAAATCGTACTCCGTGAATTGCGGTACTATTGATCTAGGGTATATTGCTGGTGGAGTGAGCCCAGGGTTCTTTTTAACCGCATTGTGCGTATTGGTCCTCTGATTTTTTACAAGGGCTGATTAACTCTGAGACTTCCTGCATTTTGTATCCTTGTCCTATGAGAAGTTACAACGGTCCATAGCCCATCGTCTTCCAGCGGTTTAGGTGAAGCAGATACTACTCCTGCTATTGCTAGGATGTTGCTTTTACCAGTTTCAATGAACTGAGTTGGGTGATTCAAGACCTGATTCGGTGTATATTCTATCCCGAATCCCGTTGGAGTGAATCCAAAATTCATCTTTCTTGCTGGAGTTACAACGAGTAACAGGTTGTAGTTGGATTTACAAACCTTCACACATAAAACATGGTTATAGTTAGCATTTTAAAGAATTAAATAATCTATCTTAGAGATGAAGGGGAGGATTTTCCCACTAAGAGTCGCCATTTTGGTGTCCAAAGGACGTCAAACTATGATGAGAGTTCATAACAATTTCACTGTTAATATTTAAATAAGACAATAAACGTTCCCCGGCAGAGTCACCCTGTTTCAACAAAGAAATAAATGCATATTGATTTGGGAGAATTTTCTTATTCAAACATAACAGAGAGAGAGTACTATGAACATTCATCACATTCTATTAATACTGAGTTCATTTACATCCTCTTTACATCCCTTGATTCTAAGATAAATCATTTAGAAGTAAAGGATTTGTGCTTTAAGCATCAAGAGTTTATTTCGACAGCCTTCCCTCGCCTGATTTGATCATCTCCTAGGACTTAGGAGGAATGCCGATTCGATCGACGGGTCATTTCGACAGCCCTCCGGTGCCTGATTTGATCTTCTCCTAGGACTTAGGAGGAATGCCGATTCGATCGATGGGCCTTCAATGAAATAGAGATTTCAGCAGCATAACAGCGCCTGTTTCAACCATCCTCTGGGACTTATGAGGAATGTCGATTAAATCGACTGATCTTTCTCCTTAGAACCCATGAAGAGGAGAAAACCCGGAGAAAGGAAGCCTGGGCCACGAACTTCGACAACACAACAGCTCTTGGACTTTACAGACTGCAGGGCAGTTCGGTTATGCGGACCCGCGCAACCGATATCGGTGGCGCGGTCCTGTGCAACTCCCAAGAGACTTCGCTCCTACCTTCTATCTTCCGCTCCACTTTGCTCCTCTTGAAAATCTTCTATTCCCTTTAATGAAGGAGGGGAGGGGTATTTATAGACCCTTGCACATGTGAAAATCCTAATCTTAGCGATGTAAGACTATTTTTTAGTGCTTTGGATCATTTTGAATGAAGCCCTTTTGTGCAGTTCATTCCGAGGTTTCGCGCAACTGATACTTTCATTGCACGGTCTCGCACAACAGAGATTGATTGCTCGGACCAGCACAACATATACTGGCTGCGCGGTTCTGTGCAATTGCCATGAAAATTATCTCCCTTTTCTTCTTTCCGAAAGTTCTCTTCTTATTTTTTTACCTTTACTTGCTTGATTCCTTTCACCATTTTTATGCCTCAACAGATTGCCCCCTTGATCCATTATTTGTTCTTTCAGAGTAACAAGTAAAGGATCAAATATCCCATTTGGTTTGCCCGGACCCACACAACTGACCGCGCATATACTCGGTAGCAGTAACCTATAAATACCACACCCTTCGACACTTTCTGTAGTCTCTGCTTTCTCTGGTGAATTTTTTCGCTCTTGGCGATTTTCTGCGCAATGAACATTGTCTGAGCGGAGCCGCGCAATGAATCTTTTGTTCGCATAATTTTCTAAGTGCCGCAACACGTCGCGTAACTTCTTTTGATTGCGCAGACCCGTGCAACCAAGACTTCTCCATTTTTGAACTCTTTCCTCAACAACCTTTCTTAAGTCTTCAACCCTCCTCTCTTTATGGCTCGCATCAAGAGGACCCTCCGTCCTGTAGACCCTCAAATGGAGCATCCTTCTCATTCCGACGCTCCTGATACTTCTCATCGCCCATCTCCTTCCGCTGACCAACCACCGACCAAGCATACCAAAACCACCACTTAGACCCCGTCATACTTCAAAGAGCCAGTACTCCCAACTTTTGATTTCACTGGCCACATCGAAGCACTTTCCTCACCCATTCATCGTGCGATAATCATGGGAAACATAGAACGGCCTCCTAAGCACGGTCGTGAATATGATTAGGAAGAATGGTTGAAGACAACCTCCCACATTCGCATGGATAGCGATAAACCCCCTGTCAGAGAAGGTACTGTTGAGGCATAAAAATGGAAAAAGGAATCAAGCAAGTAAAGGTAAAAAAGAAGAAGAGAAGAACTTTCGAAAAGAAGAAAAGGGAGATAATTTTCATGCCAGTTGCGCAGAACCGCGCAGCCAGTATATGTTGTGCGGGTCCACGCAATCAATCTCTGTTACGCGAGACCGCGCAATGAAAGTATCAGTTGCGCGGAACCTCGGAATGAACTGCATAAAAGGGCTTCATTCAAAATGATTCAAAGCACTAAAAAGTAGTCCCACATCGCTAAGATCAGGATTTTCACACGTGCGAGGGTCTATAAATACCCCCTCCCCTCCTTCATTAAAGGGGAATTGAAGATTTTCAAGAGGAGCAAAGCGGAGCGAAAGACAGAAGGTAGGAACGAAGTCTCCTGGGAGTTGCGCAGGACCGCGCAACTGTTTCGACAAAGAAACAAATGCATTTTGATTTAGGAGAATTGTCTTATTCAAACATAACAGAGAGAGAGAGTACTATGAACATTCATCACATTTTATTAATACTGAGTTCGTTTACATCCTCTTTACATCCCTTGATTCTAAGATAAATTATTTAGAAGTAAAGGATTTGTGCTTTAAACATCAAGAGTTCATTTCGGCAGCCTTCCGGCGCCTGATTTGATCATCTCCTAGGACATAGGAGGAATGTCGATTCGATCGACGGGTCATTTCAGCATAACAGTGCCTATTTCAACCATCCTCTGGGACTTAGGAGGAATGTCGATTAAATCGATTGATCTTTCTCCTTAGAACCCATGAAGAGGAGAAAACCTGGAGAAAGGAAGCCTGGGCCACGGACTTGGGTAGCACAAGGACTCTTGGGCTTTACAGACTGCAGGGCAGTCCGGTTGTGCGGACCCGTGCACCCGATATCGGTTGCGCGGTCCTGTGCAACTCCCACGAGACTTCGCTCCTACCTTCTGTCTTCCGCTCTGCTTTGCTCTTCTTGAAAATCTTCAATTCACTTAAATGAAGGGAGGGGGTATTTATAGACCCTCGCACGTGTGAAAATCATGATCTTAGTGATGTGGGACTATTTTTTATTGCTTCGAGTTATCTTGAACGAAGCGTCTTGTACAATTTATTCCGAGGTCACGCGTAACAGAGATTGATTGCGCGTAACTGCGCAAACTATAATGGCTGCGCGGTCCTTCGCACTGTCATGAAAACTACCTTTCCCTTCTTCTTTCTAAAAGTTCCTTCAAACTTCTTATCTCTTCTTGCTTCAATCCTTTGTCATTTTTTTGTGCCTCAACAGATGCCCCCTCGATCCTTCCTTGATTGATCCATGAAATCAAATGGAGGATCGATCTTTCTCTGCTTGAAGATCTTTGAATAAACTGCAACTGAAGGATGACCGAATGCTCTTGCTTGCACGGGAGACTGGATGATTACAGTTGCATGGCAAACTGGCTGATCACACTTGACCAGAAGATAGAATGATAGCATTTGATCGAAAAACTGGAATGATGGCGTTCGAACAAAAGGCTTGAACACTGGCGCCCAAGTGGAAGACTGGAATGCTGACGCTCAAGCGGAGGACTGGAATGCCCCCAGTCAATAGTGTCGAGCAGATGTTTCACCAGAGAGGATAAGATTCTCTTTTCATTGAAGCACGCTTCTGCAGCAGTTGTGACAACTTCATCTTTGAGCGATTTGATCAGAGAACTTTCTTTTAACACCCATTGCTACTGTAACGGTCTCTTTAATCAACTCCAGCAATTCCTTCCTTTTGATTAGCTTCAGCAATTCTTTCCTTTTGATCTATATCTGGAGTTGTTCTATAATGCTGCTCCTGTCGCAACAACTTTTTTGATTGTTTCCTTTACTCACGATCTGCATAATCCAAGCTTTTGAATAATGGTTTCTCATGCCAAATTTATCAGAATCAGTATCTTAATTCATTATAATTTTCAATGTAGCTTTGTGAAGCATTGGTAATTTTTGAAATAGATTGAGAGTTTCTTCTCTTCTTAGGCCAATTGTGGTATTTGTAATATAATTTAATCCATCTTTGCGCTTCTCATCATGCGTAGCATTGTATTCTTTATATTGCACTCTTGGAGATTTCATCTTTAGCTTCAAAGGTTCAACCGCTGAGTCTTTTTACTGAGCCTTCTCTAATTTGTGCTCCTTAGTATTTTTCTTGGATCTTTGCTGATTCTAAAAAATAGAAAAATAGACAAAATTTCTTTTCAATTTTCATTTAATAATTTTTTCAAAGGTCATAGAAGTTACTGATGATGATGATTCTATTTATTCTTTGTCTCCATCCGATCTGATACTTGGAGTCTTCCAATGTTATTATCCATAATACTCGACATATGAATTCTTTTGCCACATATAAGAGATTATCAGAAAGACCAAGGCATGAATTATTTTGAAGACATTAAATCCTGCCCCCTTTTCAGGTCAATGTCGCATAAAGATTTTTCAGAAGATAATATTTCCGAAGCGAAGCCTTCTAATACTTTTGAAGAATGAGTAATCTTTTTCGCTCTTTTCATGACTCCAAAGAATATATCAGAGTCCTTATACTGTCGGAGATTTGAGCTGTTGACTAGATAATCGCCAATATCTTGAAGGCATTTACTGTTGATGTAATTTGAACCTGATTTAAGAGAAATGCATTTTTGCATGTTTGTCTAATCAATGTTTAAAATTTTCATCAGGCAATTGCTTGTTTGAGCATATCTATATTGAAATATGTATTTGCAGCATTTTGAATGATAAACTTTAATTCGTGCTTATGCTTATGAGCACTGGTGCCAGTGTACTTTGACCGACCATACTTTGACTAGACAACTTAACTTGGCTTGATTTGACCAGACTCGACTGAACTGGGCTTGACATTACTGGACTGACACCACTAGACCGACACTACTGGACAAACACTACTAGACCGACACTACTGGACAAACACCTATTCACACAGTTTAAGCTCATGAGTAGTGGAGGGACGTTACTTCGGGTCTTATGTGATGGTCTCTATAACTCTTAGGAGTTCGCGGGACTTCTCACTGCCTAGGGAGTTCACAAACCGCGATCCATCAAAGGAGCCTAGTGAAGATACCGGGGCCGTTGGTTTTACAGCACAGGGTTGGCCACGGTAACTCTCTAGAGTTCACAGGGCTCACAAGGCTACCTTTGGGGGTACCAAATCCATGGTTGCCGATCCATCGATGAGTAGGTTTAAGCCCTTCCTCATGAGTATGTACCGGAATTGAACCACAAATTTGGGGGGTCTTATGCATGGTTGGCTTGTCATGCGTGCACTGCGGCCCCCATTTTCTTCGCCTGTAAGGTCGGGCCCATTCACGGGAGGGCTTGTCCTCCGTTCCCTGTGACGCTACCGGAAAGCTATACAGACGGCATGGGTGTTACGCTTGACTGGTCATTTGGGGACTTTTAGCACTTTGGCTTTGAGTCGACTTTTTGACCCTTTGCTTTTGATCTTTCGGCTGACTTTTGGCTCTTGGCTTTTGGTCTTTGAAGACTTTGAGCTTTTTCGGCCTTTGGTCATTTAAAGATTTTGAGCTTTTGGGTTTTAGTCAACTTTTGGCCTTTTCCCTGTCAAGACTACTGATCTTCCAACTCCTACTACTAGAGACTCAAGCACAGAAGTGAGGGCGCCTTCTCTTGCTGACATGTTGGAAGTTGGTACTTCTGCAGCCCCAGAAGTTCCCCTCGCTTGCTAGTCACACCTCTGCAGCAGGTATATATCAATTTGAAGGGCTGCAAATCCTTTCATTTTACGTTGCTTACTCTAACTCTATCTCCTATTCATGTTATAGGAATTCTTCCCTGTAGTGGGGGGCCAGCTCCGAATCTGTGGCCACTGTCTCTGAGCTACCATTTCCTTCAAAGATTCCCTCTCACAAAATGCTTTTGATGAAAAACTCTTTGTCAATGGTAGTTCATATCTTCAAAGATCCTGAACAATGGCTAGACCTGGATATTGCCATCGAGATTCTGGAAAGCTCTGTAAAGATGGCGAAGATTAATATTTCTGTTTTGCATGATTCCCTCCTCTGATTCTGTGATTCGATAGCTTCTTTGGCATTAGCAGAGAATATTACGATTGCTCCAGAAGTTCTAGAATCCGGGAAGTAATTAGCTTTGTCTAAGGAGAAAGCTTCACTTATTGCTTCTACCATATCTGAATTAGACCAGGATCATTTGACTTTGCAAGAACAGCTGAAGACCCTCACTGATGACAAGGTACTTAGTCGAGACCGTATTGCGGCTTTAAGAGAAGAAATTTCACAGCTGTAACTGAAAGGTCATGAGAGGGAACTGTCTATACAGGAGGTCAACGAAAAACTTAATGTCAATATTCAGTCTGCCGATGCTGAAAAGTCTGAATTACTCAAGAGTAAGGAAATGATCATATCCCTGGAAGATAAATTAGCTGGCCTTCCTGATCAAACAAAGATTATTCTTGAAGAGAAGTCAAAGCATGATGCGGCACAGATTCAATTAAACGAAGACTTGCAGCAATATATGAATATAGTAGGCATTACAGAGGAATTATAAGCATGTAATCCCATACAGAGGAATTATAAGCATGTAATCCCTTTTTTGTATATATATACTTTTGCTTCTTTCTTTCTTTCTCTTTTTCCTTCCTTTTGAGTGTATGTTTTCTTTTGACTTACAATAGTAAATTTCAGTAACTTTTTCATGCACTTCTATATTATGCAGTATTCCAGACATTGTCTATGCAATATCCTTAGCATGAATTTGCTGCATTTTGAACATTGCACATAGTTTATCATGACATTCTATAAACTAATCATAAAGCACCAATATTTTATGCTTGTCAGTATGGGATTTCCTACATGACTTCATTCGTTTATATTTTATTGGCGGTGCTAGGTTTCAATTCAGTCAGTTGCACACATAGTTTAAGCTCTTGAGTAGTGGAGCGAATTTATTTGGACTCTAGTTAGAGTCGGGTCTTAAGTGATGGCCTCTGTAACTCTCTAGAGTTCGCTAGACTTCTCACTGCCTAGGGAGTTCACAAACCGCGATCCAACAGAGGGGCCCAGTGAAGCTACTGGGGCTGTGAACTCGGTTGGTTTTACGCACAGGGTTGGCCACGGTAACTCTCTAGATTTCACAGAACTCGCAAGGCTACCTTTAGGGATACCAAATCCATTGTTGTCAGTCCATCGATGAGTAGGTTTAAGCCCTTCCTCATGAGTTAGTACCGGAATCGAACCACAAATCTGGGGGGTCTTTTGCATGGTTGGCCTATCTAAAGCTCGCACTGTAGTCCTCATTTTCTTTGCCTGTAAGGTCGGGCCCATTCACGGGAGGGCATTATCCTCCATTCCCCGTGACGTTGCCGAAAAGCTATACAAACAGCATGGGGGTTACGCTGACTGGTCATTTGAGGACTTTTGGTCATTCAGGCTTTTGGTCATTGAGGACTTTTGGTCGTTCAGGCTTTTGGTCATCGAGGTCTTTTGGCCTTTTAGACTTTTAGTCATTGAGGACTTTTAGCCTTTTAGACTTTTGGTCATTGACTCCATCAGCTACCCGCATGGGTATGCGTACAATGGCCTTCACGGGCTTTTTAGGGCCATCGGCTTCTCGCCACTGCCCGAATGGCGATCTTGATAGGTCTCATGCACAGTGGGCCATTAGCTTGACTGGGTGGCCTTTTTATAATCATAGGTCTTATGCATAGCCGATCCCTTTCAAGATTTGGTCCTTTTAGGTCTTATCCTTTTTAGGTCTTAGAGACTTGGTCCTTTTAGGACTTGGCCTTTTTCCTTTTCTTTAATTTTTTTGGGACTTGGCTAGACTGCTTTTTTATGATTATAGGTCTTATGCGTAGTTTGGCATATAGGCTTGTCTAGGCTGCCTTTTTACGATTAGCAGTCATCATTGTCACCAATTTTACATAGTTGGCTGTATGATTCATTCTACTGTCATCATATGGTTGATCAATAATTGACATTTCGTTGCTACTGACAATGTCATAAGGACTTTTATATCATGTTTAAAATAATGTATCAGCTTAGCGATGATGGCAACTTTGATAGGCGTTTGATTGGCGACAGCGATAGTTGCTCTCTTTTTATTTTAAAATCATTGATACCTGGTGATTTTGATGGCAATCTTTAGCTTCAGCAATGATCATCAATACTGATAGCAATCGTAATTGCTTGACAGCGATCATCAGGACTTTTCATTTAAAATGTCTTGAAAGAATTTTGGCGATGATTTAGAATGCTGTCTTAGGAGACGATGATGAGTATTTTCACCTGAAATTGTTTATCTGTATCGTTTGTCTGTATTGTTTGCAATATACCAGCTTGATGGTGATATCAATTCCAGGTAAAATTTTGTAGAGCTCAGTTGATGGCGCTCATCTTCTTCGTCTTTCTTTATTTGCTATCATATGATCTTGATACGCTTGTCATATGATTTTGATATGCTTGTAAACTTCTTCCTTATTCATTCTATTCATCTTGCCCCCTTTTGATACAGAATTATTATCTTGATAATGTTCTGTATCAAAATCAGTAGCGCCTTCAGAAGCAATTCCTTCTTGTTAACGCGAGTATAGGCTAACATAGGCTTCTATTTACTCCTTTGAAGAACTTTTTTTTTACTGAGTACATCTTATCTCATTTGGTCTTGAACTTGCCCCTTGAATATGATTATGACTATTGTTAGAGATATACTCTTTCTTCTTTCTTCTTGAAAATTTTGAGGCAATATATTTCTGCAGAAAGCTGCACGATTGTGATCATATTTATCAACTAGCTTACCCCCAACCCTTGAAATCTTCTAAGTTTATCCTGATCGATTCCAATGGGGATATGAATTCCCTTTCCATGGTTTAAGCCAACGGGTTCCTCATAATCAAAACCCATGCTTTTCATGATCTTTTTACTTACCAGACTATACTTTTGGAGGTCTTGCGGCGTCAATTTACCATGGTATACATTGTTTTGAGTCTCTCCTCTCATCTTTACTACCCCCGAAGCATAGAACTCTATTGGTTCAGGGTATTTTTCGCTTTCCTTAACTTGAAATCTTCCAGGACTAGTTGAAAATGGCTTATTTCTTTCAGCATACGGCAGCGGCACCGTATAATTTGACTGTAAAATTTTCAGCTATTCAAATGACAGAAAAGTTAGTGGCGGTTGTCCCGGCTACCTTAAATGTTTTGGCACAAAATAGAACTTCTTGCTTATTTCTGCGGTTTCAGATGGTCCTGCTTTTTTTGCTCCTTTTGTGATTGCATTTTCCTGATCATCCTTTAAGATGTTACTTTCATCCTTCTTCATCTTTTCGATAGAAAATTCTTTATAGTAGATAGCGTCTGCAAAGAAGGACTCGGCTTCTGTATACGGTTTTACATCGGCCATTACTTTATGTAGTACTCCGTCTTTACAGTATTTGAAACACTGATGCAGAGTAGAGGGTATGATGTTATAATGATGTATCCATGGCCTCCCTAGGAGAAGGTTGTATGTCGTTACTGCATTTATAACATAACACACAACGTCAGTAGTTAATTCTCCTATTTCTAACGTTACCGTAATCTTGCCAAGTGCGCGTTGCCCATCTTGATTAAAACCTTGTATCATCATTCTGCTGGGGCGTAATTCTGAGCGACGGTAATTCAATTTACCTAACATCAAAAGTGGCAAAAGATTTACTACAGACCCATTATCTATCATAATCCATTTGACTTTCTTCCCACGGATATGTCCTTCTATTATCAGTGGTCTGTTATGTTTTTCCTCATAGATTAGATCATCATCAGAAAAAGAAATGACTGGGAGACAGTCTTCTTGTTCATCAAGTTCGTCGTGCTCTAACTCTGCCAGTAGGGTTTCTTTAATGTCATGATCGGACAATGCCTGGATCAGACTCTGCCGGAATTCTTCTGAAAGCTTAAGTGCGTCATAAACATTTAATCAGGCCGGTATCCCTTTTAGATGACTTACCACATCATAAGTCACGCTTGTCATCTTGTTCTTCTCCTTTGTCTTGTTACTCTGTCTTTTAATCGTTTCTTTCCTAATGACTTCTGATTTTTGCTTTATAGAACTTACTACTTTCTTACCTGACCGTAACGTGATTACTGCAACCTTCTTTGCTATTTTACCTCCTTCTTCTTTATCTTTATTTCGGATTGTAAGCACGTTTACGGTTGCCATGGCACCCATTTCTTTTTCTTTCCCCAGTACTATCTCGCCTCTGTCAATTAGTCACTGTATTATACATTTTAATGTATAGCAGTTCTCTATTGGATGTCCTACTAGACGATGATAACGACAGAAATTGCTTTCTTTGGTTCTCGTTACATCTTCTGGGCGTTTAGGCTCCGGTAATACTATCGTGCCGGCTTTCAATAACTGTTCCATCATAGGGATGACATCTTCCTTATCAAATGTGAACCCCTCATGAGAATTCAGCATTCTAGGCCTCTTCCCATTGTATCTATTTCTTGACTGACTCCCTTCTTCGCGTCGGTCTGGTCTTCTTTTCCTTGAGTCCCTTGCATCTTTACCTCTTCTGTCATGATCAACAACGTTCACGGCTGTCCTGCCGAATACTCTCCTAGTTGTATCATGGTGAAATGTTGGGATCTTGTGAGTCATCAGCTCCAACGCGTGGTCTTTAGTGGCCAAATCATGAAAAGTTCTAATATCGACGCTAGTGTGTCCGAACGCAATCCATGTCCCCATAGAATTTAGACACATTTTAACTTGTTCTTTTTCTTCCGGTAGTTGTCTACATGAAGCCCCCAACATTTTCCATCTGTCTATAAAATTCTCTACCGACTCTCCTTCTCTCTGCCGAATAGAGGCCAGCTCCATAATACTGACATCACGTTCTGAAGAGAAGAAGTTTGACATGAAAACTTCTTGCATTTGTTCCCAGGTGCGTATGGATCCTGGTGCCAAACTAGAATACCATTGAAATGCTTTGTGCATTAGTGACAAACCAAACAATCGCAAGCAATACTGTGGTATCGTAGAAAAATTTCCCATACTGGTGATGAAGTGCATCAAATGCTCCTCCAGGGATCCTTCTCCATTGAACTTTTAAAAATTTGGATGCTTGAAATTGATCGAAAAGGGGATGTTTTCTACTTCCCTTGGATACGGCGTTCGATACCTAAAACGTCCGATATTTTCACATTCTCTTTCTGCTCTAACCGCCTCTTCGACCACTTATCTCACTTCATCTTGTGTCACAGTTCTTGCCGCTGGGATAGACCCTAGTGACCCTGCCCCCTGTGGTGGGAGGACATTAGGCTGATTTTCTTGCCCCTCTGTTGCATTCTAGGGAATCGCCATTCAAGCTACGTTATGTGTGAGGGTTGTCAGTGCTTCTCTAAGGTATCTACATTCTTCCATTAATGCATTCCGGGCTTCTGCCATTGCATTAAAATGATCCTCTGTAGTTGCTCTATAATTTGGATTTGTTCCAGCCATGAATACTGCATCTTCTCCACTTTTTGACGAGGCGGTAATTGAAGGAGAGCAAGAGTATGCTGATGTAACAGGGCTCACAGAAAAAGGAGGGGACGGAGTTTCATTGGACCTTTTCGTGTCTTCTGTGGCATCAATTGACTGAGACGACGCTGATACTGGTGAATCTTTCTAGGATGGCATTGGCGATCTGATTACCAATGCTTTTACCTTTTATTCTCTTGTTCGTTCAGCCATTGAAGCATTTAAAGATGGAAAGTCACGTGTTGTCAACTGGGGAACTCTTTGCGCGGGATAAATCACCGGAGGAGCAAGTTTAGGATTTCTTTTAACTGTGCTTCGTGTTACAGGCCCACTGATTCTTAATGAAGGTTGATTCATCCTAGAACCTCTAACGTTTCATGTTCTTGTCTTACGAGAGGTTACAACGGTCCAGCCTGCATTGTCTTCTGATGACTGGGGTAAAGCAGAAATGACCCCAGCTGTTACTTGAGCCTTGCCACTTTTACTTGCATGACTTGGTGTGTATTTTATCACGAACCCTGTCAGGGTGAATTGGAAGTTCACTTTTCTTACGGGAGTCGCCATGAGTAATAAGTCGTAGTCAGATTTTAAAACCTTCAATCATGAAACATAGTTATAATTAGTAATTGAACGATTAGAGTGATCTATCTTAGAGATGAAGGGGAGAACTTCCCACTGAAAGTCACCATTTTGGCGTCCATAGGACGCCAAACTGTGATGAAAATTCGTAACAACTTCACTGTTAATATTTAAATAAGATAATAAAATAATAATTCCCTAGTAGAGTCACCATTTTGTTTCGACAAAGAAATAAATGCATTTGATTTGAGAAATTATCTTATTCAAACATAACAGAGAAAGAGTATTAGGAACATTCATCACATTTCATTAATACTGGGTTCATTTACATCCTCTTTACCCTCCTCAATTCTAAGATAGATCATTTGAAAATAAATGACTTATGCTTTAAGTATTAAAAGTTCATTTCGACAGCTTTTCGGCGCCTGTTTCAACCATCTCGTAGGACTTAGGAGGAATGTCGAGTAGATCGATGAGTCTTCAATGAAACAAAGATTTCAGTAGCATAATGGCGTCTGTTTCAGTCATCCCTAATACTTAGGGGAAATGTCGATTCGATCGACTAATCTTCTTCCTCTGCACGTGACAATAGGAGAGGAGAGAGTGCTGGAAGGATAAAAGCCTTGTACGGGCATTTCGGCAGCATGGCGGCCCTTGTGCTTCACAGACTATAGGGCAGTCTGGTTGCGCGGACCCGCGCAATATCGGTTGCGCGGTCCTGCGCAACTGTTGGAGACTTCTCTCCTACCTTCTGTCTTCTGCTCCGCTCTGCTCCTCTTGAAAATCTTCAATTACCCTTAATGAAGGGGGGAAGGGGTATTTATAGACCCTCGCACATGTGAAAATCCTGATCTTAGCGATGTGGGACTATTTTCCAGTGCTTTAGATCAATCAGAAAAGGACCATTTCTGCAATAAAATTCAGGGTCCCGCACAACTGACATTGGTTGCGTGGTCCTGCGCTCGTCCGTTAAAGCCATCTCCTTCTTTTTCTCTTCAAAAGTTCTTTCTATCTTTTCATCGTTTCTTGCTTGATTCTTTCATCACTTTTTATGCCTCAACAACCCTTCCTCTTTTATGGAGAGAAACTGGTTCAAATTCACAAGTCTCGCAATACGCTACCCAACCTTCCAGGGTGTGATCAGGTTTTATCTCGCGAATAGGTTCTTCTACAGATATCTTGACACAGTGATAACCAGTGGAGGGGGCATAACTAGTTTCTAGAATGAAACTGACTTCTGATTTGATGACACGACCCTTAAGCTCGGGAGGAGAAAGCCACACAGGTTTATTCACCGGCAGACTTTTTCTAGCCAAGTGGGATTGGTGTACCCACCACCTCATGTGATTGTATGATGCTCTGGAAGTATGATCGCAGCCTGGAATAATGAAGGAAGAATCCCCCAGCATAGCAGTTGCTTCCAAACCATTGCCCAGTTAAATGGACCAGTGCCATAACTTCGTATTCTCCTGGTAACTTTCCCGCAGTCTTCCTACACTGCTTGATCAAAACTAAATTGACGAGCAAAATGTCTCGGATAATACGGTTCCAGCCAGAATTCTGTCCCTTCCCTCGATGGGAGGCTGCACGATTTGATAGATATAAAGAATTCTCTTTCTACTATAGTAAGTGGAGATGTGCCTATCCTCTTTATGTCTTTAATATAACATGGTAGGCCAAAATGAAAGTAATTTATCTTGTCGTCCGAGGAAATAACGTCTTTTACCCAATAGTAAGATCTCTTCACGATAGATCTCTTTTGGAAGAAGCATAGGGGAAGTTTCGAAGGATGAACATAAGCCTTTTCGAGCACGTCGAAAGTCCATGGGAAGTAAACGTCGAGCCAGCCAAAGAAATAATGTCATGGCATGAAGGTTGAGGTAGAACCAACAGAAGGGCTCTTCACATGGGAAGAAATTTCTCCAAAGCCTCTATAGATCGAACAAAGGACGGTAGGTGCAAGAGAATACCTGACTCCCTCAGCCATGGCACCTACTATCATAAACAATGATGGGCGAATGGCATCTGCTGACTTTGAACTTGGGAGAACTACTATGCTTAGCCAATAACCCAAAAATGCTGCGAGTTCGCCATAGACAGAATATTCGGCATGACCTTTGATACCTTTTCGAAGGCGTTCAAGTTCTCGTGAACGATTGCCCTCAAATTTGAAAAATGAGTAGGTGAAATCAAGATTACATATATAGCAAACTACAGCGTGAAGAGGGGGTTAAAAGAAGAAAGAAAATTACTTGAAACCTCGGCTGAAATGGGCCAGCCATTGCATGGGATGAATTTTGTGGATGTTCGGGAATTTAGACATTTCCTTGAAAAGTTCCATAGTCGATTCCGAAATAGAAGGTATACGGTTAAGTGAAGAGATGAAGGCAAATTCCTCATTAGTAGGGATAAATTAGTCAAAGATTTTCCCTATTATCAGTAAACTGATGATTCTGTGAATGTCCCAAAGAGCGATGCTCATTTCACCTTCGGGAAATTGAAAAGAGTTGGTGGAGGGACACCAGTAGTTAAGGAAAGCCTTCAAAATAGAAGGTTTCCTGTAGAAAGGTTGCGATGTTGCTTCAATTACCATGAAAACATCAATCTTCAATAGAGTGTCCACGTGTTTTTTCATGACTGCAGCAACCCACTCCGAATAGTAATTTCAAGGAGTCAGAGAGCCTCTCGTTCTAAACTCCTCTGGGAGCCAAATAAGTCGACGATAGCTGAAACACTATTAAAGAATCTCGTAAAAGTAAGTGGGATACAAGTAAGTGGGGTACAAGCTGTGGAGGTCATAAGAAGGCACGAGGAAGATCATGGGGTGCACGCTGCCAATCTATTGCCTTAGCTTTGGTGGTCACAGAATGCCTTCTAGTATTTTCGGTTCTTTAAACGATCAAGACTCTGAGTAAGATAGTCTCTCTGAGGTTAAGAAGTCCCGAGGCTTACAGATTAACATTGAATGATGACGGTGGATCTTGATGGGGATTGAGACCGTGCCTCGTCTGTAAGGGTTGTCAAATTCTATGGTACTTTGGACCGAGCGGACTGATTCTCAGGAATTGTTAAGCCTCTTCCTATTATGCTCTTTAATTTTCTCCTGGAATTCTTTCGCTTTGTTTCTGCAGACTTTCTTCGTTCTGGAAGGAGGAGGAGTATCTTCTCTGACAGGTGGTCTTTGGCTGCTCGTCTGGTAATGCACCATCGTTTTCAGCCATTTATCCTAGTCATAATCCCGACCGTGCATTGGCGGCCTTTTAAGGTCTCCCATGATGATGGCCCTTTGAATAGGAGATGGTAAAGCCTCAATGCGGGGGGAGAAATTGAATGTCGGTAACACTGACTCTTTTATATAGTCAGGGTGCTTGACAGTGGTCTTGAAACGTTTACGAAGGGGTTGAGCAGGGGACGAAGGAGATTTTGTGGCTTAGGGCGTGATAAAGGGATCAACATTGGGGAAGTCTTGATGAGAAGGCTGATCGGTGGGAGGATTAATAGCGATGGAGGTTCTTTTAGTACGAGCCATGACTAGAGAGGATTAGAACCTGAAGAAGAAGTTGGGAAAGTCAGTATAGGGTGAATAAAGTCGAGTCTAGAAAGAGACAAGTACTAGTTGTGTGTAATGCGTAGACAGAAGGTCGTTGCACGTGTACCTGTGACCTAGTAACCATGCATCAAAACAAGTATACGTTGCGCGTGCACGCGCAACTGAGTTAACTGTTTAAAAAACAAAATAAGTTGCGTGAGGACGCACAAGGGATTTTCACCTTGTGCGTTGTGCGTGGTCGTGCAAGCAATTGCTCAAACAAAAAAATTGCAAGACCTCCGCTGCACCAGATGGAAGTGGATAAATGAGGCAGTTGTGAATATTTATAGGGAAAAAGGGGCCAGTACGCTACTCGAGCATGAGTTGCGCATGGTCGCGCAAGGTGTCCTGTTGCACGTGGTCACACAAGACAATGACTGGAAGAATATAAATTGGTGAAGATTGTTCCTGATTCTTTGATTCAAGAGAACAAAGAACGGATCAAGGGGGCATCTGTTGGAGTATAAAAATTATCATCAGAAATAAAGAGAAGAATGGGGAAGAAAGATGTTAGTTGCGCGTGGACGCGCAACAACTATGTGTTGCACGTGGGTGCGCAACACCCATTTATTGAGTGATGTCGCACAACAAGTTTAAGAAAAAGAATTTATGAATTCCTTATTGCGCGAGGACGCACAGAGAACCTTGATTGCACGGGTACGCGTAATGAGATTTTGTATTGACCGTGTAGGCACAACGAATTCCTATATCAAGAGCAGGTGGTTAAAATGAACAGTCCAGATCAGATGCGAGAGTGGACCATGGCACAAAGATTGAGTTTGACATGTGTGGGGGTCCTATAAATACCCCCTCACTCCCTTCATTTGGGGATCGAAGATTTTTGGAAGAGCAGAGCATCGAAAGGTGAGGAGCGAGGTCTCCATTGCATGTAGTCACTTTGCCTTTGCGCAGGGACGCGCAATACAAGTCCCCGTTGCGCGGGGACACGTAATACAAATCCCTGTTGCACGTTGTAGCATTGCTGTTGCACGAGGACGTGTTGCTCACTGCTTTATTGTACGGGGTCGCGCAACCAGTCTGCAGGTTGCGCGTGTACCAAAAAGCACTAGATGATTTGTCTTGGATGGAGGACGGAATGCTGCCGGATCTTCTGAAAGCATTCAAGTTCACTCTTCATCACTTCAGTCCCTCTCCTCTACCTAAAGGATGGGCTCAAAAGTGAAGCCAAGTTGATAAAATCAACATTCGTCCTAAGTCCTAGGAGATGATCAAAGTAGTTTCTAAAAGGCTATTGAATTCCAGATTTGATATATAAAGCTTCATTTATGATGATTTACTTTCTCCAAATGATCTATTTTAGAATCAAGGGATGTTAAGAGAATGTAAATGAACTTTGTATCAATGAAATATGATGATTGTTTAAATGAGATAACTTCCCAAATCAAATGCATTTGTTTCTGTTCGAAACACATTGATGATCGATGCTATGATCCCACTTACGGATGCCCAAATGGTCTCAGAATATGATGATTCTAGTTAGGAATGAAAGAGCACCAAAGTGCCATTCAGAAGACCAAAAATTAATCCAATCCATCATCAAATGATGGAGTTATAGGCATCTCCGTTGGATCGTACAATTTGGAAAGATTAACAATCCATATTGAAAAATAACTATCGAAGTGTTCTACATGCATTTAGGATATTGAACGGTCTCTGAATTAGGCAATTTTGGTCCCATTTGGAATCTCGACAAGTTAACATTCCAATGACATGAAATAATCTAAACTCGACATCTGAAGAGAGAGTTATGAGTGTTACTTTTGGATAAGGAGATGAAGGAAACATTCAGGACCGACGACTGTGATCCTACTTACGGATGCCCAAATGGTCTCTAAATATGATGATTCCAATTAGGAATGAAAGAGCACTAAAGTACCCATCAGATGACCAAAAATTCATATTGAGAAATGATGATTGAAGAGTTCCTGTGTGCTTTTGGGATATCGAACGATCTCTGAATTTGGCAATTTTAGTCTCATTTGGAAGCTTGACAAGTTACCATTCTAATGACTTGAAATAGTCTAAATTCGACCTCAGAAGAGAGAGTTATGAGGGATACTATTGGACAAGGAGATGAAGGAAACATTTAAGACGGATGACTACGATCCCACTTACGGATGCCCAAATGGTCTCGGAATATGATGATTCTAGTTAGGAATGAAAGAGCACTAAAGTACCATTTAGATGATCAAAAATTGACCCAATTTGACATCAAATGATGGAGTTATAGGCATCTCCATTGGATCACGCAATTTAGAAATATGAACAATCCATAATGAATAATGACGATCGAAGAGTTCCAACATGCTTTTGGGATATCGAACAGTCTCTAAATTAGCCAATTTTAGTCCCATTTGGAAGCTTAAAAAGTTACTATTCCAATGACCTGAAATAATCTAAATTCAACCTCTGAAGAGAGAGTTATGAGGGTTACTATTGGACATGGAGATAAAGGAAACATTCAGGACTGACGATTGTGATCCCACTTACGAATGCCCAAATGGTCTTGGAATGTGATGATTCCTATCAGGAATGAAAGATCACTAAAGTACCATTCAGAAGACCAAAAATTGAACCAATCCAACATCAAATGGAGTTATAGGCATCTCCGTTGGATCGCACAATTTGGAAAGATTAACAATCCATATCGAAAAATAACTATCGAAGTGTTCTGAAGTCCTTCAAGGATATTGAGAGGTCTCTGAATTTGTCAATTCTGGCCCCATTTGGAAGCTTAAAAAATTACAATTCCATGACCTGAAAAGTGTAAACTCCACCTCTGAAGAGAGAATTTTGACGGTTACAATTGGATAAGGAGATGAAGGAAACATTCTGGACCGATGACTACGATCCCACTTACGGATGCCAAAATGGTCTCAGAATACGATGATTCTAATCAGGAATGAAAGATCACTAAAGTACCATTCAGATGACCACAAATTGACCGAATCCCCCAATAAATGGAGTTGTAGGCATCTTTGTTGGATCACACAATTTGGAAAGATTAACAATCCATATTGAAAATTGACGATCAAAGTGTTCTAACGTGCTTTTGGGATATCGAACGGTCATTGAATTTGGCAATTCTGGTCCCATTTGGAAGCTTGACAAGTTGTCATTCCATGACCTAAAATAGTCTAAATTTGACCTCTGAAGAGAGAGTTATGAGGGTTATTATTGGACAATGAGATGAAGGATACATTCAGGACCGACGACTACGATCCCACTTATGGATGCCCAACTGGTCTTGAAATACAACATTTCAGTCAGGAATGAAAGATCACTAAAGTACCATTCAGATCACCAAAAATTGACCCAATCCACCAACAAAAGATGGATGTATAGGCGCGTCTCCGTTGGATTATACAATTTGGAAATATGAACAGTCCATACTGATAATGACGATCGAAGAGTTCTGACGTGCTTTGGGATATCAAACGGTCTCTAAATTTGGCAATTCTAGTCCCATTTGGAAGCTTGAAAACTTAACATTCCAATGACCTGAAATAGTCTAAATTCGACCCCTAAAGAGTGAGTTATGAGGGTTACTATTGGACAAGGAGATGAAGGAAACGTTCAGGACTTGTTTCGACAAAGAAACAAATGCATTTGATTTGAGAGATTGTCTTATTCAAACATAACAGAGAAAGAGTATTAGGAACATTCATCACATTTTTTTGATACTGAGTTCATTTACATCCTCTTTACATCCCTTGATTCTAAGATAGATTATTTAGAAATAAAGGACTTGTGCTTTAAGTATCAAAAGTTCATTTCGACAGCCTTTCGGTGTCTGTTTCAACCATCTCCGAGGACTTTGGAGGAATGTCAATTAAATCGATGAGTCTTTGATGAGACAGAGATTTCAGTAGCACAACGACATCTGTTTCAGTCATCCCTAATACTTAGGAGAAATGTCGATTCGATCGACTAATCTTCTTCCTCTACACTTGACAATAGGAGGAGAAAGGGTGCTGGAAGAACAAAAGCCTTGCACAGGCATTTCGACAGCATAGCGGCCCTTGAGCTTTACAGACTGCAGGCCAGTCTGGTTTTGCAGACCCGCGCAACCAACACCAGTTGTGCGGTCCTGCGCAACTACCGGGAGACTTCTCTCCTACCTTCTGTCTTCTGTTCTGCTCCGCTCCTCTTGAAAATCTTCAATTTTCCCTAATGAAGGAGGGGAAGGGGTATTTATAAACCCTCATATGTGTGAAAATCCTGATCTTAGCGATGTGGGACTATTTTTTAGTGCTTTAGATCATTCTGAACAAAGCCCTTGTGCAGTTCATTTTGAGGTCCCGCGCAACTGATACTTCCTTTATGCGGACCTGCGCAACTGGGATTGATTGCGCGGAACCGTGTAACCTATAGTGGTTGTGCGGACCTGCGTACTCTCATGAATGTTATCTCTATCTTCTTCTTTTCAAAAGTTCTTCCTATCTCTTTACCTTTTCTTACTCGATTCTTTTGCCCTTTTTAATGCCTCAACAAATGCCCCCTTGATCCTTTCTTTGTTTCCTCAAGAAATAAAAAAGGATCAAAATTCCTACTTTTCATTTGGCTTGCGCGGACCCGCGCAACCGGCCATGTACACATTTTGACCGCGGCGGCTTATAAATACCGCACCCCCTCTCACATCCTGCATTTCTCATTCTGTGGTAAAACTTTTCTTCTCTGGCAATTTTCCGCGTAACCGACATCGTCTGCGCTGACCCGCGCAATGGATCTTCCGTCCTTGCAAGTTTACTAAGTGTAGTGACACTCTGCGCAACTGTTTTGTATTGTGTGGACCCGCGCAACCTGGACTTCGTCTCTTTTTCCAGTCTTCAAACTTTTTCCTGCAATCTTCTTCAGGTTTTTTGAACTTTCTTTCTTTCATGGCCCGCATCAAGAGGACCCTTCGTCCCGTAGACCCTCCAACTGACCATCCTTCTCATCCCGACACACCCGATACATCTTCTCATCGCCCGTCTCCTTCTACTGATCAACCACCGACTAAGCGTACCAAAACCACCACTCAAACTCCTGCATATTTGAAAGAGCCAGTACTCCCAACTTTTGATTTTACCGGCAGCATTGAATCGCTTTCCTCTCCCATTCACCGGGCTATAATCATGGGGAACATAGAACTGCCTCCAAAGCACGGTCATGAATATGATTGGGAAGAATGGTTGAAGACAACCGCCCATATCCGCATGGATAGTGATAGACCCCCTGCCAGAGAAGATACCCCGCCTGCTTCTCGCTCCAAGAAAACTCGTCGAAATAAGGCGAAGGAGTTTGAAGAAAAGATAAAGGAGCATAATAAGAAGAAGCTCTAAAACTCTTGGGAATCCGTTCGAGTAATCAAAGGCGTCATGAAATTTGACAACCCTCATTCAGAAGGCATGGCAATAATTCCCATCAACATTCATCATCACCAGTCCATCCTTGAATGTGAACCCACAGATTACGTGGACGGAGAAAAACTGATGTATACTGAATCGTGGGTGACGCGAGAACCTCAGATTCTCGAAGGGAAAATGCAGACGCATAAACCGCGGCAGATCATCGGATAAGCCCACCCCATGATCTTCCTCACTCCCTTTCACAATTCGCATAATCTCTTTCCAACATATTTCTACGAGACTATCAGACAGCGGTACAAGGATTGCAATCCTCTCTGGGGATCGGAAGATTTTCGAACAAGGGGCCTGCTGACTTCTCGTTGCTATTATTCTGATTGGGCAGAAGAAATCCTGAAGAAACACGCGAATACTCTTGCTAAAGTAGGCCTTTATGATGCAATAGAAGTCACATCCAAGTATTTCTATAAGGAACCCTCCGTGCTGAAAGGATTCATCAAATATTGGTCTCCCACCACCAATTCTCTTCACTTGGCATTTGGAGAAATGAGCATAACGCTATGGGATCTACATCGCATAGCAGGTCTCCCGCTTACAGGAAGATTTTACGATGAGTTTATCCCGACGAATGCAGAATTGGCCTTTATATCCTCTCCTGACCGCAGACCTTCTATCTCCGAAACCACCGTCGAACTTTTCAGAGAGATGGGAAAGTTTTTAAATTTTCACAAACTATCCCCTCTGCAATGGCTGGCTCATTTTTCTAGAATATTCAGGTATTCCAGATCCAGAGATTAGCATTTTCCTTTTCATCACATACTCCTGCATATTAACTCCTTTTTCATTTTGTAGATTCCACGACAATCGCTGTAAGGACTAACGATTTTTCATGAAAATATGAAGGAACGACCGGATTATAGTTCCTTTGGGGAACTTGCAGCCTTCCTAGCTTACTGGCTAAGCATAGTTTCTCTTCCTAGTTCCAAGTGGGAAGATGCTATTCACCCCACCATCTTCGTTGTCGCCGGAGCTCTAGCGGAAGGTCAGAAATATTCCATTGTGCCCCCTGTGCTATGTTCCATTTATCGGGCCTTTGGAGAAATCTCTACACACGTCAAAAATCCCACCCTGGGATCTTCATCAGCATATACTGCCTGACACTACTTCACTGGATGGTTAGGAGTCTATTTCCCCTGGACTTTTGAAGCACCAGAGAAGGCTTATGTCAACCCTTCTCATCTTCCTCTCTGGTTTTTTCAACAAAGGGCCATGGCCAGAAGATCGTATGAATGGGTGATCAACAAGATCCAGGATTTTGATCAAGTGGACTTCTTCCAATTTCTCCTTCATCTCTATGCTCAAGACACAGATATGGTGGATCAGGGGGCACTAACTGTAGCGAAAAGGGCCTTTTTTCTTTCTATCCGTTCTTGTAGTCTACCTCTTAGAGAAGGGATGGAATTCTAGAGAGAACCCTATTATCCCAACCATTTTTCTCGCCAATTCGGTTATGACCAAGCCGTTTCAGGAGACTGCGGGTTGGTTACTAAAAGAATACGCTATTATGGAATAGGTCCTTTGAACTAGGCCATGATATGGAAGCAGCTATTAGGTGGTCGTGTCAACTCCTCGTTCATTATTCCTAGCTTTGACCGAATAGTACATACTTCCTATAGCTGAATGAGATGGTGGGACCATCAATCATTCCTGATCAACAAATGCTTACCCGTGGACTCCCTTCTCTTCTCCACCCACCTCGGCTCAGAGATAGAAAGATTGAGAATGGAATTGGCTTCATTCCAGAGAAGATTCGAGAGCCTCATCATGGTGAAATTTGTAGAAAGATATCGACGGAAGAGCCGATCTGTGAGAGAAAACCAATTAATACTTTAGACGGTTGGTTTGCGCATGGAGTTCTAGCGGAATTTGAACATGTCCCTCATGACTTTGGCGGCCGAGCTTCAGAGGATGTTGCAGGAGCATCCTCCCCTATTCTTGAAGAGATTGCTATAGCTGAGGAGGGTCCGGCTTGAAATGAACCTGTTCCTTCTTCACAACCTCTTCCCCCTAGCTCATCGTCTCTGATGACTAGATCACGAGCACATCTGCAAACGTCATCACCCACTCCTCAGGAAGAGGCCAGACATGTCTCTTCATCTCCCTCGATTCCAGTTGGCAGGAGATCTCCAAGAGAAAGCAACCAGCCTGTCTCCTACAAAGGAAAACAAGTCGTGGTTATAGAAGTAGATGAGGAAGATCTGGCAAGCAAAAGTTCATCTTTTGCATCAGGAGATTCCACTCCCCTGGGATCTAGAGATGATGATAACGATGATGATGATGAAAATGATGGAGCTCAGGACGATGACTATGAAGAAGGGGAGGTCAACATAGATGACGAGGAAAATATGGCCACCGAAAATGTAGAGGAAGAACATCTCCCTACGGCTCCTGAAATTTCCCCTACCACTTCTGTTCCTGGCAAGCCACATGCAATAACCGAAGAGGATGAAGAACTCTTGGACTACGGGGAATATGGATATTCACCTGGTAAGGGAATCTGAATTCCTTAGACACTCACGTGCTTATCTAGTGATCAGTATCTTATCATCACTGTCATTTCCTTTTCAGGTACGCATGTGGCTAATATCGAGATGAGTGTTGCCCCCTCTGTAGATCTTCACCCTGCTGCACCAATGGCTTTACCACGGATTTCTTTAGCTCCTCTGGTGGCACCGAAAAGTGTGGCCCGTTAAATTTTATTCCCTGTCGAGGCTACTGACCTACCGACTCCTACTACCAGAGATTCGAGCACAGAAGTGGGGGCTCCTTCTCTTGCTGACATGTTGGAAGCTAGTACTTCTGCAGCCCCAGAAGTTCCCTCACTTGTTGGTCACACCTCTGTGGCAGGTATATATATTAATTTGAAGAGCCGTCAATCCTTCATCTTGCGTTGTTTACTCTAACTTTATCTCTCATTCATATTATAGGAATTCTTCTCTGTAGCGGGGCGGCCAGCTCTGAATCTATGGCCACTGTCTCTGAGCTACCATTTCCCTCAAAGATTCCCGCTCACAAAATGCTTCTGATGAAGAATTCTTTGTCAACAATAATCCACATCTTCAAAGATCATGAGCAGTGGTCAAACCTAGACATTGCCATCAAGATTCTAGAGAGCTCTGCAAAGATGGTGAAGATTAACATTTCTATTTTGCGTGACTCCCTCCTCAGATTCCGTGACTCGATAGCTTCTTTGGCATCAGCGAAAAATATCACGATTGCTCCAGAAGTTCTGGAATACGGGAAGCAGTTAACTTTGTCTAAGGAGAGGGCTTCACTTATTGCTTCCACCATATCTGAATTAGACCAAGAGCAGTTATCTTTATAAGAACAGCTGAAGACCCTTACTGATGACAAGGTACTCATTCAAGATCATATTGCGGCTTTAAGAGAAGAGATTTCACAGCTAGAACTGTAAGGTCATGAGAAGGAACTGTCTATACAGGAGGTTAAAGAGAAACATGATGTCAATATTCGGTCTGCTGACGCTGAAAAGTTTGAATTACTCAGGAGCAAGGAAATGATCACATCTTTAGAAGACAAAGTAGCTGGCCTTCCTAATCAAACAAAGATTATTCTTGAAGAGAAATCAAAGCATGATGCAGCTCAACTTCAATTAAAGGAAAACTTGCGATAATATATGAATATAGTAGGCATTACAGAGGAATTATAAACATATAATCTCCCTTTTTTTTGTATACATACTTTTACTTCTTCCTTTCTTCTTCTTTTTTTATATATATATATTTGAGTACATGTTCTCTTTTGACTTTCAATAGTAAATTTCAATAACTTTTTCATGCACTTCTACATTATGCATTATTCCAGACATATTGTCTATGTCATAACTTCAACATGAATTTGCTACATTTTGAACATTGCGCATAGTTTATCATGACATTCTATGAAACTAATCATAAAGCACCAATATTTTATGCTTGTCAGTATGGGATTTCCTACATGACTTCATTCGTTTATATTTTATTGGTGGTGCTAAGTTTCAATTCAGTCAGCTACACACAGTTTAGGCTCTTGAGTAGTGGAGCGAATTTACTTGGCGAATTTACTTGGACTCTAGTTAGAGTCGGGTCTTACGTGATGGTCTCTGTAACTCTCTAGAGTTCGCTGGACTTCTCACTGCCTAGGGAGTTCACAAACCGTGATCCATCAGAGGGGCCCAGTGAAGCTACCGGGGCCGTGAACTCGGTTGGTTTTACGCACAGGGTTGACAACGGTAACTCTCTAGAGTTCACAGAGCTCACAAGGATACCTTTGGGGGTACCAAATCCATGGTTATCGATCCATCGATGAGTAGGTTTAACCCCTTCATTATGTGTTAGTACCGGAATCGAACCACAAATCTGGGGGGTCTTATGCATGGTTGGCCTATCTAAAGCGCACACTGCAACCCTCATTTTCTTCGCCTACAAGGTCAGGCTCATTCACGGGAAGGCATTATCCTTCATTCCCCGTGACGCTGCCGGAAAGTTATACAGACGGCATAGGGGTTATGCTAACTGGTCATTTGAGGACTTTTAGCACTTTGGCTTTTAGTCAACTTTTTGGCCTTTTGGTTTTTGGTCGTTGAAGACTTTTAGCTCTTGGCTTTTTTTGTCAACTTTTGGCCTTCTAGCTTTTGGTCATTGACTCCGTCAGCTGCCCGCATGGGTATGCGTACGATGGCCTTCACGGGCTTTTTAGGGCCACTGGCTTCTCGCCGCTGCCTGAATGGCGATCTTCATAGGTCTCATGCACAGTGGGCCATTGGCTTGAATGGGCTACCTTTTTATAATCATAGGTCTTATGCGTAGTCGGTCCCTTTCAAGATTTAATCCTTTTAGGATTTGGCCTTTTTAGGTCTTGGAGACTTGGTCCTTTTAGGACTTGGCCCTTTTTTCTCTTTTTTTTTCGAGACTTGTGGCTAGACCGCCTTTTTATGATCAGCAGTCATCACTGTCGCCAATTTTATATAGTTGGTTGTATGATTTATCATATGTTTGAACAATAATTGACATTTTGCTACTGCTGACAATGTCATAAGGACTTTTGTATCATGTTTAAAGCAATGTATCAGCTTAGCGATGATGAAAATTTTGATGAGCGATTGATCGGCAACAGTGATAGCCGTTCTCTTTTCTTTTTATGATCATCGATACCTGATGATTTTAATTTCGATGGAGATTTTCTATCGGTGATGAGTGTCAATGCTTGATAGTGATCATCGGCACTTTTTTATTTGGTGACGATTTAATATGCTATCTTCAAATGTCTTGGAAGACTGAAGACTTTTGGCGATGATCTAGCATGCTATCTTGGAAGACGATGATACGTATTCTTGCCTGAAATTATTTATCTATATCGTTTGTCTGTATTGTTTGTAATATACCAGCTTGATGGTGATATCAATTTCAGGCAAAATTTTATAGAACTCTCTTAATGGCGCTCACCTTCTTTGTCTTTGTTTATTTGCTATCATATGATCTTGATATGCTTTGTCATATGATTTTGATATTCTTGCAAACTTCTTCCTTATTCATCCTATTCATCTTGCCCCCTTTTGATACAGAATTATTATCTTGATAATGTTCTGTATCAAAATCAGTAGCGCCTTCGGAAGCAATTTCCTTTTTTCCAACGCGAGTATAGGCCAACGTAGGCTTTCATTTACTTCTTTGAAGAATTTTGGTTTCATTAAGCACCTTTATCTCATTTGGCATTGAACTTGCCCCCTGGATATGATTGTGACTGTTATCGGAGATATATTTTTTCGTTCTTGGAGATATTGAGGCAGTATATTTCTGCGGGAGGCAACACGATTGTAATCGTATTCATTGACTAGCTTGCCCCCAACCCTTGAAATTTTCTACGATTCTCCTGATCGACCCTAATGGGGACTTGAATTCCCTTCCCATGGTTTAAGCCAACGGGTTCTTCATAATCAAAGCCCATATTTTTCATAATTTTCTCACTTGTCGAACTATACTTTTGGAAGTCTTGCGGCGTCAGCCTACCATGGTAGTCATTATTTTGAGTTTCTCCTCCTGTCCTTACTGCTTCTGAAGCATAGAACCCAATTGGCTCAGGATATTTTTCACTCGCCTTAACTTGAAATCTTGTTGAAGCGGTCGAAAACGACTTATTTCTTTCAGCATACGGCAGCGGCACCATATAATTTGACTGTAAAATTTTCAGTTGTTCAGATGACAGCAGGGTTAATGGCGGTTGTCCCGGTTGCCTTAAATGTTTTGGCACAAAATAGAACTTCTTTCTTATTTCTGCGGCTTCAGATGACACTACTTTTTCTGCTATCTCCGTAATTACACTTTCCTGATCATTCTTTAGGACACCACCTACATCCTTATTCATTTTTTTGATAGAAAATTCTTTATAATAGCTAGCATCTGCAAAGACGGACTCAACTTCTGTATACGGTCTTGCATCGGCCATCACTTTATGTTGTACTCCGTCTTTACAGTATTTGAAACACTGATGCAGAGTAGAGGGTATGATATTGTACTGATATATCCATGGCCTTCCTAGGAGAAGGTTGTATGTCATTATTGCACTTATGACGTGACAAACAATGTCAGTAGTCAATTCTCTTATTTCCAACGTTACGGTAATCTTGCCAAGTGCGCGCTGCTCATCTTGATTAAAACCTTGTATCATCATTCCGCTGGGGTGTAGTTCTGAGCGACAGTAGTTTAATTCATTTAACATTGAGAGTGGCAAAAGATTTACTGCAGACCCATTATCTACCATAATCCGTTTGACTTTCTTCCCATGAATATGGCCTTCTATCATTAGTGGTCTGTTATGGTCTTCCTCGCAGATCAGATCATTATCAGAAAAAGAAATGACCGGGAAACAGTCCTCATGTTCATCGAGTTCTTCATGTTCTAACTCTACTAGTAAGGTTTCCCTGATGTCATGATCAGATAAAGCGTGGATCAAACTTTATCAAAATTCTTCTGATAGCTTCAGTGCATCATAAACGCTTAATCGGGCCGGTATTCCTTTTAGATGATTTACCACATCATAAGTCACTCTTGTCATCTGATTCTTCTCCTTTGTCTTGCCGCTATTACTCTCTTTTGCAATCGTTTCTTTCCTAGTGACTTCTGATTTCTGTTTTTTCGGGCTTACCACCTTCTTACCTGACCGTAGTGTGATCACCTCAATCTTCTTTACAGCTTTATCGCTTTCTGCATTATTCGCATCTTAGTCCTTCTTTCGGACGGTAAACACGTTTACGGTTGCCATGGAGCCCCTTTCTCTTTCTTTCCCCAATACTATCTCGCCCCTAATGATCAGTCGCTATATTATACATTTCAATGTATAGAATTTCTCTGTTGGATGCCCCACTAGACGATGATAACGACAAAAATCCCTTTCTCTGGTTCTTGTTACATCTTCTGGGCGCTTAGGCTCCGGCAATATTATCATGCCAGCTTTTAATAACTGTTCCATTATAGGGGTGACATCTTCTTTTTCAAATGCGAACCCCTTATGAGAATTCAGCATTCTAGGCCTCTTCTCGTTGTACCTATTTCTTAACTTACCACCTTCTTCGCGTCGGTTCGGTCTTCTTTCTCTCGAGTCCTTTGTGTCTTTTCCTCTTCTGTCTTGATCGACAGTGTTCACAGCTGTCCTGCCAGACACTCTCCTAGTTGTATTATGGTGAAATTCTTGGATCTTACGAGTCATCAGCTCCAACGCGTGAGCTTTAGTAGCCAAATCATGAAAAGTTCTGATATCGGCGCTAGTCAGTCCAAACGCAATTCCTGTCCCCATAGAATGTAGACACATTTTAACTTGTTCTTTTTCCTCCGGTAGTTGTCTACATGAAGCCCCTAATGTTTTCCACCTGTCTATAAACTTCTCTACCGGTTCTCCTTCTCTCTGCCGAATAGAGGCCAGCTCTGTAATACTGACGTCACGTTCCGACGAGAAGAAGTTTGACATGAAAACCTCCTGCATTTATTCCCAGGTATGTATTGATCCAGGTACCAAACTAGAATACCATCGAAATACTTTGTGTGTTAGTGATGAACCAAACAACCGCAAGCAATACTGTGGTATCGTTGAAAAATTTCCCATGCTAGTGATGAAGTGCATCAAATGCTCCTCTGGGGATCCTTCTCCATTGAACTTTCAAAAATCCGGATGCATGAAATTGGCCAGAAAAGGGATGTCTTCTACTTTCCTTGGATACGGCGTTTGATACCTAAAATGTCTGGTATTTTCACGTTCTCTTTCTGCTCTAACCGCCTCTTCGACCACTTGCCTTACTTCTTCTTGTGTCACAGTTCTCACCGCGGGGATAGACCCTAGTGACCCTCCCCCCTGTGGTGGGAGGACATCAGGTTGATTTTCTTGCCCTTCTGTTGCATTCTGGGGGATTTTCATTCGGGCTATGTTGTGTGCAAGGGTTGCCAGTGCTTCTCTGAGATTTCTGCATTCTTTCATTAATGCATTTTGGGCTTCTATCATTACATTGAAACGATCCTCTGTAGTTGTTCTATAATCTAGATTTGTTCCAGCCATGAATATTGTAGCTTCTCCACTTTTCGATGAAGCAGTAATCGAAGGAGAACAAGAGAACGTTGATGTAACTGGGGTGAAGCAGAAATCACCCCAGCTGTTACTTAAGCCCTGATACTTTTATGCACATGAATCGGTGCGTATTCTATCACGAACCTTGTAGGGGTGAATCGAAAGTTCACTTTTCTTACGGGGATCGCCATGGGTAATAAGTCGTAGTCGACTTTTTTTTTAAAACCTTCTATCATGAGACATAGTTATAATTAGTAATTGAAAGATTAGAGTGATCTATCTTAGAGATGAAGGGGAGGACTTCCCACTGAGAGTCATCATTTTGGCATCCATAGGACACCAAATTGTGACGAATGTTCGTAACAACTTCACTGTTAATATTTAAATAAGATAATAAAATAATAATTCCCTAGCAGAGTCTCCATTTTGTTTCGACAAAGAAACAAATGCATTTTATTTGGGAGATTATCTTATTCAAACATAACAGAGAAAGAGTATTAGGAACATTCATCACATTTTATTGATACTGAGTTCATTTACATCCTCTTTACATCCCTTGATTCTAAGATAGATCATTTAGAAATAAAGGACTAGTGCTTTAAGTATCAAAAGTTCATTTCGACAGCCTTCCTGCATATTTTTCAACCATCTCCTAGGACTTAGGAGGAATGTCAATTAAATCGATGAGTCTTTGATGAGATAGATTTCAGCAGCACAACGATGTCTGTTTCAACCATCCCTAATACTTAGGGAAAATGTCGATTCGATTGACTAATCTTCTTCATCTACACTTGACAATAGGAGGAGAACGGGTGCTGAAAGAAAAAAAATCTTGCATCGGCATTTCGACAACATAGCGGCCCTTGAGCTTTACAGACTGCAGGACAGTCTGGTTGTGCGGTCCTACGCAACTGTTGGGAGACTTCTCTCCTACCTTCTGTCTTCTTCTCCGCTCCGCTCCTCTTGAAAATCTTCAATTTCTACTAATGAAGGAGGGGAAGGGGTATTTATAGACCCTCACACGTGTGAAATCCTGATCTTAGCGATGTTGGACTATTTTTCAGTGCTTTAGATCATTCTGAATGAAGCCCTTGTGCAGTTTATTTTGAGGTCCCGCGCAACTGATACTTCCTTTGCGCGGACCTATGCAACTGAGATTGATTACGCGGAACTGTGCAACTTATAGTGGTTGCGCGGACCTGCGCACTCTCATGAAAGCTATCTCTATCTTCTTCTTTTCAAAAATTTTTCCTATCTCTTTACCTTTCCTTGCTCGATTCTTTCACCATTTTTTTATGCCTCAATAGGACTGACGATTACGATCCCACTATGGATGCCCAAATGGTCTCAGAATATGTCCATTCTAGTCTGAAATGAAAGAGCAGTAAAGTACCATTCAAATGACCAAAAATCAACCCAATCCAACATCAAAGGATGGAGTTATAGGCGTCTCTATTGGATCACACAATTTGTAAATATTAACAATCTATATTGAAAAATGAGGATCAAAGAGTTCCTACGTGCTTTTGGGAAATCGAACGGTCTCTGAATTAGGCAATTTTGGTCCCATTTGGAAGCTTAACTAGTTACCATTCCAATGACCTGAAATAGTCTAAATTCGACCTTTGAAGAGAAGTTATGAGGGTTACTATTGGACAAGGAGATGAAGGAAACATTGATGACCGACGACTGCGATCCCACTTCCATATGCCTAAATGGTCTCGGAATATGCCGATTCCAGTCAGGAATGAAAGATCACTAAAGTACCATTCAGATGACATTAAATTGACACAATCTGTCATCAAATGATGGAGTTATAAGCGTCTTCGTTGGATCACACGATTTGGAAAGATTAACAATCCGTATTGAAAAATGACGATCAAAGTGTTCTGGCGTGCTTTTGGGATATTGAACGGTCTCTGAATTAGTCAGTTCTGATCCCATTTGGAAGCTTGACAAGTTACCATTCCAATGACCTGAAATAGTCTAAATTTGACCTCTGAAGAGTGAATTACGAGGGTTACTATTGGACAAGGAGATGAAGGAAACATTCAGGATCGATGACTGTGATCCCAATTAGGGATGCCCAAATGGTCTCGGAATATGATGATTCCAGTAAAGAATGAAAGAGCACTAAAGAACCATTCAGATGACCAAAAATTAAACCAATCTGACATCAAAGATGGAGTTATAGGGGTCTCCGTTGGATCGTGCAATTTGGAAAGATAAACAATCCATATGGAAAAATGACGATCAAAGAGTTCCCATGTGCTTTTGGGATATCGAACGGCATCTGAATTAGGAGTTATGAGGGTTACTTTTGGTGAAGGAGATGAAGGAAACATTTAGGACCGACGACTGCGATCCCACTTATGGATGGGCAAAAGGTCTCGAAATACGATGATTCCAGTCAAGAATGAAAGAGCACAAAAGTACCATTCAAATGACCAAAAAATGAGCCAATTCGACATCCAATGACGGAGTTATAAGCATCTCCATTGGATCGTGCAATTTTGAAAGATTACCAATCCATATTAAAAGATGACAATCGAAGAGTTCAAACATGCTTTTGGGATATCGAACGATCTCTCAATTAGCCAATTTTGGTCCCATTTGGAAGCTTGACAACTTACCATTCCAATGACCTAAAATAATCTAAATTTGACCTCTGAAGAGAGAGTTATGAGGGTTACTATTGGACAATGAGATGAAGGAGACATTCAAGACCAACAACTGCGATCCCAATTAGGGATGCCCAAAATGGTCTCGAAATATGATGATTCCAGTCAAGAATGAAAGAGCACTAAAGAACCATTCAGATGACCAAAAATTGACCCAATATGACATCAAAGGATGGAGTTATAGGCGTATACGTTGGATTGTGCAATTAGGAAAGATAAACAATCCATATTGAAAAATGATGATCGTAGAGTGCCAACTTGCTTTCAGGATATCAAACGGTCTCTCAATTAGCTAATTTTGGTCCCATTTGGTAGCTTGAAAAGTTACCATTCCAATGACTTGAAATAGTCTAAATTCGACCTCTGAAGGGAGATTTATGAGGGTTACTATTGGACAAGGAGATGAAAGAAACATTCAGGACCGACGACTGCGATCCCACTTACGGATGCCCAAATGGTCTTGGAATGCGATGATTCCCATCAGGAATGAAAGATCACTAAATTACCATTCAGAAGATCAAAAATTAACCTAATCCATCATCAAATGATGGAGTTATAGGTATCTCCGTTGGATCGCACAATTTGGAAAGATTAACAATCCATATTGAAAAATAACTATTGAAGTGTTCTGAAGTGCTTTTAGGATATTAAACGGTCTCTGAATTTGGCAATTTTGGTCCCATTTGGAAGCTTGACAAGTTACCATTCCATGACTTGAAATTGTGAAAATTCCACTTCTGAAGAGAGAATTTTGAGGGTTACAATTGGATAAGGAGATGAAGGAAACATTCAGGACCGACGACTGCAATCCCACTTACGAATGCCAAAATGGTCTTGGAATAGGATGATTCCACTCAGGAATGAAAGATCACTAAAGTTCCAATCAGATGACCAAAAATTAACCCAATACACTAATAAATGATGGAGTTCTAGGCCTCTCCATTGGATCATACAATTTGGAAAGATTGACAATCCATAATAAAAAATGACGATCGAAGTGTTTTGATGTGCTTTTGGGATACCGAATGGTCACTGAATTTTTCAATTCCGGTCCCATTTGGAAGCTTGACAAGTTATCATTCCAATGACCTAAAATAGTCTAAATTCGACCTCTAAAGAGAGAGTTATGAGGGTTACTTTTGGTGAAGGAGATGATGGAAACATTTAAGACCGACGACTACGATCCCACTTATGGATGGCCAAATGGTCTCGGAATACGACGATTCTAGTAAGGAATGAAAGTACACAAAAGTGCCATTCAGATGACCAAAAATTACCCAATTCGACATCAAATGATGGAGTTATAGGCATCTCCATTGGTTCGCGCAATTTGGAAAGATTAGCAATCCATATTGAAAGATGACGATCGAAGAGTTCAAACATGCTTTGGGGATATTGAACGGTCTCTCAATTAGCCAATTTTAGTCCCATTTGGGAGCTTGAAAAGTTACCATTCCAATGACCTGAAATAATTTAAATTTGACCTCTGAAGAGAGAGTTATGAGGGTTACTATTGGACAATGAGATGGAAACATTCTGGACCGATGACTATGATCCCACTTACGGATCCCCAAATGGTCTCGGAATATGAAGATTCCAATTAGGAATTAAAGAGCACTAAAGTACCATTCAGATGACTAAAAATCAACTAAATCCGACATCAATGGGTGGCGTTATAGACGTCTCGGTTGGATCGAGCAATTTGGAAAGATTAACAATGCATATTGAAAAATGGCGATCGAAGAGTGCCAACATGCTTTTGGGATATCAAACGGTCTCTCAATTAGCCAATTTTTATCCCATTTGGTAGCTTGAAAAGTTACCATTCCAATGACCTGAAATAGTCTAAACTCGACCTCTGAAGGGAGAGTTATGAGTGTTACTATTGGACAAGGAGATGAAGGAAACATTCAGGACTAACGACTGTAATCCCACTTACAGATGCCCAAATGGTCTTGAATGTGATGATTTCCATCAAGAATGAAAGATCACTAAAGTACCATTCAGAAGACCAAAAATTGACCCAATCCATCATCAAATGATGGAGTTATAGGCATCTTCGTTGAATAGCATAATTTGGAAAGATTAACAATCCATATTGAAAAATAACTATCGAAGTGTTCTGACATGCTTTTAGGATATTAAACAGTCTCTGAATTTGGCAATTCTGGTCCCATTTGGAAGCTTGACAAGTTACCATTCCATGACCTGAAATTGTGTAAATTACACCTCTGAAGATAGAATTTTGAGGGTTGCAATTGGATAAGGAGATGAAGGAAACATTCAGGACATCCCACTTTCGGATGCCAAAATGGTCTCAGAATACGACGAAGCTAGTCAGGAATGAAAGATCACTAAAGTACCATTCATACGACAAAAATTTGACCCAATCCCCTAATAAATGATGGAGTTATAGGCGTCTCTGTTGGATCACACAATTCGGAAAGATTAACAATCCATAATGAAAAATGATGATCGAAGTGTTCTAATGTGCTTTTGGGTTATCGAACAGTCACTGAATTTGGTAATTCTTGTCCCACTTGGAAGCTTGATAAGTTACCATTCCATGGCCTGAAATAGTCTAAATTTGACACCTGAAGAGAGAGTTATGAGGGTTATTATTGGACAATGAGATGAAGGATACATTCAGGACCGACGACTTCGATCCCACTCACGGTTGCTCAAATGGTCTCAAAATATGATGATTTCAGTCAGGAATGAAAGATCACTAAAGCACCTTCAGATGACCAAAAATTGACCCAATCCACCAACAAAAGATGGATGTGTTAGCATCTCTGTTGGATCACACAATTTGAAAAGATGAACAGTCCATAATGATAATGACGATCGAAGAGTTCTGACGTGCTTTTGGGATATCGAACGGTCTCTAAATTTGGCAATTCTGGAACCATTTGGAAGCTTGACAAGTTATCATTCCAATGACATTAAATAGTCTAAATTCGACCCCTGAAGAGTGAGTTATTGTTGAGGCATAAAAAATGACGAAAGATTGAAGCAAGAAGAGATAAGGAAAAAGAAAGGACACTCGAAAAGATGAAGAAAGTCACAGTTTTAAAAGGTTTACACAGGACCGCGCAACCAATGTTAGTTGCGCGGTACTACGTAATAAATATTACTTGCGCAGGTCTGCGCAACGTAAAAGTTAGTTACGCGGCATCCCGAAACGTGCTGTAGAAATGGTCCTTTGTGGAGTGATCTAAAGCACTGAAAGATTTGTCCCACATCGCTAAGATCTGGATTCTCACACATGCGAGGGTCTATAAATACTCCTCTCTCCTCCTTCATTAGAGGTAATTGAAGGTTTTCAAGAGAAGTAGAGCGGAGCAGAAGACCGAACCTAGGAGAGGAGTCTTTATCAGTTGCGCGGGACTGCTCAGTTGTGCGGGTCCGTACAACCAGACTGCCTTACAGTCTGTGAAGATTAGGGCCCGTTATGCCGTTGAAATCTTTGTGCAAGGCTTCCCTTCTGCAGGCCTTCTTCTATTGACAAGTTTAGAGGAGAAAGATTAGTCGATTGGGTTGACATTCCCCCTAAGTATTAGGGAATGATTGAAACAGGCACCGTTATGTTGCTAAAATCTCTATTTCATTGAAGATTCGTCGATCTAATCGACATTCCTCCTAAGTCCTAGGAGATGATCAAAACAGGCACCGAAAGGCTGCTGAAATGAATTTTTGATACTTAAAGCATAAGTCATTTAGTTCCAAATGATCTATCTTAGAATCAAGGGATGTAAAGAGGATGTAAATGAATCTAGTGATAATGAAATGTGATGAATGTTCCCAATACTCTTTCTCTGTTATGTTTGAATAAGACAATTTTCCAAATCAAATGCATTTGTTTCTTTGTCGAAACAAAATGGCGACTCCGCTGGGGATCGATTATTGTCTTATTTAAATATTAATAGTGAAATTATTATGAACTCTCATCATAGTTTGGCGTCCTATGGATGCTAAAATGGCGACTCTCAGTGGGAAAATCCTCCCCTTCATCTCTAAGATAGATCATTTAATTTTTTTTTAAATGCTGACTATAACCATGTTTCATATGTGAAGGTTTCTGAATCCAACTACAACTTACTACTCATGGCAACTCCTATAAGAAAAGTGAACTTCCGATTCACCCTGACAGGATTCGTGATAGAATACATACCAAATCGAATTCTGAAGTACCTGATTCGAACTCATGTAAGTGGAGGTAGCATGGCTCATGTAACAACTGGGGTTGTTTCTGCTTCACCCCAATCATCAGAAGGCGACGTAGGCTAGACCGTTGTAACATCTCATAAGACAAGAGCACGAAATGTCAGAAGTTATAGAATGAATCAGTCTTCATTAGGAATCAGAGGGCCAATAACACGTAATACAGTTAAAAGGAATCCTGAACTTGCTCCTCCAGTGATCTATCCTGAGAAAATAGTCTCACAGTTGACAACGCGTGATTTCTCAGCTTTAAACACCCCAGTAGCTAAATGGACAAGAGAACAAAAAGGAAAAGCACTGGCGATCAGATCACCAATGTCATCTCAGGAAAATTCACCAGCATCAACATCACCTCAGTCAATTGATGCCACAAGGGGCATAGAGAAGTCCAATGAAACTCCATTCTCACCCTTTTCCGCGAGTCCTATTACGTCAGCATATTCTTGCTCTAGTCCAATTACTACTTCGTCAAAAAGTGGAGAAGCTGCAGTATATATGGCCGGAACAAATCCAGATTGTAGAGCAACTACAGAGGATCGTTTCAATGTAATAGAAAAATCCCAGAATGCATTAATGGAAGAATGCAGAAACCTTATAGAGGCACCGACAACCCTTACACATAACGTAACTCGAATGGCGATTCCCCAGAATGCAACGGAAGGGTATGAAAATTAGCCTGACGTCCTCCCACCACAAGGGGCAGGGTCATTGGGGTCCATTCCAACAGTAAGAACTGTGACATAAGATGAGGTGAGACAAGTGGTTGAAGAAGCGGTTAGAGCAGAAAGAGAATGTGAAAATACTGGACATTTTAGGTATTGAATGCCATATCTAAGGAAGGTAGAAGACATCCCCTTTCCGGCCAACTTCAAGCATCCAGATTTTTAAAAGTTTAATGGAGAAGGATCCCTAGAGGAGCATTTAATGCACTTCATCACCAGTATGGGAAAATTTTCTACAATACCATAATAATGCTTGCAATTTTTCAGTTCGTCATTAACACACAAAGCATTTCGATGGTATTCTAGTTTGGCACCAGGGTCAATATGTACCTGGGAACAAATGCAGGAGATTTTTATGTCAAATTTTTTCTCTTCAGAGCGTGATGTTAATATTATGGAGCTAGCCTCTATACGGCAAAGAGAAGGAGAGTTGGTAGAAAAATTTATAGACAGATGGAAAACATTGGGGGCCTCATGTAGACAGTTACCGGAGGAAAAAGAGCAAGTCAAAAATGTGTCTGAATTCTATGGGAACAGAGATTGCGTTTGGACTCACCAGCGCCGATATCAGAACTTTTCGTGACTTGGCTACTAAAGCTCACGCCTTGGAACTGATGACTCGTAAGATTCTAACATTTCACCATGAGACAAGCAGGAGGGTATCCAATAAAATGGCCGTGAACACTATCGATCGTGACAAAAGAGTTAAAGATACAAGGGACTCGAGGGAAAGGAGACCAGATCGAAGAGAAGAATAGAGCCAGTCAAGGAATAGATACAATGGAAAGAGGCCTAGAATGTCGAATTCTCATGAGGGATTCACATTCGAAAAGGAAGATGTCGCCCCTATGATGGAACAACTATTGAAAGCTGGCACGATAAAATTATCAGAGCCTAAATGCCCAGAAGATGTGACAAGAACCAAAGAAAGGGATTTTTGTCATTATCATCACTTGGTGGGATACTCAACAGAGAATTGCTATACACTGAAATGTATAATACAGCGTATGATCGATAGGGGTGAGATAGTATTGAGAAAAGAAAATGAAAGGGGTGTCACGACAACAGTAAATGTGCTTACAGTCCGAAAGAAAGACCAAGACGTGAATGAGAAAGAAGATGGTAAGATGGCAAAGAAGGTTGTAGTAATCACGTTATGGTCAGGTAAAAAGGTGGTAAGTCATATAAAGCAAAAATAAAAAATCACTAGGAAAGAAATAATTGAAAGACAGAGTAATGGTGATAAGACAGAAGAGAAGAATGAGGAAACAAGAGTAACTTATGACGTAGTAAGTCATCTAAAAGGAATACTGGCCTAATTAAGTGTTTATGACGCACTTAAGTTATCAGAAGAATTTCGACAGAGTTTGATTCAGGCATTGTCCGATCATGGCATTAGAGAAACTTTACCGGCAGAGTTAGAACATGAAGAACTTGATGAACAAGAGGACTGTCTCCCAGTTGTTTCTTTCTCTGATGACGACTTGATTTGTGAGGGAGAACATAACCGGCCACTAATGATAGAAGGCCATATCCTGGGGAAGAGAGTCAAACGGATTATGATAGATAATGGGTCTGCAGTGAATCTTTTATCGCTTTCGATGTTAAGTAAGTTGAATTACTGGCGCTCAGAACTACACCCTAGCGGAATGATGATACAGGGTTTTAATCAAGATGGGCAACACGCACTTGGCAAGATTAGGTAATGCTGGAAATAGGAGAGTTGACTAGTGGTGTTGTGTGTCATGTTATAAGTGCAGTAACGACATATAACCTTCTCCTAGTAAGACCATGGATACATCAATATAATATCATACCCTCCACTCTGCATCAGTGTTTCAAATACTATAAAGACGGAGTATAGCATAAAGTAATGGCTGATGCGAAACCGTATACAGAAGCCGAGTCCTTCTTTGCAAATGCTAGTTACTATAAAGAGTTTTCTATAAAAAAGATAAATAATGATAAGAACAAGGTCTTAAAGGGCATTCAGGAGAGTGCAATTATAGAAAAATCAGAAAAGGCAGACCATCTGGAACTACGAAAATAAACAAAAAATTTAATTTTGTGCCGAAACATCTAAGGCAGCCGGGACAACTGCCATTAACCTTGCTGTCATATGAACAGTTAAAAATTTTACAGTATAATTATACAGTGCTGTTGCCGTATGCTGAAAGGAATAGACCATTTTCAGCCGCTCCAAGGAGATTTCAAGTCAATACAAGTGAAAAATACTCTGAGCCAATAGAGTTTTATGTTTTGGAAGAAGTAAAGACAAGATGAGAAATTTAAAACAACGTGTACCATGGTAGGTTGACGTCGCAAGACCTTCAAAAGTATAGTCCGGCAAGTAAGAAGATTATGAAAAACATGGGTTTTGATTATGAAGAACCCACCGGCTTGAACCATGGAAAAGGAATTCAAATCCCTATTGGGATCAATCAGGATAAGCGAGGAAAATTTCAAGGGTTGGGGGCAAACTCATCGATAAATATAATTACGGTTGTGCAGTCTTCTGCAGCAATACACTACCTCAATATCTCTAAGAAGAAAGAGTATATTTCTAACAATAGTCACAATCATATCAGGAGGTAAGTTTAGGATCAAATGAAATAAGATGTACTTGATAAAAGAAGAATACTCCAATAGAGTAAATAGAAGTGTTATCAAGAAGGAATTGCTCCTGAATACGCTACTGATTTTGATCTAGAACATTATCAGAATAACAATTCTGTATTAAAAGGGGGCAAGATGAATGAAATGAATAAGGAAGAAGTTCGCGAGTATAACAAGATCATATGATAGCAAATATTACTATAAGAAAAAAGGGAAGATGAGGAAGATGAGTGTCATCAAGTGAGCCCTACGAAATTCTGCCTAAAATTGATATCATCATCAAGCTAGTATATTGTGAACAATACAGATAAACAATACAAATAAATAGATGGGTATAATTGAAGATATTGGCAGAAGTGGTGGTGTGTCAATTTCAGTCAGAAATACTTATCCATCGTCTTTCAAGGCATTTTAAGACAGTATATTAAGTCATCGCCAAAATGAAAAGTATTGATAATGGCTGTCAAGCATTGACGATCATCGCCAATGGATGAGACCTATCAAGATCGCCATTCGAGCAGCGATGAGAAGCCAGTGGCCCTAAAAAGCCCGTGAAGGCCATCGTACGCATACCCATGGGGCAGCTGATGGAGCCAATGATCAAAAGCCTGAGGGCAAAAAGTCCTCAAATGGCCAGTCAGCGTAACCCCCATTCCGTCTATATAGCTTTCTGGTAGCGACATGAGGAATGGAGGACAATGCCCTCCCATGAATGGGCTCGACCTTGTAGACGACGAAAATGAGGGCTGCAGTGTGAGCTTTAGATAGGCCAACCATGCATAAGACCCCCCAGATTTGTGGTTCGATTCCGGTACTAACTCATGAGGAAGGGCTTAAACCTACTCATTGATGGACTGACAACCATGGATTTGGTACCTCAAAGGTAGCCTTGCGAGCTCTGTGAACTTTAGAGAGTTACCGTGGCCAACCCTGTGCGTAAAACCAACCGAGTTCACCGCCCCAGTAGCTTCACTAAGCCCCTCTGATGGATCATAGTTTGTGAACTCCCTAGGTAATGAGAAGTCCAGCGAACTCCTAAGAGTTACAGAGGCCATCACGTGAGACCCGGCTTCACTACTCATGAACTTAAACTGTGTGTGCAATCGACTGAATTAAAATCTAGTACCGCTAATGACAAAATATATATGTAATAAAGTCACGTAGGAAATCCCACATTAACAAGCATAAAATACTAGTTCTTATATTAATTCTTTAATCAGTAAATATACTAAGGCTACCTTATAAGCAGCATAATGTATGATGTAGAAATGTATGAAAGAGGTTTCTGGAAATCATCAGTGAAAATCAAAAGAGATTACTTGTTCAAATTGAAAATCAAAAGAGATTACTTGTTCAAATAGCATATATACAAAAGGAATTATATGCTTAAAGTTCTTCTGTAATCCCTATTATCATCATATACTTTTGCAAGTCTTCTCTTAATTGCATTTGAGCTGCAATGTGCTTTGACTTTTCCTCAAGTTTAATCTTTGTTTGGTTAGGAAGACCAACCAGTTTACCTTATAAAGACGCATTCACTTCTTTATTTTTAACCAGCTTGGACCTCTCAGTGTTGATGGACTGAATGTTGATTTGAATTTTTTCTTCAGCTTCCTTTATGGACAGTTCCCTCTCGTGGCCTTTCAGTTCTAGCTGTGAGATTTCTTCTTTCAGAGCAGCAATTGTTTCGATAAAGAAACAAATGCATTTGATTTGGGAAATTATCTTATTCAAACATCACAGAGAGAGTATTAGGAACATTCATCACAATTCATTAATACTGGGTTCATTTACATCCTCTTTACATCCCTTGATTCTAAAATAGATCATTTGGCAATAAATGACTTATGCTTTAAGTATCAGAGGTTCATTTCGACATCCTTTTGACGCCCATTTCAACCATCTCCTTTTGACGCCCGTTTCAACCATCATTTGCCAGGATTTTGCTTCGTTTCGAACTTTCCCTTCAATCTTCCTTAGGTCTTTAATCTTCTTCTCTTCATGGCCCGCATCCAGAGGACCCTTCGTCCCGTAGACCCTCCAACTGACCATCCTTCTCATCCCGACGCACTTGACACATCTTTTCATCGCCCGTCTCCTTCCGCTGATCAGCCACCGACCAAACGTACCAAAACTACTACTCAAACTCCTGCGTATTTCAAAGAGCCAGCACTCTCAACTTTTGATTTTACCGATCGCATTGAATCACTTCCCTCTCCTATTCACCAAGTTATAATCATGGGGAACATAGAATTACCTCCAAAATATGGTCGTGAATATGATTGGGAAGAGTGGCTAAAGACAACCGCCCATATCCGCACGGATAGCGACAAACCCCCTGCCAGAGAAGATACCCCGCCTGCTTCTCGCTCCAAGAAAACTCGTCGAAATAAGGCGAAGGAATTTGAAGAGAAAATAAAGGAGCATAATAAAAAAAAGCTCCAAAACTATTGGGAATCCATTCGAGTAATCGAGGGCGCCATGAAATTTGACAACCCTCATTCAGAAGGCATGATAATAATTCCCATCAACATCCATCGTCACCAATCCATCCTTGAAAGTGAACCCACAGATTACATGGACGAAGAGAAATTGATGTACACTAAATCGTGGGCGACGCAAGAACCTCGGATTCTCGAAGGGAAAATGCAGGCGCAGAAACTGCGACAAATCATTGGAGAAGCCCATCCCATGATCTTCCTTACTCCCTTTCACAGTCCTTACAATCTCTTTCCAACATATTTCTACGAGACTGTTATAAGTGCTATGATTTCATATCCCTTTGGTTGTCAAATTTTGTGGTGCCAAAACCTATATCTATGTCTTGTACATCTTGTGTTTTATGATTGAAGACTATTCATTGCAATCAAGTCATCGCATTTCAAGATAAGATCTTAAATGAAGAAATTTTTCAAGACTTGGATGAAGAATTCAAGTTTGTATGTTCAAGATTCGATCAAGTTCAGGTTTAGTAGAAGACTTTGTCAAGTCAAGATCAAGCTCAAGAAGGCCTACTACAAGATTTGTATATTCTCAAGCTTCTCTTAAGGGTCATCTGAGTGTACAGACTTTCAATATCCATCTCACTTTTAAGGTTTGTTTGACCTTAGATTGACCTTAGGTTGGGCTTTACAGTAGGTCATTCTGGATACATAACTCATATACTTTATTATGCTTGTTTGGAGTGTTCAAAGACCAGTCCTAGGGACTTCAAGACCAGTCCTAGCTTTGCTACGACCAATCTTAAGTTTTTCAGGGTCAGTCCTAGGTAGTTGAAGATTTTTAGATCTTTCTAGCTATCCTACGACCAGTCCTGGACATCCTACGACCTGTCCTGTGAGTTCTACGACTTATCCTTCGACCGGTCGTAACCCTACGACTCAAACTCCAGCAACCATTTTTGGGGTCCTACGACCGGTCGTAGCTGTCTCATGACCAGTCGTAGGTGGCCCACGACCGGTCGTAGACCACCCAGGACTGGTCGTGGAACAGAAAATCTTATCCCGCGAAAATCTTTCAAAAATCTTTGGAGCTACGACCAGTCCTAGGTTCCTAAGACCAGTCGTAGACGGGATTTTTTAGGCTATAAATACAACACGAACTTTAGAGTTTTAGTACTTCAAATCAATTCTATTCAAGCATTTTTTAGGCTATACTCTGAGATAAGTTTGTGTTTATTTTAAGCTGCTTTATGCTTATTTAATATTCCTTTTGCTAGCTTATTCTTATTTGATTTTGATCTACATTCCAATCTTATTAGAAAACGGGAATTTCTGATATTCCTTCTTCTTGGATTCAAAATCAAATTGATCTTGCCTGTTTGATTTAAAATCAATTAGATTAGAACCATTCTTAAAGTGAGTATTGGACTTTGAACGTCGAATCGAACTACTACTTCGATTGGTTCTACCGGGCTTCTTCGAAAGGTGATTCAGGTATTTTACATGTTTTGTAATTTACTTTCTCTGATTTTTTTTGAGATTCACCAGAAAAATCTCTTGTATTGGTTATCTGAGGAGAGCCAGAAAACTCAGATTGTGTGGTTTTTGGATTGTATAAGCCCGAGATCAAAGACACAATTGTGAAGGTTTTAGGTAAACCTGTGAAACCTATTTTGATAGTGCATGCTAATATCCCTTGTGTGAGGATATTAGGAGTGGAGTAGCAATCTGTGTGGCTGTTGGATAACAGTTGGTGTACACACAGGCGAACCACTATATATCGTTGTGTTGTGGATATGTTTTACTCTTTCATTCTTTTATTCATTCTGTTTTGTGGAGAGTGTTTGTGGATGAATGTTGTAATCACTTCAAGCAAGTGTGGATGAATGTTATAATAACTTAGGATTTATTTTCTGCAAGTTATTTTGATTTTCTTGCTTATTATTCCTCATTGATTTGTGATACAAAGGATGTTCTAGAAATAAGGTTGTCCTACCTTAAACCTCTGGTTTTTTGTGTAAGGTTGTTCTTAGAACTGATAAAGTATCAATCTCTTTATTTTAGGCTATTGTGATTGTTTTATATTCAGCATTGTGCTTTATATCTTTTGTTATTCCGCTGTTATAAGTTTTATTTGGCATTGCCCTATTCACCCTCCCTCTAGGGCATATAGCTAGGCCCTTTCAAGTGTTATCAGAGCCTAATAGCTCGTGCTTATTGTTTATTTATTGGATTTATTTCCTAAGCTAACGATCTAAGTTATATTAAGATGTCAAATTTTAATAGCCTATCAGTTACTAGGCCACCACCTTTTAATGGCACAAACTATGCTTATTGGAAAGCCAGGATGAGGATCTTCCTTAAATCCTTGGATGAAAGTATGTGGTTGGCCACAGCGAATGAATGGAACCCTCCTATCACTGAAGTAACTAATAGTAATGGTTCAAAATCAATGAAAGTAACGACTTATTCTCTTTGGACCACACTTCATAAAAGTGAAAGTAGTGCCAATGCTAAAGCACTAAATACAATTAGTTGTGCATTATCACCAGATGAATTCAAAAGAATCATCTCTTGTGAAAATGCAAAACAAGCATGGGATGTATTAGAAATGACACACGAGGGTACATCTATTGTCAAGAAATCTAAAGTCCAACTCCTCACAACTAAATTTGAAGAAATTCATATGGAGGAGAATGAGATGTTTATGGACTTCTACACTAGATTGAATGACATTGTGAACTCTATGTGGGGTCTTGGTGATAGAATCCCAGAAAGTAAAGTGTGCGCAAAGATACTACGTTCACTTCCTGAACGATTCAATTCTAAAGTGACCGCGATTCAGGAACTTCGTGATACGGATACCATGAGGGTTGAGGAACTAGTTGGTTCACTTCAAACCTATGAGTTATCCTTTAAGGCTCCTAAAGGAAAATTAATTTCTCTCAAATCATCTAAAAATGTTTCACAAGAGAGTACTTCGGATTCAGAAAATACCGAATATGATATGGCGCTTTTAGCAAAAAGGTTTTATAAAATTTTTAAAAATAAGAAAAAGGTTGATTTTCAAAAATCAAATGATAAGAGACGATCTAAACCTAGAACTCAAAAATCCTTGAAAGATAGTCAATGTTACAACTGTCAAGAGTATGGGCACTTAGCTAACAAATGTCCTAAAAAGGACAAATCTAAAAAGAAAAGCATGATGGCTACTTGGGATGAATCGTCTGATTCTGAATCCTCTTCTAAATCAGAAGTATCTGAAATCGAGTCGGGCGATGATGCTAAAGCCCTTATGACTCTAGCCAGGATCTCCTATTCAGATCATGATGATATATCTAGTGAAGAAAATCTGAATAGTGATTGCGATAATGAAGATGATCTTCAAGATGCTTATAATGCCCTTTATAAAGAGAGTTGTAAAATTGCAGTTAAGCTTAAATTACAAAAAGAAAAATTTTCTAAGCTTAAGGAAGATTAAGAGTCTCTTGTTTTAGAAAAGTCTCATATTTCTGATTCTTTTGAAAAAACCAAATGTGATTTAGATTTCAAAAACTCCCAAAGTGAAGATTTGAAATCCGAAAAAGAAAGACTCAAAAATGAGGTAGCCTCTCTTTTGAGTATGAAAGACACATGGAGATATGTCCAAGGTGATCCAAAATTGGAAAAATTATTGTCCTGATCAAGAAAATGTGGCGATTGATCCGGGTTGGGCTATGATAAAAATACATCTCCTAAACAAAAGAATATTGCTCCTAAATTTGTTAAAGGAGAGTCTTCGACCTCAAAAGAAAAGAATACCTATCAAGGTTTTTCCAAAAATTCTAGGTCTTTCCAAAAACCTAAAGGTGGCCATGTCAACTTTAATTTTTAAAACCAAAATCCATTGGCTGAAAAAATAATTGATCTACTCAAGGAGCTATTAAAGTCTAACTCTATGGGTCACTCCTATAACAACAGATAGAAAAAGACCATCTATGCTCCTAAACCCAAAACAGTTCTAAAATGGGTTCCTAAAGTCGCCAGCTTGGTTTCCCACACTGCTTTCAAAGCTAAAAGTCATTCAAAGTGGTACCTAGATAGTGGTTGCTCTAGGCATATGATAGGTGATAAAACTTTATTCACTGATCTTAAAGATATGACTGACGGGTCAGTCACATTTGGTGATGGAAGCAATTGCAAGATTATTGGCCAAGGTACGGTTTAGCTTTATAACCTTCCCTTATTTAAGAATGTTTTATATGTTGAGGGTTCAAAACACAACCTATTAAGCATTTCTCAGATATGCAATAACAACCATAATGTGAACTTTTCTAATCAAGGTTGTGAGATACTTGATAAAAGGGGTTCTGTTATATTAACTGGTCGCAGAACTTCTGAAAACTGCTACATCATTAGTGATGCAAGCTCATCTACTCAATCATGTTATATGGTTCATACCGATGAGACTGAATTATAGCATAAACGCCTTGGACATGTACACTATCGGCACTTATTTAGATTGAGCAAAAGAGAACTAATTAGAGATCTACCAAAATTGCAAAAAGTAGACAAAATATGTGGTGAATGCCAGTTGGGCAAGAAGATTAGGAGCTCGCACAAGAAAGTGAACTCCAATACCACATATAGAGCACTCAAGCTTCTCCACATGGATCTTATTGGACCAACCTGATCGGAGAGTCGAGGAGGCAAAAAATGTATCTTGGTTATCGTAGATGACTATACCAGATTCACTTGGGTATCGTTCTTAAAAGAAAAAATTGAAACCCTGGATGAAGTGAAAAAGGTCATCAAACGAATCCAAAATGAGAAAGGTTCTCTTGTTAGTAAGATCCGTAGTGATCATGGATCCGAATTCGAAAACAGTAGTTTTGAGAAATTCTGTAGCTATCAGGGAATATCACATGAATTCTCTATACCCAAAACACTGCAACAAAATGGTATAGTTGAAAGAAAAAATAGAGTGCTTCAGGATATGGCTAATGTTATGTTGAATAGCATGAAGCTCTCTAGAAATCTTTGGGCTGAGCAGTTAATACCGCATGTTATATTATTAATCGGGTTTATACCAGTAAATCTAATAATAAGACTGCTTATGAATTATGGTTTGAAAAGAAACCTACTATCAAATACTTTCGGGTTTTCGGCAGCAAGTGTTATATTTTGCGTGATCGAGAAAATTTGGAAAAGTTTGATACGAAGAGTGATGAAGGTATTTTTCTCGGTTATTCTTTAAACAGTCGAGTTTATAGGGTTCTAAATAAAAGAACAGGTGTGATACAAGAGTCCATCAATGTGGTCATTGATGATCATTTGAATACACCAGCTCCGAGTTCAGATGATGAGGAAGCTCTTATTATCAACAATCAAGATACCTCATCAAGTCAAAAAGAATCTGAACCAAGGACTGTTAAAGATCATCCAACCAATCAAATACTTGAAAACCCTCTCACTGGAGTTCGTACCCACAAATAACTTAAGAACATATGTAATTATGTTTGTTTTACATCCCAAATTGAACCGATCAATGTGAAAGAGGCACTATCTGACGAAAATTGGATAGTTGCTATGCAGGATGAACTTAATCAATTTGTTCGTAATGATGTCTGGTATCTTGTTCCTAGACCTAAAGATAAACACATTATTGGAAAAAAATGGATCTTTAAAAATAAGTTTGATGAGCTTGGAAATATTGTACGAAACAAGGCTAGACTAGTTGTACAAGGGTACACTCAGATTGAAGGTATCGATTATGACGAAACCTTTGCTCCAGTCACTCGCTTTGAGTTAATTAGACTTTTTATTTCCATCGCATGCTTTAGAAAATTTAAAATATATCAGATGGATGTAAAGAGTGCTTTCTTGAATGACAATTTACATGAAGAAGTGTATGTTGAACAACCTTCAGGGTTTGAAGACCCAAAGTTATCTGACCATGTATTTCGTCTAAAAAAGGCTCTCTATGGTCTAAAACAAGCACCCAGAGCATGGTATGAAAAATTGACTAAATTCTTACTTAATCATAACTTTCAAGTAGGAAGTGTCGATAAGACGCTTTTTGTTAAGAAGAATAACAATGATATTTTGATGGTTCAAATATATGTTGATGATATTATTTATGGATCTACTTGTTCTAACATGTCTATTGAGTTTGCAGAGTTAATGAAATTAAGGTTCAAAATGAGCTTGGTTGGCGAACTTAATTATTTCCTAGGGTTGCAAGTAAAACAACAACCTGATGGAATTTTCATTTCCCAGACCAAATATGCTTCAAATTTGGTTAAAAGGTTTGGATTTGAGAATGGTAAGAACTTTGATACTCCTATGAGTACAACATTAAGACTCTCAAAAGACTCTACAGGTAAAGATATAGATCCTAAACTATATCGCAGTATGATTGGTAGTTTATTGTATCTTACTGCAAGTAGACCTGATATCACATTTAGTGTTGAAATTTGTACGAGATATCAGTCTAATCCTAAGGAATCACATCTTACTACTGTTAAACAGATTTTTAGATATGTCGCAAGTTCTATAAATTTAGGTCTATGGTACCCTTTTGATACTAGTGTTCAATTAGCCGGGTACTCAAATACTGATTGGGCCAGTAATATTGATGATAGAAAATCAACCAGTGGTGGTTGTTTTTACATTGAAAATTACTTAGTCTCTTGGTTCAGCAAGAAGCAAAGCTCAATATCGCTCTCCACTGCTGAGGCTGAGTATATTGCAGCTGAATATGCATGTACTCAACTAGTTTGGATGAAACGCATGCTTAGCGATTATGGAATTAATCAAGATTCAATGATCTTACATTGTGATAATTCTAGTGCTATAAACATTTCCAAAAATCCAATCCAACATTCACGTACTAAGCATATTGACATTAGGTATCATTACATATGTGAGTTGGTTGAAGAAAAAGTTATTTCTTTGGAATATTTATCAACTGAAAATTAACTTGCTGATATATTTACTAAACCGCTCGACAAAAGCAGGTTTAATAAACTGAAATTTGATCTTGGTATGTGCATTTTATATTGAATATTCTTGCTTGCATGTATCATAGTGTACTATATTTAGTATTATTTGTGTTTAAATTTCAATTTTTTCATTAAAAAATGTATTTTTGGTCGATACTCGACCGGTCGTGGCTGTACACGACCAGTCGTGGTTCGACCGGTTGTGAAACACACTCGACCGGTCATGGATCTCATGAATGTGATATATTTGGGGAAAATCCTCTTCTTCCTCATTTTCACACTGACCTACGACGAGTCGTGGCTCGACCAGTCATAAGATTTCCTATTTTTCTTCAAGATGAGTCCTATTTCTTCATTTTTCTTGAAGATTCTTGCTCTTGCTCTCTATGCTTTGATTTGTTCATAGTCTAGCTAGATTTCATCTCTTGTTGGGTTTTTCAACGGTTTCCTCTCAATTTGCTGATCTAGAGAAAACCCATCTTTCTTTTGTGCATCTTGCTTGCTCTTTGTATATCTTTTTGAATATGAATGCTAGAGGAAAAAAGAAAACATCCCATGGTCCATCTTCATCCAGATCTGCTCCGATAACTAAACGGTACCTTCAGTCACCCGAAGATGATTCTCAAGATGTAAGAGATTTACGTGTCCGTAACATTATCGTTGAGCATATCACTGATCTTAATCACATTGCTCCATATGGTGTTATTCCTCTCTTTGAATCTGTAGGCTGGACTAACATTTTACTTTGGGGTGGACCTGCATACCAGTCCATTTCCCAATCAATGGTTGCATGCATCTCTGAATTTTCTCTTGATAATTTAATATTTTTAATTGATACAAGAGAAGGGAAATTTAAAGTAGACCGTCATTTGATATCAGGTATTATGGATATACCTGTTAATAATGAAGGTATACCGATTCATACTTTATATGACAAACCATCTGAATCGGAAAAACGTATGTTAACACGAGATTTATGCAAAATTGATGTGCAATGGACACATAAAGTGAATGCGCTCCCTGCAAAATATCTGTTACCTAGTTACTGAGTGTTACATCATTTCTTCATTTCAAATGTATATCCTCGGTCCGGCAATAAAACTGAGTTAACTTCTTTCATGGTTCGTGCGTTGCATTCTATTGCTTCTGGTACCAAGGTCTGTCTTCCATCTTTGATTTGTCATTCCATTATTCAGTTTCATCTCCATCCAGGTCATAGTGATATTCTGTTTGGTTATCTTATGACTGTTTTAGCTACTCACATGCTTGTCGATAAACCTGTTAATGAGGCACCAATTTCTCATCTTATTTTCAACAATTCCAGTCTTAATAAGATGAAATTGGATCTGCTCCCTGGCCAAGTTGATGAAGGTGGAGTTGGTGGTGTTGGTGGTGATGCTAGAAACGAAGGGGAAGCTGGCGATCTTCCACAACAAGATGTTAATATAGATGACTTTTTGATGATATAGAAACTGATTCACCTAATGATCCAGATTATGATCCTTCTGGTTTTGATGCACGCCTTCGTGCATTGGAAGAAAAGGTTGATAATATGAATATAGCCCATGATATGCGATTTAAGTATATGCAAAAATATCTTCGTCGCATTAATAAGGGATTATACCAGATTGATCCAACTATCCCTGCTCCCTCCTCTGGATCAGATTAGGTGAATTATCTTCTGGATAGTATCACATTATCTTTTTATTTTGGATATGTATTATGGATTATGGTTTGATAACATTGTCTTTTAGATATTGTATTTTGGATTATGGATTATGACTTGATGCTTCAGGATTATATTATGTCCTTTCATATCTCTTTCTCATTATCTGTTTATTCCTATATATGTTATCCTTCCTATTGTGCCTTTTCCTTGTCATTTTGTGACAAAAAGGGGGAGTAGTAAGCTAAAGTTAAAAGGGGAGTAATATGGAAATGGGAAGTAAATTTGTTTGAATTGATTGACTGAGAAGGATATGTGGATTGAAGTCTTGAGGTTTTTATGTTGTGTACTGATTATATGAGCAATACTCGTATAACTCATGGGGAGTAGAGTATTTTATGATTTCATGGCTCATGATTTCCTATTATCTTTTATGCTATGTGTTTTGTCACAAATTTGACAAAGGGGGAGATTGTAAGTGCTATGATTTCATATCCCTTTGGTTATCAAATTTTATGGTGCTAAAACCTATATCTATGTCTTGTACATCTTGTGTTTTATGATTGAAGACTATTCATTGCAATCAAGTCATCACATTTCAAGACAAGATCTTAAATGAAGAAAGTTTTCAAGACTTGGATGAAGAATTCAAGTTTGTATGTTCAAGATTCGATCAAGTTCAGGTTTAGTAGAAGACTTTGTCAAGTCAAGATCAAGCTCAAGAAGGCCTACTACAAGATTTATATATTCTCAAGCTTCTCTTAAGGGTCATCTGAGTGTACAGACTTTCAATGTCCATCTCACTTTTAAGGTTTGTTTGACCTTAGATTGACCTTAGGTTGGGCTTTAGAGTAGGTCATTCTGGATACATAACTCATATACTTTATTATGCTTGTTTAGAGTGTTCTAAGACCAGTCCTAGGGACTTCAAGACCAGTCCTAGCTTTTTTATGACCAGTCTTAAGTTTTTCAGGACCAGTCCTAGGTAGTTGAAGATTTTTAGATCTTTCTAACTGTCCTACGACCAGTCTTGAACATCCTACGACCTGTCCTGTGAGTTCTACGACTCATCCTTCGACCGGTCGTAACCCTACGACTCAAACTCCAGCAACCATTTTTGGGGTCCTACGACCGGTCGTAGCTGTCTCATGACCAGTCGTAGGTGGCCCACGACCGGTCGTAGACAGCCCAGGACTGGTCGTGGAACAGAAAATCTTATCCCACGGAAATCTTTCGAAAATCTTTGGAGCTACGACCAGTCCTAGGTTCCTAAGACCAGTCGTAGACGGGATTTTTTAGGCTATAAATACAGCACGAACTTCAGAGTTTTAGTACTTCAAATCAATTCTATTCAAGCATTCTTTAGGCTATACTCTGAGATAAGTTTGTGTTTATTTTAAGCTGCTTTGTGCTTATTTAATATTCCTTTTGCTAGCTTATTCTTATTTGATTTTTATCTACATTCCAATCTTATTAGAAAAGGAGAATTTCTGATATTCCTTCTTCTTGGATTCAAAATCAAATAGATCTAGCCCGTTTGATTTAAAATCAATTAGACTTAGAACCATTCTTAAAGTGAGTATTAGACTTTGAACGTCGAATCGAACTACTACTCCGATTGGTTCTACCGGGCTTCTTCGAAAGGTGATTCAGGTATTTTACATGTTTTGTAATTTAATTTCTCTAATTTTTGTTTAAGATTCGCCAAAAAAATCTCATTGTATTGGTTATCTGAGGAGAGCCAGAAAACTCAGATTGTGGGGTTTTTGGATTGTGTCAGCTCGAGATCAAAGACACAATTGTGAAGGTTTTAGGTGAACCTATGAAACCTATTTTGATAGTGCCTGCTAATATCCCTTGTGTGAGGATATTAGGAGTAGAGTAGCAATCTGTGTGGCTGTTGGATAACAGTTGGTGTACATACAGGCGAACCACTATATATCGTTGTGTTGTGGATGTGTTTTACTCTTTCATTCTTTTATTCATTCTGTTTTGTAGAGAGTGTTCGTGGATGAATGTTGTAATCATTTCAAGCAAGTGTGGATGAATGTTGTAATAACTTAGGATTTATTTTCTGCAAATTATTTTAATTTTCTTGCTTATTATTCCTCATTGATTTGTGATACAAAGGACGTTCTAGAATTAAGGTTTTCCTACCTTAAACCTCTGGTTTTTGGTGTAAGGTTGTCCTTAGAACTGATAAAGTATCAATCTCTTTATTTTAGGTTATTGTGATTGTTTTATATTCAGCATTGTACTTTATATCTTTTGTTATTCTGTTGTTATAAGTTTTATTTGGCATTGCCCTATTCATCCCCCCTATAGGGCATATAGCTAGGCCCTTTCAACTATCAGACAGCGGTACAAGGACTGTGACCCTCTTTGGGGATCGGAAGATTTTTGAACAAGGGGCCTGCTGACTTTCCGTCGCTATTATTCTGATTGGGCAGAAGCAATCCTGAAGAAACACACGAGTACTCTCGCCAAAGTGGGCCTTTATGATGCGATAGAAGTCACATCCAAGTACTTCTATAAGGAACCCTCCATGCTGAAAGGTTTCCTTGAATATTGGTTCCCCATTACCAACTCTCTTCACTCGCCATTTGGGGAAATGGGCATAACGCTATGGGATCTGCACAGCATAGCAGGCCTTCCACTTACAGGAAGATTTTACGACGAGTTCAACCCGACGAATGCAGAGTTGGCATTTGTATCTTCTCCCAACCGTAGACCTTCCATCTCTGAAACCACTGTTGAACTTTTCAGAGAAATGGGAAAGTTTCTGAATTTTCACAAACTATTCCCTTTGTAATGGCTGGCTCATTTTTCTAGAATGCTCAGGTATTCCAAGTTCAGAGATTAGCATTTTTCTCCTCATCACATACTCCTGCATATAACTTCCTTTTTATTTTGTAGATTCCGCAACAGTCTCTGTAAGGAGCTAACGATTCTTCGTGACAATATGAAGGAACGACCGGATTATAGTTCCTATGGGGAACTTGCATCCTTTCTAGCTTACTGGCTAAGCATGGTTGCTCTTCCTAGTTCCAAGTGAGTAGATGTTATTCGCCCTACCACCTTCGTTGTCGCCGGAGCTTTAGCGGAAGGCCAGAAATATTCCATTGCACCCCCTGTGCTATGTTCCATCTATCGAGCCTTTGGAGAAATCTCTGTACACATCAAGAATCCCACCCTAGGATCTTCTTCTGCATACACTGCCTGACAATACTTTACGGGATGGTTGGGAGTTTATTTTCCTTAGACTTTCGAGGCGCCAGAGAAGGCATACGTCAACCCTTCCTATCTTCCTCTATGGTTTTTTCAACAAAGGGCCATGGCCAAAAGGTCGTATGAATGGATGATTAACAAGATCCAGACTTTGATCAAGTGGACTTCTTCCAGTTCCACCTCCATTGTTACATTCAAGATACAGATATGGTGGATCAGGGGGCACTGACTATAGTGGAAAGGGCCTTTTTTTTTATTCATTCTTGCAGTTTGCCCCTTAGGGAAGGAACGAAATTTTGGAGAGAACCCTACTATCCCAGCCATTTTTCTCACCAATTCGGCTATGACCAAGCTGTGCCAGAAGATTGTGGGCTGGTTACTAAGAGAATGCGCTGCTATAGAACAGGTCCTTTGAACTGGGCCATGAAATGGAAGCAACTATTAGGCGGTCGTGTCAACTCTTCTTTCATCATCCCTAGCTACGACTGGATAGTCTGTCCTATAGCTGGATGAGATGGTGGGACCATCAATCATTTCTGATCAACAAACGCCTACCAGTGGACTCCCTTCTCTTTCTCTATCCTCCTCGGCTCAAGGACAAAAAAAATTAAGAACATAATTGGCTTCATTCCAGAGAAGAGTCGCCCTCCTCATCATGGTGAAATTTATAAAAAGATATCGATGGAAGAGCCGATCCGTGACAGAAAACCAATTAATACTCTAAATGGTTGGTTTGCTCATGGAGTTCTAGCGGAATTTGAACATGTCCCCGACAACCTTGGCGGCCGAGCTTCAGAAAATGTTGCAGGGACATCCTCCCCTATTCTTGAAGAAATTGCTACAGTTGAGGAGAGTCCATCTCAAAATGAACTTGCCCCTTCTTCACAACCTCTTCCCCCTAGCTCATCGTCTCCGATGACTAGATCACGAGCACGTCTGCAAACATCATCACCCATTCCTCAGGAAGAGACAAGACAGGTCTCCTCATCTCCGTCAGTTCCAGTTGGCAGGAGATCTCTAAGAGAAAGCAACCAACCCATCTCATACAAAGGAAAACAAGTCGTGGTTGCGGAAGTAGATGAGGAGGATCTAGGAAGCGAAAGTTCATCTTCTGCATCAGGAGATTTCACTCCCCTGGGGTCTGGAGACGATGATAACGATGATGATGGAGGAAATGATGGAGCTCAGGACGACGACTATGAAGAAGGGGAGGTCAACATAGATGATGAGGAAAATATGGCCATCGAAAATGTAGAGGAAGAACATCTCCCCATGGCTCCTGAAATTTCCCCTGCCGCTTCTGTCCCTGGCAAGCCACATGTGGTAACCGAATAGGATGAAGAACCCTTAGACTATGGGGAATATGGGTATTCACCTGGTAAGGGAGCCAAAATTCCTTAAACATTCACGTGCTTGTCTAGTGATCACTATCTTATCATCACTGTCATTTCCTTTTTTAGGTACTCATGTGGCTTGTATCGAGGCTAGCACTGCCCTCTCTGTAGATCTTCATCCAACTGCACCAATGGCTTCACCACAGGTTTCTTTGGTTCCTCTGGTGACACCGAAAAGTGTAGCTCGTGAAATTGTATTCCCTGTCGAGACTACTGATCTACCAACTCCTACTACCAGAGACTCAAGCACAGAAGTGAGAGCACCCTCTCTTGTTGACATGTTGGAAGCTGGTACTTCTGGAGCCCCAGAAGTTCCCTCGCTTGCTGGTCACACCTCTGCGGCAGGTATATATATTAATTTGAAGAGTTACAAATTCTTCATTTTGTGTTACTTACTCCAACTCTATCTCCTATTCATGTTGTAGGAATTCTTCCCTGTAGTGGGGCGGCCAGCTCCGAATCTATGGCCACTGTCTCTGAGATACCATTTCCTTCAAAGATTCCCACTCACAAAATGTTTTTGATGAAAAACTCTTTGTCAATGGTAGTTCATATCTTCAAAGATCCTGAACAATGGCAAGACCTGGATATCCCCATCGAGATTTTGGAAAGCTCTACAAAGATGGCGAAGATTAATATTTCTGTTTTGCGTGATTCCCTCCTCAGATTTCATGATTCGATAGCTTCTTTGGCATCTGCAGAGAATATTACGATTGCTCCAGAAGTTCTGGAATACGGGAAGCAATTAGCTTTGTCTAAGGAACAAACTTCACTTATTGCCTCTACCATATCTGAATTAGACTAAGAGCATTTGACTTTGCAAGAACAACTAAAGACCCTCACTGATGACAAGGCACTTATTCAAGACCGTATTGTGACTTTGAGAGAAGAAATTTCGCAGCTGGAACTGAAAGGTCGTGAGAGAGAACTGTCTATACAGGAGGTTAATGAAAAACTTAATGTCAATATTCAGTCCACCGATGCTGAAAAGTCTGAATTACTCAAGAGTAAGGAAATGATCACATCTTTGGAAGACAAATTAGCTGGCCTTCCTGATCAAACAAAGATTATTCTTGAAAAGAAATCAACGCATGATGCGGGACAAATTCAATTGAAAGAAGACTTGCAACATTATATGAATATAGTAGGCATTACAGAGGAATTATAAGCATGCAATTCTTTTTTTTGTATATATAATTTTTCTTCTTTCCTTCTTTCTCTTTTGAGTGTATGTTTTCTTTTAACTTGCAATAGTAAATTTCAGTAACTTTTTCATGCACTTCTACATTATGCATTATTCCAGACATATTGTCTATGCAATATCCTTAACATGAATTTGTTACATTTTGAACATTGCTCATAGTTTATCATGACATTCTATAAACTAATCATAAAGCATCAACATTTTATGTTTGTCAGTATGGAATTTTCTATATGACTTCATTCGTTTATATTTTATTGGTGGTGCTAGATTTCAATTCAGTCAGTTGCACACACAGTTTAAGCTCTTGAGTAGTGGAGCGAATTTACTTGGACACTAGTTAGAGTCGGGTCTTACATGATGGCCTCTGTAACTCTCTAGAGTTCGCTGGATTTCTCACTGCCTAGGGAGTTCACAAACCGCGATCCATCAGAGGGGCCCAGTGAAGCTACCGGGGCCGTGAACTCAGTTGGTTTTATGCACAGGGTTGGCCACGGTAACTCTCTAGAGTTCACAGAACTCGCAAGGCTACCTTTGGGGGTACCAAATCCATAGTTTCTAGTCCATCGATGAGTAGGTTTAAGCCCTTCCTCATGAGTTAGTACTGGAATTGAACCACAAATATGGGGGGTCTTATGCATGGTTGGCCTATTTAAAGCTCGCACTAACACCCTCATTTTCTTCGCCTGCAAGGTCGGGCCTATTCATAGGAGGGCATTGTCCTCCATTCCCCGTGACGCTGCCGGAAAGCTATATAGACGGCATGGGGGTTACGCTGACTGGTCATTTGAGGACTTTTGGTCATTCAGGCTTTTGGTCATTGAGGACTTTTAGTCGTTCAGGCTTTTGGTCATCGAGGACTTTTGGCCTTTTAGACTTTTGGTCATTGAGGACTTTTGGCCTTTTAGACTTTTGGTCATTGACTCCGTCAGCTGCCCGCATGGGTATGCGTACGATGGCCTTCACGGGCTTTTTAGGGCCACTGGCTTCTCGCTGCTGTCTGAATAGCGATCTTCATAGGTCTCATGCGTAGCGGGCCATTGGCTTAGCTGGGCTGCCTTTTTATAATCATAGGTCTTATGCATAGCCAGTCGCTTTCAAGATTTAATCCTTTTAGGATTTGGCTTCTTTTTTTTTCGAGACTTGTGGCTAGACTGCCTTTTTATGATAAGCAACCATCGTTGTAACGCCTGTGAAAAACCCGTACTTGGGCTTGAGTACCAACTCGACCCGAAATCGCGTAGAATTAATTTCTATGGAAATTAAGCGTTAGTTAGCTAGCGCAATGCTAGAGTAGCTGGGAAATAGCCCCTGATCACATTAAATACGTTCTACAAGACCCAAATCGAGTAGAACAAATGACTCTACAATACTCTATAACCTCGGATCAAACTCTAAGCGGGTTTATTCTCTGGACCGCTTTGAATCTTTGTATTGGATCTAGACCGCACGTCGAAAGTCCGATACTTCCTATCTTAGACCGTTAGAACCGCCTTGTTGGACTTGACACTCATTTCAAAAATCAAGTCCAACCGACAATCGCAGGCTATTTCATTGAGCCCGGACTGAAGAGAGTACGAATAGGGACATAATTGAAATTTGAAATTCAAATCTGGCACACAACTTGACGCTTCATTATTAAGCATTCTGACCATCAGAATTCAGCCAGATTACACCCTCGGATCAGGAAAAATTTCTATTTTATATTATGAGACTTTCAGCCCTGATCTACGTGCGGTGACCGCTGAACTGAAACTGGTCTGCCACGTGCGATCTGCGAACCCTGCCAAACTGAAAACTTAATACGTGCTATATCTGGTACGCATGAGCTTAAGTCCAATCGCATTCGACCAGGGGACCACCAGAAAGCATCTTTTGGACCGAAACAGCCCCGAATTAGATATGCACTAAGTAAACTTCGTTCCGGAGCCTGTTTTCGGCGTTTTTAAGCTTATAAAAGGGGTTGAAACCCTCATTCCTCTCTCCCATCCGAAATTGCAAAACCCTAGCTTTGGGAGAGAGAAAAGGTGAGAGTTTGAGAGAGAGAGTAGAAGGGATTTTTCCCGCCTTCGTGCCGCTAGTTGCACGTGCTTCAGCAGCTTATCCCAATCACCTGGCTGGTGATTCTTCCACTTTTTCAGGTATGAAACAACCCTAGAAGTTACTGATTTAGGGTTTACTAGGATTCATAGCGTGTTAGCTAACGTACTTCGTAAAACAGGTTCTCCTACTGCCGTAGACGAAGCGTAAATACTCCGTTCGAAATCACGCATCCGTAAGAGATAAGGTGAGGATTTTAGACGCTTTGATTGATGGTTTATAATGCTTTCAATGTCGTTTAATAGTAGATTAATGACGGCATCGCCGTTTGTCATGTACAACATGCTCTCTGTTTCCTGTTTCATAAATTAACGAAGAATATGAGATTTAGGGCATTTTAGTCATTTGTAGGAAGTGCTGATTTCATTCATATTTTGCTGATGTGATTGATATGATTTGTTGTCGCATTAGGATGTTAGGAATGCGTGCATAATTAGTTTGGCAAAGAGATTCGCCAAATTGCGCACTTCGGGTCGACATACTATATGTAGACTTAAGTGTGTAGTGTATGTGTTTGTATAAATGCTTGTATTGGTATGTATTGAATTAAATGATGTTATGAGATAGTTTGAGATTGATTTCTCAATTAATATGCTGACCTAAATGATTTCCTACATGTTGATTATATGCATGATTTCATTACATGCATGAAATATATGTACTTGAAGATTTACTTAAGTTGAATGTTATAACATGTGTTAACATGCTCACATGATTGAATTTCAATTCCAATATTCCAATATAAATTGCTGATGTGATTCCATAATTGTTTGGGACTATACTTTGTCCAGGCAATTGGTAACCGAGCGAATTCGTCGCTGGTTGGTCTTAGCCACGAACGACACGTCGATGAATGCGAGTCGTATTTGGAGTTGGCGGCAGTGGTTAGGCCACGCGAAGTGTTTTACGCACTTCATGTCGTTCGACTTGAGATGCGATCGCGCTAGTCGAGCCCGTCAAGTAACCCGACTGGCCGATGTATGTTCACCCTATATGAGTCATAACTGCTTGAACCTAGAGTACTGAACTTACCATTGTGAACCCTGTTAACCATGGTACCTTGATCCATGAAGACTCATGAGCCGGGCATGGTGGTATGGGACACCGTGGTCGAGCTGTCGGCCTACGCTAAGGCCACAAACCTCCCCGTAGTGACCAGTGAGCACCTAGACTCGTGAGCAGATTATGGTGGTATGGGACACTATATTCTAGCTGTCGGCCTACACTGATCAGGCGACGAGTCCTTTGTAGTGACCGCGAGTGTATTCTGAGTCCACGAGAGGCGACGACCCTTCCGTTGCAGTAGAGTACGGTAGGCCTGTATTGATAAGGTGATGGGGGAGCGGTGCAACGAGTGCGAGCAACAGCCCTGACAGCCCTTGCAGCGACCTACGAAATATATATCGTATGAGATTACTGTGAGTGACGACCCTAGACAGGATATGTGTTGGGATTGATACAAGGGAAGTACCTTAATTTCCCAATCCTGCTGTTTGAATGGACTAATAACAACTTGGAAATCATATCACCATGCCATTGCATGTGCCTGGAAGATGTGGAGCACTTGAGGGTCGATTGCATGCCGCGGTCATAAGATGGTGCCGTATGAGGGAGATCGTCAGTGAGGGCATGCATCACGTCATATCATCTTGTATTAACAACAGTATTAGGATTGTCTGATTTACTGCTTTACTATTATCGCATGATTGATTTGTGAACATGCTAATCTTTGCTCTATGATTCCACTGAGTTGATCACTCATTCCCACGTTACAGGATGGTGTTTGCAACACCCACCAGACCCTGTTGTAGATGCAGGTGAGGCTGAGATCCAGGAGGCAGAGCCAGACTTCGACGAGGACCAGGACGAGTTCTCGTACATGCAGTATCATGATGGCTTTACGTAGGCGACCTGGATTGATGGGACTTCAGTGGGACTATTCTGAACATTTGTTTTTTTCATGTATATGTATATGAGACTCAGAGATGTATTCATACCTTAGAGACAGATGAGATCTACTTTGTTTTTCCATACAGTGATATATATATTGTTTAGTCTTCCGCTTGCTTTTATCACTGGATCTGAAGTATGAATTGCAGTTTTGGTATACTTTTACTCATGTGAATGCTTTAAATCAGACAACATTGAATCATAATCATCTTTGTTGCATAAGTGACGGTCTGGAACTCGGGAGTTGAGTTTATACACGACCCCCGATTTTCAGGGTGTTACAAGTTGGTATCAGAGCGTGAATAAAAGTATACTGGGCCTGGGTTATGGTCTCGCGACGTACGCTGTCACTTCCTTTGACTTAGGTGGGTGCGAGAAGGGTCTAGAAACACTTCTAGGATCGCAGATTCGCCGATAGGCGAAGTCTATTTGAATCGATCGCACGATCAAGTCTGTAACGCAACTCGGGTCGCGTAAAGCAACCCGAATAGCTCCTAGGTCGTAGGAAGTCAGGTTGAGATATTATTTGAACAATTTTAAACCCATGAAAGTGAATCCTTGGGCCGTGGGATGCCCACGACTCCTGTATTCAATCGTCAGGGCTTAAAAACCCCGTTTCACCAAAAATCTTCAAAATTCTTCCTCTCACCACTCCAATATTCATTTCTTTCTTATCCATTTCATGTTAGGCATCAAAACTAATGTGAAAATAACACAAAATAATACTTTCACAAAATTTTACAGTGAATAGTAAAATTTCATGAAAAATGCATAAGGCCATTCTAACTTCACTTTCTTTAGCAGCTAAGGGTCTAGATGTACTAGATCCTTCTACCCCAAAATCATATGCTGCATGATAGGGTTTTGTATTCGAGATTGTGGATTGGTCCCGAAAAGCCCCGAACATATGTAGGTCAAAATACAATGAACCAGGGGTCGAACCGTACATATCTGGGGGTCCTTGGACCATGGGGGACCAAACCCATCTGGCCCCACTGGCCGGATGCATCACCTGTCGGCGATGCATCGCCGTATAGGTGGGCCCATTTGAAGTGGTTTTCGGGTGCACGCCCTTAAATGTCATGTACACACTCCCCATAGGTGTCCCGTCCAAAGAAAATCCCTAAAATATGCCTCTCCTTCACAAACAGCCCTCCTCATAGCCCCATTTTCATTTTCCAGCAACCATCTCCAAATTTCGTGGTTTTAAATCACCCCTAGATCCATCCTTGGCCAAAAATGACCACCCTCCATCAATCTATTTCGGTTGGCAGCCCTCCCTCTTGAAGATTTTATCATTTGGAGCTCCAAAAACTCCCAAATCGAGCTGAAATCGTGAGGTGCTCCATTTCAATTTTTCATTTTCATTTCTCCTTGAAAATACATCTTTGGGTAGCTTGAAGCATCCCTCTACGACGCCTAGATCTCCCTTTTTCAGTTTGGACAGCCACCTCTCTGCATTTTTTTTATTTTCCATAGCTTTCGTGGAAGCCATTTTAGGCCTTTTATCACTCTCCTCCATCATATCTTTGATGGGTAAAAGGAAAATCACAACAGACGAGGCTGGAACAAGTCACCCTGCTCAATTGAGAAGACCGCGGGGTGGTGCCGCAAGTTCAAGCGCCGCCGCAGGTCCAGCTACAGCCCTAGAGTGTCGTACAAAGCGGGATTTGGATCCCCATACTCACCTTGGGTGAGTAATTCTATCAGAGATGCCTCACGGCCAATACACTGATCGCAAAGTGTTATTTGAGGCGGACGTGGAAGGGCGACTGTTCGGTGAATTTTTGTTGTTCGAGCGCATTGAAGCTGCGCATTGGGGTCTGATCTTTGAAGCTCGCGCTCGTGCTAATGTGAGCACCGTTCGTGCCTTCTACGCTAGTATCCAGAATCCTACCTTGGAGCCATTGCAGTTCAAAATCCCTTTTGGTAGAGAGCGGATGGCTACGATTGATGTGCGATTGATTGCGTGACTTCTGAACGTGCCTCTCGGTGATGTTCATCCTAGTGAGAAGAATCTGAGGAGTAGGCGTGAACGAGATCACCGCACCATGTTTCTGTGCGGTAAGTTGGTTCCAAGCAGCCTAATAATAGCCTCAAGGCAACGTATATGTCTGATGATTTGTGCATGCTGCACCATATCTGCACGTACAATGTGTATCCCATGTCGACGAATCGCATTGAATGTACACGCCTTATGGTTGATTTCCTGTATCTGGTGGCCCAGGGAGAGAACGTATGTATGACCACTTTCATCTTACGACAGATAATCCTCATAGCCAAGTCAAGAAGAACATCCGAATCGCTTCCTTTTGGCCGACTGATTTGTAAGATTGCGCTTGAGTTTGCCTACAGACATGGGCCAGAATTGCCAGTTTCGATTCATACCATTGATGAGTCGACTATGGTTAAGATGAAGATTGGGTCGCAGTACTGTGAAAATCAGCTTGAGGAGGACAGCGAGGATGACTTCAATGATGAGGAAGATCAAAGTGAGGGAGAACCTGGAGCAGAAGTTCAGGAAGAAGTTCAGAAAGAGGCAGAAGAGGAGGCTCAGGATACAGATGAGAGCCCTCCTCCTTTTGCGCAGGCTACTAGCGATGATCGCATTGCTCGGATTGAGGAGAGTCAAATCACCTTACGAAGGGAAGTTCAAGAACTTCACGCTGAAGTCGAGGATGCCAAGGCCGTTACGAAGAAGAAATTCGGCAAGGTGACTCGCACCTTGAAGGCGATCCTGTGTTTCTTGCAGGATAAGGGTGCTCCTCCTTCATCACCCGATTCAGACTAGCGATGCGACCTTTGATGTTGTTGTTAGTAGTTAGTCATTTCCTTCTTTATGTGTGTAAGCCTGTTAGGGCTAGTTCCTTACTTATGTTGTTGTTGTAATTTTAACTGTCTTAGTTCCCATGTATTTCTTGTCATGATGCTTGTAAGGATATATCCCTTGTATTGTGACAATTTTGATTAAATGAAATGCATGGAATGCCTTTGACTCCTTGTGTGAATGATTGCGGTGTATTTGTGCTATTGAGACTGACAAGGTTGCGCCCTATTTTGAATATAGGGAATGCCGCCTAAGGCTACGCGGAGCACGGTTCGGCTTGCACTGAGCGAGCATATGGATCAGACTCCTTCGCAGTCTGACACTCATGCGGACCCTGCTGTGGGCCCGATTCCTGAGACAGTTCGTGGGTCTCAGCCTGCTGCTGGTCCTACAGTTGGACCACCGCCGTTCACACCGTCAGTTAGAGAGCCTTATCGTGCATCTACTTCGACGCAGCACCCGCCACAGCCTGCTCCACCTCCTGATAGATTTGAGCAGATGTTGGCTATGATGCAGCAGCAGCAGCAGCTTCTGACTACTATCGTGGGGACATTAGCACAGGGTGGGGGTGTGACTCCACCTGCACCACCTGCGCATCCTACTGAGGATGCTTATACATACACCCAAGATGAGGGCATGGCTCATCCTGTGCCACCTGCTTACCCTGCGGGGAATGTCGCAGATACACGGGGCCTATTAGAGCGATTTTAGCGCTTACGGCCTCCCACTTTCACGGGTTCTCACAGACCCGAGGAGCTGAGTACTGGCTCGACCGTGTGTCGAAGATTTTGCGGATGTTACATTGCACAGAGGCTGAGCAGGTAGAGCTGGATACATTCCTGTTTGAAAGAGAGGCCAGCCTGTGGTGGATAGCGTACTGCGGACCGTTGCCGCCGACTTTGTATGGACATGGGCAGCGTTTGAGTTCTGCTTTCACGAGAAGTATTACCCCCAGACGTACAGGCATGACAAGGAGAATGAGTTTCTCCGCCTCAGACAGGCAGCCATGACAGTTACAGAGAATCAGCATCGGTTCACGGAGTTGGGCAGATACGTCCAGACGATTTTGGCTGATGAGCAGATGCGCATACGGCGCTTTTTGGAGGGTTTGGGACCGGATATTAGGTCGAAGATGTGTTGTGTGAGCATTCCCTCTTATGCGGAGTTGATTCACATGTCTATGCGGGCAGAGCAGGATGTGGATCGACTTGCGCAATCTCGTGGCCCTGTTGCTTCTAGGCCACGACCAGACATGCAGGACAGGCCCTTCGCGGGCAAGAGGCCTCGCGTCGACCCTCCTACTCGGGCCATAGCGCCAGCACCATCGTTTCGGCGCCCCGAGTTATCGTGCACATATTGTGGGAGGTCAGGCCACTTGGCGCAGAGTTGCTTTTCTCGGATGTGGGACAGTGGGTTCTCGTCGCCGCAGAAGATTGACCGTGCTCGTTCACAAGCGATATCAGCACCGCCTATACGGTTAGCTCCTGCGCACCCTTCTTTCAGACCTCCGGTATCACAGATCAGACAGCCTCCACGGCCCTTGACACAGCGGCCGAACCAGCCACAGCAGGCTCGGGTTCATGCATTGACAACTGAGGCAGCTGCGACACCGACTTTTCAGCATTCGGCCTTCGAGGTCACACCCATATTGGAGGTACTCCTATTCTTGTGATGGTGGACACTGGTTCCATGATTTTTTTGATATCGCGTGCTGTAGTCAGGCGTCTTGGGTTACAAACCATTACCATGGATAGGGTACGAGTCCTTGCACCCCACGGAGATTATTCAGATGTCACCCAGATGTGTGAGGGTTGTTTGGTTGATTTGGGAGGCCGGACGATGGCTATTGATCTTATCGTCGACCCCTCTCTTGTTTATCTCGACGTCATTCTTGGCATGGATTGGTTGACTGCAGTGAGGGCCGAGATTGACTGCGAGACTCGTATAGTGACTGTGTACGAGCCAGAGGGTGCATCTTTCACATTTCCTGTGCGGGTAAATCTCCCTTTCCGCATACTTAGTTACACCACTTTATTGTGCGACGCTGGTGCCCAGGTACTTGAGCATGTGCCAGTCATTTCCGGGTTCGGGGATCTATTCAGGAAGATCCCTGGTTTGCCGCCTCGACGAGAGATCGATTTCACTATCGATCTGGCTCCTGGTTCTACGCCCGTCTCACTGCCAACGTATCGCATGGCCCATGTGAGATGGAGGAGTTGAGGATGCAGATTGATGGTCTGCTAGAGCTTGGCCTTATACGGCCTAATGTGTCTCCTTGGGGAGCACCGGTCCTATTCGTGAGGAAGAAGGACGGTTCGATGCGATTGTGTATTGATTATCGCAGGCTGAACCAGGTCACGGTGAAGAACAAGTACCCTTTACCCAGGATCAATGACTTATTTGATCAGCTGAGAGGAGCACAGTACTTCTCGAAGATTGATCTTCAGTCAGGATATCATCAGTTGCGCGTCAGGGATGAGGACGTGCAGAAGACAGCATTCAGGACCAGTTTTGGCCACTACGAGTTCCTCGTGATGTCGTTCGGTCTCACGAACGCACCAGCCGTGTTCATGGAACTGATGAACCGGGTATTTCGGCCTTTCCTCTATCGATTCGTCGTTGTTTTCATTGACGACATTTTGGTGTACTCTAGGAGTCAAGAGGAGCATGAGGAGCACTTACGTTTGGTCCTGGATACGCTCAAACAGCATCAGTTGTTCGTACAGTACAAGAAGTGCGACTTCTGGAAGCAGGAGGTGAAGTTCCTGGGACACGTGGTGTCCAAGGATGGCATGGGAGTTGACCTGTCTAAGGTAGCTGCGGTGCAGGACTGGGAGTAGCCTAGTTCTGTCACTGAGGTGAGGAGTTTCTTGGGTCTCGCTGGCTACTATCGACGCTTCATTCAGGACTTCTCAAAGATCGCGAGACCCTTATCTCAGTTGACACGGAAGGACGTGAAGTTTGCCTGGAATGACAAGGCGGAGTCAGCTTTTCAGGAGCTGAAGGACAGACTTACGTCCGCCCCTATGCTAGTATTGCCAGAGCAAGGGGTTAGATACACTATATACACTGACGCGTCTAGCGTTGGTTTGAGTTGTGTCCTTATGCCGAGGGACAAGGTAATTTCGTATGCCTCGAGACAATTAAGGAAGCACGAGGAGAATTACCCTAAACACGACCTAGAGTTGGCAGCCATTATATTCGCACTGAGACTCTGGAGACATTACCTCTACGGAGAGGAGTTCGAGCTCTTTTGTGACCACAAGAGCCTCAAGTACATATTCATGCAGCGAGACTTGAATATGAGGCAGCGGCGATGGATGGAGACGTTGAAGGACTTCAAGTTTGAAGTCTCTTACCATCCTAGGAAGGCGAACCTTGTGGCTGATGCGTTGAGCCGCAAGAAGGCGATAGAGTTTGCGGCTCCCTGATGGTTGCCGAGTGGGATATGGTTGAGTTTTTGCGAGACTTTGAGCAGAAACTCACCGTAGAGGAGCCGTTTGAGTTCATCGCACATGTACAGGTGCGATCCTAGATCGATGACCGAGTCATCGAGGCGCAGAGGGACGATGCGCATCTGACTGAGCTTCGAGAGTAGGCTAGTGATGATGCAGACGCTGACTGGCGAGTTGGTATGGATGGGGGCTTACGTTATCGTGGCTGCCTATGCGTCCCAGATATCCCTGACTTGAGACGAGAGATTCTCGAGGTTGCGCATTGTACTAGACTCGCGATGCATCCAGGCAGTACGAAGATGTATCGTGACATGAAGAGGACGTATTGGTGGGAAGGTATGAAGACCCACATAGCTGAGTTCGTGTCCCGTTGTCTCACTTGTCAGCAGGTGAAGGCAGAGCATCGCCGACCACCTGGACTTTTGCAGCCTATGCCGATCCCAGAGTGGAAGTGGGATTTCATTTCCATGGACTTCATTTCTGGGTTGCCGAAGACGAGGAAGGGACATGATTCCATTTGGGTGATCGTCGACCGTCTGACGAAGTCGGCGCACTTCCTACCGATTAGAGTTACGAACTCTGCAGACGAGCTGGCTAGATTGTACATCAGAGAGATTGTGCGTCTGCATGGAGTTCCGCTGGAGATCGTGTCGGACAGAGACACGCGGTTCTGGACTCGCATTCAGGAGGCTATGGGTGTGAAGTTGAAGTTCAGTACTGCCTTCCACCCATAGAAGGACGGACAGACAGAGCGGGTGAACCAGATCTTAGAGGACATGTTGCGAGCTTGCGCATTGGACTTCAAGGACAGTTGGGATGATTGTCTTGCATAGCAGAGTTTGCATACAACAACAGCTTTCAGGCGAGTATCGGTATGGCACCTTATGAGGCGCTGTATGGGCGACCTTGTCGCGCACCGCATTGTTGGATAGAGGTTGGTCAGCGTAGCTTGATTGGCCCAGAGTTAGTGTAGGAGACGTCAGAGAAGATTGATATTATTCGACGTCGGCTTCTTATAGCGCAGAGCAGACAGAAGAGTTACGCCGATACGAGACGGAGGCCACTAGAGTTCACAGTTGGGGATCATGTGTTTTTGCGAGTTTCCCCTATGAAGGGAGTCCTTCGGTTCGGGAAGAAGGGGAAGCTGGCACCGCGATTCATTGGTCCATTCCAGATCCTCGATCGTGTGGGAGCGGTGGCTTACCGATTGGCTTTACCCACGCCTCTCGCGAGCGTTCACAACGTATTTCATGTTTCTATGCTGAAGAAGTACGTTGTTGATCCTTCCCATATTATCAGATGGGAGCAGGTGCAGTAAGGAGAGGATGTTATATACACGTATCCTAGACAGGAAGGAGCAGGTACTGCGTAGCAAGGTGATTCCCCTTGTGAAGGTATTATGGACGCATCACTCTGAGGAGGAGGCTACCCGGGAGACAGAAGTTGAGATCAGAAAGAACTACCCACAGCTTCTCGAGGAGTACGAAAAGGTACAAATTTCGAGGATAAATTATTTGTTAAGGGGGGTAGATTGTAACGCCCGTGAAAAACCCGTACTTGGGCTCGAGTACCAACTCGACCCGAAATCGCGTAGAATTAATTTCTATGGAAATTAAGCGTTAGTTAGCTAGCGCAATGCTAGAGTAGTTGGGAAATAGTCCCTGATCACATTAAATACATTCTACAAGACCCAAATCGAGTAGAACAAATGACTCTACAATACTCTATAATCTCGGATCAAACTCTAAGCGGGTTTGTTCTCTGGACCGCTTTGAATCTTTATATTGGATCTAGACCGCATATCGAAAGTCCGATACTTCCTATCTTAGACCGTTAGAACCGCCTTGTTGGACTTGACACTCATTTCGAAAATCAAGTCCAACCGACAATTGCAGGCTATTTCATTGAGCCCGGACTGAAGAGAGTACGAATAGGGACATAATTGGAATTTAAAATTCAAATCTGGCACACGACTTGACGCATCAGTATTAAGCGTTCTGATCGTCAGAATTCAGCCAGATTACACCCTCGGATCAGGAAAAATTTCTATTTTATATCATGAGACTTTTAGCCCTGATCTACGTGCGGTGACCGCTGAACTGAAACTGGTCCGCCATGTGCGATCTGTGAACCCTGCCAGACTAAAAACTTAATACGTGCTATATCTGGTATGCATGAGCTTAAGTCCGATCGCATTGGACCAGGGGACCACCAGAAAGCATCTTTTGGACCGAAACAGCCCCGAATTGGATATGCACTAAGTAAACTTCGTTCCGGAGCCGGTTTTCGGCGTTTTTAAGCTTATAAAAGGGGTTGAAACCCTCATTCCTCTCTCCCATCCGAAATTGCAAAACCCTAGCTTTGGGAGAGAGAAAAGGTGAGATTTTGAGAGAGAGAGTAGAAGGGATTTTTCCCGCCTTCGTGCCGCTAGTTGCACGTGCTTCAGCAGCTTATCCCAATCACCTGGCCGGTGATTCTTCCGCTTTTTCAGGTATGAAACAACCCTAGAAGTTGCTGATTTAGGGTTTACTAGGATTCATAGCATGTTAGCTAACGTACTTCGTAAAACAGGTTCTCCTACTGCCGTAGACGAAGCGTAAACACTCCGTTCGAAATCACGCATCCGTAAGAGATAAGGTGAGGATTTTAGACGCTTTGATTGACGGTTTACAATGCTTTCAATGTCGTTTAATAGTAGATTAACGACGGCATCGCCGTTTGTCATGTACAACATGCTCTCTGTTTCCTGTTTCATAAATTAACGAAGAATATAAGATTTAGGGCATTTTAGTCATTTGTAGGAAGTGCTGATTTCATTCATATTTTGCTGATGTGATTGATATGATTTGTTGTCGCATTAGGATGTTAGGAATGCGTGCATAATTAGTTTGGCAAAGAGATTCGCCAAATTGCGCACTTCGGGTCGACATACTATATGTAGACTTAAGTGTGTAGTGTATGTGTTTGTATAAATGCTTGTATTGGTATGTATTGAATTAAATGATATTATGAGATAGTTTGAGATTGATTTCTCAATTAATATGCTGACCTAAATGATTTCCTACATGTTGATTATATGCATGATTTCATTACATGCATGAAATATATGTGCTTGAAGATTTACTTAAGTTGAATGTTATAACATGTGTTAACATGCTCACATGATTGAATTTCAATTCCAATATTCCAATATAAATTGCTGATGTGATTCCATAATTGTTTGGGACTATACTTAGTCTAGGCAGTCGGTAACCGGGCGAATTCATGGCTGGTTGGTCTTAGCCACGAACGACGCGTTGATGAACGCGAGTCGTATTTGGAGTTGGCGGCAGTGGTTAGGCCACGCGAAGTGTTTTACGCACTTCATGTCGTTCGACTTGAGATGCGATCGCGCTAGTCGAACTCGTCAAGTAACCCGACTGGCCGATGTATGTTCACCCTGTATGAGTCATAACTGCTTGAACCTAGGGTACTGAACTTACCATTGTAAACCCTGTTAACCATGGTACCTTGATCCACGAAGACTCATGAGCCGGGCATGGTGGTATGGGACACCGTGGTCGAGCTGTAGGCCTACGCTGGGGCCACAAATCTCCCCGTAGTGACCAGTGAGCACCTAGGCTCATGAGCAGATTATGGTGGTATGGGACACTATATTCTAGCTGTCGGCCTACACTGATCAGGCGACGAGTCCTTTGTAGTGACCGCAAGCGTATTCTGAGTTCGCGGGAGGCGACGACCCTTCCGTTGCAAAAGAGTACGGTAGGCCTGTATTGATAAGGTGATAGGGGAGTGGTGCAAGGAGTGCGAGCAACAGCCCTGGCAGCCCTTGCAACGACCTACGAAATATACATCGTATGAGATTACTAGGAGTGATGACCCTAGACAGGATCTGTGTTGGGATTGATACAAGGGAAGTACCTTAGTTTCCAATCCTACTGTTTGAATGGACTAATAACAACTTGGAAATCATATCACCATGCCATTGCATGTGCCTGGAAGATGTGGAGCACTTGAGAGTCGATTGCATGCCGCGGTCATAAGATGGTGCCGTATGAGGGAGATCGTCGGTGAGGGCATACATCACGTCATATCATCTTGCATTAACAACAATATTAGGATTGTCTGATCTACTGCTTTACTATTATCGCATGATTGAATTGTGAACATGCTAATCTTTGCTCTATGATTCCACTGAGTTGATCACTCATTCCCACGTTACGGGATGGTGTTTGCAACACCCACCAGACCCTGTTGTAGATGCAGGTGAGGCTGAGATCCAGGAGGCAGAGCCAGACTTCGACGAGGACCAGGATGAGTTCTCGTACATGCAGTATCATGATGGCTTTGCGTAGGCGACCTGGATTGATGGGACTTCAGTGGGACTATTCTGAACATTTGTTTTTGTTCATGTATATGTATATGAGACTCAGAGATGTATTCATACCTTAGAGACAGATGAGATCTACTTTGCTTTTCCATACAGTGATATATATATTGTTTAGTCTTCCGCTTGGTTTTATCACTGGATCTGAAGTATGAATTGCAGTTTTGGTATACTTTTACTCATGTGAATTCTTTAAATCAGACAACATTGAATCATAATCATCTTTGTTGCATAAGTGACGGTCTGGAACTCGGGAGTTGAGTTTATACACGACCCCCAATTTTCAGGGTGTTACAATCGTTGTCATCAATTTTATATGCAATTGGCTATATGGTTTATCTCACTGCCAGTAGATGGTTGATCAATAATTGACATTTCGCTGCTGCTGATAATATTATAAGGATTTTGTATCATATTTTTATAATGTATCAGCCTAGCGATGATGGTAACTTTAATAAGCGATTGATTGCGACAGCGATAGTTGCTCTCTTTTTATTTTAAAATCGTTGATACCTAGTGATTTTGATTCTGATGGAGATTTTATTGACGATGATCATCAATGCTGATAGCAATCGTTATCGCTTGACGGCGGTCATCAGGACTTTTCATTTAAAATGTCTTGAAAGACTTTCGGCGATGATTTAAAATGCTGTCTTGAAAGACAATGATGAGTATTTTTGCCTGAAATTGTTTACTTGTATGGTTTGTCTGTATTGTTTGCAATATACCAGCTTGATGGTGATATCAATTTCAGGCAAACTTTTGTAAAGCTCACTTGATGGCGCTCATCTTCTTCATCTTTCTTTATTTGCTATCATATGATCTTGATACGCTCGTCATATGATTTTGATATGCTTATAAACTTCTTCCTTAGTCATTCTATTCATTTTGCCCCCTTTTGATACAAAATTATTATCCTAATAATGTTTTGTATCAAAATCAGTAGTGCCTTCAGAAGTAATCCCTTTTTGTCAACGCGAGTATAGGCCAATCATAGGCTTCCATTTACTCCTTTGAAGCTTTGCTTTTATTGAGTACATCTTATCTGATTTGGTCTTGAATTTTCCCCCTTGAATATGATTATGACTATTGTTAGAGATATACTCTGTCCCCCTTTTTTTTTTGAAGCTTTTGAGGCAATAGATTTCAGCAGAAGGTTGCACGCTTGTGATCATATTTATTAACTAACTTGCCCCCAACCCTTGAAACTTTCTACGCTTATCCTGGTCAATCCCAATGGGGATTTGAATTCCTTTCCCCCTGTTTAAGCCAACGGGTTCCTCATAATCAAAACCCATGGTTTTCATAATCTTTTTACTTGCAGGGCTATACTTTTGGAGGTCTTGTGGCGTCAACTTACCATGGTATACATTGTTTTGAGTCTCTCTTCCTGTCTTTACTGCTTCGAGAACATAGAACTCTATTGGCTCAGGACATTTTTCGCTCGCCTTTACTTGAAATCTTCCTAGAGCGGTCGGAAATGGCTTACTTCTTTCAGCATACGGCAGTGGCACTGTGTAATTTGATTGTAAAATTTTCAGCTGCTCAGACGACATCAAAGTTAGTGGCGTTTGTCCCGGCTGCCTTAAATGTTTTGGCACAAAATAGAACTTCTTGCTTATTTCCGCGGTCTCGGATGGCCCTGCTTTTTCTGCTCCTTTTGTGATTGCATTTTCCTGATCATCCTTCAGGATGCTACTTTCATCCTTACTCATCTTTTCGATGGCAACTTCTTTATAGTAGCTAGCATCTGTAAAGGACTCAGCTTCTGTATACGGTTTTACATCGGCTATTACTTTATGTAATACTCCGTCTTTACAGTATTTGAAACACTGATGCAGAGTAGAGGGTATGATATTGTACTGATGTATCCACGGCCTCCCTAGGAGAAGGTTGTATGTCATCACTGCATTTATAACGTGACACACAACATTAGTAGTTAACTCTCCTATTTCCAACGTTACTGTAATCTTGCCAAGTGCGCGCTGGCCATCTTGATTAAAACCCTGTATCATCATTCCACTAGGGCGTAGTTCTGAGCGACGGTAATTCAATTTACCTAACATTGAAAGTGGTAAAAGATTCACTGTAGACCCATTATCTATCATAATTCGTTTGACTTTCTTCCCACGGATATTTCCTTCTATCATCAGTGGCCTGTTATGTTCTTCCTCGCAGCTTAGATCGTCATCAGAAAAGGAAATGACTGGGAGACAGTCTTCTTATTCATCGAGTTCGTCGTGCTCTAACTCTGCCAGTAAAGTTTCTCTAATGTCATGATCGGACAATGCCTGGATCAGACTCTGTCAAAATTCTTCTAAAAGTTTAAGTGCTCATAAACACTTAGTAGGACCGGTATCCCTTTTAGATGACTTACCACATCATAAGTCACGCTCGTCATCTCGTTCTTCTCTTTTATTTTATTGCTATTACTTTGTCTTTCAATAGTTTCTTTCCTGATGACTTCTGATTTTTTCTTTATAAGACTTACCACCTTCTTACCTGACCGTAACGTGATTACCGCAACCTTCTTCAATGTTTTACCTCCTTCTTCATCTTTCTTTTGGATTGTAAGCACGTTTACGGTTGCCATGACACCCCTTTCTTTTTCTTTTCCCAATACTATCTCACCCTTGTCAATTAGTCACTGTATTATACATTTTAACGTATAGCAGTTCTCTGTTGGATGTCCCACTAAATGATGATAACGACAAAAATCCCTTTCTTTGGTTCTCGTTACGTCTTCTGGGCGTTTAGGCTCCGGTAATACTATCAGGATGGCTTTCAATAACTGTTCCATCATAGGGGTGACATCTTCCTTATCAAATGCGAACCCCTCATGAGAATTCAGCATTCTAGGCCTCTTCCCATTGTATCTATTTCTTAACTGACTCCCTTCTTCACGTCGGTCTGGTCTTCTTTCCCTTGAGTCCCTTTCATCTTTACCTCTTCTGTCATGATCAACAGCGTTCACGGCTATCCTGCCGGATACTCTCCTAGTTGTATCATGGTGAAATGCTGGGATCTTGCGAGTCATCAGCTCCATCGCGTGGGCTTTATTGGCTAAGTCATGAAAAGTTCTGATATCAGTGCTAGTAAGTCCGAACGTAATTCCTGTCCCCATAGAATTTAGACACATTTTAACTTATTCTTTTTCTTCCTGTAGTTGTCTACACGAAACCCCTAACGTTTTCCATCTGTCTATAAATTTCTCTACCGGCTCTCCTTCTCTCTGTTGAATAGAGGCCAGCTCCACAATACTGACATCACGTTCTGAAGAGAGGAAGTTTGACATGAAAACTTCTTGCATTTGTTCCCAGGTGCGTATCGATCCTGGTGCCAGACTAGAATACCATCGAAATGCTTTGTGTGTTAACGATAAACCGAACAGCCGCAAGCAGTATTGTGGTATCATAGAGAAATTTCCCATACTGGTGATGAAATGCATCAAATGCTCCTCTGGAGATCCTTCTCCATTGAACTTTTAAAAATTCGGGTGCTTGAAATTGGCTGGAAAGGGGATATCTTCGACTTCCCTTGGATACAGTGTTCGATACCTAAAACGCCCTGTATTTTCACGTTCTCTTTCTGCTCTAACCACCTCTTTGACCACTTGCCTCACCTCATCTTATGTCATGGTTCTCACCACAGGAATGGACCCCAGTGACCCTACCCCCTGCGGTGGGAGGACGTCAGGCTGATTTTCTTGCCCCTCTGTTACATTCTGGGGAATCGCCATTCGAGCTACGTTATGTGCGAGAGTTGTCAGTGCTTCTCTGAGATTTTTGCATTCTTCCATTAATGCATTCTGGGCTTCTGCCATTGCATTGAAATGATCCTCTGTAGTTGCTCTGTAATCTGGATTTGTTCCAGCCATGAATACTGCAGCTTCTCCACTTTTCGACGAAGCGGTAATTGAAGGAGAGCAAGAGTATGCTAATGTAATAAGGCTTGTAGAAAAAGGAGGGGACAGAGTTTCATTGGGCCTTTTGGTGTCCCTTATGGCATCAATTGACTGAGTAACACCGATACTGGTGAATCTTTCTGAGATGGCATTGGCGATCTAATCGCCAATGCTTTCCTTTCTGTTCTCTTGTTCGTTCAGCCATTGAAGAATTTAAAGCAGGGAAGTCATGTGCTGTCAACTGGGGAACTGTTTACGCAGGATAAATCGCCGGAGGAGCAAGCTCAGGATTTCTTTTAACTGTACTTCATGTTATAGGCCCTTTGATTCTTAATGAAGGCTGATTCATTCCAGAATTTTTGACGTTTCGTGTTCTTACCTTACGAGAGGTTACGACGGTCCAGCATGAATTATCTTTTAATGACTGGGGCGAAGCAGAAATAACCCCAGTTGTTACTTGAACCTTGCCACTTTTACTTGCATGACTTGGTGCGTATTCTATTACGAACCCTGTCCGGGTGAATCGAAAGCTCACTTTGCTCACGGGAGTCGTCATGAGTAATAAGTCGTAATCGGATTTTAAAACCTTCCAATCATGAAACATAGTTATAATTAGTAATTGAACGATCAGAGTGATCTATCTTAGAGATGAAGGGGAGGACTTCCCACTGAGAGTTGCCATTTTGGCGTCCATAGGACGCCAAACTGTAATGAAAGTTCGTAATAACTTCACTGTTAACATTTAAATAAGACAATAAGATAACATTCCCCAGCAGAGTCGCCATTTTGTTTTAACAAAGAAACAAATGCATTTAATTTGGGAAATTATCTTATTCAAACATCACAAAGAGAGTATTATTAACATTCATCATATTTCATTAATACTGGGTTCATTTACATCCTCTTTACATCCCTTGATTCTAAAATAGATCATTTGGCAATAAATGACTTACACTTTAAGTATCAGAAGTTCATTTTGACAACCTTTCGGCGCCCGTTTCAACCATCTCCTAGGACTTAGGAGGAATGTCGATTAGATCGACTAATCTTCGATAAAATAGAGATTTCAGCAGCATAACGACGTCTGTTTCAGTCATCCCTGATACTTAGGGGAAATGTCAATTCGATCGACTAATCTTCTTCCTCTGCACATGATAATAGGAGAAGGGAGAGTGTTGGAAGGATAAAAGCCTTGCACGAGCATTTCAGTAGCATGGCGACCCTTGAGCTTCATAGACTGCAGGGTAGTCTGGTTGCGCAGACCCATGCAACCGATACCAGTTGCGCGGTCCTGCGCAATGCCAGGAGACTTCTCTCCTACCTTCTGTCTTCTGCTCCGCTCTGCTCCTCTTGAAAATCTTCAAAAATTACCCTTAATGAAGGAGGGGAAGGGGTATTTATAGACCCTGGCACGTGTGAAAATCTTGATCTTAGCGATGTAGGACTAATTTTCAGTGCTTTGGATTAATCAAAAAAGGACCATTTTCGCAGCACAATCCGTGAGCCGCACAAATGATATTTCGATTGCGCGGACCTGCGCAGAGGAGATTGATTGCGCAGTCCTATGCAACTGACATTGTTTGCGCGGACCTGCCCACCTTCTTGAAAACTATCTCAATCTTCTTCTTTTAGTAGCTCTTTTTATCTTACCATCCCTGCTTGCTTGATTCCTTTCATCATTTTTTATGCCTCAACAGCAATACGATCTTAAATAAGTACCCTGTCATCAGTGAGGGTCTTTAGCTGTTCTTGATGAGTTAGCTACTCCTGGTCTAGTTCAGATATAGTGGAGGAAATAAGGGAAGCCTTCTCCTTAGATAAAGTTAACTGCTTCTCGTATTCCAGAATTTCGGGAGCAATTGTGATATTTTTTGCTGATGCCAAAGAAACTATCGAATCACGAAATTTGAGGAGGGAGTCACATAGACTGAAAATGTTAATCTTTTCCATCCTTGCAGAGCTTTCCAGAATTTCGATGGCGATATCCATGTCTGGCCACTGTTCAGGATCTTTGAAGATATGGACTACCACTGATAAAGAATTTTTCATTAAAAGCATTTTGTGAGCGGGAATCTTTGTAAGAAATGATAGCTCAGAGATAGTGGCCACGGACTCGAAGCTGGCTACCCCGCTACAGGGAAGAATTCCTATAACACGAATAGGAGACAAAGTTAGAATAAGTAATGCAAGATGAAGAATATACAGTTCCTCAAATTGATATATATATATATATATATATATATATACCTGCCGCAGAGGTGTGACTGATAAGTGGAGGGACTTCTAGAGCTGCAGAGGTACCAGCTCCTAGCATGTCTGCAAGAGAAGGTGCTCTTTCTTCTGTGCTCGAATCCCTGATGGTAGGAGTAGGCAAATCAGTAGCTTCTACGGGAAATACAATTTAGCGGGCTACCCTTTTTGGTGTCACCAGAGGAGCCGCAGGAACCCATGGTGAAGTCATTAATACAGTTGGATGAAGGTCCACAGAGGGGGCATCGCTCGTTTTAATGTTAGCCACATGCATACCTGAGAAAGGAAGTAGCAATAATAATAAGATAATTATCACTAGACAAGTGCGTGAATATTTAAGGAATTTGAATTCCCTTACTGGGCGAATATCCATATTCCCCATAATCCAAGGGTTCTTCATCTTCTTCAGTTACTTCATGTACTACATGTGACTTGCCAGGAACAGAGGTAGCAAGAGAGATTTCAGGAGCCAGAGGGAGATGTTCTTCTTTTATATTTTCAGCAGTTATATTTTCCTCTTCGTCTATATTGACTTCTCCTTCTTCGAAGTCATCATCTTGAATCCATCGCTTGCATCATCTTCATCATCATCATCTCTAGAATCCATGGAAGTAGAATCTTTTGATGAAGAAGATGAACCTTCATTCTCCGAGCTCTCTTCATCTACTTTCGCAATTACAACTTGTTTTCCTTTATAAGAGATGGGCTGATTGCTTTCTTCTGGAAGTTTCCTGCTTGCTGGAACTAAGGGAGATACGGAGGTCTACCTTATCCCTTCTTGGGAAATAGGCGATGATGCCTATAAACGTGCTCACGATCTGGTTACCAGGGACGATGAGTTGGAAGGAGGAGGTTGCGAGGAAGGAGCAGGTTCATTCTGAGCTAAATTCTCCTGAGCCGTGGCAATTTCTGCAGGAGTGGGAGAGGATGTTGCTTCGATATTTTCTGTGACTTGGCCGCCAAAGTCATGAGGAACATGTTCGAATTCCTCCAGAATTCCATGAGCGAACCAGCCATCTAAAGTGTTAATTGGTTTCCTCTCACGAATTGGATCTTCTGTTGATATTTTTTTGCAAATTTTGCCATGGTGAGGCGCACAACTTTTCTCTAGAGTAAACCAATTTCGTTCTCAAGTTTTCTACCCCTGAGCTGAGGCGGGTGGAGAAAGAGAGAGGAGTCCACCGGTAAGCATTTGTTGACCAAAAATGATTGATGGTCCCACCATATCATCTTGCTGTAAGAAGTACGGACTATCCAGTCGTGGCTAGGAATGATGAAAGAGGAATTGACACGACTGCCCAGCAGTTGCTTCCATATCATAGCCCAGTTCAAAGGACCCGTTCCATAGCAGTGTAGTCTTTTGGTTACCAACCCACAGTCTTCCGGTACGGCTTGGTCATAGTCAAATTGGCGAGCGAAGTGGCTGGGGTAGTAGGGCACTCTCTAGAATTTTATCCCTTCTCTGAGAGGCAGACTGCAAGAACGAATAGAAAGAAAGAAAGCTCTTTCTGTATGGTTAGTGCTCCCTGGTCCATCATATCTGTGTCTTTGACGTAGCGGTGGAGACGGAACTGGAAGAAATCTATTTGGTCAAAGTCTTGAATCTTGTTGATTACCCATTCGTATGATCTTCTGGCAGTTGTCTTTTGCTGAAAAAACCAGAGAGGAAGGTGGGAAGGATTGACATACTCCTTCTCTGGTGCTTTGAAGGTCCAAGGGAAATAAACTCCCAACCATCCAGTAAAATAGTGCCAGGAAGTGTATGCTGAGGAAGATCTCAGGGTGGGGTTCTTGATGTGCGTAGATATTTCTTCAAAGGCCCTGTAAAAGGAGCATAGTACGGGAGGTGCAAGGGAATATTTTTATCCTTCAGCTAAGGCACCGGCAACGACAAAGGTGGTGGAGTGAATAACATCTGCCCATTTAGAGCTATGAAGCGCTATTATGCTTAACCAATAGGCTAAAAAAGCTGCAAGTTCCTCGAAGGAACTATAATCTGCTCTTTCCTTCATGTTGTCGTGAAGATTCGTCAATTCTTTGCATCGACTGTCACAGAATCTACAGGGTGAAGTAAGAGGTTAGTATGAGGTAATATGTGATAAAAAGAAGAATGTTAATTTTTGAGTCTGGAATACCTGAGTATTCTAGAAAAGTGAGCCAGCCACTGCAGAGGGGAAAGTTTGTAAATGTTCAGAAATTTCTCCATTTCTCTAAAGAGTTCAATGGTGGTTTCAGAAATAGAGGGTCTGCGATCTGGAGAAGATGTGAATGCCAGCTCTACATTCTATGGGATGAATTCATCATAAAATCTTCCTATAAATGGAAGACCTGCTATGCGATGCAAATCCTAGAGTGTTATGCTCATTTCTCCAAATGGTAAGTGAAATGAATTGGTAGTGGGTGACCAATATTCAAGAAAGCCTTTAAGTACTGTGGGTACCTTGTAAAAGTACTTAGAAATGACTTCTATAGCATCATAGAGACCGACTTTGGCAAGAGTACTGCATGTTTCTTCAAGATGGCCTCTGCCCAGTCAGAATAGTAGCGGGGAGAAGTCAACAGGCCCCTTGTTAAAAAATTCTCTGATCCCCAAAGAGGGTCGCAGTCCTTATAACGCTGTCTGATGGTCTCATAAAAGTATATTGGAAAAAGATTGTGTAGACTGTGAAAAGGGGTGAGGAAGATCACAGAGTGAACTTCTTCAATATTTTGTCGCGGTTTTTGTACTTGCAGTTTCCCTTCGAGAATGCGGGGTTCTCTTGTTGCCCACGATTTGGTGTACATTAACTTCTCTCCGTCCACATAATCCTTGGGTTCACATTCAAGAATGGATTGATGGCGATGGACGTTGATAGGAATCACCGTCATACCTTCTGAATGGGGATTGTCGAACTTCATAATGCCCTCGATCACTCGGACTGTTCCCAAGAATTTTGGAGCGTTTTCTTGTTATGCTCCTTTATCTTCTCTTCGAACTCCTTCACCTTGTTTCAGCGAGCTTTCTTGGAGCGTGAAGTAGGAAGAGTATCTTCTCTTAGAGGGGGTTTTTGGCTATTTGTACGGATGTGAGTAGTTATTTTTAACCACTCATCCTAGTCATATTCTCGACCGTGCTGAGGGAGGTTTTTCACAGTTCCTAGAACACTTGCATGGTGAATGGGAGATGGCAGCGATTCAATACATTCAATGAAGTTAAAAGTGGGGAGTATAGGTTCTTTGAAGTATGCGGGGGTACAAGCAGTGGTTTGGTACGTTTGGTTGGTGGCTGGTCAGCAGAAGGAGAAGGGCGATAAGAAAATGTATTGGACAAATCGAAATGAGAACGCTGGTTAGTTGGGGGGTCTACGGGACGGAAGGTTCTCTTGGTACGGGCCATGAGGGAAAGGGAATTAAAGACTTAAGGGTGATTGCAGGAAAAGTTTAGAGAAAATTGGTAAATTTGTTAAAGCTTTGAAAAATGACTAGAGCAGATGAGATTCATGAAGTCCCGGTTGCACGGGTCTACGCAATCAAGACTAGTTGCGTGGAATATCATAACACTTGAAAGACTTGCGCAAATAGAAAGTCTGTTGTGCGGTACTGGGCAAACAATATCGGTTGCACGGGAAAATCGCCAGGGACAAAAGTTTCACCGCAGAGAGAGAGAAGTTCAAACTATAAGGAGGGTCGGGGTATTTATAGGCTACTACGATCGAGTATGAAACACGAGCTAGTTGCCCGAGTCCGTGCAAGTGACATGAAATGAAGGATTTTTTATCCTTTTTCTTTAATTCTTGAAGATATAAAGAAAAGGATCAAGGGGGCATCTATTGAGGCATAAAAAATGATGAAAGATTGAAGCAAGAAGAGATAAGGAAAAAGAAAGGACACTCAAAAAGAAGAAAGTCACAGTTTTAAAAGGTTCGCACAGGATGCGCAATAAATATTACTTGCGCAGGTCCACGCAACGTAAAAGTTAGTTGTGCGGAACCCCGAAATGCGCTGTAGAAATGGTCCTTTGTGGAGTGATTTAAAGCACTGAAAGATTTGTCCCACATCACTAAGATCTGGATTTTCACACGTGCGAGGATCTATAAATACTCCTATTTTAACAAGAAAACAAATACGTTTCAATTCTCCGGGGATTATCTTATTTACACATAAGAGATGAAAAGTGCAAAGACGATCATCACATTTTATTGATTCTAGGTTCATTTACATCCTCTGATCTCCCTTGATTCTAAGATATATTCATTTGTATATGTACAGATTAATAACATGAAGATATTAGATTCAAATAGAAAATTCGGCAGCATTTCGGCATGAATTTAAGTCATCTCCAAAGACTTAGGAGAAATTGAAGATTAGACTGATCAATCTTCAAGAAGATAGGAATTTTGGCAGCCTTCCGGCGCTATTTTGAACATCTCCTAAAACTTAGGAGGAAAGTACACTTCAGCGGCTTATCTCCTTTTACATTCGAACAGAAGAACTTAGAGATCTCTTCTATTTCGGCAGCGTAACGACTCCTCAGCTTTATAGACTGCAGAGTAGTCTGTTTACGCAGACCCGCGCAAAGCATATGGTTTACGTGGTCCTGGGCAAAGCCTTTCAGGCTACCGTGGTCCTGCGCAAAGCCTTCTGGGTTGCCGCCCTCACCTTTAATCTCCTTGCTCTACTTTATCTTCTCTTCTTGCTCTGCTTGCTCTCTGTAGTCTTCGATCATCCTTTAACGAAGGAAAAGGGTATTTATAGGTACTCACATGTGCGGAACTCTGATATAAGCGAGGTGGGACACAATCACCAAACCATCTGAACTCACCAATGCATACGCTGTCGTTTGTGGGGAATCGCGCAAAGGAGATCGTTTGCGTGGTCCCACGCAAAGTATAACGTTTACGCGGACCTGCGCAAAGCATATAAGTCTTTTAACGAACTTTCCTTTCAACTCGCCTTTACAGCCTTTTGATCTTCATTTGTTTCCATTCTTCTCTTATTTTAGTCCTCAACAGATGCCCCCTTGATCCGTTCTTTGTTTTCCTCAAAATCAAAGGAAAGGATCAATGAAATTCCTCTTCCTTCTATATTGACCCGTGTACCGTACTCGGCCGGAAACCCTATAAATAGCTCAAAGACTTTGTCATTTGCTCAGATCCTTTTCGTGCTTGAGAAATTTCAGCCCAGCATCTCTGACCCGCGCAATCGATATCGTTTGTGCTGCTCCACGCAAAGCATACGTCTTGCGCAAAATTTCTCGAAGTCCCCTTCGTTCCTCACAAAGGATATCCTTTGCGCGTTCCCGCGCAAAGTTCCCTGTCCGTCACTTAGCGGTTTTTTGCTTCCTTCTCTTTTCCTTTGCACCCTCCTCTGATTTCCTTCAGACTTTGAACATTATTTTCTCAATGGCTCATACGAAGCAAACCTTTCATCCTGTTGATTCACCTACTGAACAACCTTCTCATCCTAACTTGCCTGATCCATCTTCTTTTCACCCTTCCCCCTCTTTTGATCAGCCTCCTGCTAAACAAACAAAAACTACCGCCAAGACTCCTTCGTACTTTAAAGAGCCTGTTCTACCCACTTTCAACTTTACTGATCGCATTGAATCTCTACCATCTCCCATCCATCAAGAAATAGCACTGGGAAGCCTTAAATGTCCTCCTAGGCATGGTAGAGATTATGATTGGGATGAATAGTTGAAAACCACTGCCCACATCCGCACCGACAGTCAAAAGCCACCTCCTTGGGAAGACACTCCTCTTTCTTCTCATTCGAAGAAGGCTCGCTGAAACAGGGCGAAAGAATTGGAAGAGAAAATTGCTGAACATAAGAAAAAGAGACTCGAGAACTCATGGGACTCGGTACGAGTCATCGAGGGTATCATGAAGTTTGATAACCCCCACTGGAAGGCATGACAATAATTCCCATCAACGTCTACCGCCACCATTTTATGCTCGACTGTGAACCAAAGGACCATGTTCAAGGCGAAAGACTGATGTACACTGAGTCATGGGCAACGAGAGAACCGCGTATCCTTGAAGGGATAATACGGACGAAAAAGCCGCGGCAAAAGATCAAAAAAATCTATCCCATGATTTTCCTTGCACCTTTTCATAGCCCTCATGATCTTTTTCTTCTCATTTTTATGAGCCCATCCGCCAACGCTTCCGAGATCGTGCTCAACTTTGGGACTAGAAGACTTCTGCACCAGAGGTCTATTAATTGCTCGACGTTATTATTCTGACTGGGCAGAAGCTATCTTGCTGAAGCATGCGGGTACACTTCCCAAAATTGGTCTTTATGATGCTATAGAAGTCACATCCAAGCACTTTTATAAAGAACCCAACGTGTTAAAAGGTTTCATCGAATATTGGTCACCAACTACCAACTCTTTCCACCTTCCATATGGCGAAATGAGTGTAACACTCTGGGACCTCCATCGTATCGCCGGTCTTCCCATAACGGGCAAATTCTATGACGAATTCATCCTCTCCAACAGAGAACTAGCCTTCATTTCTTCTCCTGATTACAGGCCTTCCATATCTGAAACCACTATTGAGCTTTTCAAGGAGATGGGAAAATTTCCCAATATTCACAAGCTTTCCCCCTTGCAATGGCTTGCGCATTTCTCCAGATCCCTCAGGTATTTATGAACCCATGACTCAACTCTTTTCTCTTTTCTTCCTTTTTAGAAATTTTAGCATATACATATTCTCCTTTTTGTAAATTTCACAATTTTCACTCTAAGGAGTTAACACGGCAACGTGATGCAATGAAGGAAAGAGCAGAGTATAGTTCATTCGGAGAACTTGTGACTTTCTTGGCTTATTGGATAAGCCTTGTTGTACTCCCCAGCTCCAAATGGGCAGACGCTGTTCGCTCTTCAGTTTTCATTGTAGCTGGTGCCTTGGCAGAAGGCCACAGATATTCTCTCACTCCTCCGGTATTATGTTCCATTTATAGAGCCCTCGGGGAGATAGCCACCCACATAAAGGATCCTACTCTTAGAACTTCATCAGCATACACTTCTTGACATTATATTACAGGTCGGCTAGGAGTCTACTTCCCCTGGACTTTCGAAGCGCTTGAAAAAGGATATGTTCATCCTGCACATCTTCCACTTTGGTTCTTTCAGTAAAGGGCTATGGCCAATAGGGCGTATGACTGGGTTGTGAATAAGATCCGGGACACTGACCAGATAGATTTCTTTCAATTTCGTCTTCATCGCTACATCGAGGATACAGATATGGTGGATCAAGGAACACTCACCTCAGGAGAAAGGGTGTTCTTTCTTTCTCTTCGTTCTTGCAGTCTAACTCTCCGGGAAGGGATAGAATTCTGGCGAGAACCCTATTATCCCAGCCATTTTGCTCGCCAATTTGGTTATGATCAAACCGTACCAAAAGATTGCGGACTGGTCACCCGAAAGATGCGTTGTTACGGCACGGGCCCTCTCAACTAGGCCATGATATGGAAGCAACTTTTGAATGTCCCTATTGATTCGTCCTTCATAATTCCTAGTTGCGAGCGCATAGTTCGTACCTCATACAGCTGGATGCGATGGTGGGATCATCAGTCATATCTGGTCGCCAAATGTTTACCCATGGATTCTTCTATCTTTCTTCATCCACCTAGGTTGAAAGGCAAGCTAGAGAGCAGGATCGGCTTTATCCCAAAGCAGAGTCATGCGTCACATAGCGGAGAAATTTGTAGAAAAATATCACTAGAAGAACCCATCCGTGAGACAAAAATCATTAATACTTTAGACAGCTGGTTTTCTCACAGGGTCCTAAGGGAATTTGAGCAAGCTCCTCGTGACTCCACGTATCGGACTACGGATGATATTGCAGGTACATCTTCTCCTCTTCCAACAGAGACTGTAGTGGTTCAAGACGAACCAACTCATGATGCTTCAGCGCTTCCTTTACAACCCACTCGCCCTAGTTCATCATCTTCGATGACTAGATCAAGGGCACGTTCGCAAGCTTCACCACACATCTCTCCCGAAGGAACGGGACAAGTGCCTGTCTCTCCTCTAATCAAAGAACCCGCGCCAGAGATCAGTCGGGTTGCTTCCTCCAAAGGAAAGCAAATTGCTACTGAAGAAATTGACGAAGGACTTTTGAAGAATGAAAGCTCGGCCTCATCATCAGAGAATACTGCCTCTTCTCAGCATGAAGATAATGAAGATGGTGAAATCAGCAAAGATACAGATGACGATTTTGAAGAAGGAGAAGTTGATATTGACGGAGAAGAGGAAGCAATTGCAGAAGGCACTAAAACAGAAGACCCTACAACCTCTGAAGCTCCCCTTAGTGCTGGAATTCCTACGAAATCTCCTATAGCGGTAGAAGAAGAAGAGGAACCTTTAGATTTTGGTGAATATGGATACTCACCAGGTAAAGGGAATTTAACTTTCACATATCTATCTATCTGCTTATTTAATATCAATTATTTATTTAGAATTATTGTGTTTCTCCCTTTTTTCCAGGTGCTCATGTCGCTAATATTGAGATAGGTGAAATTTCTCCTTCAAATCCCCATGCAACTGCATCTGTGATTTCACCAAGAATCCCTTTAAGTCCATTATCGGTGCCCAAAACAGTAGCTCGTGAGATTGTATTTCCAACTGAAAACACGGACTTGCCTACTCCGACCACCAGGGACTCTAGTACAGAGGCCAGGGCACCTTCTCTTGCAGATATAGTAGGGACTAGTCCTTCTGTGATTCAAGGAGCTTCTCTTTTTGCTAATCGTGTGCTGACGACGGGTACATGTGGATGCATACATATTAGCTTAGTTTATACGAAATAATACATAACCTTCTATTGATATCTCTTTATACTTTCTCCCTTTGTGTTATAGGAACCCCTCCTCACAGTGGGGCAGTCAGCTCTGACTCGGTAGCCACTACATCTGAGCTCTCATCCTTTGCAAAAATTCCCACTCAGAAGATGCTCTTGATGAGGAATTCTTTATCAGCAATAATCCATATCTTTAAAGATCCTGAACAATGGTCAGACTTGGATCTCTCTATTAAGATCTTGGAGAATTCTGCAAGGATGGCCAGAATTAATATATCTTCTTTGTAAGATTCTCTTCTCAGATTCTGCGATTCAGTAATTTCTTTAGCGTCAGCGGAAAATGTTGCAATTCCACCCCAAAATTTTGGAATATGGGCAGCGATTGGCTATGTCTCAAGAACAAGCTTCTTTGATTACTCCCTCCATTTCTAAGCTTGAGCAAGAATACTCAATTCTTCAGGATCAATTAAAGGTTTATACTGATGAAAGATCGATTATTCAAGATCGCATTACTGCTCTGAAAGAAGAAATCTCTCAGCTAGGGTTGAAGAATCATGAGAAGGAATCATCCATCCAGGATATTGAGGAGAAGATGCGAGCTAATATTCAATCTGTTAATGTAGAAAAATCCATGCTGCTACAAAGTAGAGAAGTAATTACATCTTTGGAGAGTAAGCTAGCCGGCCTTCCTGATCAGGCAAAGATTATTCTTGAAGAAAAATCAAAGCATGATGCAGCTCAAACACAATTAAAAGTAGATTTGCGAAGATATATGGAGGCATTGGGAATTGCAGAGGAACTCTAAGCATGTATTTTTCATTCATATGTTTTTTGAACATGCAACTTTTTTTTTGACTTTTGATAGATGTATTTATGACAGCATTTTGAGATGTTCCCCTTTTTGCTGAAGCATTATCATATCTCATATCATCGTAATCATATTTGCCTATTTATACAATCATATCGCATATCGTTGCAATTGTATTTATGATAGCAAATTTTTTAACCTTTTAGGTATGTTAGTGCGGTATTTCCTATGTGGGTATTTAAGTTGACAGTACTATATTTCAATTTAGTCAGTCACACACAGTTTAAGCTCATGAGTAGTGGAGCGCACACACAGTTTAAGCTCATGAGTAGTGGAGCTGGTCTTGTGTGATAGTCTCCGTAACTTTCAAGAGTTCACTGGACTTCTCACTGCTTAGTGAGTTCACAAGCCGCGATCCATCAGAGGGGCCCAGTGAAGCTACCGGGGAGGTGAGATCGGTTGGATTTATGCACAGGGTTCGCCACGGTAACTCTCTAGAGTTCACAGAGCTCGCACGGCTACCTTTGGGTACCAAATCTAGGGTCGCCAGTCCATCAATGAGTAGGCTTAAGCCCTTCCTCATGAGTATGTACTGAAATCAAACCGTAAATCTGGAGGGTCTTATACATGGTTGGCATGGTGCTCACACTGCAGCCCTTATTTCCTTCGTCTGCGAGAGCGAGCCCATTCACGGGAGGGCATTTTCCTCCGTTCCCCGCGACGCTGCCAGGTAACTATATAGACGGCATGGGAGTTGCGCGTGACTAGCCATTTACTTTTAGCCTTTTAGGCATATTAGTCGTAGGCTTCATCAGCTGCCTGCATGGGTGGGTACGATAGCCTTCACGGGCTTTTTAGGGCCACTGACTTTTCGTCCGTTGCCCGAATGGCGAAAATGATAGGATTTATGCGTAGCTGGCCGGCTCTTTTTGATCGATCCTTCCAGGGTTTGATCCTTTTAGAGCTTTTAGCCCTTCTTTTATAGCATAATAAATTTTGAATTGGGTCTTGGCTCTTCTATGATTTTTCTTTTCTTTTTAGGATTTTAGCCCTTTGAGGATTTAGCTTGACTAGACTGCCTTGGACGATTGTAGGCTTTATGCGTAGATAGTCGTATAGGCTTGGCTAGGCTGCCCTATCGTGCCTTGTAAGGCAATAATAATTGTGATCATCGTTATCGCCAAGATGATAAATGTGTTTGACTGATATTGATACATCATTACTTCTAATAATATCTTCAAGAGGATTTTCATGATGATATCTGCCAAACTTTGCCACTTGCAGGACTCATTTAGTGATGGCGATGATCGCTTTCATTCAAAATACTTGCTAAATGTAGTCAATATGCTCATGAATTTCTTCTTTGTAGATTCTCTTAACATATGGACATGATCTCATTCTATCTTGCCCCCTTTTGATGTAAAATCATTATGTTGATAATATTCTGGATCAAAATCAGTAGCTTCTTTTTAAGGGTAATATCTTTTGATGAAGCGGGCATTTACCGGTATACTGATACCTTTCCCATCTTGACCGGCGATTCTATATGCTCCATTGGAATAGACTTCATTTATTACATACGACCCATCCCATTTGGGCTCGAATTTGCCCCCTGTTCGGCGGGTGACCACTATAGGTCTTTTCAACATTAACACCATATCTCCTTTTTTGAAAGAGCGGTGTTTAACTTATTTATCAAAGGCAGCCGATATCCTAGCTTGATATGATTGCAATCGCTATTGGGCGGCCAGACGTCCCTCATCAAGCAGATCCAACTCTTTCAGCCTTATTTTAGCATTTTCATCATCTGTTATGGACTGATTTCAATTGGGATAACTGCCTCCACGCCATAGATTAATGAATACGTGTTTCCCCCGTTGCCGTGTGCTGAGTAGTCTTGTATGCCCATAACGCTTCTTGCAACTTTTCATCCCAATCACGCTTGTTGCCAGTGACCGTCTTCTTTAGTATTTTGATGATTGTTTTATTAAACGTCTCTGCTAGCCCATTAGCCGGGGGATAGTAAGGTGTTGAAAATGAATGATGAATGCTAAATTTCTGGTACAGCTTTTCCATGCCTCTATTTTTGAAGGGAATGCCATTATCAGTAACAATTTTCTTTGGAATATCGTGACGGTATATTATGGCATGCCGGATGAAATTGACCACGTCCTTTTCTTTAACCTTGCGTAAAGCGACTGCTTCAGTCCATTTGGAGAAATAATCCATTGCTGCCAGAATATATTGCTTTCCTCTGGATGAAGGTGGGTTTATAGGACCAATTACATCAAGTCCCCAAGCAGAGAAGGGCCAAGAGTCAACAGACCGGTGCAAGTCTTCTAGGGGAACATGTATAACGTCTCCATGAATCTGGCATTCGTGGCACTGCTTTACATAATCTATAGCATCTTTGAACATGGTGGGCCAATAATAACCCATCCAATGTATTCTGTGGAATAAATTTCGACCCGCCTGATGTGCCCCACATTCAACAGAGTGTGCTTCCCGTAATACTTTCCTTGCTTCTTGCTCGTCTAAACAGTGTAACATTCTATTGTAAGATTTTCTATATAATACTTTGCCACATATGATGAATCTAATCGACCACTGTTTGATTTGCTGCTACGTTACCTGATCCTCTAGCAGGATATCAAATCTGAGGTAATCAACAAAAGGTTGACGCCAATCATCTGTTGCTATTTTTAAGCATGATACAGGAAGCGTTTCAACTACTTCTTCTATGATCTCTGAAGACGGTAAGAATCTTCTTTCTTCTGTAGTTACTTGAAGAGGAAACTGTTAGGGCAGGACAGGGCGGCTGCTAGGCTAGCCAAAGCATCCACTTTTGCATTTTCAGACCGCGGTATATGCTTAATTTCTACATGGCAGAACCATTCTAATAATTGCCGCGCCTTTTGATAATAGGGCAAGAGTTCTTGCTTTCTTACTTCGAACTTGGTTGTCAATTTATTTAAAATTAATTTGGAGTCTCCAAAGATATGCCGCCTTCTTATTTTCATCCGCTGAGCTATTTCTATCCCAATGATGAGGGCCTTATATTCAACCTCATTGTTTGTGCATGCGGTACCGATTGTGAAGGAGTATGGTAACAAGTCACCTTGAGGAGTAATGAATATCACCCCTGCCCCTGCTCCTGATGCCCGTGCAGCGTCACCGAAGTACATCTGCCACGGGCTTTGTACTTCAGCCAGCATAATGTGCTCATCTGGAAAGTCATCAGTGATAGCTTCGCAATCCGCCACGGGGTGTGCTGCAAGAAAATCCGCCACTGCCTGTCCTTTCACTACTTTGGCAGGTTTATAAGTAATGGTGTATTCTGATAGTAACAGCATCCATTTAGCCAGTCTTCTTGACAGCATTGGCCTTGTCATTAAAAACTTGATCGGGTCCGCTCTTGAGATTAGAGTTATGTCATGAGAGAGACAATAATGCCTCAACTTTTGGACTACGAATATTAACGCCAAACACTCTTTCTCAATTGAAGAATAATTACATTCAGCTTCCATCAATGTTCGACTTAAGTAATAAAGAGCGGCTTCCTTCCCAGCTGCATTTACTTGAGCCAACAAAGCACCTAAGAAATTTTCGGCCGCAGATATGTATAAAATAAGTGGTTTTCCTTTTATCGGGGCTGTTAACACCGGAAGTTGCTTCAATAATCTCTTTATTGAGTCGAATGCGTTCTGACAAGCTTGATCCCATACGAAGTCTGCGTCCTTTTTCATCAGATGTGAGAATGGCTGGCATCTTCCTGCCAGATTTGAAATAAAAGGACGAATGTACTCCAGTTTCCCTTGCAAAATTTTCATTCCTTCAAGGTTGTCAGTGGTGGCATATTTTGAATAGATTTGACTTTCTCTGGATCGATTTCGATACCCCAGTGGCGTACAATGAAACCAAGGAATTTTCCCGAAGATACCCTGAACACACATTTGGATGGATTCATCTTTAATTGTTTCCTTCATAATCGACAGAAAACCAATTCTAAGTGTTCACAATGCTCCTAATGATCTCCTGATCTAACCACTAAGTCATCAACGTAACACTCGACATGTTTATGCATCATGTCTTGGAATATATTTTGCATTGCACTTTGGTATGTCGCCCCAGCATTTTTGAGATCGAACGACATGACCTTATAGCAATAAATTCCTAGCAGCGTTCTGAATGCTGTTGATTCCTCATCTTCGGGTGCCATTCTAATCTGGTTGTACCCTGCATAGCCATCCATGAAAGACATGACAGCATATTGAGTTGTACTATTAATCAGCAACTCTATTATTGAAAGAGAAAAATCATCCTTCAGACAGGCCTCATTCAAGTCCCTGAAGTCAATGCACACTCTGATTTGTCCATTTTTCTTTTTTACCGGGACAATGTTCGATATCCACTTGGGATACTTGACTTCTCAAACGAACCCGACTTTGATCAGCTTTCTGACCTCTTCTTCAATTAATGGAATTATGTCTGGATGAAACCGCCTTTGTGCCTGTTTAATCGACCTTTTCTCTTTGGAGATATTTAATCGGTGCATTGCTAGGGAGGGTTCCAAACCTGAAATTTCCTCATACGTCCAAGCAAAGATGTCCTTATTTTCCTTGAGCAGTTGGAAATATTTCTCAGATTCTTGTTCAGAGATACCGCTACTGATAAATGTATTTCGAGGCTCTTTTTCTGTACCTAAATTTATTTTCCTCAGGCTGTTTATCGTCGGCTGCCCCCCGTCTTCTATCTGCTTCCGCGCTGTCTTAGGATACTTAACCGCCTCAGGATTTTCTTCCGCTACCTGTATGACTGTAATCATATTTATTGACGCCTCTGCTCCTAACCCTTGAAATTTTCTTCACTTTTCCTGCTCAACCCCAAGATGGATTTGAATTCCCTTCCCATGATTTTGTTTGGTGGGTTTGCTACAATCAAAACCCATGTTTCTCATGATTTTCTTACTCACTGAACTGTACTTTTTCAGATTTTACGATGTCAGCTTACCGCGGTATACATTGCTCGTGCTATCCTTTCTTACTTTCGTCTTTACTGCAGTTTTAAACTCTATCGGCTCGGGATGCTTAGTACTAGCCTTGACATGAAATCTTCCTGGGGCAGCTAAAAATGGCCTACACCTTTCAACATTGGGTAATGGCATTGTATAATTAGATTGAAAAATTCTTAACTGCTCTGGTGATAGTAGTGTTAATGGTAACTGCCCAGGTTGTCTTAGGTGCTTTAGTACAAAATAGAACTTTTTCCTTACTTCCGTCGTCCCAGAAGATTCTACCCTTTCTTCTCGAGCCTTGTCTACTTGAACGTCTTTCGAGACTTTATTTTCATTACTATGTCTCACCTCCTCAGAGAACTCTTTGTAATAACTGGCATCTACAAAGAAAGACTCGGCTTCCGTATATGGTTTTGCATCAGCCATCACCTTACATTGTACTCCGTCCTTGCAATACTTGAAGCATTGATGCAAAGTAGAGGGTATGATACTGTATCGATGTATCCATGGTCTTCTCAAAAGGAGATTGTACGTCGTTACGGCATTTATAACATGACATACGACATCAGTACTTAATTCTCCCACTTCCAGCATCACTGTAATTTTACCCAGAGCACGCTGCCCATCTTGATTGAAGCCCTGTATCATCATTCCACTAGGGCACAGATCAGAACGGCGGTAGCCCAATTTGCCTACCATTGAAAGTGGTAAGAGGTTTACTGCAGACCCATTATCTATCATGATCCATTTTACCCTTGTCCCGCAGACATGACCTTCTATCATAAGGGGCCTGTTATGTTCCGTCTCGCTCATCAAATCGTCATCGGAGAATGAGATGACTGGTAGAAAATCTGCTTGTTCATTGTGTCTTTCTTACTTCATTTCTGTCAGCAGAGTTTCTCTGACATTATGATTAGATAATGCCTATATTAAATTCTGTTGGAACTCTTCTGATAACTTGAGCACATCATAGATGCTTAAACGTGCCGGTATCCCTTTCAAATGGCTAACTACCTCGTAAGCCACTTTCACCATTTCGCCCCCGTCCTCTTTTCCAGTGTCATTATTCTATTTACTGATGATTTCTTTCCTTACAATCCTTGTTTTCTGCTTTACCGGACTTGCCATCTTCCTCCCTGAGCGCAATGTAAGCATTGTCATATTCTTTACCGACTTTTGACTTTCTTTCCTTCCCATCTCTCGAGCTTTTTCTTGGGCTGTGAACATGTTTACAGTCGCTCTTGTATTCCTTTTCTTTCCTTCACCGGTTATTATTTCACCCTTCTCTATCATCTGTTGTACTATACATTTCAGCGTATAGAAATTCTCCGTCGGGTGTCCTACTAGGCGATGATATCGACAAAAATCTCTTTCCCTGTTTTTGTCACATCTTTCAGGCATTTGGGTTCTGACAATTCTATGGTGCCGGCTTTTAACAATTCTTTCATCATAGGAACCACATGTTCTTTGTTGAAGTCGAATCCTTCATGAGAGTCGAGCATCCTGAACCTTTTTCTATTGTATTTATACTTTGACCGATTCCATCCTTCTTTTTATCCCAGCCTCCTGTCTTTTGAGCCCTTCGTATCCTTGTCTTTCTTATCACGATCGAAGGTATTCATAGTCGTCCAACCAGATGCCCTTCTAACAGTCTGGTGATGAAAAGCTGGCATTTTGCACGTCATTAATTCCAACGCATGAGCTTTGGTGGCCAGGTCACGGAATGTTCAGATTTCGGCACTGGTGAGTCCGAACGTGATTCCTGTTTCCATGGAATTCAAACACATTTTTACTTGTTCTGTTTCCTCTGGCAACTGTCTACATGAAGCTCCCAGTTTTTTCTATCTGTCGATGAACTTTTCCACTGGCTCTCCTTCTCGTTGTCGTATAGAGGCCAACTCTGTAATGCTGACATCGTATTCCGATGAGAAGAAATTTAACATAAAAGCATCTTGCATTTGTTCCCAAGTCCACATCGATCCAGGAGTCAGGTTGGAATACCACCGGAATGTTTTATGGGTTAGCGACGACCCAAACAGTCTCAGGCAGTTTTGTGGTACTGTGGAAAAATTCCCCATACTGGTAATGAAGTGCATCAGGTGTTCTTCTGGTGATCCTTCTCCATTAAATTTCTGAAAATCTGGATGCTTGAAATTGGCTGGAAACGGAACGTCTTCCACTTCTCTCAGATACGGTGTTTGGTATCTGAAACGGCCAGTATTTTCCTGCTCCCTTTCTATTCTCATGATTTCTTCAACGACCTGTCTTATGTCATCATGTGTTATGGATCTCGCTACTGGAACAGACTCTCGCGATCCGATTCCTTGTGGATGAGGACCCTCCTTTTGGCTTCCTTGCCCATTTGTTACCACCATCATCGGTGGAGCCGCTATTTGGGCTACACTATGCGCCAAAGTAGCTAAAGCTTCTCTGAGGTTTCGACACTCCTCCATTAGCGCTCCTTGTGCTTCGGCCATCTGGTTGACATGATCTTCTGGTTGATGCAGCGGGGCTTGTAAAGAGGGGAAAGATAGGAGTCTCATTCGACTTCTGTGTGCTTTTTATGTTGCTGATTGATCGGGGTGACACAGTCTTCGGTAAACTTTCCTCGACTGACATGGGCGTTGGTGAACTTATTAACGGCGCCTTGCCTTTTTTATCTTTTGTCCACTTGTTCCTTGGAGCGACCAGCACCGAAAAATCACGCGACGCGAACTGTGGGCCTATCTGCTCAGGGTATATATCACAGGAGGAGAGAGCTTAGGGTTCTTCCTAAATGTACTGCTCGTTATCGGTCCTCTGGTCTTTGGCAAAGATGGGTTCGCTTTATGGTTCCTCATGTTCCTTGCTTTTGTCTTACGTGACAGGACTATGGTCCAGTCTCCGTCACTTTCCTGTGATTGAGGTGAAACGGATATGACTCCAGCTGTCATTCGAGTCACTGTATTCTCACCAGTGGGACGCAAACTCCTACGCTTTGGGGCGCAAGTTGGGGCATATTCCACTATGAATCCCGTGGGGGTGAAGCGAAAATTCACTTTTCTCGTAAAGTTAGCCATCAGTTGTATGCTGCAGTCGAACTTGAGTACCTTCGATAATGAAACACACGTGAAGTTAGTATATGAAGGGTTAATTATGAACAATCTTAGAGATGAAGGGGAGGATGTTCCCACTGAGAGTCACCATTTTGGCGTCTGGAAGATGCCAAAAGGTGACAATCACTTTTACACTTTTTCCAAATGTTAATGTTAAGTAAGATAATAAAGATTCCCTAGCAGAGTCGCCATTTTATTTTAACAAGAAAATAAATGCGTTTCAATTCTCTGGGGATTATCTTATTTAGACATAAGAGAGGAAAAGTTCAAAGACGATCATCACATTTTATTGATTCCATGTTCATTTACATCCTCTGATCTCCCTTGATTCTAAGATATATTCATTTGTATATTTACAGATTAATAACATGAAGATATTAGATTCAAATAGCAAATTCATCAGCATTTTGGCATGAATTTAAGTCATCTCCAAAGACTTGGGAGAAATTGAAGATTAGACTGATCAATCTTCAAGAAGATAGGAATTTTGACAGCCTTTTGATGTTATTTTGAACATCTCCTAAAACTTAGGAGGAATGTGCACTTCAGCGGCTTATCTCCTTTTGCATTCGAACAGAAGAACTCAGAGATCTCTTCCATTTTGGTAGTGTAACGACTCCTCAACTTTATAGACTGCAGAGTAGTCTGTTTGCGGACCCGTACAAAGCATATGGTTTGCGCGGTCCTGCACAAAGCCTTCTGGGCTGCCACGGTCTTGCGCAAAGTCTTCTGGGCTGCCGCCCTCACCTTCAATCTCCTTGCTCCGCTTTATCTTCTCTTCTTGCTCTGCTTGCTCTCCGTAGTCTTCGATCATCCTTTAACGAAGGAAGGAAAGGGGTATTTATAGGCACTCACACGTGCGAAACTCTGATCTAAGCGATGTGGGACACAATCACCAAACCATCTGAACTCACCAATGCATACGCTGTCGTTTACGGGGAAGCAAAGGAGATCATTTGCGCGGTCCCGTGCAAGCATAACGTTTACGCGGACCAACGCAAAGCATATAAGTCTTTTAACGAACTTTCCTTCCAACTCGCCTTTACAGCCTTTTGATCTTCATTTGTTTCCATTCTTCTCTTATTTTATTCCTCAACAAGTCCTCTCCCCTCCTTCATTAGAGGTAATTGAAGGTTTTTAAGAGAAGTAGAGTGGAGCAAAAGACCGAAGGTAGGAAAGGAGTCTCCTGTTAGTTACGGGGGACCGTGCAACCAATATCAGTTGCGTGGATCTGTACAACCAGACTACCCTATATTCTGTGAAGATTAGGGGCCGTTATGCCGTTGAAATCTTCGTACAAGGCTTCCCTTCTTCAGGCCTTCTTCTATTGACAAGTTCAGAGGAGAAAGATTAGTCAATTGGGTCGACATTCCCCCTAAGTATTAGGGGATGACTGAAACAGGCACCGTTATGTTGCTAAAATCTTTGTTTCATTGAAGATTCATCGATCTGATTGGCATTCCTCCTAAGTCCTAGGAGATGATCAAAACAGGCGGCGAAAGGCTGTCGAAATGAATTTTTGATACTTAAAGCGTAAGTCATTTAACTCCAAATGATCTATCTTAGAATCAAGGGATGTAAAGAGGATGTAAATGAATCTAGTGGCAATGAAATGTGATGAATGTTCCCAATGCTCTTTCTCTGTTATGTTTGAATAAGACAATTTCCCAAATCAAATGCATTTGTTTCTTTGTTGAAATAGTTATGAGTGTTACTATTGGACAAGGAGATGAAGGAAACATTCAAGACTGATGACTACGATCCCACTTATGGATGCCCAAATGGTTTGGGAATATGATGATTCCAGTCAAGAATGAAAGAGCACTGAAGTACCATTTAGATGACTAAAAATCAACCCAATCCGACATGAATGGATAGAGTTATAAGCGTCTCCGTTGGATCCCGTAATTTGGAAAGATTAGCAATCCATATTGAAAAATGACGATCAAAGAGTTCCCACATGCTATTGGGATATTGAACAGTCTCTGAATTAAGCAATTTTGGTCTCATTTGGAAGCTTGACAAGTTACCATTCTAATGACCTGAAATAGTCTAAATTCGACCTCTGAAGAGAGAGTTATGAAGGTTACTATTGGACAAGGAGATGAAGGAAACATCAATGACCGACGACTATGATCCCACTTCCAGATACCCAAATGGTCTCGGAATACGATGATTCCAGTTAGGAATGAAAGATCACTAAATTACCTTTCAAACGACCTAAAATTGACCCAATCTATCATCAAATGATGGAGTTATAAGCATCTCCGTTGCATCGCAGGATTTGGAAAGATTAACAATCCGCATTGAAAATGACAATCGAAGAGTTTCAACGTGCTTTTACGATATAGAACGGTCTCTGAATTAGTCAATTCTAATCCCATTTGGAAGCTTGACAAGTTACCATTCTAATGACCTGAAATAGTCTAAATTTGACCTCTGAAGAGTGAATTACGAGGGTTACTATTGGACAAGGTGATGAAGGAAACATTCAGGATCGACGACTGTGTCCCACTTACGGATGCCCAAATGGTCTAGGAATATGATAATTCCAGTCTGGAATGAAAGTGCACTAAAGTACCATTCAAATGACCAAAAATTGACCCAATCCGACATCAAAGGATGGAGTTATTGGCGTCTCCATTGGAACACACAATTTGGAAAGATTAACAATCCATATTGAAAAATGACAATTGAAGAGTTCCCACGTGCTTTTGAGATATTGAACAGTCTCTGAATTAGGCAATTTTGGTCCCATTTGGAAGCTTGACAAGTTACCATTCCAATGACATGAAATAGTCTAAATTTGACCTCTGAAGAGAGAGTTATGAGGGTTACTATTGGACAAGGAGATGAAGGAAACATTGATGACCGACGACTGCAATCCCACTTTTAGATGCCCAAATGGTCTCGGAATACGACGATTCCAGTCAGGAATGAAAGACCACTAAAGCACCTTTCAGATGACCTAAAATTGACCCGATCTGTCATCAAATGTTGGAATTCTAAGCTTCTACATTAGATCACACGATTTGGAAAGATTAACAATCCGTATTGAAAAATGACGATCGAAAAGTTCCGACGTGCTTTTGGGATATCAAACGGTCTTTGAATTAGTAAGTTCTGATCTCATTTAGAAGCTTGAAAAGTTACCATTCGAATGACCTGAAATAGTTAAATTTGACCTCTGAAGAGTGAATTATGAGGGTAACTATTGGACAAGGAGATGAACGAAACATTCAGGACCGACAACTGTGATCCCATTTAGGGATGCCCAAATGGTCTCAGAATATGACGATTCCAGTCAGGAATGAAAGAGCACTAAAGAACCATTCAGATGACCAAAAATTGACCCAATCCGACATCAAAGGATGGAGTTATAGGCATCTCCATTGGATTACACAATTTGGAAAGATTAACAATCCATATTGAAAAATTACAATCGAAGAGTTCCCACCTTCTTTTGGGATGTCGAACGGCCTCTGAATTAGGTAATTTTGGTCCCATTTGGAAGCTTGACAAGTTAAGATTCCAATGACTTGAAATAGTCTAAATTCAACCTCTGAAGGGAGAGTTATGCGGGTTACTTTTGTGAAGGAGATGAAAGAAACATTCAGGACCGATAACTACGATTCAACTTATGGATGGCCAAATGGTCCAGGAATATGACGATTCTAGTCAGGAATGAAAGAGCACTAAAGTACCATTCAAATGACCAAAAATTGACCCAATCTGACAATAAATTATGGAGTTATAGGCATCTGCGTTGAATTGTGCAATTTGGAAAGATTAACAATCCATATTGAAAAATGACGATTGAAGAGTTCCCATGTGCTTTTGGGATATTGAACGGTCTCTGAATTAGGCAATTTTAGTCTCATTTGGAAGCTTGACAAGTTACCATTATAATGACCAGAAATAGTCTAAATTTGACCTCTGAGGAGAGAGTTATAAGGGTTACTATTGGACAAAGAGATGAAGGAGACATTTAAGACCGACGACTACTATCCCACTTACGGATCCCCAAATGGTCTCAGAATACGAAGATTCCAATTAGGAATGAAAGAGCACTAAAGTACCATTCAGATGACCAAAAATCGACCCAATTTGACATCAAAGGGTGAAGTTATGGACGTGTCGTTTGGATCAAGCAATTTGGAAAGATTAATAATCCATATTGAAAAATGACGATTGAAGTGTTCCAACGTGCTTTTGGGATATCAAACTATTGAGGCATAAAAAGTATTCCATGTCCAGGGGATATTTTGGTAATTTTCATGTCCGGGGGTATCTCAGTAATTTTCATGTCTAGGGGTATTTTGGTAAAATTCTGTCCTGGGTAGTTTAGGTATTTTGGTAAAATTCTATGTCCAAGGGTAGTTTAGGTATTTTGGTAAAATTCCATGTCCAGGGGTAGTGTAGTATTTTGGTAATTTCCATGTCCAGTGGTATTTTTGAAAAATTCCAAGTCTAGGGATATTTTGGTAATTTCCATGTCAGGGATATTTTGGTAATTTCCATTTTTGGGAGTATTTTGGTAAAATTCCATGTCCATGGGTAGTTTAGGTATGTTGGTAAAAAAGCATTGGAAAGGGTAGTTTGGTAAAGAAGGGTGCAAAGGTGTCATTTGAAAGGAGAAAGGTGGTACACAACCATTTAAGAGGGAGCTTGGTGGACACTATGGTTTAAGAAAAGAGGATGTCCATATAAGAAGAGATAAGTGGTGGTGATCACCACTCTGTAAGAGTGGTGGGGCCTATAAATACCCCACCTCTGCTTCATTTGGAGGGGGTTAGATCAGTTGGTGGGCTAAAGAAATAAGGAGAGAGAGGCAGAAATTCGTTATGCGACCCGCGTAATGGAAGAAATCCGTTGAGCGACCTGCGCAACTGAAGAAAAGGGTTGAGTGACCCGCACAACGAAAGAAAAGTATTTTTCGACCCGCGCAACGGCAGAAATCCATTGGCTGACTCGCGCAACCGCAGAAATCCGTTGAGCGACCCGCACAATGGAAGAAAAGCGTTGTGTGATCCGCACAACCCTATCTCATCAAAGACTGGCTAATCGATTCGTCAATTCTTCCTAAGTATCTAGGAGATGACCAAAATAGCGTCGAAATACTGTTGAAATTTCTATTGGACTGTCTTCTCTTTAAATGCATTGCATTAATTGTACTTTGTTTTCAGAATCAAGGGAATCAGAGGATGTAAATGAACTCAGATAAATGTGATGAATGTTCTCTCAACAAGTTCTTTGTTATTATTGAATAAATCCCCCAAATAGAACGCATTTGTTTTCTTGTCGAAACACGAACAATCTCTAAATTTGGCAATTCTCATCCCAATTGGAAGCTTGACAAGTTATCATTCCAATGACCTGAAATAGTCTAAATTTGACCTCTGAAGAGTGAGTTATGAGGGTTACTATTGGACAAGGAGATGAAGGAAACATTCAGTACCGACGACTGCGATCCCACTTACGGATGCTCAAATGGTCTAGGAATATGACAATTCTGGTCAGGAATGAAAGAGCACTAAAGTACCATCCAGATGACCAAAAATTGACCCAATCCGACATCAATGGATGGAGTTATTTGCGTCTCCGTTGGATCGCGCAATTTGGAAAGATTAACAATCCATATTGAAAAATGACGATCGAAGAGTTCCCACGTGCTTTTGGGATATTTGTTTGTCTCTGAATTAGGCAATTTTGGTCCATTTGGAGCTTGACAAGTTACCATTCCAATGACCTGAAATAGTCTAAATTCAACCTCTGAAGAGAGAGTTATGAGGGTTACTATTGGACAAGGAGATGAAGGAAACATTGATGACCGAGGACTGCGATCCCACTTCCAGATTCCCAAATGGTCTCGGAATACGACGATTCCAGTCAGGAATGAAATACCACTAAAGTACCTTTCAGATGACCTAAAATTGACCGAATCTATCATTAAATGTTGGAATTATAAGCTTCTACGTTGGATCGCACGATTTGGAAAGATTAAAATTCCGTATTGAAAAATAACGATCAAAGTGTTCCGACGTGCTTTTGGGATATCGAATGGTCTCTGAATTAGTAAGTTCTGATCCCATTTAGAAGCTTGAGAAGTTACCATTCGAATGACTTGAAATAATCTAAATTTGACCTTTGAAGAGTGAATTACTAGGCTTACTATTAGACAAGGAGATGAAGGAAACATTCAGGACCGACGACTGTGATCCCATTTAGGGATGCCCAAATGGTCTCGGAATATGATGATTCTAGTCAGGAATGAAATAGCACTAAAGAACCATTCAGATGACCAAAAATTGACCCAATCTGACATCAAAGGATGGAGTTATAGTTATCTCTGTTAGATCGCGCAATTGTTGAGGCATAAAAAAATGACGAAGGATTGAAGTAAGAAGAGATAAAGAAATGGATGGGATACTTGGAAAGAAGAAGGAAATGACAGTTTTAAAGGGTTTGCGCAGGACCGCGCAACCAGTGTCAGTTGCACGGTACCGCGCAACCAATGTTATTTGCACGGGAGCGCGCAATGAGGATATTAGTTTCGCAGGAAACGTTGTAGAAATGGTTCTGTGAAAAGATCTAAAAGCACTAAAAATAGTCCCACATCGCTAAGATTAGGATTTTCACACGTGCGAGGGTCTATAAATACCCCTTCCCCTCCTTCATTAGGGGTAATTGAAGATTTTCAAGAGGAGCAGAGCAGATCATAAGATAGAAGGTAGGAGAGAAGTCTCCTGGCAGTTACGCAGGACCGCATAACTAGACTGCCCTACAGTTTGTGAAGCTTAAAGGCCGTCATGCTGTCAAAATGCCCATGCAAGGCTTTTATCCTTCTGGCACTCTCCCCTCTCTTGTTGTCTAGTGCAGAGGAAGAAGATTAGTCGATCGAATCGACATTTTCCCTAAGTATTAGGGATGAGTGAAATAGACGCCATTATACTGCTGAAATCTCTGTTTCATCGAAGACTTGTCGATCTAATCGACATTCCTCCTAAGTCCTAGGAGATGGTTGAAACAGGCGCTAAAAGGCTATCGAAATGAACTTTAGATACTTAAAGCATAAATCATTTATTTCCAAATGATCTATCTTAGAATCAAGGGATATAAATGAACCCAGTATTAATGAAATGTGATGAATGTTCCTAATACTCTTTCTCTGTTATGTTTGAATAAGAAAATTTTTCAAATTAAATGCATTTGTTTCTTTGTCGAAAAAAAATGGTGACTCTGTTGGGGACTTATTATTTTATTATCTTATTTAAATATTAGTGAAGTTGTTACGAACTTTCATCATAGTTTGGCGTACTATGGACGCCAAAATGGTGACTCTCAGTGGGAAGTCCTCCCCTTCATCTCTAAGATAGATCACTCTAATCGTTCAATTACTAATTATAACTATGTTTCATGATTGAAGGCTTTAAAATCTGACTACGACTTATTACTCATGGCAATGCCCGTAAGAAAATTAAACTTCCGATTCATCTCGACAGGATTCGTGATAGAATACACACCAAGTCATGCCAGTAAAAGTGGCATGACTCAAGTAATAGCTGGGGTCATTTCTGCTTCGTCCCAGTCATCAGAAGAAAATGCAGGCTGGACCGTCATAACCTCTCGTAAGGCAAGAACACGAAATGTCAGAAATTCTGGGATGAATTAGCCTTCATTAAGAATCAGAGGGCCTGTAACATGAAGCACAGTTAAAAGAAATCCTGAACTTGCTCCTCCGACGATTTATCCCGTGCAAACAGTTCCCCAGTTGACAGCACATGACTTTCCGGCTTTAAATACTCCAATGGCTGAACGGACAAAAGAACAAAAGGGAAAAGCATTGGTAATCAGATCGCCAATACCATCCCACATAGATTCACCAGTATCAACGTCATCTCAATCAATTGATGCCACAGAGGGCATGAAAAAGTCCAATGAAACTCTGTCCTCTCCCTTTTCTGTGAGCCTTGTTACGTCAGCATACTTTTGCTCTCCTTCAGTTACCGCTTCGTCAAAAAGTGGAGAAGCTGCAGTATTCATGGCTGGATCAAATCCATATTATAGAACAACTACAGAGGGTCATTTTAATGCAATGACAGAAGCCCAGAATGCATTAATGGAAGAATGCAGAAGTCTTAGAGAAGCCTTGGTGACTTTCATGCATAATGCAGCTCAAATAACAATCATTGAAAAGGCTGGCCGAATGGAAGAGGAATAAGAAAATACCAGACATTATAGGTATCGTGCGCCGTATCCAAGAGAGGTGGATGATATTCCCTTCCCAGCCAGTTTCAGGTGTCCAGATTTTCAGAAGTTTAATGGGAAAGGATCCCCCAAAGAACATTTAACGCGCTTCATTATAAGTATGGGAGATCTCTCTAAGTACCACAATATTGCTTGTGATTGTTCGGGACGTCGCGACAGGTAGTACATTCCGATGGTATTCCAATCTGGCTCCAGGTTCTATCCGTACCTGGGAGCAGATGCGATATATTTTTCTATCTCAGTTCTTCTCCCCAAGCCATGATGTTAATATTGTTAGGTTGGCTTCTGTACGACAAGGAGAAGGTGAGTCGGTAAGGAGTTATGTAGATAGATGGAAAGCATTGAGAACTTTGTGCAAACCGGTGCTAAAAGAAACTGAGCAAGTCGAGATATGTTTGAACTCTATAAAAAAGGTATTCATAATTGGACTGGCCAATTTTGACATCCAAACTCTTCATGATTTGGCCACTAAAGCTCATGCTTTAGAATCAGTAAATCGATTGGTGTCGATATTTCGCCATGATGCAGCTCAGAGGGCTCCTAGCAGGATAACAGCAAATACTAGTGATCGCTATTAGCAGCATAAAAGTGTAAGAGGTTTAAAAGAAGAAAATACGAAGCGAAAAGGAGAGTTGGCTCGATCAAGAAGAAATAAAAAAGTCAGGACACTTAATTCGCATGAAGGATTTACATTTGGTAAGGAAGATGTCATTCTAATGATGGATCAGTTATTGAAAGTTGGTGCGATAGAATTGCCAGAGCCTAAACGCCCCGAGGAGGCGACAAGGCGCGGGGAGTAAAATTTTTATCACTATCACCGTTTACTGGGACATCCAACGGAGAATTGTTATACGTTGAAGTGTATTATACAACGGATGATACACAGGAATCAGATAATTATCAAAGATAGGACAAGTAAGGAGGTCATGAAAGGTACGATTCTCGACTGTGAAGATTACAACGGCCTAAATCATGAAAAAGGAATTTCAATTGGGATCGGCCAGGAAAGGCGAAGAAAATTTAAAGACATGGGGGCAAGGTGGTCAGTAAACATGGTTACAGCAAAGGAGCCAGCGAAAGAAGATATTACGATAGTTGAGCGTCTTAAGGCAGCTCCGAAGCAAATAGAAGATGGGGGGCAACCGACGACAGACAGCCTATTAGAAATAAACTTGGGTACAAAAGAGGAACCACGAAACACGTTTATTAGTGCCAACCTCTCTGAACAAGATCTGTAGAATACGTTCAACTTCTTAGAGAAAATAAAGATGTGTTCGCCTGGACGTATGCAGAAATTCCCGGATTGGAGCCTTCCGTGGCGTTACACCGACTAAATATTTCCTAGGAGAAAAGGCCGGTTAAACAAGCACAAAGACGATTTCACCCAGAACTAGTTGCCCTCATTGAGGAACAAGTCAACAAAGGTCGAATTTGTTAGAGAGGTCAAATATCCTAAGTGGATATCGACTATCATCCTGGTAAGGAAGAAAAATGGACAAGTCAGAGTGTGCATTGATTTTAGAGACTTAAATGAAGCCTGCCCAAAGGATGATTTTTTGCTCTCGATAACTGAATTACTAATTGATAGTACGACTTAGTATGCTGGTATGTCCTTTATGGACGGCTATGCGGGATATAATCAGATTCGAATGGCTCCCGAGGACGAAGAGGCGACGACGTTTAGAACTTCACTAGGAATTTTCTATTATAAGGTGATGTTGTTTGGCCTTAAAAATACTGGAGCTACATATCAGAGGGTGATGCAAAACATTTTTCAAGACATGATGCATAAGCACGTTGAGTGTTATGTTGACGACTTAGTAGTCAGGTCAGGAAGCCATCAGGAACATCGTAAACACTTGGTGTCAGTTTTCAGTGACTTAGAAAGAAACAGTTAAAGATGAACCCCGCTAAGTGCACATTCGGAGTGTCCTCCAAAAAGTTCTTGGGTTTTGTTGTTCGGCATAGGGGCATTGAGATTGACCCCGGGAAAGTCAAGGCTATTCAGGATATGCCACCACCAAAAACATTAAAGGAACTAAAGAGTTTGCAAGGAAAATTAGCATATATCCGTCGATTCATTTCAAATTTGGCTGGAAGATGTCAGCCGTTTTCTCATTTGATGAAAAAGGATATAGAATTTGTGTGGAGTCAAGCCTGTCAGAATGCATTCGACTTGATAAAGGAGTTGCTGAAAAAGCCACTAGTACTGGCAGCTCCAGTAAAAGGGAAACCACTTATCTTGTACACGTCTACAGTCGAGCATTCCTTAGGACCTCTGTTGGCACAAAAGAATCAATTTGGAAAAGAAATAACTCTCTATTACTTAAGTCAGACTTTAATAGGTGTAGAGTGCAATTATTCCCTGATTGAGAAGGAATGTTTGGCATTAATATTCGCAGTACAAAAGTTGAGGCATTATTGTCTGTCGCACGATATAACATTAGTTTCAAGGGCTAACCCGATAAAGTTTTTGATGACAAGGCCGATGTTGTCTGGAAGGTTGGCTAAATGGATGTTGTTACTTTCAGAATACTCTATTACATATGAACCGGCAAAAGCTTTGAAAGGGAAGGCAGTGGCGGATTTCTTAGCAGCGCACCTCGTGGCAGAATCTAAAGCCATCAATGATGATTTTCTGGATGAGCAAGTCATGTTGGCTGAATCACAGAATCCGTGGTAGATGTATTTTGATGGCGCTTCTCGAACATCAGGAGCGAGGGCAGGAGTGATATTCATTACTCCCCAAGGTGATTTGTTACCTTAATCCTTTACGTTGGGAACTGCATGCACGAACAATGAGGCTGAGTATAAATCCCTGATTATTGGAATGGAGATGGCTAAAGGAATGGAGATAAGAGTATTGCATATTTTTGGAGATTCTAAATTGATTATAAATCAATTAACGACCGAATTCGAAATAAGAAAATAAGAACTTTTTCCATATTATCGGAAGGCACAACAGCTGTTGGAACATTTTTCCTATGTTGAAATCAAGCATATTCCCCGGTCAGAGAATGCAAAAGCCGATGCCTTAGCTAGTTTGGTGGCAGCTCTGTCTTGCCCTAATCGAAGCCCTCTTCAAGTAACTATAGAGGAAAGAAGATTTTTACCATCAGCAGAGGTTGTTGAAGAAGTTACTAAAGCCCTTCCTGTATCATGCTTGGAAATTACAATAGATGATTGGCTTCAGCCTTTCATTGATTATATCAAATTCAACGTCTTTCCAGAAGAGTCCATGCAAAGACAACAAATTAGACAGTGGTCAAGTAGATTCTTCATCTGCAGCGAAGTATTATATAAAAAATCTTACAATGGAGTGTTGTTACGTTGTTTAAATAAGTAAGAAGCAGACCAGGTGTTGTGAGAAGCACACTTAGGAGAATGTGGGGCACATCAAGCTAGTCAAATTTTATTTCATCGAGTACATTAAATGGGATATTATTGGCTCACTATGTTTAAAGACGCGATAGATTATGCGAAGTGGTGCCATGAATGCCAGATTCATGGAGATGTTATACACATGCCTCCAGAAGACTTGCATCAGTCTATTGCCTCTTGGCCCTTCTTTGCTTGGGGACTTGACGTAATTGGTCCTATAAATCTGCCTTCATCCAAAGGAAAACAATATATTCTGGCAGCAACCGATTATTTCTCCAAGTGGACTGAAGCAGTTGCTTTGCGAAATGTTAAAGAAAAAGATGTGGTTAATTTCATCTTCCACGCTATAATATACTGACACGGTATTCCAAAGAAAATTGTTATAGACAATCCTTTCAAAAATAAAAGCATGGAAAAACTATGTCAGAAATTCAATATCCATGACTCGTTCTCAATGCCTTACTATCCGCTGGCTAACGGATTAGCAGAGGCATTCAACAAAATAATAGTCAAAATATTGAAGAAAACAGTGACAGGGAACAAACGTGATTGGGATGAAAGGTTACAGGAAGCGTTATGGGCATACAGAACTACTCATCGAACAACAACAAGGGCAACACCGTATTCATTAATCTATGGTGCGGAAGCAGTAATTCTAATTGAAATATAAGTAGCGTCACTAAGAGTGGCAGTGCATCAGTCTATAACTGATGATGATAATGCAAAAATAAGATTAAAGGAACTGGATTTACTTGACGAGAGACGTCTAGCTGTACAACAGCGTCTGCAAGTATACCAAGTGAGAATATCAGCCGCATTTGATAAGCGAGTTAAATATCGCTCTTTCAAAAAGGGAGATATGGTGCTGATATTGAAAAGACCAATCGTGGTCACTCGTTGAACAGGAGGCAAGTTTGAGCCTAAATGGGATGGCCCTTACATAATAAAAGAAGTATATTCTAATGGAGCATATCGAGTTGTAGATCAAGATGGGCAGGGAATCAGTATACCAGTTAACGCTCGCTTCCTTAAGAAATATCGTCCGTAAATATATTTGTTGATTTTGATCCAGAAAATTATCAGAATAATGATTCTACGTCAAATGGAGGCAAACTAGTCGATAAATATGATCGTAAATCATGCAGTCTTCTACAGTAATATACTGCCTCAATATCTCCAGGAACGAAAGAGTATATCTCCAACAACAGTCACAAACATATCCAGGGGGCAGGTTCAAGACTAAATGAGATAAGATGTACTTAGTAAAAGTAAAGTTTTTCAAAGGAGTAAATAGAAGCCTATGATGGCCTATACTCGCATTGACAAGAAGGAATTGCTTCTGAAGGTGCTACTGATTTTGATACACAACATTATCAAGATAATAATTTTGTATCAAAAGGGGGCAAGATGAATAGAATGAATGAGGAAGAAGCTTACAAGCATATCAAAATCATATGACAAGCGTATCAAGATCATATGATAGCAAATAAAGAAAGACGAAGAAGATGAGCGCCGTCAACTGAGCTCTACAAAATTTTGCTTGAAATTGATATCACCATCAAGCTGGTATATTGCCTGAAATTGATATTACAATCAGATAGTATATTACAAACAATACAGACAAATGATACAGATAAACAATTTCAAGCGAAAATACTCATCATCGTCTTCTAAGACAGCATTCTAAATCATTGCCGAAAGTCTTTCAAGACATTTTAAATGAAAAGTCTTGATGATCGCTGTCAAGCGATAACGATTGCTATCAGTATTGATGATCATCGTTGACGCTAAAGATTGCCATCAAAATCACCAGGTATCAATGATTTTAAAATAAAAAGAGAGCAACTATTATTGTCGCCAATCAATCTCCTATCAAAGTTACCATCATCGCTAAGCTGATATATTATTAAAACATGATATAAAAGTCCTTATGACATTGTCAGCAGCAGTGAAATGTCAATTATTGATCAACCATATGATGACAGTAAAATGAATCATACAACTAACTATGTAAAATTGGCGACAGTGATGACTGGTAATCATAAAAAGGCAGCCTAGCCAAGCCTATATGGCCAACTACGCATAAGACCTATAATCATATAAAGGCAGTCTAGCCAAGTCCTGAAAAAATTTTAAAAAAGAAAAAAGGCCAAGTCCTAAAAGGACCAAGTCTCTGAGACCTAAAAAGGCCAAGTCCTAAAATGACCAAATCTTAAAAGGGACTAACTACGGATAAGACCTATGATTATAAAAAGGCAGCCCAGCCAAGCTAATGGCCCGTTGTGCATGAGACCTATGAAGATCGCCATTCGGGTAGCGGCGAGAAGCCAGTGGCCCTAAAAAGCCCATGAAGGCCATTGTACGCATACCCATGCGGGCAGCTGATGGAGTTAATGACCAAAAGTCTAAAAGGCTAAAAGTCCTCAATGACCAAAAGTCTAAAAGGCCAAAAGTTCTCGATGACCAAAAGCCTGAACGACCAAAAGTCCTCAATGACCAAAAGCCGGAATGACCAAAAGTCCTCAAATGACTAGTCAGCGTAACCCCCATGCCGTCTGTATAGCTTTCCGGCAGCATCACGGGGAATGGAGGACAATGCCCTTCTGTGAATGGGCCCAACCTTGCAGGCGAAGAAAATGAGGGCTGCAGTGCGAGCTTTAGATAGACCAACCATGCATAAGACCCCCAAGATTTGTGGTTCGATTCCGGTACTAACTCATGAGGAAGGGCTTAAACCTACTCATCGATGGACTGGAAACCATGGATTTGGTACCCCTAAAGGTAGCCTTGCGAGCTCTGTGAACTCTTGAGAGTTACCATGGCTAACCCTGTGCGTAAAACTAACTGAGTTCATGGCCCCGGCAGCTTCACTGGGCCCCTCTGATGGATCGGGGTTTGTGAACTCCCTAGGCAGTAAGAAGTCCAGCGAACTCTAGAGAGTTATAGAGGTCATCACGTAAGACCCGACTCTAACTAGAGTCTAAATAAATTAACTCCACTACTCAAGAGCTTAAACTGTGTGTGCAATTGACTGAATTGAAACTTAGTACCGCCAATGACAAAATATATAAATAAATTCATATAGGAAATCTCATACTAACAAGCATAAAATGTTGGTGTTGTATAATTAGTTCTTTATTGAATGTCATGATAAAATATGTGCAACATTATAGATACATATTTCATTTTATATGATTGTTCAAATATACAAAGTATAAGCTGTACAATATTTAGAATGTAGCAAGTTCATGTGTCACTCTAGATATATTCAAATGTGTAATTTCCTGATGAAAATTTTAAATATTGATTAGACAATATGCAAAAATTCATTTCTCTGAAATCAGGTTCAAAATTACATCGACAGTAAATGCCTCCAAGATATTGGCAAGAGCTCAAATCTCCAAGAGTGTAATATAAAGAGTACAAAGTAAAGCATGATGACAAGTGCAAAGATTGCCTAAATCATATTACGAATACCACACTTAGCCTAAAAAGAATAAACTTTCTATCTATCTCAAAATTATCAATACTTCATAAAGCTACATTGAAAATTATAATGAATTAGGATACTAATTCTGATTAATTTGGCAGGAAAAGATCGTCACTTGAAAATTTGAGTTATGCAGCTCGTGAGTGAAGGAAACAATCCAAAAAGGATGATGCGGCAAGAGCAGCATTAAAGAACAACCCCAGATACAGAGTTAGAGGAAAGAATCGCTAGAGTTGATCAAGAGGAAAGAATCGTTGGATTTGATCAAGAGGAAAGAATCGTTAGAGTTGACCAAAGAGACCATTATAACAGCAGCGGTGTTGAAAGAAAGCTCTCTGATCAAATCACTCAAAGATGAAGCCGTCACAGCTGTTGAAGAAACGTGCTTCAATGAAAAGAGAATTTTATCCTCTCTAGTGAAGCATCTGCTCGACACTGCTGAGCATAATCATTCAAGTTTTCCGTTTGGGTGCCATCATTCAAGTCTTCCGTTCAAACACGATCATCCAGTCTTCTGTTTGAGCACAATCACTTCAGTCTTTCGGTTGAGCGTAATCGTTCAAGTCTTTCATTCAAGTATGATCATTCAGTCTGCCATGCAAGCATGATCATCCAATCATCCTTTAGTTGCAGTTCATTCAAGTTCTGTCGGAGGAAGATCGATCCTCCATTTGATTTCAGGAATCAATCAAAGAAGGATCAAGGGGGCATCTGTTGGGGCATAAAAAATGATGAAGGATTGAAGTAAGAAGAGATAAAGAAATAAATGGGATACTTGGAAAGAAGAAGGAAATGGCAGTTTTAAAGGGTTTGCGCAGGATCACGCAACCAGTGTCAGTTGCACGGTACAGCGCAATCAATCTTATTTATGCGGGAGTGCTCAATGAGGATATCAGTTGCGCAGGAAACGTTGCAGAAATGGTTCTGTGAAAAGATCTAAAAGCATTAAAAATAGTCTCACATTTCTAAGATTAGAATTTTCACACGTGCGAGGGTCTATAAATACCCCTTCCCCTCCTTCATTAGGGGTAATTGAAGATTTTTCAGAGGAGCAGAGCGGAGCAGAAGACAGAAGGTAGGAGAGAAGTCTCCTGGCAGTTGCGCAGGACCGCACAACCAGTATCGATTGCGTGGGTCCACGTAACCAGACTGCCCTGCAGTCAATGAAGCTCAAAGGCCGTCATGCTGCCAAAATACCCTTGCAAGGTTTTCATCCTTCCGGCACTCTCCCCTCTTCTATTGTCAAGTGCGGAGGAAGAAGATTAGTCGATCGAATCGACATTTTCCCTAAGTATTAGGGATGACTGAAACAAACACCATTATGCTGCTGAAATCTTTATTTCATCAAAGACTCATCAATCTAATCGACATTCCTCCTAAGTCCTAGGAGATGGTTAAAACAGGCACTGAAAGGCTGTCAAAATGAACTTTGGATACTTGAAGCGTAAATCATTTATTTTCAAATGATCTATCTTAGAATCAAGGGATGTAAAGAGGATGTAAACTAACCCAGTATTAATGAAATGTGATGAATGTTCTTAATACACTTTCTTTGTCATGTTTGAATAAGACAATTTTCTAAATCAAATGCATTTGATTCTTTGTCGAAACAGCAATTTGGAAAGATTAACAATCCATATTAAAAAATGACGATCGAAGAGTTCCCACGTGCTTTTGGGATATCGAACGGTCTCTGAATTAGGTAATTTTGGTCCCATTTAGAAGCTTGATAAGTTACCATTCAAATGACTTGAAATAGTGTAAATTTAACCTCTAAAGAGAGAGTTATGAGGGTTACTTTTGGTGAGGGAGATGAAGGAAACATTCAGGACTGACGACTGCGATTCCACTTACGGATGGCCAAATGGTCTTGGAATATGACGATTCTAGTCATGAATGAAAGTGCACTAAAGTACCATTCAGATGACCAAAAATTGACCAAATCTGACATCAAAGGATGGAGTTATAGGTGCTGCGTTGGATCGCACAATTTGGAAAGATTAAAACAATCCATATTGAAAAATGACGATCGAAGAGTTCCCACGTGCTTTTGGGACATTGAACGGTCTTTGAATTAGGCAATTTTGGTCCCATTTGGAAGCTTGACAAGTTACCATTCCAATGACCTGAAATTACTATTGGACAAGGAGATGAAGGAAACATTGATGACCGACGACTGCGATCCCACTTCTAGATTCCCAAATGGTTTTGGAATACGACGATTCTAGTCAGGAATGAAAGACCACTAAAGTACCTTTCAGATGACCTAAAATTGACCGAATCTATCATCAAATGTTGGAATTATAAGCTTCTACGTTGGATCGAACGATTTGGAAAGATTAACAATCCGTATTAAAAAATGACAATCGAACTATTTCGATGTGCTTTTGGGATATCGAACGGTCTCTGAATTAGTAAGTTCTGATCCCATTTGGAAGCTTGACAAGTTACCATTCGAATGACCTGAAATAGTCTAATTTGACCTTTGAAGAGTGAATTACGAGGGTTACTATTGGATAAGGAGATGAAGGAAACATTCAGGACCGATGACTGTGATCCCATTTAGGGATGCCCAAATGGTCTCGGAATATGACGATTCCAGTCAGGAATGAAATAGCACTAAAGAACATTCAGATGACCAAAAATTGACCTAATCCGACATCAAAGGATGGAGTTATAGGCATCTCCGTTGGATCGCGCAATTTGGAAAGATTAACAATCCATATTGAAAAATGGCTATCGAAGAGTTCCCACCTACTTTTGGGATATCGAACGGTCTTTGAATTAAGTAATTCTGGTCCCATTTGGAAGCTTGACAAGTTACCATTCAAATGACCTGAAATAGTCTAAATTCGACCTCTGAAGAGAGAGTTATGAGGGTTACTTTTGGTGAGGGAGATGAAGGAAACATTCAGGACTGACGACTGCGATTCCACTTACGGATGGCCAAATGGTCTTGGAATATGACGGTTCTAGTCATGAATGAAAGTGCACTAAAGTACCATTCAGATGACCAAAAATTGACTCAATCTGACATCAAAGGATGGAGTTATAGGCATCTGCGTTGGATCACGCAATTTGGAAAGATTAAAACAATCCATATTGAAAAATGACGATCGAAGAGTTCCCACGTGCTTTTGGGATATTGAACGGTCTCTGAATTAGGCAATTTTGGTCCCATTTGGAAGCTTGACAAGTTACCATTCCAATGACCTGAAATAGTCTAAATTTGACCTCTAAAGAGAGAGTTATGAGGGTTAGTATTGGTGAGGGAGATGAAGGAAACATTCAGGACTGACGACTGCGATTCCTCTTATGGATGGCCAAATGGTCTTGGAATATGATGATTCCAGTCAGGAATGAAAGAGCACTAAAGTAACATTCAAATGACCAAAAATCGACCCAATCCGACATCAAAGGATGGAGTTATAGGCATCTGCGTTGGATCACGCAATTTGGAAAGATTAACAATCCATATTGAAAAATGACGATCGAAGAGTTCCCACGTGCTTTTGGGATATTGAACGGTCTCTGAATTAGTTAATTTTGGTCCCATTTGGAAACTTGACAAGTTACCATTCCAATGACCTGAAATAGTCTAAATTCGACCTCTGAAGAGAGAGTTATGAGGGTTACTATTGGACAATGAGATGAAGGAGACATTCAGGACCGACGACTGCTATCCCACTTACGGATCCCCGAATGGTCTCAGAATACGAAGATTCCAATTAGGAATGAAAGAGCACTAAAGTACCATTCAAATGACCAAAAATTGACCCAATCTGACATCAAAGGGTGGAGTTATGGACGTGTCATTTGGATCTAGCAATTTGAAAAGATTAATAATCCATATTGAAAAATGACAATCAAAGAGTTCCAACGTGCTTTTGGGATTTCAAACTGTTGAGGCATAAAAAATATTTCATGTCCAGGGGTATTTTGGTAAAATTCTATGTACGGGGGTAGTTTAGGTATTTTGGTAAAATTCTATGTCCAGGGGTAGTTTAGGTATATTGTTAAAATTTCATGTCCAAGGGTAGTGTAGGTATTGTGGTAATTTCCATGTTCCAAGTCCAGGGATATTTTGGTAATTTTCATGTTCAGGGGTATTTTGGTAAAATTTCATGTCCAGGGGTAATTTAGGTATGTTGTTAAAAAAACATTGGAAAGGGTAATTTGGTAAAGAAGGGTGCAAAGGTGTCATTTGAAAGGAGAAAAGTGGTACACAACCATTTAAGAGGGAGCTTGGTGGACACCATGGTTTAAGAAAAGAGGATGTCCATATATGAAGAGATAAGTGGTGGTGATCACCACTCTGTAAGAGTGGTGGGGCCTATAAATACCCCACCCGTGCTTCATTTGGAGGGGGTTAGATCAGTTGGTGGGCTAAAGAAATTAGGAGAGAGAGGCAGAAATCAGTTGATCGACCTGCGCAATGGAAGAAAAGGGTTGACCGACCCACGCAACGGAAGAAAAGAGTTGAGCGACCCGCGCAACGGAAGAAAAGGGTTGACCGACCCGCACAACAGAAGAAAAGTGTTGAGCGACCCGTACAACGGCAGAAATCCGTTGAGCGACCCGTGCAACGGAAGAAAAGCGTTGTGCAATCCGCACAACTCCCGCACAACCCTATCTCATCGAAAACTGGCTGATCGATTCGTCAATTCCTCCTAAGTATCTAGCAGATGACCAAAATAGTATCAAAATGCTGTCGAAATTTCTATTGGACTATCTTCTCTTTAAATGCATTGCATTTAATTGTACTTTGTTTTTAGAATCAAGGGAATCAGAGGATGTAAATGAACTCAGATAAATGTGATGAATGTTCTCTGAACAAGTTCTTTGTTATCATTGAATAAATCCCCCAAATAGAATATATTTGTTTTCTTATCGAAACAAATGGCAACTCCGCTGGGGACTTTATTATTCGATGGTAAATTAAAAAATATTCAGAGAACATTTGTCACTTTTTTTCAGTCGTCAAAATGGCGACTCTCAACGGGAACATCCTCCCCTTCATCTCTGAAAATGAAGCACGATTTTATTTAATAAATTAACTAACACTTTTTCATGCTTTCTCTGAGATAGAATGTCTTATCAATTAGATGCCTAATTGCAATTTTTATATTTTATCTTCAGGTAAATAGAAAGCATTAGAAAAGCAAAGTCTGTTATGATCAAGAGTAGTGAATTTCTTGTAATGGACGGAACAATCTCTGTTTCGCCAATAGCTCAAGAAGATGAGGAAGAACGGAAGATGGTAACATCCAAAAGTCAGAAAGTTCGATCTACTTCCGCAAGAACCAGCATCTTGCCAAGTACTAGGTCGATTATGCAAAGTATCATGAGACATTGTCCTGCTTCGGTTATACGATCATCTCATTTGAGAAAAACAGAAAGGCCCATCACTCCAAAAGGTCTTTCAATACCGTCAACTATAACTATAAAGACATCTTCCGTAAAATCATTGTGGGTTCAGAAAAATAATCGAAAGGCGACCGTAACCAGTGAACGTCCACTCATAGCACCTCCTGCAAAAGATTTCAAGCAAACTCATACATTAAGAATATCACGATTTGCGTCAGCTAGTCCTTCGAAGCGACAATACTCTAGTTTCAAATCAAATAATAGTTCATCTTCTTCAACAGCGTCAGCAGCACGATGTTCGCTTCCTCGTTCAATATCAAGACAATCAAAGTATAAAGAAACAGAAAGCTCATTGACAGATATTAATCAGCCTGATCAGTTTCCACTAGATGAGCATGTGATTGAGGAAGTCCCTAATATGCCGACAGTGACTACCATAAACAACATTGAACCACAAGTAGAAAGGTCATAACCGCAAGTAGTTAGATTTCAAGAGCCAATGCCTAATATTACTCAGAATATAACGCACGAAGAAATCCGGCAGATGATTATTAAATCTATTCATCTAGAGAATGAACAAATTCAGAATCAAAAATTTCTATATCAGACACCGTATCCTCCTGAAATAGAAGAAATGTCATTTCCCGCTGACTTCGAACACCCATATTTCTAGAAATTTAATGGGAAAGGGTCACCAGAAGACCATATGATGCATTTCATAGCAAAGATGGAAAACTTCTCTAGAGTTCCTCAATATTGTCTACGATTATTCGAATCTTCTCTGACAGGAAGAGCTTTCAGATGGTATTTAAGTTTAATTCCAGGATCTATTCATACCTAGGAACAAATACAGGATGCTTTTATGTTAAACTTTTTCTTTTCAGATCGAGAAGTTAGTTTGAACAAATTGGCCTCTATTCGTCAAGAAGAAAATGAATCAGTTGAAAAATTCATCAGTCGATGAAAGGACTTGGCAGCATCATGTCAACATCTTCTGCGGGAATCAGAAAAAGTAGAACTACGCTTAGAAGGCATGAGACCAGAGCTAGCATGCCACCTAATTAGTAAAGATTAGAAAACTTTTCAAAATTTTGCTATGAAGGCTTATGCTCTTGAAAAGATGATGATAAGAGTTTCTGTTTTTCAGTCAAAATCAGCTCACATAACTCGGAGAGAAGAAACTAAAGAAGATTATCAGGATGTGGAAAAAGACAGCGATGAAGAAGATAGAAATGGTCATGCGGTTATAATGACATATAAAAGGTCCAGGCAAAATAAAGATCATATGAAGTATTCATTTGTAAGAAAAGATATACTTCCCATGCTGAATCAGTTGTTGGCTACGAAGAGTATTGAATTACCTCGGCTAAGATACCTCAAAGAAATTGAAAATACAAGAGGGCTGAATTATTGCCATTATCATCGTAAATTTGGACATCATATGAAAAATTGTAATCCCCTCAGGGAAAAACTACAAAAGATGATTAATGAGGGAGAAATTGTGATGAAAAGAGCATGATAGAAAGAGAAAAATGAAGAAAAATGACAGAAACTCGATAAAGAAAATTCTGGGGGCATCCGCGTTAAAAGACGATAACATGCTTCATATGGTGAACCGTCAGTAATCAATAAGATCGAGCTATCATAGCCTAAATACTCGAATAAAAAGAAGCGAGTGAGGCAAAAAGTGTAAAGTCGCGGTGTAATGCATAATCGCGGTAGATATGCATTGCAATACTTGTCAGTTCAGGAAATGACTGATATTTTGATTTCGAAGGATATCGGTATGATACTTCCAAAATCAAAAGGGGGCAAGACAGGTGAGTAAAAACTATGAAATGTATTTCTTACCATAGAATATGTTTCTTTTGTATTTGAATAAAGTGCAGGCTTTCAAGCATATCAAATCATCACCAAATGCGAAGCACCAATGACTATCGCCAAATGAAAACCCAATCGCCAAAATTAACAACTATCGCTATCGGCATCAATTGCTTATCAAATATGTTATCATCGCCAAAATTATTAATTCTCAGAATATTATTAGCAGCAGTGAAATATCAATTATTAATTCTCAGAATATTATCAGCAATAGTGTTTTAACAAAAAAAAAAAACAAATGCGTTTCGATTCGGGGAACTATCTTATTTAGACGTAACAGAGGAAAAGTGTAAAGACAATCATCACATTTTTATTGATTCTAGAATCATTTACATCCTCTAATCTCTCTTGATTCTAAGATACATTCATTCGAATATGTATGAACTAATAATATTAAAACATTGAACCCAAACAGTAAATTTAGCAGCATTTCAACATGAATTTCAATCTTCTCCAAGGACTTAGGAGGAATTGCCGATTGGATCGATCCATCTTCAAGGAAATAGGGATTTCGATAGCATTCTGGTGCTATTTCGATCATCTCCTAAGACTTAGGAGGAATGTGCACTTCAGTGGGTTAACTCCCTTTGCACTTGAACAGAAGAACTTGGAGATCTCAACCGTTTCGGCAGCATAATGGCTTCTCAGCTTTATAGACTGCAGAGCAGTCTGTTCGAGCGGGCTTGCGCAAAGGACATGCTTTGCGCAGACCTGTGCAAAGCCCCTTGGACTGCCGCTCTCACCTTCAATCCTCTCTTCTTGCTTCGCTTACTCTCTGAAATCTTCGAACAACATCCTTTAATCAAGGAAGGAAAGGGGTATTTATAGGCACTCACACGTGCGGAACCCTAACCTTAGCGATGTGGGACAAAAAAAAAAACCAAACTATCTACACTCATCGATGCAGTGTGATGTCGATTGCGGAGAACCGCGCAAAGGACATCGTTTACATAGTTTTGCGCAAAGTATACATTTTGCGCGGTCCTGTGTAAAGTGTTTTATAAGTCATTCGATCCCCCTTTTCTTTTATCTCCCTTTCACAGTCTTTTGATCTTCATTTGTTTCCATTCTTCTCTTATTTTTTTCCTCAACAGATGTCCCCTTGATCTGTTCTTTATTTTCCTCAAAATTAAAGGAAAGGATCAATGGAATTCCCCTATTTTTACGATGACACGCATACCGTACTCGGCCGGAAACCCTATAAATAGCCCAGAGACCATGTCATTTGATCAGATCCCTTATGCGCTTGCAAAATTTCATCCCAACATTTCCACCCCACGCAATCGATATCGTTTGTGCAGTTCCACGCAACCTTTGTTGTTCGTGCAAAATTTCTCCAAGTCCTTTCCGCTCGATATCCTTTGCGCGGTCCCGCACAAAGCACCTTTTTCATCACTTAGCCATTTCTTGCTTCTTTCTCCTGAATTCTTTCCAGACACTTAGCCATTTTTTCCTTCTTTCTCCTTTAACTCTTTCTAGACACTTAGCGGCTGTTTCTTCCCTCTTTCTCCTTTCTTTGTACCCCTTCTCTGATTTCCTTCAGACCTTGAACACTATTTTCACAATGGCCGGTACCAAGTGAACCTTTCGTCCTATAGATTCACCTACTGAACAACCTTCTCATCCTAACTTGCCCGATCCATCTTCTTTTCGCCCCTCCCCTTCTTCTGATCAACCTCCTGTCAAGAGAACAAAAACTATCGCCAAGACTCCTTCATACTTTAAAGATCCTGTTCTAACCACTTTCGAATTTACCGATCGCATTGAATCTCTACCGTCCCCCATCCATCGAGCAATAGCGCTGGGAAGCCTTAAATGCCCTCCTAGGCATGGCAGAGAATATGATTGGGATAAATGGTTGAAAACCACTGCCCACATCTGCACAGACAGTCAAAGGCCACCTCCTCGAGAAGACACTCCTCCTGCTTCTTATTCGAAGAAGGCTCGTCGAAACAAGGCAAAAGAATTCGAACACAAAATTGCTGAACATAAGAAGAAGAGGCTCCAGAACTCATGGGACTCAGTATGAGTTATCGAGGGTATCATGAAGTTTGATAACCCCCACTCAGAAGGCATGACAATAATTCCCATCAACGTCTACCGCCACCAGTCTATGCTTGACTGCGAACCGAAGGACCATGTTCATGGTGAAAGACTAATGTATACTGAGTCATGGGCAACGAGAGAACTGCGTATCCTTGAAGGGATAATATGGATGAAAAAGCCATGGAAAAAGATTGGAAAAGTCTATCCCATGATCTTCCTTGCACCTTTTCATAGCCCTCATGATCTTTTTCCTTCTCATTTTTACGATACCATTCGTCAACGCTTCCGAGATCGTGTCAACTTTGGGGACCGGAAGACTTTGGCACCATAGGTCTATTAATTTCTTGACGTTATTATTATGACTGGGCAGAACCTATCTTGCTGAAGCACGTGAGCACACTTGCCAAAATCGGCCTTTACGATGCTATAGAAGTCACATCCGAGCACTTCTATAAAGAACTCACTGTGCTGAAAGGTTTCATTGAGTACTGGTCGCCCACTACCAACTCTTTCCACCTTCCATATGGTGAAATGAGTGTAACACTCTGGGACCTTCATCGTATCGCCGGCCTTCCCATAACGGGAAAATTTTATGACAAATCATCCCCTCCAACATGGAGCTAGCCTTCGTGTCTTCTCCTGATCGCAGGCCTTCCATTTCTGAAACCACTATTGAGCTTTTCAAGGAGATGGGGAAATTTTCCAATATTCACAAGCTTTCCCCTCTGCAATGGCTTGCACCCTTCTCCAGAACCCTCAGGTAATTATGAACCCATGACTCAACTCTTTTCTCTTTTCTCCCTTTTTAAAAATTTTGACATATTCATATTTTCCTTTCTCTTGTAGATTTTGTGATTGTCACTCCAAGGAGTTAACATGGCTCCGAGATGCAATGAAGGAAAGAGCGGACTACAGTTCTTTCAGGGAACTTGCATCTTTCTTAGCCTATTGGCTAAGCCTTGTTGTACTTCCCATCTCCAAATGGGCAGACGTTGTTCGCCCTACGGTTTTTATTATAGCTGGTGCCTTGGCAGAAGGCCATAGATATTCCCTTGCTCCTCCGTTGTTATGCCCCATTTACAGAGCCCTTGGGGAGATAGCCACTCACATCAAGGATCCTACTATTGAAACTGTTTCGATAAAGAAACAAATGCATTTGATTTTGAAAATTGTCTTATTTAAACATCACAGAGAGAGTATTAGGAACATTCATCACATTTCATTAATACTGGGTTCATTTACATCCTCTTTACATCCCTTGAATCTAAGATAGATCATTTGGCAATAAATGACTTATGCTTTAAGTATCAGAGGTTCATTTCGACAGCCTTTAGGCGCCCGTTTTAACCATCTCCTAGGACTTATGAGGAATGTCGATTAGATCGACTAATCTTTGATGAAACAGAGATTTCAGTAGCATAACAGTGTCTATTTCAGTCATCCCTAATACTTAGGAAAAATGTCAATTCGATCGACTAATCTTCTTCCTCTGCACATGACAATAGGAGAAGGGAGAGTGTTAAAAGGATAAAAGCCTTGCACGAGCATTTCGGCAGCCTGGCGGCCCTTGAGCTTCACAGACTGTAGGATAGTCTGGTTGCGCAAACCCATGCAACCGATACCAGTTGTGCGGTCCTACGTAACTGCCAGGAGACTTCTCCTACCTTCTGTCTTCTGCTCCGCTCTGCTCCTCTTGAAAATCTTCAAATTACCCTTAATGAAGGAGGGGGAAGGGGTATTTATAGACCCTCGCATGTGAAAATCCTGATCTTAGTGATGTGGGACTAATTTCCAGTGCTTTGGATCAATCAGAAAAGGACCATTTCCACAGCACAATCCGTGAGCCGCGTAACTGATATTTCGATTGCGCGGACCTGGGCAGAGGAGATTGATTGCGCAGTCCCGTGCAACTGACATTGTTTACGCGGACCTACACACCTTCTTAAAAACTATCTCGATCTTCTTCTTTTTAGTAGCTCTTTTTATCTTACCATCCCTCCTTACTTAATTCCTTTCATCATTTTCCAAGCCTCAACAGGAACTTCATCAACATATACCTCTTGGCATTACATCATAGGTTGGCTAGGAGTCTACTTCCCCTGGACCTTTGAAGCGCCCGAGAAAGGATACGTTCATCCTGCACATCTTCCACTTTGGTTCTTTCAGCAAAGGGCCATGGCCAAGAGGGCGTATGACTGGGTTGTCGATAAGATCTGGGACACTGACCAGATAGACTTCTTTCAATTTCGTCTCCATCACTACAGCGAGGATACAGATATGGTGGATCAAGGAACACTCACCGTAGCAGAAAGGGCGTTCTTTCTTTCTCTTCGTTCTTGTAGTCTACCACTCCGAGAAGGGACAGAATTCTGGCGAGAGCCTTATTACCCCAACGTTTTGCTCACCAATTTGGTTACGATCAAACCATACCAAAAGATTGCGGACTGGTCACCAGAAAGATGCGTTGTTTAGGCACGGGCCCTCTCAACTAGGCCATGATATGGAAGCAACTTTTGAATGTCCATGTTGATTCATTTTTATAATTCCTGGTTGCGAGCGCATAGTTTGTACCTCATACAGCTGGATGCGATGGTGGGACCACCAGTCATATTTGGTCACCAAATTTTTGCCTGTGGATTCTTACATCTTTCTTCATCCACCTAAGTTGAAAGGTAGCAAACTAGAGAGTGGGATTGGCTTCATTCCAGAGAAGAGTCACGCATCGTATAGCGGAGAAATTTGTAGAAAGATACTGCTAGAAGAACCCATCCGTGAGATAAAACCCATTAATACTTTGGAGGCTGGTTTGCTCACAGGGTTCTGAGGGAATTTGAGCAAGCTCCTCATGACTCTACGTATTGGGCTACGGATGATATTGCAGGTGCATCTTCTTCCCTTCCGGCAGAGACTATAGCGGTTCAAGAAGAACTAACTCATGACACTCCAGTGCTTCCTTCACAATCTACTTGCCCTAGCTCATCATTTTCGATGACTAGATCAAGGGCGCGTTCGCAAGCATCACTACACGTCTCTCTCGAGGGAACGAGACAAATGTCTGTCTCTCCTCTAATTAAAGAACCCGTACCAGAGAACAGTCGGGCTGCTTCCTCCAAAGGAAAGCAAATTGCTACTGAAGAAATCGACGAAGAAATTTTGGAAAATGAAAGCTCAGCCTCATCACTAGAGAATACTGCCTCTTCACAGCATGAGGATGATGAAAATGGCGAAAGCAGCGGAGACAAGGATGACGATTTTGAAGAAGGAGAAGTTGATATTGACGGAGAAGAGGAAGCAGTTGTAAAAGGCACTGAAACAGAACATCCTGCAACCTCTGAAGCTCTCCTTAGCGCCAGAATTCCTGCCAAGTCTCCTGTAGCTGTAGAAGAAGAAGAGGAACCTTTAGATTACGGTGAATATGGATACTCACCAGGTAAAGGGAATTTAACTTTCATATATCTATCTATTTACTTATTTAATAACAATCATTTATTTTAGAATTATTATGTCTTTTTTCGGTGCTCATGTCGCTAATATTGAGATAGGTGAGAGTCCCCCTTCAAATTCTCCTATGACCGCATCAGCGATTTCACAGAGAGTCCCTTTAAGTTCATTAGCGGCGCCTAGAACAGTAGCTCGTGAGATCATATTTCTAGCTGAAACCACGGACTTGCCGACCCCAACCACCAGGGACTCGAGTACGGAGGCCAGGGCACCTTCCCTTACAGATATAGTGGGGACCAGTCCTTCTATGATTCAAGGAGTTCCTCTTTTTGCTAATCGTGTCCCGTCGACATGTACATGAAGATGCATACATATTAGCAATCTTATTTGAAACAGTATATAACTTTCTATTGACGTCTCTTCTTGCTTTCTTCCTTTGTGTTATAGGAACCCCTCCTTACAGTGGAGTAGCCAGTTCCGACTCGGTAGCCACTACATCTGAGCTCTCATCCTTTGCAAAAATCCCCACTCACAAGATGCTCTTGATGAGGAATTCTCTGTCAGCAATAATCCATATCTTTAAAGATCCTGAATAATGGTTGGACTTGGATCTTGCTATTGAGATTTTGGAGAATTCTGCAAGGATGGCTAGAATCAACATATCTTCTTTGTAAGATTCCCTTCTCAGATTCTGTGATTCAGTAATTTCTTTGGCATCAAAGGAAAATGTTACAATTCCACCTAAAATCTTAGAATACGGGCAGCAATTGGCTACCTCTCAAGAACAAGCTTCTTTGATTACTTCCTCCATTTCTAAGTTTGAACAAGAATACTCAATTCTTCAAGGTCAATTAAAGGTTTATACTGATGAAAGAGCAATTATTCAAGATCGCATTACTGCTCTGAAAGAAGAAATCTCTTAGCTGGAGATGAAGAATCATGAGAAGGAATCATCCATCCAAGATGTTGAGGAAAAGATGCGAGTTAATATCCAATCTGTAAATGTAGAAAAATTCACGCTGCTCCAAAGTAGAGAAGTAATTACATCTTTGGAGGGAAAGCTAGCCGGCCTTCCTGATCAAGCAAAGATCATACTTGAAGAAAAATCGAAGCATGATGCGGCTCAAGCACAATTAAAAGAAGATTTGTGAAGATATATGGAGGCAGTAGGAATTGTAGAGGAACTTTAAGCATGTAATTTCTGTTCATATGTTTTTGAACAAGTAACTTATTTTAACTTTTGATAGATGTATTTATGACAGCATTTTTGAGATGTTCCCCTTTTTGCTAAAGCATTATCATATCTCATATTATCACAATCATATTTGTCTATACATATTATCATATCGTATATTTTCGTGATTGTATTTATGATAGAAGATTTTTAACCTTTTAGGCCATGTTAATGCGGGATTTCTTATCTGGGTATTTAAGTTGGCGGTGCTAGATTTCAATTTAGTCAGTCACACACAATTTAAGCTCATGAGTAGTGGAGCACACACGCAGTTTAAGCTCTTGAGTAGTGGAGCTGGTCTTACATGATAGTCTCTGTAACTCTTAAGAGTTCACTGGACTTCTCACTGCCTAGTGAGTTCACAAACTGCGATCCATCAGAGGGGCCTAGTGAAGCTATCGGGGCGGTGAACTTGGTTGGTTTTACGCACAGGGTTGGCCGCGGTAACTCTCTAGAGTTCACAGAGCTCGCAAGGCTACCTTTGGGGTACCAAATCCATGATTGTCAGTCCATCGATGAGTAGGTTTAAGCCCTTCCTCATGAGTTAGTACCGGAATCGAACCACAAATCTGGGGGGTCTATGCATGGTCGACTTATCTAAAGCTCGCACTGCAGCCCTCATTTTCTTCGTCTGCAAGGTCGGGCCCATTCACGGGAGGGCATTGTCCTCCATTACCCGTGACGTTGTCAGAAAGTTATACAGACGGCATGGGGGTTACGCTGACTGGCCATTTGAGGACTTTTAACCCTTAGGCTTTTAATCATTGGCTTCATCAGCTGGCCGCATGGGTACGTACGATGGCCTTCATGGGCTTTTTAGGGCCACTGGCTTCTCGCCGCTGCCTGAATGGCGAAAGTGGTAGGACTTATGCATAGCTAGCCCTTTTAGAGTTTGATCCTTTAAAATCTGATCCTTTCAGAGTTTGATCCTCTTAGAGCTTGATCCATTTAAAATGTTTAGCCCCTTTTTAGAACTTTATCTCCTTTTTTACTCTTTTCAGGATTTGGCTCCCTTTTTTTTTTGATTGACTCTTTCAGGATTTTGACCCTTTTAGGATTTTGGCTAAGGGCTTGACCGGCTAGACTGCCTTATCATGCCTTGTAAGGAAATAATAATTGTGATCATCGTTATCACCAAAATGATAAACGTGTTTAACTGAGATTGATATGTCGTTACTTCTAATAATATCTTCAAGAGGATTTTCATGATGATATTCGCCAAACTTTGCCATTTGCAGGACTCATTTGGTGATGACGATGATCGCTTTCAATCAAAATACTTGCTAAATGTAGTCGATATGCTCCTGAATTTCTTCTTTATAGATTCTTTTGACATATGGACATGATCTCATTCCTTCTTGCCCCCTTTTGATATAGAATCATTATGTTGATAATATTCAGGATCAAAATCGGTAGCTTCTTTTAGGGGTAGTATCTTTTGATAAAGCGAGCATTGACCGGTATACTGATACCTTGCCCATCTTTATATGCGATTCTGTATGCCCCATTGGAATAGACTTCATTTATTACATACAGCCCATCCCATTTGGGCTCAAATTTTTTCCCTGTTCGGTGGGTAACCACTATAGGTCTTTTCAACATTAGCACCATATCCCCTTTTTTGAAAGAGCTGTGTTTAACTTGTTTATCAAAGGCAGCCGATATCCTGGCCTGATATGATTGCAATCACTGTTGGACGGCCAGACGTCCCTCATCAAGCAGATCTAATTCTTTCAGCCTTATTTTTGCATTTTCATCATCTATTATGGACTGATGTACCGCCACTCTGAGCGATGCCACTTGCATTTCAATTGGGATAACTGCCTCTATGCCATAGATTAATGAATACGATGTTTCCCACGTTGCTGTGCGCTGAGTAGTTCTGTATGCCCATAATGCTTCTTGTAACTTTTCATCCCAATCACGTTTGTTGCCAGTGACCATCTTCATTAGTATTTTGATGATCATTTTATTTAATGCCTCTACTAGCCCATTGGTTGAGGGATAGTAAGGTGTTGAAAATGAGTGATGAATGCTGAATTTCTAACACAGCTTTTCCATGCCTCTATTTTTGAAGGGAGTGCCATTATCAGTAACGATTTTCTTTGGAATACCGTGACGGCATATTATGGCATGCCGGATGAAATTGACCACATTCTTTTCTCTAACGTTGTGTAAAGCAAATGCTTCAGTACATTTGGAGAAATAATTTGTTACTGCGAGAATATATTATTTTCCTCTGGATGAGGGTGGGTATATAGGACCGATTACATCAAGTCCCCAAGCGGAGAAGGGCCAAGAGGCCACAGACTGGTGCAAGTCTTCTAGGGGGGCGTGTATAACGTCTCCATGAATCTGACATTCATGGCATTGCTTCGCGTAATCTATAGCGTCTTTGAACATGGTGGGCCAATAATAACCCATTCGATGTATTCTGTGGAATAAATTTTGACCCACCTGATGTGCTCCACATTCACCAGAGTGTGCTTCCTGTAATACTTACTTTGCTTCTCGCTCATCTAAACAGCGTAGCAACATCCCATTGTAAGATTTTTTATATAATACCTCACCGCATATGATGAATTTGACTGACGTTGCTTGATTTGCTACTTCTTTACTTGATCCTCTAGCAGGATATCATATCTGAGGTAATCAACAAAAGGTTGACGCCAATTATCTGTCGTTATTTCTAAGCATGATACAGGAAGCATTTCAATTACTTCTTCGATGATCTCTGAAGATGGTAAAAATCTTCTTTCTTCTATAGTTACTTGAAGAGGACTCCTGTTAGGGCAGGACAGGGCGGCTGCTAGACTGGCCAAAGCATCCACTTTTGCATTTTCAGACCGCGGTATATGCTTGATCTCTACATGGCAGAACCGTTCTAACAATTGTTGTGCCTTTTGATAATAAGATAAGAGTTCTTGCTTTCTTAACTCAAACTTGATTGTCAATTGATTTATAATCAATTTGGAATCTCCAAAGATATGCAGCATTCTTATCTTCATCTGCTGAGCTATTTCCTTTCCAATGATGAGGGCCTTGTATTCAGCCTCATTGTTTGTGCATGCGGTGCCAATTATGAAGGAGTATGGTAACAGGTCACCTTGAGGAGTAATGAATATCACCCCTACCCCAGCTCCTAATGCCCGCGCAGCACCGTCGAAGTACATCTACCATGGGCTTTGCGATTCAGCTAGCATAACATGCTCATCTGGAAAGTCGTTAGCGATGACTTCACAATCTACCACGGGGTGCGCCACGAGGAAGTCCGTCACCCCCTGTCCTTTTACTGCTTTGGCTGGTTTATAAGTAATAGTGTATTCTGAAAGCAACAACATCCATTTGGCCAATCTCCTAGATAACATCGGCCTTGTCATTAAAAACTTGATCGGGTCTGCTCTTGAGGTCAGAGTTATGTCATGAGAGAGACAATAATGCCTCAATTTTTGGACTGCGAATATTAACGCTAGACACTCTTTCTCAATTGGAGAATAATTGCATTTGGCTCCCATCAATGTTCGACTTAAGTAATAAAGAGCGGCCTCTTTCCCAGCTTCATTTACTTGAACCAACAAAGCACCCAAGGAATTCTCAGCTGCAGATATGTATAAAATGAGTGGCTTTCCTTTTATTGGGGCCATTAGTACTTGCCGTTGCTTCAAAAATCTCTTTATTGATTCGAATGCACTCTAACAAGCTTGATCCCATACAAACTCTGCATCTTTCTTCATTAAATGTGAGAATGGCTGGCATCTTCTTGCCAGATTTGAAATAAAATGACGAATGTACGCCAGTTTTCCTTGCAAACTTTTTAATTCCTTTAAAGTTGTTGGTGGCGGCATATTTTGAATAGCTTTGACTTTCTCTGGATCAATTTCGATACCCCTGTGCCGTACAACGAAACCAAGGAATTTACCCGAGGACACCTCGAACGCGCATTTGGCTGGATTCATCTTTAATTGCTTCTTTCGTAATCGACAGAAAATTGATGCCAAGTGTTCGCAATGCTCCTGATGATCTCCTGATCTAACCACTAAGTCGTCGACGTAACACTCAACATGTTTATGCATCATATCTTAGAATATATTTTGCATCGCTCTTTGATACGTTGCTGTAACACCCCAAATTTTTGCCAACCTGGAATTAGACGTCCTTAGGTAATGGGTCAACCATTTCACTCTCAATGATCAATCCCAAGGTCTAAAAATCAAATTTTCCCTATTTCCTTCAAATCTCACCCTTCACCACCTCATTCTTCGAATTTCTCTAAGTACTTCCATCTTAGCCACAAATTCTCAAGTATAAATAGTAAAGACCACTAATCCTAAGGTCTTCATGATGAAGAACAATACCGAAGCTAAAAATTACCATGAATAGTAAATAAATTATTAAAATGGATTTCGACCCTTAACCTTTTGGAATCTAACAAAATAGATAGGTTAGTTGGATAGATTAGTGTCCCCTACCCCAAAATCATATGCTACATGCCATAGAAATTCATTTTAATTTGCAAACTGGCCTCGAAACATCTCGGACGGAGTCGTGGGCCTATCCAGGCCAATGTACAATGAACCAAGGTGGGAACCATACTTTTTTGGGACCCTGGGGGCAGGGGGAACCAGCCCCATAGGGTGGCAGTCACCAGTTGTGAGTTTGGTCGGTGATGGCATCGCCGGTTCCGTGATGCATCGTCGGTCAAAATCATCGGCTGGGTCTGGGCTTTGGGGTGGAGGTGTTTGGGGGCTAGGGTAGCCCCCTGGTATGCGGGCCGTTCGTTAAAAATAAACCAATTAAGTACTTCCTTCACAAAGTGACCCTCCAAGCTCTCCTTTTGCTCCAAATGTCTGAGTTTTAGTAAAAACCACCCCTCCAAACTCTTTCTTCTTTCGTTTCCAAATACCCTCACTCCACCCTTCGAATTTCATCTCAAACAGAGATCATTATAGGCTACTTCCTTTAGAAATCTAATGAGAATCACCTAGCGCTGCACTAGATGACCTGTGAAATTCACACCGATCACTTTCGATATGATCTGCTAGAGGCAAAATGTATAGGATAGGTGACACTACAATACCGTAAAGCCTGGGATCAAACGCTATTCCCGATTACTCTCTGGAGCACCTTGGAAACTTTGTATCGGCTCTGGACTGCACATCGGAAGTCCGATTACCCCGAACTTAGACAATCCTGACCGCCTAGTTAGACTTGAAGTTCATCTCGAAAATCAAGTCCAACTGATGTCCTGACGCTATTTTACTAGGTTAGGAGTGAAGAGAGTGAGAAATAAATATAATTTATGAAATCCGGCACGTTCGCTTGCGCGCTCTTTCTAAGCATTCTGATCGTTAGAATCTGATCCAAATACACCCTCGGATAAGGGAATATTTCCTACTCAGGTCAGTATACTTGGAATCCCTGATCGAGTTCCCGTAACCGTTGAACTGAAACTGGTCCGCCACGGTCGATCTGGATATCTGCTCAGACTGAAAACTCTGCCTGACCTAGATCCAATGTCAGGGAGCTTAAGTCCGATCGCATTCAGTTACAGGACCTCCAGAAATGCTCCGTTGGATCAGAACAAGCCCACTTTGGTTACGAAATAAGTATACCTTGGCCCCAAGTCTATTTTGGTCATGTTTGGGCTTATAAAAAGGGTTTAAACCCTTGCTCTTTCATTCCATACGAATTTGGGGAGAGAAGAGAGAGGAGAGAGAAAGTGAGGGAGAAGTTGGAGCTTTCTCCTGGGAGTCTTCCCTGCTGCTCCACGTGCTACATCCACCTGCCTGCATCGCTCTTCTTGTGATTCCAACGCACTCTTAGGTAAGAAAAACCCTAACTACTTGCTGATTTAGGGTTCTTTCGATTCAAATAGAAACATAGCTTATGTATCTTGTGTATTAGGATGCCAGATCGCCGTTTACGAAGCATTGACATTCCATTCGAATCGATACACGTCTAAAGCAAAAGGTGCGGCTTTTACACGCTTTGATTGACTGATTTCAAAGCTTTCAATGTCGTTTAATAGTAGATTATCGATGAGAGCGCCGTTTGACATGTACAACATGCTGTCCGTTTTCCATTTCGTAAACGTATGGTGATTATGAGATTTAGGGTATTTTGGTCATTAATAAGAAATACTGTGTAACATCCCAAAAATCAGGGGTCGAGTAAAAAACCCAACTCCCGAGTTCTAAAATGTTATTTATGCAACATAGAAAATATTAGATGCATGTTGTCAGTAAACAGCCATTAAACAAGATTGGGATTAAGCCAAAATAACATATCATACTCCAGAGACAGTTAAATTAATAAGCGGAAGATTGTGATAGTATGTATAACATATATAAATTGTTGTATGTCTCCAGAGTGTGAACATGTTACTAGGTTATATACATACATGTATACTCCAAAAGTAAACAAAAAGAATATACATGAGTGCGCTAAAAATATAAAATGACAAGTGTCAAGGCATCTAATCAACCTCCCTGTAATCCCATCGATCAGAACACTCATAAAGGAGGGATCCTCCTCATCATCATCAATTCTAGCTCCGCTTCTCAAGCAGCGCCATCATCTACAACCAAAATAGGGACTGGTGGGTGTCCAGAAACACCATCCCGTAACATGGGAGTGAGTGATCAACTCAGTGGAATAATAGAGCAGAGATTAGCATGTTATCAAATCAATCATGCGATAATAGTAAAGAAATAAATCAAACATTCATAAATACTGATGTTAATGCAATATGACATGATTGATGGATGCCCTCATCGACGATCTCCCTCATACGGCACCATCTTACGCCCGTGGCATGCTTTCTTCCCACAGTGCTCCACATCTTCCAGGAACATGCAATGTGATGGTGATATGATTACCGAGTTATTATTAGTCCATTCATATAACAATATTGGGAAACTAAGGTACCTTGCTTATATCAATCCCAACACAGATCCTGTCTAGGGTCGTCGCTCCTAGTAATCTCATAGATGTTATATTTATAGGTCGCTGCAAGGGCTGCCAGGGTTGTTGCTCGCACACGTTGCACCGTTCCCCTATCACCTTATCAATACAGGCCTAATTATCCTTAAGACTACATCAGGACTCGTCGCCCCCATGTGGTGTCAGGATAAACTCAAGGTCACTACAAAGGGCTCGTCACCTGATCAGTGTAGGCCGACAGCAAGAATATAGTGTCCCATATCACCATAATTTGCTCAGAGTAGGGTACTCACTGGTCACTACGGGGAGGTTTGTGGCCCCATCATAGGTCGATAGCTCGACCATGATGTCCCATACCACCATGTCCGGCTCATGAGTCTTTATGGATCAAGGTACCATGGTTAACAGGGTTTCCAACGGTAAGTTCAGTACCCTAGGTTCAAGCAGTTATGATTCATACAAGGTGAACAATCAACGATCAGTCGGGTTACTTGACGGGCTCGACTAGCACGAACGCATCGCAAGTCGAACGACATGAAGTGCGTGAAACACTCCGCGTGGCCTAACCACTGCCGCCAACTCCAAACACGATTCGCGTTCATCGACGCGTCCTTCGTCGTAAATAGAAACCAACCACAAATTCGATCCATTACCAACTGTCTAGACTAGTTCATAGCCCCAAACATTTATGAATCACATCAGCAATCATATAAGAGTAATGGAAATGAAATACAACAATGTGAGCATGTTAACACATGTTATAACATACAACTTAAGTAAATCATCTAACACATGCATTTCATACATATAATGAAATCATGCATATAGCCAACATGTAGGAAATCATTTACATCAGCATATTATTTGAGAATTCAATCTCAAACTAATTTATAACACCATTTAATTCAATACATACTAATACAAACATTTATACAAACACTTAGTCTACACACTTAAGTCTACATATAGTATGTCGACTCAAAGTGTGCATTTGGGCGAATCTCTTCGCCAAACTGATTATGCATGCATTCTTAATATCCTAAGGTGACAAAAAGCCATGTCAATCATATCAGAAAAATATGGATGCAAACAGTATTTCCTACAAATGACTAAAATGCCCTAAATCTCATATTTTTCGTCTGCTTACGAAACAGGAAACAGACAGCATGTTGTACATGTCAAACGGCGTTTCCGTCGATAATCTACTTTTAAACGACATTGAAAGCGTTGAAAACAGCCAATCAAAGCGTCTAAAATCCGCAGCTTTCACTTTATATGTGTATCGTTTCGAACGGAGCGTATACGCTTCGTCAACGGCATACATGCAACCTAATACACAAGATTCGTAAGCTACATCGCTAAGGAATCGATGGAACCTTAAATCAGCAAGTAGTTAGGGTCTTTTCTTACCTAGAAATGCGGCGGAATCACCTGAAAAGTGATTGGGACACGTTGCTTAAGCACGTGTAGCAACAGCAGCAAGTGGCAGGAAGATCTCTCCCACCTTCTCTCACAAACTCTCACTTTCTCTCTCACTCTTGCTAGGCTTTCTAGCAAATTCGGATGAGTGAGAGAAGTGAGGGTTTAAACCCCTTTTATAAGCTTAAAACTTCCCAAATTAGGCTTGGGAATAATGTTTACTTGAGGTCTAGCCAAATCGGGGCTGTTTTGATCCAAAAGAGCATTTCTAGAGGTCCCCTGGCCGAACGCAGTCGGACTTAAGCTCATGCATACTGGATCTAGCACACATCAATTTTTCAAACCGAAAGAGTTCGCAGATCACACGTGGCGGTCCAATTTCAGTTCAGCGGTCATCGCACCTAGATCAGGTCTACAAGTCTCATGATATGAAAGAGAAATTTTTCCTGATCCGAGGGTGTAATTTGGTTGAATTCTGAGGGTCAGAACGCTTAATAATAACGCGCCAAGTCACGTGCCAGATTTGAATTAAAATTTCCAAATCTAACCCTATTCTCACTCTCTTCACTCCAGGCTCAATGAAATAGCCTCTGAACGTCGGTTGGCCTTGATTTTCGAAACGATTGTCAATTCCAGCCAAGCGGTCATAACGGTCTAAGATTGTAGATATCGGACTTTTGATGCGCGATCTAGATCCAATACAAAGTTTCAAAAGGTTCCTAAGAACAAACCGGTTTAGAGTTTGATCCTGGATTTTAGGGTAACGTAGCATCATTGATTCTACAAGTTTTGGATCTTGTAGAACGTATTTAAAGCGATCAGGGACAATTTCACAGCTACTCCAGCGTAGCGCTAGCTAACTTACGCTTAATTTCTAAAGGAATTAATCCTAAGTGATTTCTTTGGCTATGAAATTGGGTTCTGAGAGGTTACCAAGGTGTTTTGGTTGACCCATTGCCTAAGGACGTCTAATCCCAGGTTGGCAAAAATTCGGGGTGTTACAATCTACCCCCCTTAAAACATAATTTCATCCCCGAAATTGGTGAAGGGTAAGGAGTATCTAGTAAGACTTCAGTATTGACATTCTAAGGAAGGGTCAATCCTATTTAATGACCTAACCGTACATATAACCTAAATCAAATGTTTCGATCCTGGGCCAGTGGGGAAGAGGCCAACCACACTTCCGCTGCGGCACTCTGATCGAACGGTTGCATTGGCTGACCTAACTGGATTGGACTCAATACGTTCTACCCTCCTTAAAACTTGGTTCTACTTAAGGTTCAAGAATCTATGCATCGACCCGTATATCGGAACGAGACGCAACTTAGAGGCTATCCTTGACATAAAATGGAAACAACCTCTCACTACATTAGTCTTCCTTTATTAGCGATGCGTTCTATGGCATTGGTACCTATGGTTGTAGAAATAGTCCTACTCTCTATTGGGTAGATGTCCTCAACATTTTCCAAAGGTAAAGCAATAACTTTTGGTTGTAGGTGGTCGGGCCAACACAGAAGAAAAGTTGTGTAGTATGTCTGAGCCGGATACATAGACTTTCTGTCTAGCTAGGACAGAAGATTTATTGTATTAATTCTTAATCCGAGTCGATGCCGATCTTCTACTTGATCAGAGCATTAGATTTATTAGTAACCACTAAGATTAAGAAGTCGATTCAAACCGCGAATACATCGCTTACATGCAGTTCCTTTACTCCGCGTTCCCGAATGCAATAAGCCATTGGGGAAGGCAATTCTAAGGGGTGTGTTGGTTTATTCTAAGTTCGACCTGAGAAATTTATAAGTCTTCCCTGAGAGTGAATGGTTCTAAGTTATATAAGCTTCCTGAGAGTTACTAAAGGAGTCTATGGATGTTATGAAGATCTATCCAAGGAAGGGAGTCCCATTCCAACCAAATCTAACCTACTATTCCTTAGCATCTACAGGCTTTACTCTACTCAAGGTAACTAGTAGACTAGTCTGTAATCTGCAGCCTAAGCTTATATGCTAAATGGTTTCATACCATTACTAGTACAGGGAATCGCTCTCGCTTAGGGTCACAATTGTGTAAATGGAATTGGATTTCCTATGTCGTCAGATCCTTCAAATCTAGGAGTGCTAACTTTAGGTCAAAAACTCCAAGGGCCTATGTGGCCAGTAGCATTAAGTTATATTAAATGGAACTGCATTCCTAGTCCCATGGCGGGATTGGAAGTGGCATGCTTGGTAGGAGGGTTGGGTGGGATAAAAATTAACTTTGTAGGCTTAATCTCGGGATTTACAACATGGTAGTGGAAACCACAGGATACACCCAATCTAGGGACAATACCTTACAGCGAACGAAACGGCATGCACTTCATTTGACAAATTATGTGACAATATATGGAATAAAGTTCCACATGAATTATGACAGGAACGCATTCGACTATATTAAGCCCAAAACATTACACAAACACATTTCTACCTATGACATCACTAGACCTAACAACAACAAAACACAAAAATCCTTAAAATGGTAATCAAACAAGCGAAGAATGTGGAAAAATGGGATGAGTAAGCAGGTTTTCAAGAGTCTGAGGATCAAATAAAATGGACATGAGAGAGAGGACGATGGAAAGGGAGAAAAAGGCTAAAATAGCCTTAACAATAGCCATGGAAACCGGAGGAAATGTGGAGAAATGGTTGCCCAAATGGACTGAAATGAATCTAGGCCCTGTAGAGGGATGCATCAAGCTCCCAAAGGCTGTATTTTCAAAGGGAAAAGAGAACTATAAAGGAGAATGGAGCTCCACACGATTTCAGCCTCGATTGGAGGTTGTGGGAGCTTCAACGGATGAGATTTGAAAGGGAGGGGGTTGCAAATCACGATGGAGGGATGGAATGAGATCGTTTTTAGCAATGAAAGGGATTATAAGGGATTTGGAGCTGCGGTTTAAGAGAGGGCAGAAAGAAAATTGAAAATGGAGGCTTAGAGGGGCATTTTTGTGAAGGGAGTACATGTTTTAGGGGGTTTCGACGGACGAACCCTATATGGGAAGGGTGCCCTACCCCAAAAACACCACGCGCTCGAAATTTACAGTAAGTGGGGCCCACCGGTCGGCGATCGATCGCCGGATCGGCGATGGCATCGCTGGCCATCTCTGGATCCAGGTGGTGGGACCACATGGGTTGGGTCCCCCCTGCCCTAGGGACTCCAAATAGGTATGGGCCCCACTCCAGATCATTGTATTTTGACCTAGGGAGGCCCAAACTTCCATTCAGGGCATTCTGGGGTCAGTTTGTAAACCAGAATATATTTACCCATCATATAGAATATTATTTTGGGGTAGGAGGAGCTAATCCATCCATCTAGCTCATTAGTTTCTAAAGATTGCAAAGTTAGAATAGCCAAATGGCCAGTTTTCATGTATTTTTACTATTCATTAGAAAATTTTGCCTAAGTATGATTTTATATCATTTTCACATTAGGATTAATGCCTAAAATGAAAGGACTGAAAAATAATTGAAGAATGGGGCGGTGAGAGGAAGAATTTTGAAGAAATTGAGTGAAACGGGGTTTTTAAGCCCTAGCGATTGAATGTAAGGGTCGTGGTTGCCTCACTGCCTAAGGATTCACATTTTCGGGTTTGAAACCTTTCTAAAAATGTCTCAAACCCGCCTACTTAAAACCTAGGAGCTACTTAGGTCGCTTCACGCGACCCTAGATGCATTATGGACTCGATCGAATGATCGACTTGAGTAGACTTTGCCTATTGACAAAACTGCGATCCTATAAGTGTTTCGAGGTTCCTTTCGCACCCACCTAAGTCGAAGGAGTGACAGCGTACGTCGCGTGACCATAACCCAGGCCCGGTTTAATCCAAATCATGCTCTGATACCATTTGTAACATCCCGAAAATCGGGGGTCGAGTAAAAAACCCAACTCCTGAGTTCCAAAATGTTATTTATGTAACATAGATAATATTAGATACATGTTGTCAGTAAACAAGCATTAAAAAAGATTGGGATTAATCCAAAACAACATATCATACTCCAAAGACAGTTAAATTAACAAGCGGAAGACTGTGATAGTATGTATAACATATATAAACTGTTGTATATCTCCAGAGTGTGAACATGTTACCAGGTTATATACATACATGTATACTCCAAAAGTAAACAAAAAGAATATACATGAGTGCTCTAAAAATATAAAATCACAAGTGTCAAGGTATCTAATCAACCTCCCTGTAATCCCGTCGATCAGAACACGCATAAAGGAAGGATCCTCCTCATCATCATCAAGTCCAGCTCCGCTTCTCAAGCAGCGCCATCATCTACAACCAAAATAGGGACTGGTGGGTATCCGAAAACACTATCCCATAACGTGGGAGTGAGTGATCAACTCAGTGGAATAATAGAGCAGAGATTAGCATGTTATCAAATCAATCATGCGATAATAGTAAAGCAATAAATCAAACATTCCTAAATACTGTTGTTAATGCAATATGACATGACATGATGGATGCCCTCATCGACGATCTCCCTCATACGGTACCATCTTACGCCCGTGGCATGCTTTCTTCCCACAGTGCTCCACATCTTCCAGGCACATGAATGTGACGGTGATATGATTATCGAGTTATTATTAGTCCATTCATACAACAGTATTGGGAAACTAAGGTACCTTGCTTATATCAATCCCAACAAAGATCCTGTCTAGGGTCGTCACTCCTAGTAATCTCATACGATGTTATATTTGTTGGTCACTGCAAGGGCTGCCAGGGCTGTTGCTCTCACTCATTGCACCGTTCCCCCATCACCTTATTAATACAGGCCTAATTATCCTTAAGACTACATCAGGACTCGTCGCCCCCATGCGGTGTCAGGATAAACTCAAGGTCACTACAAAGGGGTCATCACCTAATCAGTGTAAGCCGACAGCAAGAATATAGTGTCCCATACCACCATAATCTGCTCAGAGTAGGGTGCTCACTGGTCACTATGGGGAGGTTTGTGGCCCCAGCGTAGGCCGACAGCTCGACCACGGTGTCCCATACCACCATGTCCGGCTCATGAGTCTTTATGGATCAAGGTACCATGGTTAACAGGGTTTCCAACGGTAAGTTCAGTACCCTAGGTTCAAGCAGTTATGATTCATACAGGGTGAACAATCAACGGTCAGTCTTGTTACTTGACGGGCTCGACTAGCACGAGCGCATCGCAAGTCGAACGACATGAAGTGCATGAAACACTCCGCGTGGCCTAACCACTGCCGCCAACTCCAAACACGACTCGCGTTCATCGACGCGTCCTTCATGGCAAATAGAAACTAACCACAAATTCGATCTATTACCAACTGCCTGGACTAGGTCATAGCCCCAAACATTTATGAATCCACATCAGCAATCATATAAGAGTAATGGAAATGAAATACAACAATGTGAGCATATTAACACATGTTATAACATACAACTTAAGTAAATCATCTAACACATGCATTTCATACATACAATGAAATCATATATATAGCCAACATGTAGGAAATCATTTACATCTGCATATTATTTGAGAATTCAATCTCAAACTAATTTATAACACCATTTAATTCAATACATACTAATACAAACATTTATACAAACACTTAGTCTACACACTTAAGTCTACATATAGTATGTCGACTCAAAGTGCGCATTTGGACGAATCTCTTCGCCAAACTGATTATGCACGCATTCCTAATATCCTAAGGTGACAAAAAGCCATGTCAATCATATCAGCAAAATATGGATGCAAACAGTATTTCCTACAAATGACTAAAATGCCCTAAATCTCATATTTTTCATCTGCTTACGAAACAGGAAACGGACAGCATGTTGTACATGTCAAATGGCATTGCTATCGATAATCTACTATTAAACGACATTGAAAGCGTTGAAAACAGCCAATCAAAGCGTCTAAAATCTGCACCTTTCACTTTATATGTGTATCGTTTCGAACGGAGCGTATACGCTTCGTCAACGGCATACAGGCAACCTAATACACAAGATTCGTAAGCTACATCGCTAAGGAATCGATGGAACCTTAAATCAGCAAGTAGTTAGGGTCTTTTCTTACATAAAAATGCGGTGAAATCACCGGGAAAGTGATTGGGACACGTTGCTTAAGCACGTGTAGCAGCAGCAAGTGGCAGGAAGATCTCTCCCACCTTCTCTCACAAACTCTCACTTTCTCTCTCACTCTTGCTAGGCTTTCTAGTAAATTCGGATGGGTGAGAGAAGTGAGGGTTTAAACCCCTTTTATAAGCTTAAAACTTCCCAAATTAGGCTTGGGAACAATGTTTACTTGAGGTCTAACCAAATCGGGGCTGTTTCGATCCAAAAGAGCATTTCTAGAGGTCCCCTGGCCGAAGGCGGTCGGACTTAAGCTCATGCATACTGGATCTAGCACACATCAAGTTTTCAGACCGAAAGAGTTATCAGATCGCACGTGGCGGTCTAATTTCAGTTCAGCGGTCATCGCACTTAGATCAGGTCTACAAGTCTCATGATATGAAAGAAAAATTTTTCCTGATCCGAGGGTATAATTTGGCTGAATTCTGACGGTCAGAATTCTTAATAATAACGTGCCAAGTCACGTGCCAGATTTGAATTAAAATTTTCAAATCTAACCCTATTCTCACTCTCTTCACTCCAAGCTCAATGAATTAGCCTCTGAACGTCGGTTAGCCTTGATTTTCGAAACAATTGTCAAGTCCAGCCAAGCGGTCCTAACGGTCTAAGATTATAGGTATCGAACTTTTGACGCGTGGTCTAGATCCAATACAAAGTTTTAAAAGGTTCCTGAGAACAAACCGGTTTAGAGTTTGATCCTGAATTTTAGGGTAACGTAGCATCATTGATTCTACAAGTTTTGGGTCTTGTAGAACATATTTAAAGCGATCAGGGACAATTTCACAGCTACTCCAGTGTAGCGCTAGCTAACTTACACTTAATTTCTAATAGAATTAATCCTAAGTGATTTCTTTGGCTATGGAATTGGGTTCTGAGCGGTTACCAAGGTGTTTTGGTTGACCCATTGCCTAAGGACGTCTAATCCCAGGTTGATAAAAATCCAGGGTGTTACACACTATATACATCTGTATTTTGCTGAAATGCTTGACATGTGATTTTGTCGTGTTATAATATTAGATATACGTGTACAATCTGTTTGGCGAAAAGATTCGTCCTAATGCGCACTTTGGGTCAACATATGCTATGTAGACTAAAGTGTGTAGACTAAGTGTTTGTATAAATGTTTGTATTAGTATGTATTGAGTAAATGGTGTTGTAAATTAGTTTTGAGAATGAATTCTCAATCCACTTGATGTGGTGTACGATTCCTACATGTTTGCTATATGAAATGATTTCCTTATATGTATGGAATACATGTGTTGGTTGATTTGCTTACTTTGTATGTTATAACATGTGTTAACATGTTTGTATTGTTGAACTTCAATTCTATTACTCTCATATGATCACTGGTATGAATTGCACATGTCTGGGGCTATGGTTTAGTCCAGGCAGTCGGTAATGGATTGAATTAGTGGTGGGCTTCTATTCACCACAGAGGATGCGTCGATGAACGCGAGTCGTGTTTGGAGTTGGCGGCAGTGGTTAGGCCACACGAAGTGTTTCATGCACTTCATGTCGTCCAGCTTGAGATGAACTCGTACTAGTTGAGCCCGTCAAGTAACCCGACTGGCCATTGTATCACCCTGTATGAGTCATAACTGCTTGAACCTAGGGTACTCAACTTACCAGTAGAAACCTTGTTAACCGTGGTACCTTGATCCATAAAGACTCATGAGCCGGGCATGGTGGTATGGGACACCGTGGTCAAGCTGTCGGCCTACGTTGGGGCCACAAACCTCCCCGTAGTGACCAGTGAGCACATTAGACTCGTGAGCAGATTATGGTGGTATGGGACACTATATTCTTGCTGTCGGCCTATAATGATCAGGTGACGAGCCCTTTGTAGTGACCGCGAGCGTATTCTGAGTCTACGTGAGGGGCGACCCTTCCGTAGCGACGAGAGTACAGTAGGCCTGTATTGATAAGGTAATGGGAGAGCAGTGCAACGAGTGCGAGCAACAGCCTTGGTAGCCCTTGCAGCGACCTACAAATATAACATCGTATGAGATTACTAGGAGTGACGACCCTAAACAGGATCTGTGTTGGGATTGATATAAGAAAAGTACCTTAGTTTCCTAATACTGCTGTATGAAAAGGAATAATAACAACTTGGTAATCATATCCACATCACATTGCATGTGCCTGGAAGATGTGGAGCACTGAGACGAACGCAAGCATGCCGCGGGCGTAAGATGGTGCCGTATGAGGGAGTATGTTGGTGAGGGCATCCATCATGTCATTTCATGCATACATTAACAATAGTATCTAGGAATGTTTGATTATTTACTTTACTATTAACGCGTGATTGATTTGATAACATGTTAATCTTTGCTCTATTATTCCACTGAGTTAGCTACTCACTCCCACGTTATGGGATGGTGTTCTGAACACCCACCAGTCCCTATTTTAGTTGTAGATGATGGCGCTGCTGGTGAAGCGGAGCTGGACTTGATGATGTTGAGGAGGATCCCTCCTTTATGCGTGTTCTGATCGACGGGATTATAGGGAGGTTGATTAGATGCCTTGACACTTGCCATTTTATATTATTGGAGCACTCATGTATATTCTTTTCTTTCCATTTTTAGAGTATACATGTAATTAATTAACCTGGTAGCATGTTCAGAATCTGGAGACTTACAATCAATTATATAATTTATGTATTTATCACAGTCTTCCGCTTGCTAAATTTAACTATCTCTGGAGTATGATATGCTGTTTTGGCTTAATCCCAATCTTTTTTAATGCCATTCTACAGACAAAATGCATTTATCATTACCCATGTTGCATAAGTGACGTTCTGAAACTCGGGAGTTGGGTTTCTACTCGACCTCTGATTTTTGGGGTGTTACAGTTGCCCTAACATTTTTGAGACCGAACGGCATGACCTTATAGTAGTAAATTCCCAGTAGCATTCTGAATGTTGTTGCTTCCTCATCTTCGGGTGCCATTCTAATCTATTCGTACCCTCCATAGCCGTCCATGAAAGACATAACAGCATATTGAGTTGTACTATCAATCAGCAACTCTGTTATTGGAAGAGAAAAATCATCATTCGGACAGGCCTCATTCAGGTCCCTAAAGTCAATGCACACTCTGATTTGTCCATTTTTCTTTTTTACCGGGACAATGTTCGATATCCACTTGGGATACTTGACTTCTCGAATGAACCTGACTTTGATCAGCTTGCTGACCTCTTCTTCAATTAATGGAATTAAATCTGGATGGAACTGCCTTTATGCCTATTTAATCGGCCTTTTCTCTTTGGAGATATTTAATCGATGCATTGCTATGGAGGGTTCCAAACCTGGCATTTCTGCATATGTCCAGGTAAAGACGTCCTTATTTTCTTTGAGAAGTTAGAAATATTTCTCAGATTCTTGCTCAGAGATACCGCTACTGATAAATGTATTCTGGGGTTCTTCTTCTGTACCCAAGTTTATTTCCCGCAGGCTGTCTATCGTCGGCTGCCCCCGGTCTTCCATTTGCTTCGGTGCTGTTTCAGGATACTTGACCATCTCGGGATCTTCTTCCGATGCTTGGGCGACTGTAATCATATTTACTGACGAATCTGCTCCTAATCCTTAAAATTTTCTTCACTTTTCCTGATCAACCCCAAGAGGGATTTGAATTCCCTTCCCATGATTCAGCCCGATGGGTTTCTCACAATCAAAACCCATGTTTCTCATGATCTGCTTGCTCACTGACTGTATTTTTCTAAAATTTACGACGTCAGTTTACCGCGGTATACATTGCTCGCGATTTCTTTTCTCGCCTTTATTTTTTCTACAGCTTGAAACTCTATCGGCTCGGGGTGCTTGGTACTAGCCTTGACTTGAAATCTTCCTGGAGTAGCCAAAAATGGCTTACACCTTTCAACATTAGGTAGTGGTATCCTATAATTAGACTGCAGAATTTTTAACTGCTCTGGTGATAATAGTGTTAATGGAAACTGCCCGGGTTGTCTTAGACGCTTTGGTACAAAATAGAACTTCTTTCTTGCTTCCGCAGTCTTAGAAGATTCTTCCCTTTCTTCTTGAGCCTTGTTTACTTGAATGTCTTTTAAGACTTTATTTCCATCACTATTTCCCACCTCTTCAGAGAACCCTTTATAATAACTGGCATCTGCAAAGAAAGACTCAGCTTCCGTATATGGTTTTGCATCAGCCATCACCTTACACTGTACTCCGTCTTTGTAATACTTGAAGCATTGGTGCAAAGTAGAGGGTATGATACTGTATTGATGTATCCATGGCCTTCCCAGGAGGAGATTGTACCTCATTACGATGTTTATAACATGACATACGACGTTAGTAATTAATTCTCCCACTTCCAGCGTCACCGTAATTTTACCAAGCACGCGTTGCCCATCTTAATTGAAACCCTGTATCATCATTCCACTGAGGCACAGATCAGGACAGTGGTAGCCCAATTTGCTTATCATTGAAAGTGGTAAAAGGTTTACTGCAGACCCATTATCTATCATAATCCGTTTTACCCTCTTCCCGTAGACATGACCTTCTATCATTAGGGGTCTATTATGTTCCTTCTCGCTAATCAAATCATCGTTAGAGAATGAGATGACTGGTAGACAATCTACTTGTTCATTATGTCTTTCCTGCTTCATTTCTGTCAGCAGAGTCTCCCTGACATTGTGATCGGACAACACTTGGATCAAACTCCGTCGGAACTCTTCCGATAACTTGAGTGCATCATAGATGCTTAAGCGCGCTGGTATACTTTTCAAATGGCTAACCACATCGTAAGCTACTTTCGATGTTTCACTCCTGTTCTCTTTTCCATCATCGTTATTCTGTTCACCAATGATTTCTTTCCTTACAATCCCCATTTTCTGCTTTACGGGACTTGTCATCTTCTTTCTTGATCGCAATGTAATCATTGCTGTATTTTTTATCAATTTTTTACTCTCTTTCCCCCCTATCTCTCGAGCCTTTTCTTGGACCGTAAACGTGTTTACCGTCGCTCTTGTATTCTTTCTCTTCTCTTCACCGGTTATTATTTCACCTTTCTCTATCATCTGCTGTATGATACATTTCAACGTATAGCAATTCTCCATCGAGTGTCCCACTAGGCGATGATAATGGCAGAAATCTTTTTCCCTGGTCTTTGTCACATCATCCAAGCGCTTGGGTTCTAGCAATTCTATGGTGCCTGCTTTTAGCAGCTGCTTCATCATAGGAACCACATCTTCCTTGTCGAAGTTGAATCCTTCATGAGATCGAGCATCCAGAACCGGTTTCTATTGTATTTATATTTTGACTGATTCCATCCTTCTTTTTATCCAGCCTCCTGTCTTTTGAGCCCTTTGTATCTTTATCTTTCTTATAGCGGTCGACGGTATTTACAGTCGTCCGGCCGGATGCCCTTCTAATAGTCTCGTGATGAAAAGCTGGCACTTTGCGCGTCATTAATTCCAACGCATGAGCTTTGCTGGCCAGGTCACGGAATGTTCGGATATCGGCGCTGGTGAGTTCGAACGTGATTCCTGTTTCCATAGATTTCAAACATATTTTTACCTGTTTCGTTTCCTCTGGCAACTGTCTACATAAAGCTCCCAATGTTTTCCATCTGTCGATGAATTTTTCCACTGGCTCCCCTTCTCGTTGCAGTATAGAGGCCAACTCCATAATGTTGACGCGTTTCGACGAGAAGAAATTTGACATAAAAGCATCTTGCATTTGCTCCCAAGTCCGCATCGATCCAGGAGTCAGGCTGGAATACCACCAGAATGCTTTATGGGTTAGCGACGACCCGAACAGTCTCAGGTAACACTATGGTACTGTAGAAAAATTTCCCATACTGGTAATGAAGTGCATTAGATGTTCTTCTGGCGATCCCTCCCCATTAAACTTCTAAAAATCTGGATGCTTGAAATTGGCTAGAAAAGGGACATCCTCTACTTCCCTTGGATATGGTGTTCGGTATCTGAAGCAGCCAGTATTTTCCCGTTCTCTTTCAAATCTCACGGTTTCTTCGACGACCTGTCTTATGTCATCCTTTGTTATGGTTCTTGCTACTGGAATGGACTCCTGCAATCCTATCCCTTGTGGACGAGGACCCTCATGTTGGCTTTCTTGCCCATTCATTGCTCCCACCATCGGTTGAGCCGCTATTTGGGCTACATTATGTGCCAAAGTCGCTAAAGCTTCTCTAAGGTTCTGGCACTCATCCATTAGTGTCCTTTGCGCTTCCACCATCTGGTTAACACGATCTTCAGTGGTTAGCACATTTTCTCGACCCGTCTCGGCCATATGCACCGTGGCTTCTTTACTGCTTGCCGAAGTTGTTGTTGCGGTAAAATGAGAGTATGTTGATGTGACAGGGCTCACAGAGAGGGGAAAGATTGGAGTCTCATTTGACTCGTGTATACTTTTCGTGTTGCTGATTGATCGGGGTGACACAGTCATTGGAAAACTTACCTGGGCCGACATGGACATTGGTGAGTTTATCATAAGTGCTTTGCCTTTCTGCTCTTTTGTCCACTTGGTTCTTGGGGCAACTAGAGCTGGAAAATCGTGCGATGTCAACTGTGGACCCGTCTGCTCGGGGTATACCACCGGGGGAGCGAGCTCGGGATTCCTCTTGACTGTACTGCGCGTTATCAGTCCTCTGGCTCTTGGTAAAGATGAGTTCACTCTAGGGTTCCTCACATTCCTGGCTTTTGTCTTGCGGGACAGGACCACAGTCCAATCTCCATCACTCTCCTGTGATTGAGGTGAAATGGATATGACTCCAGCTGTTACTTGAGTCACAGTATTTCCACCAGTGGGACATAGACCCATACGCTTTGGGGCGTCGTTTAGCACGTATTCCACTATGAATCCCTGGGGGTGAAGTGGAAATTCACTTTTTTTGTACAGTTAACCATCAGTAGTATGCTGTAATTGAACCCAAGTACCTTCAATTATGAAACATGCATGAAGTTAGTATATGCAGGGTTAAGTGAACAATCTTAGAGATTAAGGGGAGGATGTTCCCACTGAGAGTCACCATTTTGGTGTCTGGAAGATGTCAAAAGGTGGTAATCGCTTTTACCATTTTCTAAATGTTAATGTTAAATAAGATAATAAAAGTCCCCAGTGGAGTCACCATTTTGTTTTAACAAAAAAAATAAATAAATGCGTTTCGATTCAGGGAACTATCTTATTTAGACATAACAGAGGAAAAGTGTAAAGACAATCATCACATTTTTATTGATTCTGGATTCATTTACATCCTCTAATCTCCCTTAATTCTAAGATACATTCATTCGAATATGTATGAACTAATAATATTAAAACATTGAACCTAAACAGTAAATTTGGCAGCATTTCAGCATGAATTTCAATCTTCTCCAAGGACTTAGGAGGAATTGCCTATTGGATCGATCCATCTTCAAGGAAATAGCGATTTCGACAGCATTTCGGCGTTATTTCGATCATCTCCTAAGACTTAGGAGGAATGTGCACTTCAGTGGGTTATTTCCCTTTGCACTTGAACAAAAGAACTTGGAGATCTCAACCGTTTCAGCAGCATAACGACTTCTCAGCTTTATAGACTGTAGAGCAGTCTGTTTGTACGAGCCCACGCAAAGGACTTCTTTTGCACGGACCTATGCAAAGCCCCTTAGACTGCCGCTCTCACCTTCAATCCAATCTTCTTGCTTCACTTGCTCTCTGAAATCTTCAAACAACATCCTTTAATCAAGGAAGGAAAGGGGTATTTATAGGCACTCACACGTGCGAAACCCCAACCTTAGCGATGTGGGATAAAAAAAAAATCAAACTATCTGCACTCATCAACGCAGTGTGATGTCAATTGCGGAGAACCATGTAATGGACATCATTTGCGTGGTTCCACGCAAAGTATACATTTTGTGCGGTCCTGCGCAAAGTGTTTTATAAGTCATTCGATCCCCCTTTTCTTTTATCTCCCTTTCACAGTCTTTTGATCTTCATTTGTTTCCATTCTTCTCTTATTTTTTGCCTCAACAAGTAGTGAAATAAAAATTATTGATTCTCAGAATATATCAGAAACAACGAAATATCAGTAATGGATTTACCATTTATGGCAGCAAAATAAGTAGTGGAATAAACCTACATGGTCAACCACCTAAATTTTACGACAGCGATGGCAAAATATCATTTAAGGCAGCCTAGCTAAGCCTATACGGCCAACTATGCATAAGACTTATAATCATTTAAGGCTTTCTAACCAAGCCAATATGGCCAACTATGCATAAGACCTACAAAGCCTGAAATTGGCAGCCCAAAATCAGCAGTAAACTATAATTTCTCCTTGAGCCCTGCCCGAAATTGGCGGTAAACTATAATTACTCCTTGAGCCCTACCTGAAATTGACAGTAAGCTATCTTGCTCTTTGAGCCCAGTGTCAAGTCCAGTTCAGTCAAATCTGGTCATCCAGTTCAGTCAAGTCTGGTCAAGTCAAGTTCAGTTCGGGTTAAGTCCTGTCCAGTTAAAGTATGGTCAGTCAAAAGTACACTAGCACAACTGCTCAAAAAGCATAAACTAAGTTTAGCATTCAAAATGCTATAGATACATATTTCAATTTATATATACTCAAATATGCAAATGCCTAATGAAAATTTTAAATATTGATTAGACAACATGCAAAAATGTGTTTCTCTTGAATAAGGTTCAAATTACATCAACAGTAAATGCCTTCAAGATATTGGCGATTATCTACTCAAAAGCTCAAGTCTCCAAGGTCAATTAATATATTGACAAGAGCTGTGAGGTCTTTTCATCTTTTGCCTTCTTAATGAATAGAGACATTATTACATAAGGTTCTCAAAAGGGGGCAGAGAATAAATTAGTGAAGAATTATCATTCTCTACCGGATAGTATAAGGACTCTGATATATTCTTTGGAGTCATGAAAAGAATAGTAAAGATTATTCATTCTTCAGGAGTATCAGAAAGATTCACTTCAAAAATATTATCTTCTAAAAAAATCTTTTTACAAAGCTGATCTGGAAAGGGGGCAGAATTTAATGTTTTCAAAGTAATCTCTGCCTCGGTCTTTCTAATAACTTCTTATGCAAGGTGGAGGAATTCATATGCTAAGTATTATGAATAATAATATTGCAAGACTAAGTATAGGATGTGATGGAGACGAAGAACAAAAGAAATCATCATCATCAGTAACTTCTATGACCTTTGGAAAAATTATTAAATGAAAATTGAAAAGAAGCCTTGTCTATTTTTTTTAATTTTTCAAAATCAGCAGAGATCAAAGAAAAAGTCTATGAAGAAATGCTAAGGAGCATAAACTATAGAAGACTCAGTGAAAAGACTCAATGGTTGAATCTTTGCAGCTAAAGACGAAATCTCCAAGAGTGTAATATAAGAATACAATGCGAAGCACGATGACAAGTGCAAAAGATTGATTAAATCATATTGTAAATATCACAATCGGCTTAAAAAGAGAAGAAACTCTCAATCTGTTTTAAAAATTATCAATGCTTCATAAAGCTACATTGAAAAAATTATAATGAATTGAGATACTAATTTCTGATTAATTTGGCAGGAAAGATCATCATTTGAAAGCTTGGGTTATGCAGATCATGAATAAAGGAAACAATCGAAAAAGGTGTTACAGTAGGAGCAGCATTAAAGAAAGATATAGAGTTAAAGGAAAGAATCACTGGAGTTGATCAAAAAGAAAGAATCGCTGGAGTTGATCAAAAGGAAAGAATCGATGGAGTTGATCAAAGAGACCGTTACAGCAGCAACGGTGTTGAAAGAAATTTCTCTAATCAAATCGCTCAAAGATGAAGTCGTCACAGCTGTTGCAGAGGCGTGCTTCAATGAAAAGAGAATTTTATCCTCTCTAGTGAAACATCTGCTCGACACCGCTGACTGGGGGCATTCCAGTTTTCTGCTTAAGTGCCATCATTCAAGTCTTCGGTTTGAGCACCATCATTCAAGTCTTCTGTTTGAATGGAATCATTCAAGCCTTTCGTTTGAGCATGAATATTCAAGTTTTCCGTTCGAGCACCATCATTCAAGTTTTCTGGTCGAACGGAATCATTCGAGCCCTTCGTTCGAGCACGAGCATTCCAGTTTTCCGCTCGAGTACCATCATTCAAGTCTTCCTCTCGAGTTCCATCATTCAAGTCTTCTATTCGATCGCCATCATTCAAATCTATTGTTCGAGCGCCATCATTCAAGTCTTCTGTTCGAATGGAATCATTCAAGCCATTCGTTTGAGCATGAGTATTCAAGTTTTCCGTTCGAGCGTCATCATTCAAGTCTTCTGGTCGAACGGAATCATTCAAGTCTTTCGTTGGAGCACGAGCATTCCAGTCTTTTACTCGAGTGTCATCCTTCAAGTCTTCTGTTTGAGCGCCATCATTCAAGTCTTCTGTTTGAGCGCCATCATTCAAGTCTTCTGGTCGAACGCAATCACGCAAGCCTTCCATTCAAATGCGATCACCCAGTCTTCCATTTGAATGTGAGCATTCCAATCTTCCGATCGAATGCAATTATTCAATCTTCTGGTCAAGTATGATCATCCAGTCTGCCATGCAAGTATAATCATCCGGTCATTCTTCAGTTGCAGTTCATTCAAGTTCTTCAGGTGGAGGAAGATCGATCCTCCATTTGATTTTAAGAATCAATCAAAGAAGGATCGAGGGGGCATCTGTTAAGGCATAAAAAATATTCCATGTCTAGGAGTATTTTGGTAATTTCATGTCCGGGGGTATTTTGGTAAAATTCTATGTCCAGGGGTAGTTTAGGTATTTTGGTAAAATTCCATGTCCAGGGGTAGTGTAGGTATTTTGGTAATTTTCATGTCTAGGGGTGTTTTGGTAAAATTCCAAGTCTAGGGATATTTTGGTAATTTCCATGTTCGGGGATATTTTGGTAATTTCCATGTTTGGGAGTATTTTGGTGTTCAGGGGTAGTTTAGGTATGTTGGTAAAAAAATATTGGAAAGGGTAGTTTGGTAAAAAAGGGTGCAAAGGTGTCATTTGAAAGGAGAAAGGTGGTACACCACCATTTAATAGGGAGCTTGGTGGACACCATGATTTAAGAAAAGAGGATGTCCATATATGAAGAGATAAGTGGTGGTGATCACCACTCTGTAAGAGTGGTGGGGCCTATAAATACCCCATCCGTGCTTCATTTGGAGGAGATTAGATCAGTTGGTGGGCTAAAGAAAATAGGAGAGAGAGGCAGAAATCCGTTGTGCGACCCGCGCAATGGAAGAAATCCGTTGAGCGACACGCGTAAAGGAAGAAAAGGGTTAAGCGACCCGCGCAACGGAAGAAAACTGTTGAGCGACCTATGGAACAGAAGAAAAGGGTTGAGCGACCTGTGCAACGGAAGAAAAGTGTTGAGCGACCTATGCAACGGAAGAAGAGGGTTGAGCAACCCGCACAACAGAAGAAAAGTGTTGAGCGACCCACGCAACGGCAGAAATCCGTTGAGCGACCCACGCAATGAAAGAAAAGCGTTGTGTGATCCGCACAACCCTATCTCATCGAAGACTGGCTGATCGATTCGTCAATTCCTCTAAGTATCTAGGAGATGACCAAAATAGCATCGAAATACTGCTGAAATTTTTATTGGACTATCTTCTCTTTAAATGCATTGCATTAATTGTACTTTATTTTCAGAATCAAGGGAATCAGAGGATGTAAATGAACTCAGTTAAATGTGATGAATGTTCTCTCAACAAGTTCTTTGTTATCATTGAATAAATCCCCCAAATAGAACGCATTTGTTTTATTGTCGAAACAGGAACAGTCTCTAAATTTGGCAATTCTCATCCCATTTGGAAGCTTGACAAGTTATCATTCCAATGACCTGAAATAGTCTAAATTTGACCTCTGAAGAGTGAGTTATGAGGGTTACTATTGGACATTGAAGGAAACATTTAGGACCGACGACTGCGATCCCACTTACGGATGCCCAAATGGTCTAGGAATATGATAATTCTAATCAGGAATGAAAGAGCACTAAAGTACCATCTAGATGACCAAAAATTGACCCAATCCAACATCAATGGATGGAGCTATTGATTAACAATCCATATTGAAAAATGACGATCGAAAAGTTCCCACGTGCTTTTGGGATATTGAACGGTCTCTGAATTAGGCAATTTTGGTCCCATTTGGAAGCTTGACAAGTTACCATTCCAATGACCTGAAATAGTCTAAATTCGACCTCTGAAGAAAGAGTTATGAGGGTTACTATTGGCCAAGGAGATGAAGGAAACATTGATGACTGACGACTGCGATCCCACTTCCAGATGCCCAAATGGTCTCGGAATATGACGATTCCAGTCAGGAATGAAAGACCACTAAAGTACCTTTTAGATGACCTAAAATTGACCCGATCTGTCATCAAATGTTGGAATTATAAGCTTCTATGTTGGATTGCACGATTTGGAAAGATTAACAATCCGTATTGAAAAATGACGATCGAAGAGTTCCGACGTGCTTTTGGGATATCGAACGGCCTCTGAATTAGTACGTTCTGATCCCATTTAAAAGCTTGACAAGCTACTATTCCAATGACCTGAACTAGTCTAAATTTGACCTCTGAAGAGAGAATTACGAGGGTTATTATTGGACAAGGAGATGAAGGAAACATTCAGGACCGACGACGGTGATCCCATTTAGGGATGCCCAAATGGTCTTGGAATATGACGATTCCAATCAGGAATGAAAGAGCATTGAAGAACCATTCAGATGACCAAAAATTGACCCAATCTGACATCAAAGGATGGAGTTATAGGCGTCTCCGTTGGATCGCGCAATTTGGAAAGATTAACAATCCATATTGAAAAATGATGATTAAAGAGTTCCCACCTGCTTTTGGGATATTTAACGGCCTTTGAATTAGGTAATCTTTGTCCCATTTAGAAGCTTGACAAGTTACCATTCCAATGACCTGAAATAGTCTAAATTCGACCTTTGAAGAGAGAGTTATGAGGGTTATTTTTGGTGAAGGAGATGAAGGAAACATTCAGGACCGACGACTGTGATTCCACTTATGGATGGCCAAATGGTCTAGGAATATGACGATTTCGGTCAGGAATGAAAGCGCACTAAAGTACCATTCAAATGATTAAAAATTGACCCAATCCAACATCAAAGGATGGAGTTATAGGCGTCTGCGTTGGATCACGCAATTTGGAAAGATTAACAATCCATATTGAAAAATGACGATCGAAGAGTTCCCACATGCTTTTAGGATATTGAACGGTCTCTAAATTGGGCAAATTTAGTCCCATTTGGAAGCTTGACAAGTTACCATTCCAATGACCTGAAATAGTCTAAATTCGACCTTTGAAGAGAGAGTTATGAGGGTTACTATTGGACAATGAGATGAAGGAGACATTCAGGACCGACGACTGCTATCCCACTTATGGATCCCCAAATGGTCTCGAAATATGAAGATTCTAATTAGGAATGAAAAAGCACTAAAGTACCATTCAGATGAAAAAAAATCGACCCAATCCGACATCAAAGGGTGGAGTTATAGACTTCTCCTTTGGATCGAGCAATTTGGAAAGATTAACAATCTATATTGAAAAATAACGATCGAAGAGTTTCAACGTGCTTTTGGGATATCGAACAGTCTCTCAATTAGCCAATTTTGGTCCCATTTGGTAGCTTGAAAAGTTACTATTCCAATGACCTGAAATAGTCTAAATTCGACCTCTGAAGGGAGAGTTATGAGGGTTACTATTGGATGAGGAGATGAAGGAAACATTCAGGACCGATGACTGCAATCTCACTTATGGATGCCCAAATGGTCTTGGAATGCGATGATTCCCATCAAGAATGAAAGATTACTAAAGTACCATTCAGAAGACCAAAAATTGACCCAATCCATCATCAAATGATGGAGTTATAGGCTGCTGAGGCATAAAAAAATGACGAAGGATTGAAGCAAGAAGGGATAAGGAGATAGAAAGAATACTCGAAGAGAAGAAGAAAGAGACAACTTTAAAGCATTTGCACGGGACCGCGTAACCAATATCAATTGCCCGGTACTGCGCAATCAATATTCCTTGCGCGGGTCTGCGCAACGTAAATGTCAGTTGCGCGGGGCCCCGAAACACGCTCCAAAAGTGGTCCTTTGTAGAGTGATCTAAAGCACTGAAAGATTTATCCCACATCTCTAAGATCAGGATTTTCATACATGCGAGGGTCTATAAATACCCATTCCCCTCTATTAAAGGTAATTGAAGGTTTTCAAGAGGAGTTGAGCGGAGCAGAAGACCGAAGGTAGGAGAGGAGTCTCCTATTAGTTGTGCGGGTCCGCGCAACAAGATGCTCTGCAGTCTGTGAAGATAAGGGGCTGTTATACTGCCTAAATCTATGTGCAAGGCTTCCCTTCTTCAGGCCTTCTTCTATTAACAGGTTCAGAGGAGAAAGATTAGTTGATCGGGTTGACATTCCTCCTAAGTATTAGGGGATGACTGAAACAGGCACCGTTATGCTGCTGAAATTTCTATCTCCTTGAAGACTGGCTGATTAGATCAGCAATTCCTCCTAAGTATTAGGGGATGACTAAAACGGGCACCGAAATGCTGTTGAAATTTCTATCTCCTTGAAGACTGGCTGATCAGATCAGCAATTCCTCCTAATTATTAGGGGATGATAAAACAGGCACGGGAATGCTACCGAAATTTCTATTGAACTATCTTCTCTTTAATTACATTGCATTAATTGTACTTTTTTTTCAGAATCAAGGGAATCAGAGAATGTAAATGAACTCAGATAAATGTGTTCAATGTTCTCTCATTAATTCTTTATTATCATTGAATAAATCCCTAAATAGAACGCATTTATTTTCTTGTCGAAACAAAATGGTTCGATGGTAAATTAAAAAATATTCAGAGAACATTTATCACTTTTTGGCGTCTGTAAAGATGCCAAAATGGCGACTCTCAACGGGAACATCCTCCCCTTCATTTCCAAAAATGAAGCATGATTTTATTTAATAAATTAACTAACACTTTTTTATGCTTTCTCTGAGATAGAATGTCTTATCAATTTGATGCCTAATTACAATTTTTATATTTTGTCTATAGGTAAATAGAAAGCGTCAGAAAAGCAAAGTCTGTTGTAATCAAGAGTAGTGAATTTTTTGTAATGGATGGAACAATCTCTATTTTTCCAACAGCTCAAGAAGATGAGGAAGAACAGAAGATGGTAACATCCAAAAGTCAGGGAGTTCGATCTACTTCCACAAGAAGCAACATCTCGCCAAGTACTAGGTCGATTATGTGAAGTGTCGTCAGACATAGTCCTGCTTCGGTTATACGATCATCTCATTCGAGAAAAACAGAAAGGCCCATCACTCCAAAAGGTCTTTCAATACCATCAACTAGAATCGTAAAAACATCTTCCACAAAATCATAATGGGTTCAGGAAAATAAGGGGAAGGCGACCGTAACCAGTGAATGTACACTCATAGCACCTCCTGCAAAGGATTTCAAGTAAACTCATGCATTAAGAATGCCGTGATTTAAGTCAACTAGTCCTTCAAAGCAATGGTACATTGGTTTTAAATCAAATAATAGTTCATCTTCTTCAACAGTGTCAGCAGCACGATGTTCGCTTCCTCATTCAAAATCAAGACAATCAAAGTATAACAAAATAGAAAGCTCATCGACAGACATTAATCAGCCAAATCAGTTTCCACTGGATGAGCATGTGGTTGAGGAAGTCCCTAATATGCCGACAGTGACTGCCGTAAACAACATTGAACCACAAGAAGAAGGGCCACCACAACAAGCAGTTAGATGTCAAGAGCCAATGCCTAATATTACTCAGAATATAATGCAGGAAGAAATCCGGCAGATGGTTGTTTCGACAAGAAAATAAATGTGTTATATTTGGAGGATTTATTCAATGATAACAAAGAATGAATGAGAGAACATTGATCACATTTATCTCAGTTCATTTACATCCTCTAATTCCCTTGATTCTGAAAATAAAGTACAATTAATACAATGTACTGAATGAAAGAGAAGACAGTCAGATAGAAATTTCGGCAGCATTCCGACGCTATTTCGGTCATCTCCTAGGTACTTGGAAGGAATTGCTGATCTGATTAGCCAGTCTTAAAGGAGATAAAAATTTCAGCAGCATTCTGGTGCTATTTTGGTTATCTCTTAGGTACTTAGGAGGAATTGCTGATCTGATCTGCCAGTCTTCAATGAGATGGAGCATCCTTCCAATCATTCTTCCTTAAAATATATAATAGCTCGTTGAAGTGTGGCCAGGCCTTGAGGAAATCAGGCCAATCATGCTAAACGGGCCTGAAAAGTCTCCCAGAATGTAAGATCATGGGGTTGCCACCGTCCATTCGGACCGAAACTTTATATGCAGCCTTAGAACCACAAATTAGCCTTACACGTCAAGTTTCAGCTCTTAAATCCTTCTGAAAATGGCCAAACTGATAGATCATCCCCTGAGATCATGATTTGCAGCCCGCCTATAAGCTGGATACACTTCAAATTTGGTCCCAACGTGTTAAATAATTTGATAAAGCAGATGGACGGAGAAGATTTCTAACAAGCATCAGATTAGAGCCACATGTACATTGCATGTAAATGGTGTGCACGAGCACTGGCCGTGCATAAATTTTCCTAAAGTTGGTCAGCAGCTGCTAACCGACTTCTTCTTCTTCAAATACGAAAATTGTACAGTGTCTTTATAGTCTCTTTGTAGTTTTCTTTGTGTGGCCCACTCACTGCTCCTTTACACGATCCAACCCGTCCATTCACTTCAGAGGGTAGACATTACTCTTGTCTAAGTTTCTGTTGAGGCATAAAAAAATGTCATTACATTGGTTAGAGAATTCTATGGTGTGGATCTTTCCAGGGGTATTTTAGGTATTTTGGTAAAAATCCATATCCGGGGGTATTTTGGTAAAAGTCAATGTCCAGGGGTACTTTAGTTATTTTGGTAAAATTTCATGACCAGGGGTAGTTTAGGTATTTTGGTAACAAAGTATTGAAAAGGGTAGTTTAGTAACAAAGGGTGCACATGTGTCATTTCAAGAGAGAAAGGTTATACACCACCATTTAAGAGGTAGCTTGGTGGTCACCATAATTTAAGAAAAGAAGAAGTTCAAGTGTGAAGCAATAGTTGGTGGTGATCACCACTCTCTAAGAGTGCCGGGGCCTATAAATACCCCACTTCCACTCCATTTGAGGGGTTGGATCAGGTTGGATCATTTGGTGAGCTAGGAAATGAGAGAGAAGGAGGCAAGAGAGGGAGAGCATTGTGCGCACCCTGTTGTGCGCTGGGAGTGTTGTGCAGTGCACAACACATCCTCCGCACAACGGATCCCACACAATGGATCCCACACAATGGATCCCGCACAATGGATCCAGCATAATGGATTTGGCACAATGGATCCGACACAATGGATCCGACACAATGGATCCCGCACAATGTGTGAGAGAGCTATAAATACCCCATGACCTCTCTAAAGGGTCATTAGTACCAAATTCAGGAGAAGAGAAAGGAGAGAAGCAGACTTTGGAGAGAGAGGAAAAGTTCGCACCCATTATGCGAAACAGCTGTTGTGAAGTGCAACACACCATCAGCGCACAACGGCGTCTGCGCGCAACGGGCATTAGTCCCCAACAGATTCCGCACAACGGCATCAGCACGCAACAGCACTAGCGCGCAATAGTTTTCGCACAACGGCCAGCGCACAACGGCCAGCACGCAATAGTTCCAGCGCGCAACAATTTCTGTACAATGGCTAGCGCGCAATAGTTTCCGCGTAACAGTACCAGTGCGCAACTGCAGAAGGATTGTTGTGCAACCCGCACAATGGAAGAAAATCATTGTGTAACCTGCACAATGGAAGGAAAGCGTTGTGTGACCCACACAACGGAAGGAAAGCGTCCCACACAACGGAAGGAAAGTGTTGTACGACCCACACAATGGAAATAAAGCCGTTGTATGGCCCGCACAACCTCATCTCATTGAAGACTGGTTGATCAGATTAACATTCCTAAGTACTAGGAGATGACTGAAATAAGCGTCGGAATGTTGTCAAAATTTCTATCTCCTTGAAGACTGGTTGATCAATTCGTCAATTCCTCCTAAATCCTAGGAGATGACTAAAATAGGCGCCGGAATGCTGCCAAAATTTCCATCGAGCTATCTTCTCTTTCATTCAGTACATTGTATTAATTGTACTTTATTTTCAGAATCAAGGGAATCAGAGGATGTAAATGAACTCAGATAAATGTGATGAATGTTCTCCCAACAAGTTCTTTGTTACCATTGAATAAATCTCCCAAATCAAACGCATTTGTTTTCTTATTAAAACAGTGTCATTTTGCCACCATGTGAGCTCTTTTGAAATCTTAACCGTTAAACATAGAATGGACGGTGAAATGAACAAGCTCGTGAGCCACGCTGATTTTACTTCAAAAGCAGTCCCTCCTTGGTGGTTTTTCATCGTGAGATCGATGAACGAAGTGGATTTTCCAGAAAACTCTAGTAAATGGGCCATCGAAAATCACAGAGTCAACGTACGTCGACTCTGTTTAAAACAGAGCTTCGGTTCCTTCATAGTGGGCCACCATCACGTAGCGAGAGGTTAATCCGAGCCGTCTATCAAATAGAAGGAGAAAAACCAATCAGGGTCATGTTGAGCTTTGGCAATCATGTTCATCCATATGATCCTTATGGCGATCGTAAACAGACCATTGAGCTTCCATTGCAGCTTGATTATCATAGTGGGGCACATCATCAGTTGATCAAAACCAGTCTTTCACGGCCAAAATTTTGAGAGGAAGGAAGTAGACGGTCTAGATTTCTCAAAAGGATACTGTATTGGGCCCCACCAGTAGCACAATTGAAAGGAAGAAGCTTTCTTCTTCTGCTTACGCACGACCATAAATCCGGTCGGTTGCGCGGTCCCGCGCAATGAAATCCTTCTTCGAATGGCATTTCTGGGACGTGTGACTCATGGGAAACCTCCCATTCCTGTTGCGCGGTCCAGCGCAAGGAGTTTTCTCCAAACTCCCTTGAAAAGTGGCGTAAAAGCCACCTTACTTCAGTTGTGCTTATACGCGCAAGAAACTCTAGTTGCGCGGGTACGCGCAAGTAACTTTTAGTTGCACGGGTATGCGCAAGCATCAACTTCTACCTTGCTTCTCTCTTATTTCTTTGGCCCACCAACTGATCCAATCCGATCCAACCCCTCAAATGGAGGAGTGGGGTATTTATAAGCCCCACCACTCTTATAGAGTGGTGATCACCACCACCTATCTCTTCACATATGATCTTCTTCTTTTCTTTACCCTATGGTGACCACCAAGCTACCTCTTAAATGGTGGTAACCTTTCTCCCTTAACATGACACATGTGCACCCCTTTTTACCAAACTACCCTTTTCAATCCCTTTTACCAAAATACCTAAACTATCCCTTGGACATGGAATATTACCAAAATACCTAAACTACCCTTGGAGCTGGATTTTTACCAAAATACCCAAAATACCTCTGGAGTTGGATTTTACTAAAATTCCTTTGGAGCTGGATTTTACCAAAATACCTAAACCACCCTTGGAATTGGATTTTACCAAAATACCTAAACTACCCTTGGAACTGGATTTTACTAAAATACCCCCAGACATGGAAATTATCGAAATACCCCCGGACATGGAAATACCAAAATACCCTTGGACATGAAAATTACCAAAATACCCCTGGACATGGAATATTTTTTTATGCCTCAACAGATGTCCCCTCCATCCTTCTTTGATTGATTCCTGAAATCAAATGGTGGATCGATCTTCCTCCACTTGAAGAACTTAAATGAACTACAACTGAAGGATGATTGGATGATCATGCTTGCATGGCAGACTAGATGATCATTCTTAACCAAAAGATTGAATGTTCGCGTTCGATCGAAAGACTGGGTAATCGCATTTGAATGGAAGGCTTGAATGATTGCGTTCGAACAAAAGACTTGAATGATGGCGCTCGAACAGAAGATCGAAATGCCCCCAGCTAGCAGTGTCGAGAAGATATTTCATTAGAGAGGATAAAAATTCTCTTTTCATTAAAGCACGTATCTGCAACAATTGTGACGACTTCGTCTTTGAGCGATTTGATCAAAAAAACTTTCTTTCAACACCGTTGCTGCTGTAACGGTCTCTTTGATCAATTCCAGTGATTCTTTCCTTTTGATCAACTCCAGCATTCTTTCCTTTTGATCAACTCCAGTGATTCTTTCCTTCAACTCTGTATCTTTCTTTAATGTTGCTCCTACCGCAACACCTTTTTCGAGTGTTTCCTTTATTCATGATATGCATAACCCAAGCTTTCAAATGATGATCTTTCCTGCCAAATTAATCAGAATTAGTATCTTAATTCATTTTTTTTCAATTTAGCTTTATGCAGTATTGATAATTTTTAAATAGATTGAGAGTTTCTTCTCTTTTTAGGCTGAGTGTGATATTCGCCATATGATTTAAGCAATCTTTACGCTTGTCATCATGTTTCTCATTGTATTCTTTATCTTCTTTATATTGCACTCTTGGAGATTTCATCTCTAGTTTGTGCTCCTTAGCATTTCTTCATAGACTTTTCCTTGGATCTTTACTGATTTGATGATGATTTCATTTGTTCTTTGTCTTCATCAGATCTGATACTTGGAGTCTTGCGATATTATTATTCATAATATTCAGCATATGAATTCCTCCACCCTGCATAAGAAGTTATCAGAAAGACCAAGGCATAGATTATTTTGAAGACATTAAATCCTGCCCTCTTTTCAGGTCAATGTCGCATAAAGATTTCTTCAGAAGATAATATTTCTGAAATGAAGCCTTCTGATACTCCCGAAGAATGGATAATATTTACTAATCTTTTAACGAATCCAAGAAATATATCCAATTCCTTATATTGTTTGGTAGAGAATGATAATTCTTCACTAGTTTATCCTCTACCCCCTTTTGAGAACCTTGTGCGATAATATGTTTCTATTCACTAAGAAGGCGAGAGACGAAAAGACCTTACAGCTCTTGTCAATATAGTAATTGACCTTGGAGACTTGAGCTTTTGACTAGATAATTGACAATATCGTGAAGGCATTTACTATTGATGTAATTTGAACCTGATTCAAGAGAAACGTATTTTTGTATGTTTTCTAATCAATGTTTAAAATTTTCATTAGGTAATTACATATTTGAGCATATCTAAATTGAAATATGTATTCATAACATTTTGAATGCTTCACATAGCTTATGCTTTTTAAGCAGTGGAGATAGTGTACTTTTGACTGACCATACTTTGACTGGACAAAACTGACCTTGACCTGACTTGACCGGACTAGTCTAGATTGAACTAGACTAACTTGACTTAACTAGTCTAGATTGAACTAGACTGAACTGGACTGGACTGATACTTGCACACACAGTTTAGGCTCTTGAGTAGTGGAGCGACACACAAATTAAGCTCTTGAGTAGTGGAGCGACACATAGTTTAAGCTCTTTGATCAGTGGAGCAACACAGTTTAAGCTCTTGAGTAGTTGGAGCAATCATGACTTTGAATAGGATTTATGCACTAGGATGGCCACAGTAACTCTTTAGAGTTCACAGGGTTTTTTACCTTGCTACCTTAAGTACCAAATCCAAGGTCTCCGATCCATCAATGAGCAGGTTTAGTCTAGTCCTTCCCCATGAGTTAGTACTGAAATCAAACCAAGGATCTGGATTTTCTTCATTTGTGAGTTCAGACCCATTCCTGGGGAGAGTATTTTCCTCCTTGCCCATGACGCTGTCGGAGAGCTCACAAATGGCATTGGTCTCATGCATGACTGCCTGTTGAAGATGGCTTCATCAGCTGCCCGTATGGGTATGCGTACGATGGCCTTCATAGGCTTTTTAGGGCCACTAGCTTCTCGCCGCTGCCCGAATGGCGATCTTGATAGGTCTTATGCGTAGCTGGTCTCTTTTAAGACTGGGTCCTTTTAAGACTTGGCCTTTTTTATGTCTTAAAGACTTAGTCCTTTTAGGACTTGGCCCTTTTTTTTTGGGACTTGGCTAAACTGCCTTAAATGATTATAGGTCTTATACGTAGTTGGCCATATAGGCTTAGCTAGGCTACCTTGAATGATAAGCAACCATCACTGTCGTCAACTTTATATATGGTTGGCTATATAGTTTATTCCACTGCCAAAAGATGACGATCAATAATTGATATTTCGCCACTGCTGATAATACTTTGAGAATATTCATACTATGTTTGAAATCATGTATCAGCTTGGCGATGATAGCAATTTTGATAAGCGATTGATGACGACAGTGATAGTTGCCAATCCAGGCGATAATCATTGGTACTTACTGATGAAAATCTTTGGCGGTCAATGCTTGATTGCTATCATTAGTGTTTGGTGGCTTTCAGCAATCATCAAAGCTTGGAAGCAATCATCAACGCTTGGTAGCGATCGTCAATGCTTGACAACGATCATCAACACTTGGTAGCGATCATCAATGCTTGGTAGCGATCGTCAACGCTTGGTAGTGATCGTCAACGCTTGGTAGCGATTGTCATTAGCACTTCGCATTTGACAATGACTTGATATGCTTGAAAGCCTGTCTTGCATTCAAATACACAAAAGAAATGCATTATATGGTGAGAAACATATTTCACAGCTTTTTACTCACCTGTCTTGCCCCCTTTTGATTAGGAAGCATTACTCTAGAAATCTTCGTAATCAAAATCATGATGTTGCACCCTGACATTGCATCCCCTCATACTTTTTGCCCAGGATTAGCTTTGCCCTGTGTATTCTTATTTCTTTTTTTCTTCTTCTTCTTCTTTTTTTCTTTTCTTTTATGTCGTACACCTTAACAATTTCTCCTTTATCAATTGTCTTCTGTAACTTGTTCTTCAAGCCATTCACTTTTCTTTCTTCTCCGATTATATCTCTTTGTCTTTCTCCTGAAATTCGAAATCAATTGAAAATTTGTGCTTTAATTCATTCGTATAAGGAAGAGTACATGACCTTGTCTTTCGAAATCCTTTCGCTCCTCTACTTGTTGGTGACAATCATTAATGCTTGATAGCAATCATTAATGCTTGCTTTTGCCCCAACTTTAACCTGCAAAAATTAATATAAACAATTATTATAAACAATTATCATTTCGAGGAGTCAACAATTACCTTATTTGGAAATCTGAGATTTTGTTATTCTGAGACTTTGCTGATCTTTCCCCCCCCCCCCCCCCCTTTTTGAAACTTCAAAACTGTAGCTCTTTACTTATTTTGTATGCCTTTGTCTTCCCCTTAAATAATTATGCCGTGAATCTTTTGAATCAACATGTTGTCTTGCTTTCTTCTTGCTTGTTCTTGTTTTCTTCTTTGTTTTATTTCCTTTAATACTTTAACTATGACAACTTAATTACCTCTGCAGCTAGCGATTGATTCCTTATAAGCAGTACATTGCCTTCTTCAGCTGTATGTTTAATGTAGTCCTTGAATTGTCTGAACCCTTTATTTACTTTCTTGTTTATAAAATCATCGATATTCTCTTTAGCAGAAAATTCAATCCTTTATTTTCTGACAATCCTTCGTTTTACCTTCTTTCTTCGACAGTATTTGTTGTTGTTCCCCTAGGACTCTTGAAATAGCTAATTCATATGAGAATAGAGCTGCTTTTACTTTAACCCCTACTCTTCTAATCTGAAAAGTTGTGACGATGCCCCCAGGGTTCTCTATTGACTGAAGAATTTGTTAATTCATTAATTGATCCGTTTACTTGTTGGTGAGCAACGCTTGACTTAGTTGAACTAACTTTTCATTTGAAGGCTTTGTACATTATTTGTTCACCAACACACTATGATTCGTCCTTCATTGTTTTGCCATGCTACTGATGAAGAAAAAACTACTTTCGACACTACATGGCATTATCTATTTCTTGATCGCAACTGATTTGATCTTCCATGATACTTTTCGGCATTGGTTTTATTTTTAATACTTTCGACATTACCTTGCTTCTTCTTCACTAAGAGATTCGACCAGCCATGACAAGACGCGTTATATCAATTTTAGTGATATCACACACAAGCTTTCATACAAAAGCTCTTGCTATTTTGTAGGACTGAAATGTTCATGAGCAAGAGAAAGAACCTCAACTTCCTCGCCATGGAAGTGCTTCATACGAATTTTCAAAAGGGTATGAAGGATGTTTTCCTTTTCCTGAATTTCCACCAAATGCTCATCCGCACCTTCCCTATAGCCAATGATCTTATTTAATTGTTCCCAGTCTTCCTCACTGAAACGCACTGGTTCACTTCCATCCTTTGATAAACACAATGTAACATCATCTAAGTTAATTGCTACTTTTTGTAGTGGCTGTCCCACACTCATAGATGCATCAGGCCGAAGCTTTGAATACTTGGCATTTCCTGTTACTGGTTGAAGAATGTAACTGTGCTCTTTCAGAAGAACAACATCAGGTTTACCATCTTGACTCACAATTTCAAATACTTGACTCCATTCTGAAGGAAGCAAGCCTTCCCATGATTTGTCAACATTCCCTGGATAAATATCAAAATTAAAATAAAGAGCCAGGCGTTCAAGTTCCCTAAACTTCTGAATAAACTGCTGTAATAAAAGTTTCTTTTCCACCATCGTCAACTGTTACTGCTGAAAGCTTTGCTAGTGTTACGCCTGCTGTAATGGATGACCAGGATTGCCTTCAAGATCCTTATATCCAATGTGGATATTGGTAATGGAGAGCTTCAGGTTCCCTATTATCGTGTTGTTCAAAGAGCCCAGCCATGATGTATTCACTTCATATTTTAGTTGTTGCCTACTCTCCAACAGCTTCATTTCCATTTCCCTTATTCTAGTCTTTTCTTTGTTTCCTGGACAGTGTCCTCACTACATCCTTTAACCTGTGTTGCAGTGAGGCTCAACTAATATGAAAATCCGATCCAAATAGACTAAGACTGGTTCTTGACCTACCCTGCTCCATGGAACCTTGAGCTTCACAAATCTAAGAAATCCTGCCTTAACTTTCATAGGCAACTTCAAGGCATTAAGCACCTCTGGCTTTAGCTGCAAATTTGTGAGCTCCATATCACCTTGCCAGGTGCTGATCTCGAGAGCTTCCTTATTAAGGCCTCTCACATAGTTTCCAAGGTATTTCTGTAGCAAGATTTAACACCCTGAAAATCGGGGGTCGTATATAAACCCAACTCTCGAATTCCAGACCATCACTTATGCAACAAATATGGTTATGATTCAATGTTGTCTGAGTTAAAGCATTCACATGAGTAACATTATACCAAAACTGCAATTTATACTCCAGATTCAGTGATAAAAGTAAGCGGAAGACTAAAGGATATATATATCACTGCATGGAAAACAAAATAGATCTCAACTGTCTCCAAAGTATGAATACATCTCTGAGTCTCATATACATGTAAATGAACAGAATTAAAATGTCAAAAATAGTCCCACTAAGAAGCCCCGCCAATCCAGGCCACCTAAGCAAAGCTGTCGTGGTACTGCATATATGAGAACTCGTCCTGGTCCTCATCATAATCCGGCTCTGCCTCCTGAATCGCTGCCTCACCTGTATCTAAGACAGGGTCTAATCGGTGTTGCAAACACCATCTCGTAACGTGGGAGTGAGTAGATAACTCAATGGAATAATAGAGCAGAGGTTAGCATGTTCTCAAATCAATCATGCGATAAGAGTAAAGCAGTAACTCAAACATTCCTAAATACTGTTGTTAATGCAATATGACATGACATGATGGATGCCCTCACCGACGATCTCCCTCAGACGGCACCATCTTACGCCCGCGGCATGCTTTCTTCCCATAGTGCTCCACATCTTCCAGGCACATGCAATGCGATGGTGATATGATTACCGAGTTTTTATTAGTCCATTCATATAGCAGTGTTGGGAAACTAAGGTACCTTACTTATATCAATCCCAACACAGATCCTGTTTAGGGTCGTCACTCCTAGTAATCTCATACGATGTATATTTTGTAGGTCGCTGCATGGGACACCAGGGCTGTTGCTCACACTCGTTGCACCGCTCCCCCATCACCTTATCAATACAGGCCTACTGTACTCTCATTGCTACGGAAGGGTCGTCGCCTCCCGTAGACTCTAAATACGCTCGCGGTCACTACAAAGGGCTCGTCACCTGATCAGTGTAGGCCGACAGTAAGAATATAGTGTCCCATACCACCATAATCTGCTCACGAGTCATAGGTGCTCACTGATCACTACGGGGAGGTTTGTGGCCCCAGCGTAGGCCGACAGCTCGACCACGGTGTCCCATACCACCATGCCTGGCTCATGAGTCTTTATAGATCAAGGTACCATGGTTAACAGGGTTTACAATGGTAAGTTCAGTACCCTAGGTTCAAGCAATTATGATTCATACAGGGTGAACATACAATGGCCAATCGGTTTACTTGACGGGCTCGACTAACACGAGCGCATCTCAAGTCGAACGACATGAAGTACGTAAAACACTTCATGTGGCCTAACCAATGCCGCCAACTCAGAACACGACTCGTGTTCATTGACCCGTCGTTCGTGAAAAAGATAAGCCAACCACGAATTTACTCGGTTACCGACTGCCTAGACTAGGTATAGTCCCAAACATTTATGAATCCACATCAGCAATCATATAACAGTAATAGAAATGAAATACAACAATGTGAGCATGTTTACACATGTTATAACATACAACTTAAGTAAATCATCTAACACATGCATTTCATACATATAATGAAATCATACATATAGCCAACATGTAGGAAATCATTTACATCAGCATATTATTTGAGAATTCAATCTCAAACTAATTCATAACACCATTTAATTCAATACATACTAATACAAACATTTATGCAAACACTTAGTCTACACACTTAAGTCTACATATTGTATGTCGACTCAAAGTGCGCATTTGGGCGAATCTCTTTGTTAAACTGATTATGTACGCATTCCTAATATCCTAATGCGACAAGAAGCCATGTCAATCGTATCAGAAAAATATGGATGCAAACAGTATTTCCTACAAATGACTAAAATGCCCTAAATCTCATATTTTTCGTTTGCTTACGAAACAGGAAACGGACAGCATGTTATACATGTCAAACGGAGTTACCGTCGATAATCTACTATTAAACAACATTGAAAGCGTTGAAATCAGCCAATCAAAGCGTCTAGAATCCGTACCTTTTTCCCTAGAGGTGAATCGATTTGAACGGAGAGTATACGCTTTGTCTACAGCGAACCGGGAACCTATTACACAAGATCTGTAAGCTACTTCACTAAGGGATTCAACGGAACCTTAAATCAGCAAAAGGTTAGGGTTTTCCTTACCTAGAAGTGTTGCGGAATCACCGGGAAAGTGATTGAGGTACGTGGCTTAAGCACGTGTAGCTGGTAGTGCAAGCAACAGGAAGTTCTCTCCCACTCTCTCTCACAATCTCTCACCTTTTCTCTCACACCGGCTAGGGTTTCTAGCAAATTTGGATGGGTGAGAGAAGTGAGGGTTTAAGGCCCTTTTATAACCTAAAACATTCCCAAAACAGACTTGGGAACAATGTTTACTTGATGCCTAACCAAATCGGGGCTGTTCGGTCCAAAAAGACATTTCGAGAGGTCCCCTGGCCGAACACGATCGGACTTAAGTTCATGCACGTCGGATGTCGTTCACATCCCATTTTCAGACCAGTAGTGTTCGTAGATCGCACGTGGTGGTCCAGTTTTAGTTCAGCGGTCATCGCATGTAGATCAGGTCTACAAGTCTCATGATATGAAAGAGAAATTTTTCCTGATCCGAGGATGTAATTTGGCTGAATTCTGACGGTCAGAACGCTTAATAATAACGCGCCAAGTCGTGTGCCAGATTTGAATTTTAAAATTCCAAATCTAACCCTATTCTCACTCTCTTCACTCCAGGCTCAATGAAATAGCCTCTGAATGTCGGTTGGACTTAATTTTCGAAATGATTGTCAAGTCCAGCTAAGCGGTCATAACGATCTAAGATTGTTGGTATCAGACTTTCGATGCGCAGTCTAGATCCAATACAAAGTTTCTAAGGGTTCCTGAGAACAAACCGGTTTAGAGTTTGATCCGAGGTTTTAGGGTATTATAGCGTCATTGGTTCTACTCATTTTGGGTCATGTAGAAAGTATTTAAAGTGATCAGGGACTATTTCACAGCTACTCTAGCGTTGTGCTAACTAACTTACGCTTATTTCCTAAAGGAATTAATCCTACGCGGTTTCTGGTCGAGTTAGTACTCGAGTCCAAGTACGGATTTTTTCAGGGTATTACAATCTACCCCCCTTAACAAATAAATTTTTTCCTCAAAAATTGTACCTTTTCGTACTCCTCGAGAAGTTGTGGGTAGTTCTTTCTAATCTCGGCTTCTGTCTCTCAGGTAGCCTCTTCCTCAGAGTGATGCGTCCATAATACCTTCATAAGGGGAATCACCTTGCTATGCAGTACCTTCTCCTTCCTATCTAGTATACGCGTCGATCGCATGATATATGTAACATCCTCTCCTAACTGCACCTGCTCCCATCTGATGATATGAGAAGGATCAGAAACGTATTTCTTCAGCATAGAAACAAGAAATACGTTGTGAACGCTCGCGAGAGGTGTAGGTAAAGCTAGTCGGTAAGCCACTGCTCCCACACGATCGAGGATCTGGAATGGACCAATGAATCGCGGTGCGAGCTTCCCCTTCTTCCCGAACCGAAGGACTCCCTTCATAGGGAAAACTCACAAGAACACATGATCCCCAACAGTAACTCTAGCGGCCGCCATCTGGTATCGGCATAACTCTTCTGTCTGCTCTGTGCTGTAAGAAGCCGACGTCTAATAATATCAATCTTCTCCGACGTCGCCTGTACTAACTCTAGGCCAAGCAATCTACGCTCACCAACCTCTGCCCAGCAATGCGGTGCTCGACAAGGTCGCCCATACAATGCCTCGTAAGGTGCCATGCCGATAATAGCCTGGAAGCTGTTATTGTATGCGAACTCCGCATACGCAAGACAATCATCCCAACTGTCCTTGAAGTCCAATGCACAAGCCCGCAACATGTCCTCTAAAATCTGGTTCACCCGCTCTGTCTGTCCGTCTGTCTGTGGGTGGAAGGCAGTACTGAACTTCAACTTCACACCCATAGCCTCCTGAATGCGGGTCCAGAAAATAGAAGTGAACCACGTGTCTCTGTCCAACACGATCTCCAACGGAACTCCATGCAGACGCACGATCTCCCTGATATACAGTCTAGCCAGCTCGTCTGCAGAGTTCGTAACTCTGATCGGTAGAAAGTGCCCCGACTTCGTCAAATGGACGATGATCACCCAAATAGAATCATGTCCCTGCCTCATCTTCGGCAGCCCTGAGGTAAAATCCATGGAAATGAAGTCTCATTTCCACTCGGCGATCGGCATAGGCTGAAGAAGTCCAGGTGGTCGGTGATGATCTGCCTTCACCTGCTGGCAAGTGAGACAACGGGACACGAACTCTGTAATGTGGGTCTTCATACCTTCCCACCAATATGTCCTCCTCAGGTCACAATACATCTTCGTGCTACCTGGATGCATCGCAAGCCTGGTACAGTGTGCAGCTTCGAGAATCTCTCGTCTCAAGTCAGGGATATCTGGGACGCATAGCTGGCCACGGTAACGTAAGCCTCCATCCGTGCCAACTCGTCACTCGGCATCTGCATCATCACTGGCCTGCCCTCGAAGCTCAGTAAGACGCGTATCATCCCGCTGCGCCTTAATGACCCGGTCATCAATCTGAGATCGCACCTGCACATGTGCGATGAACTCAAAAGGCTCCTCTACTATGAGTTTCTGCTCAAAGTCTCACAAAAACTCAACCATATCCCACTCAGCAACCATCAGCGGAGCCGCAAACTCTATCACCTTCTTGCGGCTCAACGCGTCAGCCACAAGGTTCGCCTTCCCAAGATGGTAAGAGACTTCGAACTTGAAGTCTTTCAAAGTCTCCATCCATCGCCTCTACCTCATATTCAAGTCTCGCTGCGTGAATATGTACTTGAGGCTCTTGTGGTCGCAAAAGAGCTCGAACTCCTCTCCATAGAGGTAATGTCTCAAGAGTCTCAGTACGAATATGACGGCTGCAACTCCAGGTCGTGTGTAGGGTAATTCTCCTCGTGCTTTCTTAATTGTCTCGAGGCATACGAAATTACCCTGTCATTCTGCATAAGGACACAACCCAAACCAACGCTAGACGCGTTAGTGTATATCGTATATGTAACACCCTGAAAATCGGGGGTCGTGTATAAACTCAACTCCCGAGTTCCAGACCGTCACTTATGCAACAAAAATGGTTATGATTCAATGTTGTCTGATTTAAAGCATTCACATGAGTAAAAGTATACCAAAACTGCAATTCATACTTCAGATCCAGTGATAAAAGCAAGCGGAAGACTAAACAATATATATATATCACTGTATGGAAAAACAAAGTAATCTCAACTGTCTCCAAAGTATGACTACATCTCTGAGTCTCATATACATGTAAATAGACAAAAGAATAAGTTCAAAATAGTCCCACTGAAGTCCCCCTCGATCCAGGTCACCTACGGGAAGCCGTCGTGATACTGCATATACGAGAACTCATCCTGGTCCTCGTCAATCTCCGGCTCCACCTCCTGGATCTCGTCGTCACCTGCAACTACAACAGGGTCTGGTGGGTGTTGAAAACACCATCCCGTAACGTGGGAATGAGTGATCAACTCAGTGGAATCATAGAGCAAAGATTAGCATGTTCACAATTCAATCACGCGATAATAGTAAAGCAGTAAATCAGACAATCCTAATACTGTTGTTAATGCGAGATGATATGACGTGATGTATGCCCTCACCGACGATCACCCTCATGCGGCAACATCTTACGACCGCGGCATGCCACACTCCCTAGAGTGCTCCACATCTTCCAGGCACATGCAATGCTATGGTGATATGATTACCAAGTTGTTATTAGTCCATTCAAACAGCAGGATTGGGAAACTAAGGTACTTCCCTTGTATCAATCCCAACACGGATCCTGTCTAGGGTCGTCACTCCTAGTAATCTCATACGATGTACATTTCGTAGGTCACTGCAAGGGCTGCCAGGGCTGTTGCTCGCACTCGTTGCACCGCTCCCCCATCACCTTATCAATACAGGCCTACTGTACTCTACTGCACGGAAGGTCGTCGCCTCCCGTGAACTCAGAATACGCTCGCGGTCACTACAAAGGGCTCGTCGCCTGATCAGTGTAGACCGACAGCTAGAATATAGTGTCCCATACCACCATAATCTGCTCACGAGTCAAGGTGCTCACTGGTCACTACGGGGAGGTTTGTGGCCCCAGCGTAGGCCGACAGCTCGACCACGGTGTCCCATACCACCATGCCCGGCTCATGAGTCTTCGTGGATCAAGGTACCACGGTTAATAGGGTTTACGATGGTAAGTTCAGTACCCTAGGTTCAAGCAGTTATGATACATACAAGGTGAACAAACATCGGCCAGTCGGGTTACTTGACGGGCTCGACTAGCGCGATCGCATCTCGAATTGAACGACATGAAGTGCGTTAAACACTTCGCGTGGCCTAACCACTGCCGCCAACTCTCAACACGAATCACATTCATCGACGCGTCGTTCGTGGCTATGACCAGTCAGCCACGAATTCGTTCGGTTACCGACTGCCTGGACTAAGTCAAGTCCCACACATCTATTGAAACACATTAACGCTATATATCAGGGTATTGGAATTGAAACACATCATGTGAGCATGTTAGCACATGTTATAACATTCAACTTAGGCAAATCTTCAAGGCATGCTTTCCATGCATATTCAACTTAGGCAATTCTTTAAGGCATCATTTCTATGCATGTGATACAATCATGCATAAGGTCAACATATAGGAAATCATTTAGGTCAGCATATTAATCATGAAATCAATCTCAATCTACTACATAACATCATTTAACTCAATACATAATAATACAAGCATTTATACAAACACATACACTACACACTTAAGTCCACATATAGTATGTCGACCCAACGTGCGCAACTTGGCGAATCTCTTCGCCAAACTAATTACGCAAACATTCCTAACTCTCTAATGCGGCGACAAATCATGTCAATCACGTCAGCAAATTATGCATGGAGACCGTACTTCCTACAATTGACTAAAATGCCCTAAATCTCATATTCTTCGTTAATTTACGAAACAGGAAACGGAGAGCATGTTGTACATGTCAAACGGCGATGCCGTCGATAATCTACTATTAAACGACATTGAAAGCGTTGTAAACCGACAATCAAAGCGTCTAAAATCCTCACCTAATCTCTTACGGTCGCGGGATTTTGAACGGAGCGTGTACGCTTCGTCTACGGCTGTAGGAGAACCTGATTTATGGATTTAGTTAGCTAACATGTTCAGAATCTACATAAACCCTAAATCAGCAAGTTTTTGAGATTTTTCTATACCTGAAAAAGTGGAAAAATTACCAGCCAGGTGATTGGAATGAAGTGTTGAAGCAGCACTGTCAGGGGCTCGGATGCGGGGAAAATCTCCTCTTCCCTTTCTCTCAAACTCTCTCTCTCTTTTCTAGGGTTTGTGAATTTCATATGCAAGGAAGGAATGAGGGTTTCAACCCCTTTTATAAGCTTGGAAACGCCGAAAATAGGCTCCAGGACGAAGTTTACTTATTGCCTATCCATTTCAGGGCTGTTTCGGTCCAAAAACTGATTTCTGGTGGTCCCCTGGTCGATTGCGATCAGACTTAAGCTCATGGGTACCAGATGTACCTCGTATTAAGTTTTCAGTCTGGCAGGGTTCGCAGATCGCACGTGGCGGACCAGTTTCAGTTCAGCGGTCACCGTACATAGATCAGGGCTGAAAGTCCCATGATAATAAATAGATATTTTTCCTGATCCGAGGGTGTAATCTGGATGAATTCTGACGGTCAGAACGCTTAATACTGACGCGTCAAGTCGTGTGCCAGATCTAAATTTGAAATTCCCAATTCGTCCCTATTCGCGGTCGCTTCAGTCCGGGTTCAACGAAATACTCTGTGATTATCGGTTTGACTTGATTTTCGAGATGATTGTCAAGTCCAGCTGGGCGGTTCTAACGGTCTAAGATAGGAGGTATCAGACCTTCGACGCGCGGTCTAAATCCAATACAAAAGTTCAATATGGTCCAGAGGATAAACCTGCTTAGAGTTGGATCCAAGGTTATAGAGTATTGTAGAGTTGTCTGTTCTACTCGATTTGGGTCTTGTAGAACGTATTTAAAGTGATCAGGGACTATTTCCCAGCTACTCTAGCGTTGCGCTAGCTAACTTACGTTTAATTTCCATGAAAATTATTTATACGCGATTTCGGGTCAAATCAGTACTCGATTTCAAGTACGGATTTTTCACGGGCGTTACAATCTACCCCCCTTAACAAATAATTTCCTCCTCGAAATTTATACCTGTTCGTACTCCTCGAGAAGCTGTGGGTAGTTCTTTCTGATCTCGGCTTCTGTCTCCCAAGTAGCCTCCTCCTCAGAGTGATGCGTCCAAAGTACCTTCACAAGGGGAATCACCTTGCTACGCAGTACCTGCTCCTTCCGGTCTAAGATGCGTGCCGGTCACAGGATATAAGTAACATCCTCTCCTAACTGCACCTGCTCCCACCTGATGATATGGGAAGGATCAGCAACGTACTTCTTCAGCATAAAAACATGAAATACGTTGTAGACGCTCGCGAGGGGCGTGGGTAAAGCCAATCGGTAAGCCACTGCTCCCACACGATCGAGGATCTGAAATGGACCAATGAATCGCGGTGCCAGCTTCCCCTTCTTCCCGAACCGAAGGACTCCCTTCATAGGGAAAACTCGCAAAAACACATGATCCCCGACTGTGAACTCTAGTGGCCGTCGTCTCGTATCGGCGTAGCTCTTCTGTCTGCTCTGCGCTGTAAGAAGCCGACGTCGAATAATATCAATCTTCTCTGACGTCGCCTGCACCAACTCTGGGCCAATCAAGCTGCGCTCACCGACCTCTAACCAGCAATGCGGTGCGCGACAAGGTCGCCCATACAGCGCCTCATAAGGTGCCATACCGATACTCGTCTGGAAGCTATTGTTGTACGCAAACTCCGCATATGCAAGACAGTCATCCCAACTGTCCTTGAAGTCCAATGCGCAAGCCCGCAACATGTCCTCCAGGATCTGGTTCACTCGCTCCGTCTGTCCGTCCGTTTGTGGGTGGAAGGCAGTACTGAACTTCAACTTCACACCCATAGCCTCCTGAATGCGAGTCCAGAAAATAGAAGTGAACCGCGTGTCTCTGTCCGACACGATCTCCAACGAAACTCCATGCAGACGCACAATCTCTCGGATATACAATCTAGCCAGCTCGTCTGCAGAGTTCGTAACTCTGATCGGTAGGAAGTGCGCCGACTTCGTCAATCGGTCGACGATCACCCAAATGGAATCATGCCCCTTTCTCGTCCTCGGCAACCCAGAAATGAAGTCCATGGAAATGAAATCCCATTTCCACTCTGCAATCGGCATAGGCTGCAAAAGTCCAGGTGGTCGGCGATGCTCTGCCTTCACCTGCTGACAAGTGAGACAACGGGACACGAACTCAGCAATGTGGGTCTTCATACCTTTCCACCAATACGTCCTCTTCACGTCACGATACATCTTCGTGCTGCCAGGATGCATCGCGAGTCTAGTAGAATGCGCAGCCTCGAGAATCTCTCGTCTCAAGTCAGGGACATCTGGGACGCATAGGCGGCCACGGTAACGTAAGCCCCCATCCATACCAACTCGCCAGTCGGCGTCAGCATCATCACTGGCCTGCTCTCGAAGCTCAGTAAGATGCGCGTCGTCCCTCTGCGCCTCGATGACACGGTCATCGATCTGGGATCGCACCTGTACATGTGCGATGAACTCAAACGGCTCCTCTACGGTGAGTTTCTGCTCAAAGTCTCGCAAAAACTCAACCATATCCCACTCGGCAACCATCAGCGGAGCCGCAAACTCTATCGCCTTCTTGCGGCTCAACGCATCAGCCACAAGGTTTGCCTTCCCAGGATGGTAAGAGACTTCAAACTTGAAGTCCTTCAGCGTCTCCATCCATCGCCGCTGCCTCATATCAAGTCTCTCTGCGTGAATATGTACTTGAGGCTCTTGTGGTCGCAAAAGAGCTCGAACTCCTCTCCGTAGAGGTAATGTCTCCAGAGTCTCAGTGCGAATATAACGGCTGCCAACTCCAGGTCGTGTGTAGGGTAATTCTCCTTGTGCTTCCTTAATTGTCTCGAGGCATACGAAATTACCCTGTCCCTCTGCATAAGGACACAACCCAAACCAACGCTAGACGCGTCAGTGTATATAGTGTATCTAACCCCCTGCTCTGGCAATACTAGCACAGGGGCGGACGTAAGTCTGTCCTTCAGCTCCTGAAAAGCTGACTCCGCCTTATCATTCCAGGCGAACCTCACGTCCTTCCGTGTCAACTGAGATAAGGGTCTTGCGATCTTCGAGAAATCCTGAATGAAGCGCCGATAGTAACCAGCGAGACCCAAGAAACTCCTCACCTCAGTGACAGAACCAGGATGCTCCCAGTCCTGCACCGCAGCTACCTTAGACAGGTCAACTGCCATGCCATCCTTGGACACCACGTGTCCCAGAAACTTCACCTCCTGCTTCCAGAAGTCGCACTTCTTGTACTGTGCGAACAACTGATGTCGTCTGAGCGTATCCAGGACCAAACGCAAATGCTCCTCATGCTCCTCTCGACTCCTAGAGTATACCAAAATGTCATCGATGAAGACAACGACGAATCGATAGAGGAAAGGCCGAAAAACCCGGTTCATCAGATCCATGAACACGGCCGGTGCGTTCGTGAGACCGAACGACATCACGAGGAACTCGTAGTGACCAAAACTGGTCCTGAATGCTGTCTTCTGCACGTCCTCATCTCTAACGCGCAGCTGATGATATCCTGACTGAAGATCAATCTTCGAGAAGTACTGCGCTCCTCTCAACTGATCAAATAAGTCATCGATCCTGGGCAAAGGGTACTTATTCTTCACTGTGAGTTGGTTCAGCCTGTGATAATCAATACACAATCGCAGCGAACCATCCTTCTTCTTCACGAACAAGACCGGTGCTCCCCAAGGAGATACGCTAGGCCGTATAAAGCCAAGCTCTAGCAGACCATCAATCTGCGTCCGCAACTCCTCCATCTCACAAGGTGTCATGCGATACGTCGGTAGTGAGACGGGTGTAGAACCAGGAATCAGATCGATAGTGAAATCGATCTCACGTCGGGGCGGCAAACCAGGGATCTTCCTGAACAGATCCCCGAACTCAGAAACAACTGGCGTCTGCTCAAGTACCTGGGCACCAGCGTCGCGCAATAGAGTGGCGTAGCTAAGAATGCGGAAAGGAAGATTTACCCGCACTGGAAATGTGAAAGGCGTGCCCTCAGGCTCGTACACCGTCACCACACGAGCCTCGCAGTCAATCTCGGCTCTCGCTGCAGTCAACCAGTCCATGCCAAGAATGACGTCGAGATAAACGAGCGAGGGATCGACGACCAGATCAAGAGTCATCGTCCTGCCTCCCAGATCAACTAAACAACCCTCACACATCTGGGTGACATCCGAATAATCTCCATGAGCTGCAAGGACTCGCACGCTATCCATAGTGATAGTCTGCAACCCAAGACGTCTGACTACGGCACGCGATATCAAAGAAATCGTGGAACCAGTGTCCACCATGACAAGAACGGGAGTACCTCCGATATGGCCCGTGACCTCGAAGGCTGAATGCTGGAAAGTCGGCGTCGTAGCGGCCTCAGCGGTCAGTGCATGAACTCGCGCCTGCTGTGGCCGGTTCGGCCGCTGTGTCAAAGACCGTGGGGGCTGTCGAATCTGCGATACTATGGGTCTGAAAGAGGGATGCGTAGGAGCTGACCGTATAGGCGGTGCTGATATCGCCTGTGGACGTACACGATCAATCTTCTGCGGCGGCGAGAACCCACTGTCCCGCATCCTGGAAAAGCAACTCTGCGCCAAATGGCCCGTCCTCCCACAGTATGTGCATGATAAATCAGGGCGCCGAAACGGTCGTACAGGCGCCGTGGTCCTGGTAGGAGGATCAATGCGAGGCTTCTTGCCCGCGAAGGGCCTATCTGGCAACTCCGGTCACGGCCTGGAAGTAGTCGGGCCTCGAGATCGCGTAAGTTGATCCACGTCCTGCTCTGCCCGCATGGACATGTGAACCAACTCCGCATAGGAGGGGAAACTGACACAGCACATCTTCGACCGAATATCCGGTCGCAAGCCCTCCAAAAAGTGCCGTATGCGCATCTGCTCATCAGCCAGAATCGTCGGGACGTACCTGCCCAACTCTGTGAACCGATGCTCATACTCGATAACCGTCATCGCTGCCTGCCTGAGACGGAGAAACTCATTCTCCCTCTCGTGCCTGTAGGTCTGGGGATAATACTTCTCATGGAAGCGAAACTCGAATGCTGCCCACGTCCATACGAAATCTGCGGCAACAGTCCGCAATATACTATCCCACCACATACTGGCCTCTCTCTCAAATAGGAAGGTAGCCAGCTCTACCTGCTCAGTCTCGGTACAGTGTAACATGCGTAGAATCTTCGACACTCGGTCGAGCCAGAACTCTGCCTCCTCAGGTCTGTGAGAACCCGAAAAAGTAGGAGGCCGCAAGCACTGAAATCGCTCCAGAAGGCCCCGTGTGTCGGCAGGATTCCCCGCAGGGAAAGCAGGCTGCGCAGGGTGTGCTATGCCCTCATCCTAGGCGTAAGTATAGGCATCCTCAGCTGGATGCGCAGGTGGTGCAGGTGGAGTAGATGTAGTCGCACCCCCACCCTGGGCTAAAGTCCCAACTATAGTGGTCAATAGCTGCTGCTGCTGTAGCATCATAGCCATCATCTGCTCGAATCTATCAGGGGGTGGAGCAGGCTGTGGCGGATGAGGTGCGAAAGTAGATGCGCGCTGTGGCTCTCGAACTGATGGTGTAAATGGCGGTGGTCCACCTGTAGGACCAACAGCAGGCTGAGACGATCGAACCGTCTCAGGAATCGGGCCCACAGCAGGGTCCGGACGAGTGCCAGACTGAGAAGGAGTCTGATCCATCTGCTCAGACAATGAAAGCCGAACCGCGCTCCTCGTAGTCTTAGGTGGCATTCCCTATATTCAAAATAGGGCACAACCTTGTCAGTCTCAAGTGCACAAATACACCACAATCATTCACTTAAAGAGTCAAAGGCATTCCATGCATTTCAATTAATCAAAATTGTCACAATACAAGGGATATATCCTTACAAGCATCATGACTAGAATGACATGGAAATTAAGACAGTTAAGCAACAGCAACATAAGCAAAGCACTAGCCCTAATAGGCTTTACACACATAAAACAGGAAATGGCTAACTACTAATAATCAACATCAAAAGATCGCATCGCTAGTCGGAATCTGGTGACGGAGGAGGAGCACCCTTATCCTGTAAACAACACAGGATTGCCTTCAAGGTGCGAGTCACCTTGCCAAATTTCTTCTTCGTAACGGCCTTGGCATCAGCGACTTCCGCTCGAAGTTCTTGGACTTCCTTTCGCAAAGCGGTCTGACTCTCCTCTATCCGAGCAATGCGGTCGTCAATAGTAGTCTGCGCAGAAGGAGGAGGGCTCTCATCAGTATCCTGAGCCTCCTCTTCTGCTTCTTCCTGAACCTCTTCCTGAACCCCTGCTCTAGGTTCTTCTTCGTTTTGATCTTCCTCTTCATCAAAGTCATCCCCACTATCCCTTTCGAGTTGATTTTTACGGTATTGCGACCCAATCTTCATCTTAATCATTGTCGACTCATCGATGGTGTGAATCGATACCGGCAATTCGGGTCCAAGTCTATAGGCAAACTCGAGCGCAATCTTGCAAATGAGTCGGCCAAAGGGAAGGGATTCGGATGTTCTCCTCGACCTGGCTATGAGAACTATCTGCCGTAAGATGAAAGTGGCCATACATACGTTCTCTCCCTGGGCCACCAGAAATAAGAAATCGACCATAAGACGTGTACATTCAATGCGGTTCGTCGACCTAGGATATACATTGAACGTGCAGATATGGTGCAGCAGGCACAAATCCTCAGACATGTACGTCGCTTTGAGGCTATTATTAGGCTGCCATGGAACCAACTTACCGCACAGAAACCTGGTGCGGCGATCTCGTTCACGTCTAGTCCTCAAATTCTTCTCACTTGGATGTACATCACCTAGAGGCACGTTGAGAAGTCGCGCAACCAACCGGACGTCGATCGTGGCCATCCGATCTCTACCAAAAGGGATTTTGAACTGCAAAGGCTCCAAGGTAGGATTCTGGATGTTAGCATAGAAGGCACGAACGGTGCTCACATTAGCACGAGCGCGAGCTTCAAGGATTGGTCCCCAGTGCGCAGCTTCAATGCGTTCAAACAACAGATATTCGCCGAACAATCGCCCATCTACGTCCACCTCAAATAACACTCTACGATCAGTGTATTCACCATGAGGCATCTCTGATAGGATAGTTCGTCCAAGATGTGTATGGGGATCCAAATCCCTCTTTGTACGGCACTCCAGGACTGCAGCTGGACCTGCGGCGGTGCTTGAACTTGCGGCACCACCCCGCGGTCTTCTCGATCGAGCAGGGCGGCTCGGCCCAGCCTCGTCTGTCACAGTTTTCCTCTTACCCATCAAAGATATGATGGATGAAAGCGACAAAAGGCCCAAAATGGCTTCCACAAAAGCCATGGAAAACGCCAAAAATGCTGAGAAATGGCTGTCCAATCTAAAAAAAGGAAATCTAGGCGTCGTAGAGGGACGCTTCAAGCTTCCCAAGGCTGTACTTTCAGGGAAAAATACAAATAAAAAGATGGGATGGAGCAGCTCACGATTTCAGCACTATTTGGGGGATTTTGGAGCTCCAAATGGGGAAATCTTCAAGGAAAGGGGCTGCCAACACCCAATAATTGATGGGTGGTGGTCGGTTTTGGCCAAGGAAGGGTTTAAGAGTGGTTTGGGTCGCCGGGGTTTGGAATGGAGTGCTGAAAATCGAATCTAGGGTATGCAAGGGGGCTGTTTGTGAAGGAGAGGTGGGTTTTAGGGGTTTTCGTGATGTGGGAGTTACATAGGAGTGATGTGGAGGCCATTTAAGTGGGTGCGCCCGAAGGACAGCACCAACGGAGGTCGTCGGCCGGCGATGCATCGCCCGGCCGGCGATGGCATCGCCGGTCAACTCGCAAGTTGACTGGTGGGACCCCATGGGTCTGGTCCCCCATGGTCCCAGGGCCCCAAAAAGTCAGGTCCCACCCCTTGGTTCATAGTATTTTGGTCTCTATGAGCCCAAACATGTGTTCGGGGCTTTCCGGGTCCACATCGCAATCTCGAATACCAAACCATATGATGCAGCATATGAATTTGGGGTAGAAGGAGCCAGTACATCTTTCTAGCTCCTTAGTTTCTAAAGAAAGTGAATTTAGAATGGACTTATGGCCATTTTTCATGAAATTTTACTATTCACTGTAAAATTTGGTGAATGTGCTAATTTGTGTTATTTTCACATTAGGTTTGATGCCTAATATGAAATGGATAAGAAAGAACTGAAGGTTGAAGTGTTTAGAGAAGGAATTTTGAAGATTTTTGGTGAAACGGGGTTTTTAAGCCCTGGCGATTGATTACCGGAGTCGTGGTCATCCCACGGCCCAAAGATTCACTTTTGCGGTTTAAAACCGCTCATAGGACGTCTCCACCCGACTTCCTAAAGTTTAAAAGTGATTCGGGTCGCTTTACGCGACCCGAGATACCTTACAGACTCGATCTTGCGATCGATCCTTATAGACTTCGCCTATCGGCGAATCTGTGATCCTAGAAGTGTTTCTAGACCCTTCTCGCACCCACCTAAGTCAAAGGAAGTGACAGCGTACGTCGCAAGACCATAACCCAGGCCCAGTATACTCTCATTCATGCTCTGATACCAACTTGTAACACCCTGAAAATCGGGGGTCGTGTATAAACTCAACTCCCGAGTTCCAGACCGTCACTTATGCAACAAAAATGGTTATGATTCAATGTTGTCTGATTTAAAGCATTCACATGAGTAAAAGTATACCAAAACTGCAATTCATACTTCAGATCCAGTGATAAAAGCAAGCGGAAGACTAAACAATATATATATCACTGTATGGAAAAACAAAGTAATCTCAACTGTCTCCAAAGTATGACTACATCTCTGAGTCTCGTATACATGTAAATAGACAAAAGAATAAGTTTAAAATAGTCCCACTGAAGTCCCCCTCGATCCAGGTCACCTACGGGAAGCCGTCGTGATACTGTATATACGAGAACTCATCCTGGTCCTCGTCAATCTCCGGCTCCACCTCCTGGATCTCGTCGTCACCTGCAACTACAACAGGGTCTGGTGGGTGTTGAAAACACCATCCCGTAACGTGGGAATGAGTGATCAACTCAGTGGAATCATAGAGCAAAGATTAGCATGTTCACAATTCAATCACGCGATAATAGTAAAGCAGTAAATCAGACAATCCTAATACTGTTGTTAATGCGAGATGATATGACGTGATGTATGCCCTCACCGACGATCACCCTCATGCGGCAACATCTTACGACCGCGGCATGCCACACTCCCTAGAGTGCTCCACATCTTCCAGGCACATGCAATGCTATGGTGATATGATTACCAAGTTGTTATTAGTCCATTCAAACAGCAGGATTGGGAAACTAAGGTACTTCCCTTGTATCAATCCCAACACGGATCCTGTCTAGGGTCGTCACTCCTAGTAATCTCATACGATGTACATTTCGTAGGTCACTGCAAGGGCTGCCAGGGCTGTTGCTCGCACTCGTTGCACCGCTCCCCCATCACCTTATCAATACAGGCCTACTGTACTCTACTGCACGGAAGGTCGTCGCCTCCCGTGAACTCAGAATACGCTCGCGGTCACTACAAAGGGCTCGTCGCCTGATCAGTGTAGGCCGACAGCTAGAATATAGTGTCCCATACCACCATAATCTGCTCACGAGTCAAGGTGCTCACTGGTCACTACGGGGAGGTTTGTGGCCCCAGCGTAGGCCGACAGCTCGACCACGGTGTCCCATACCACCATGCCCGGCTCATGAGTCTTCGTGGATCAAGGTACCACGGTTAATAGGGTTTACGATGGTAAGTTCAGTACCCTAGGTTCAAGCAGTTATGATACATACAAGGTGAACAAACATCGGCCAGTCGGGTTACTTGACGGGCTCGACTAGCGCGATCGCATCTCGAATTGAACGACATGAAGTGCGTTAAACACTTCGCGTGGCCTAACCACTGCCGCCAACTCTCAACACGAATCACATTCATCGACGCGTCGTTCGTGGCTATGACCAGTCAGCCACGAATTCGTTCGGTTACCGACTGGCTGGACTAAGTCAAGTCCCACACATCTATTGAAACACATTAACGCTATATATCAGGGTATTGGAATTGAAACACATCATGTGAGAATGTTAGCACATGTTATAACATTCAACTTAGGCAAATCTTCAAGGCATGCTTTCCATGCATATTCAACTTAGGCAATTCTTTAAGGCATCATTTCTATGCATGTGATACAATCATGCATAAGGTCAACATATAGGAAATCATTTAGGTCAGCATATTAATCATGAAATCAATCTCAATCTACTACATAACATCATTTAACTCAATACATAATAATACAAGCATTTATACAAACACATACACTACACACTTAAGTCCACATATAGTATGTCGACCCAACGTGCGCAACTTGGCGAATCTCTTCGCCAAACTAATTACGCAAACATTCCTAACTCTCTACTGAGGCGACAAATCATGTCAATCACGTCAGCAAATTATGCATGGAGACCGTACTTCCTACAATTGACTAAAATGCCCTAAATCTCATATTCTTCGTTAATTTACGAAACAGGAAACGGAGAGCATGTTGTACATGTCAAACGGCGATGCCGTCGATAATCTACTATTAAACGACATTGAAAGCGTTGTAAACCGACAATCAAAGCGTCTAAAATCCTCACCTAATCTCTTACGGTCGCGGGATTTTGAACGGAGCGTGTACGCTTCGTCTACGGCTGTAGGAGAACCTGATTTATGGATTTAGTTAGCTAACATGTTCAGAATCTACATAAACCCTAAATCAGCAAGTTTTTGAGGTTTTTCTATACCTGAAAAAGTGGAAAAATCACCAGCCAGGTGATTGGAATGAAGTGTTGAAGCAGCACTGTCAGGGGCTCGGATGCGGGGAAAATCTCCTCTTCCCTTTCTCTCAAACTCTCTCTCTCTTTTCTAGGGTTTGTGAATTTCGTATGCAAGGAAGGAATGAGGGTTTCAACCCCTTTTATAAGCTTGGAAACGCCGAAAATAGGCTCCGGGACGAAGTTTACTTATTGCCTATCCATTTCGGGGCTGTTTCGGTCCAAAAACTGATTTCTGGTGGTCCCCTGGTCGATTGCGATCAGACTTAAGCTCATGGGTACCAGATGTACCTCGTATTAAGTTTTCAGTCTGGCAGGGTTCGCAGATCGCACGTGGCGGACCAGTTTCAGTTCAGCGGTCACCGTACATAGATCAGGGCTGAAAGTCCCATGATAATAAATAGATATTTTTCCTGATCCGAGGGTGTAATCTGGATGAATTCTGACGGTCAGAACGCTTAATACTGACGCGTCAAGTCGTGTGCCAGATCTAAATTTGAAATTCCCAATTCGTCCCTATTCGCGGTCGCTTCAGTCCGGGTTCAACGAAATACTCTGTGATTATCGGTTTGACTTGATTTTCGAGATGATTGTCAAGTCCAGCTGGGCGGTTCTAACGGTCTAAGATAGGAGGTATCAGACCTTCGACGCGCGGTCTAAATCCAATACAAAAGTTCAATATGGTCCAGAGGACAAACCTGCTTAGAGTTGGATCCAAGGTTATAGAGTATTGTAGAGTTGTCTGTTCTACTCGATTTGTGTCTTGTAGAACGTATTTAAAGTGATCAGGGACTATTTCCCAGCTACTCTAGCGTTGCGCTAGCTAACTTACGTTTAATTTCCATGGAAATTATTTATACGCGATTTCGGGTCAAATCGGTACTCGATTCCAAGTACGGATTTTTCACGGGCGTTACAGTATATCTAACCCCCTGCTCTGGTAATACTAGCACGGGGGTGGACGTAAGTCTATCCTTCAGTTCCTGAAAAGCTGACTCTGCCTTCTCATTCCATGCGAACTTCACGTCTTTCCGTGTCAACTGAGATAAAGGTCTAGCGATCTTCTAGAAATCCCGAATGAAGCATCGATAATAACCAGCGAGACCCAAGAAACTCCTCACCTCATTGACAGAACCAGGCTGCTCCCGGTCCTGAACTGCAGCTACCTTAGACAGGTCAACTGCCATCCCATCCTTGGTCACCACATGTCCTAGGAACTTCACTTCCTGCTTCCAGAAGTCACACTTCTTGTACTGTGCAAACAACTGATGCTGTCTGAGTGTATCCAGGACCAAGAGCAAGTGCTCCCCATGCTCCTCTCGACTCCTGGAGTATACTAAAATGTCGTCAATGAACACAACGACGAATCGATAGAGGAAAGGCCGAAATACCCGGTTCATCAGATCCATGAACACGGCTGGTGAGTTCATGAGACCGAACGACATGATGAGGAACTCGTAGTGGCCAAAACTGGTCCTGAATGGTGTCTTCTGCACGTCCTCATCCCTGATGCGCAACTGATGATATCATGACTGAAGATCAATCTTCGAGAAGTACTACGCTCCTCTCAACTGATCAAACAAGTCATCGATCCTGGGTAAAGGATACTTGTTCTTGACCGTGATCTGGTTCAGCCTGTGATAATCAATACACAATCACATCGAACCATCCTTCTTCTTCACAAACAGGATCGGTTCTCCCCAAGGAGACACACTGGGTCGAATAAAACCAAGCTCCAACAGACCATCAATCTGCATCCTCAACTCCTCCATCTCACACGGTGCCATGTGATACGTCAGCAGTGAGACAGGCACGAAACTAGATACCAGATCGATAGTGAAATCAATCTCTCGCCGAGGCGGCAAACTAGGGACTTCCTGAACAATTCCCCAAAATCACGAACGACTGGCATATGTTCAAGCGTCTGGGCACCAGGGTCTCGTAGTAAAGAAGCGTAGCTAAGTATGCGGAAGGGGAGATTTACCCGCACTGAAAATGTAAGAGGCGGGCCATCTGGCTCGTATATCATCACCATACAAGTCTCGCAATCAATCTCGGCCCTCAATGCAGTTAGCCAATCCATGCTAAGAATCGCGTCGAGATAAACAAGAGAAGGGTCGACGATAAGATTAATAGACACGGTCCTGCCTCCTAAATCCATCAAGCAACCCTCACACATCAGGGTGGCATCAGAAAAATCCCCGTGAGCTGAAAGGACTCGCACTCCATCCATGCGAATAGTCGGTAGTCCAAGACGCCTGACTATAGAACGCGATATCAAAGAAAGCGTGGATCTAGTATCCACCATCACAAGTATACGAGTACCTCCGATGTGGGAGGTGACCTCAAAGGCCAAAGGCTGAGTAGTGTCTGTCTCGGGCACCTCAGCTGTCAAAGCATGAACCCGAGCCTGCTGTGGCCAGTTCAGCCGCGATACCATAGGCCGTAGAGGCGGCCTGAACTGAGATGTGGGAGGTTTGAAGGATGGATGCGCAGGAGCCAACCGTAGAGGCGGTGCTGATATAGCCTGTGGGGGTGAACGGTCGATCTTCTGCGGTGGCGAGAATTCGCTGTCTCTCATCCGAGCGAAGTAACTCTGTACTGCGTGACCTGCTTTCCCACAGTATGTACATGATAGATCAAGGCACCTCATCGGTAACACCAACACTGTAGCCCTAGGAGGAGGGTCGATGCGAGGCCGTTTGCCCGCAAGGGGCCTGTCCTGTAACTTTGGTCGTGGCCTAGGAGCAATAGGGCCACAAGATCGTGTAAGTCGATCCACATCCTGTTCTGCCCGCATGGACATGTGAATCAGCTCTGCGTATGAGGGAATGCTCACGCAACACATCTTCGACCGAATATCCGATCGCAAATCCTCAGAAAAGTGTCGTATGCGCATCTGCTTATCTGCTAGTATAGTCGGGACGTATCTGCCCAACTTAGTGAACCGATGCTCATACTCAGTCACAGTTATGCCACCCTGTCTGAGGCGCAGAAACTCGTTCTCCCGCTCATGCCTATATGTCTGGGGATAGTATTTCTCGTGGAAGAGGAACTCGAACGCTGCCCAGGTCTAGATGTAATCAGCAATAACAGTCCGCAACACACTATCCCACCATAAGCTGGCCTCCCGCTCGAATAAGAATGTATCCAACTCAACATGATCGGACTCTGAGCAATGCAGCATCCGTAATACCTTCGACACATGGTCGAGCCAATACTCGGCCTCTTTGGGTCTCTGAGAACCCGTAAAAGTGGGAGGCCGTAAGCGCTGGAATCGCTCTAGTAAGCCCCATGTGTCTGCGACATTCCCCGCAAGGTAAGCAGGTGGTACAGGATGAGTCATGCTGTCATCCTGAGCATAAGTATCGGCATCCTCAGTTGGATGCGCAGGTGGTGCAGGTGGAGTCGCACTCCCACCCTGGGCTAAAGCCCCCACTATAGTAGTCAGGAGCTGCTGCTGCTGCTACATCATGGCCATCATCTGCTCAAATCTATCTGGAGGTGGAGCAGGCTGTGGCATGTACAGCATCGAAGAAGACGCACGATACTGCTCTCTGACGGGGGGTGTGAAAGGCGGCGGTCCAACTGCAGGACTAGTAGGAGGCTAAGACTCACGCGCTGTCTCAGGAATCGGGCCCACAGCAGGGTCCGTATGAGTATCACTCTAGAGAGGAACCTGATACGACGATCTCGCTCATGCCTACTCCTTAAATTCTTTGCACTGGGATGAACATCTCCAAGGGGCATGTTCAGAAGTCGCGCTATCAACCTAACATCGATTGTCTCCATCCGGTCTCTATCAAAGGGAATCTTGAACTACAATGGCTCCAAGGTAGGATCCCAGATACGAGCGTAGAAGGCACGAACGGTGCTCACATTAGCACGAGAACGGACTTCAAAGAGCGGACCCCAATGCGCCGCTTCAATGCGCTCAAACAATAGGAATTCGTCGAAGAGTCTCCCATCCACATCCGCCTCAAACAATACCTTATGGTTAGTATAATCACCGTGAGGCATCTCTGCTAACAGCACTCGCCCAATTTGAGCATGGGGATCCAAATCTCGCTTTGTATGAAACTCTCGGGCTGTGCTTGGACTTGTGGAGGCGCTTGAGCTAGCGGCACCACCCCTCGATTTCTTGATTATGTCGGGTGACTAGGCCTAGCCTCATCCGCTGCGGTCTTTTTCTTTCCCATCAAAGAGAGGATGGTGGAGAAAGAGAAAAAAACCCAAAATGGCTTCAACAATAGCCATGGAAAGTGAGGGAAATGGGGAGAAATGGCTGTCCAAACGGACAGAAGGAAATCTTGGCATTGTTGAGGGATAAATCAAGCTTCCAAGGGCTGAAATTTTAAAGAAAAAAGAGAATGCTAAAGGGGTTTAGAACTCCACATGATTTCAGCCATATTCGAGGGTTGTAGGAGCTCCAACGGATGAGTTTTGAAAGAGTAGAAAATCACTATGAAGGGATGGGATAGGGTCGGTTTTAGCAAGAAATGGGATTGAAAGGGATTTGGAGCAACGATGTGAGTAGGGGCAGCAAGAAAAATGTGAAAAGGAGCTTGGGAGGGGGCTATTTGTGAAGGAGGTACCCCTTTTAGGGGTTTTCGACGGACGGACGACACGTGGGAGGGATGCCCTACCCTAAAAACACCACGCGCCCGAAATTTACAGCAAGTGGGGCCCATCGGTCGGCGATAGATCGCCGGATCAGCGATGGCATCGCCGGCCATCGCTGGATCCGGCCTGTGGGACCTCATGGGTTGGGTCCCCTCTACCCTAAGGACTCCAAATAAGTATGGGCCCCACCCTAGTTCATTGTATTTTGACCTAGGGAGGCCCAAACTTCCATTCAGGAAATTCTGAGGCCAATCTGTAAACTTGAATATGTTTACCCATCATGTAGCATATGATTTTGAGGTAGGAGGAGATAATACATCCATCTAGACCATTAGTTGCTAAATATTGCAAAGTTAGAATGAAAAAATGGCCAGTTTTCGTGTATTTTTAGTATTCATTGTAAAATTTTATCTAAGTATGATTTCATGTCATTTTTACATTAGGATCATTGCCTAACATGAAAATAATAAGAAATAATTGAAGAATGGAGTGGTGAGAGGAAGAATTTTGAAGGAATTAGGTGAAACGGGGTTTTTAAGCTCTAGAGATTGAAAGTAAGGGTTGTGGTTGCCCCACAGCCCAAGGATTCACATTTTCAGGTTTAGAACCTTTCAGAGAATGTCGCAACCCACCTACTTAAAACCTAGGAGCTACTTAGGTCGCTTCACGTGACCCTAGATGCGTTACGGACTCGATCAAATGATCTATACAAATAGACTTCTCCTATTGACAAAACTGTGATCCTATAAGTGTTTCTAAGTTCTTTCCGCACCCACCTAAGTCAAAGGTATGACAGCGTACGTCGTGTGACGATAAACCAGGCTCGGTATAATCTCATTCATGCTCTGATACCAACTTGTAACACCCTGAAAATCGGGGGTCGTGTATAAACCCGACTCCCGAATTCCAGACCACCACTTATGCAACAAATATGGTAATGATTCAATGTTGTCTGAGTTAAAGCATTCACATGAGTAACATTATACCAAAACTACAATTCATACTCCAGATTTAGTGATAAAAGCAAGTGGAAGACTAAAGGATATATATATCACTGCATGGAAAACAAAATAGATCTCAATTGTCTCCAAAGTATGAATATATCTCTGAGTCTCATATACATGTAAATGAACAGAATCAAAATGTCAAAAATAGTCCCACTGAGAAGCCCCACCAATCTAGGCCACCTGAGCAATGCCGTCGTGGTACTGCATATATGAGAACTCGTCCTGGTCCTCATCATAATCCGGCTCTGCCTCCTGAATCACTGCCTCACCTGCATCTAAGACAGGGTCTAGTGGGTGTTGCAAACACCATCCTGTAACGTGGGAGTGAGTAGCAAACTCAATGGAATAATAGAGCAGAGGTTAGCATGTTCTCAAATCAATATGCGATAATAGTAAAGCAGTAACTCAAACATTCCTAAATACTGTTGTTAATGCAATATGACATGACATGATGGATGCCCTCACCGATGATCTCCCTCATACGGCACCATCTTACGCCCGCGGCATGCTTTCTTACCACAGTGCTCCACATCTTCCAGGCACATGCAATGTGATGGTGATATGATTACCGAGTTTTTATTAGTCTATTCATACAACAGTGTTAGGAAACTAAAGTACCTTACTTATATCAATCCCAACACAGATCCTGTCTAGGGTCGTCACTCCTAGTAATCTCATACGATGTATATTTTGTAGGTCGCTGCAAGGGCTGCCAGGGCTATTGCTCGCACTCGTTGCACCGCTCCCCTATCACCTTATCAATACAGGCCTACTGTACTATCATTGCTACGGAAGGGTCGTCACCTCCCGTAGACTCTAAATACGCCCGCGGTCACTACAAAGGGCTCGTCACCTGATCAGTGTAGGCCGACAGCAAGAATATAGTGTCCCATACCACCATAATCTACTCACGAGTCATAGGTGCTCACTGGTCACTACGAGGAGATTTGTGGCCCCAGCGTATGCCGACCACGGTGTCCCATACTACCATGCTCGGCTCATGAGTCTTTATGGATCAAGGTACCATGGTTAACAGGGTTTACAATGGTAAGTTCAGTACCCTAGGTTTAAGCAGTTATGATTCATACAGGGTGAACATACAATGGCCAGTCGGGTTACTTGACAGGCTCGACTAACACGAGCGCATCTCAAGTCGAACGACATGAAGTGCGTAAAACACTTCATGCGGCCAAACCACTGTCGCCAACTCAGAACACGACTCACGTTCATTGACCCGTCGTTCGTGGCAAAGATAAGCCAACCACAAATTTACTCGGTTACCGACTGCCTGGACTGGGTATAGTCCCAAACATTTATGAATCCACATCAGCAATTATATAAGAGTAATGGAAATGAAATATGACAATGTGAGCATGTTAACACATGTTATAACATACAACTTAAGTAAATCATCTAACACATGCATTTCATACATATAATGAAATCATACATATAGCAAACATGTAGGAAATCATTTACATCAGCATATTATTTGAGAATTCAATCTCAAACTAATTCATAACACCATTTAATTCAATACATACTAATACAAACATTTATGCAAACACTTAGTCTACACACTTAAGTCTACATATTGTATGTCGACTCAAAGTGCGCATTTGGGCCAATCTCTTCGCTAAACTGATTATGCACGCATTCCATATATCCTAATGTGACAAGAAGCCATGTCAATCGTATCAGTAAAATATGGATGCAAACAGTATTTCCTATAAATGACTAAAATGCCCTAAATCTCATATTTTTCATCTGCTTATGAAACAGGAAACGGACAGCATGTTGTACATGTCAAACGGAGTTGCCGTCGATAATCTACTATTAAACGACATTGAAAGCGTTGAAATCAGCCAATCAAAGCGTCTAGAATCCGCACCTTTTTCCCTAGAGGTGAATCGATTTGAACGGAGTGTATGTGCTTCGTCTACGGTGAACCGGGAACCTAATACATAAGATCTGTAAGCTACTTCGCTAAGGGATTCAATGGAACCTTAAATCAGTAAAAGGTTAGGGTTTTCCTTACCTAGAAGTGCGGCGAAATCACCGGGAAAGTGATTGAGGTACGTGGCTTAAGCACGTGTAGTAGGTAGTGCAAGCAGCAGGAAGTTGTCTCCCACTCTCTCTCACAATCTCTCACCTTTTCTCTCACACCAGCTAGGGTTTCTAGTAAATTTGGATGGGTGAGAGAAGTGAGGGTTTAAGGCCCTTTTATAACCTAAAACATTCCCAAAATAGACTTGGAAACAATGTTTACTTGATGCCTAATCAAATCGGGGCTGTTTCGGTCCAAAAAGATATTTCGGGAGGTCCCCTGGCCGAACGCGATCGAACTTAAGCTCATGCACGTCGGATGTCGTTCACATCCCATTTTCAGACCAGTAGTGTTCGTAGATCGCACGTCAGAATTCATCGCATGTAGATCATGTCTACGAGTCTCATGATATGAAAGAGAAATTTTTTCTTATCCGAGGGTGTAATTTGACTGAATTCTGACAGTCAGAACGTTTAAAATAACGCGCCAAGTCATGTGCTAGATTTGAATTTCAAAATTTCAAATCTAACCCTATTCTCACTCTCTTCACTCTAGGCTCAATGAAATAGCCTTTGAATGTCGGTTGGACTTGATTTTCAAAATGATTGTCAAGTCCAGCTAAGCGGTCATAACGGTCTAAGATTGTAGGTATCGGACTTTCGACGAGTGGTCTAGATCTAATACAAAGTTTCTAAGGGTTCCTGAGAACAAACCGGTTTAGAGTTTGATCCGAGGTTTTAGGGTATTATAGCCTCATTGGATCTACTCGTTTTGGATCTTGTAGACCGTATTTAAAGTGATCAGGGACTATTTCACAGCTACTCTAACGTTGCGCTAACTAACTTACGCTTATTTTCTAAAGGAATTAATCCTACGCGGTTTCTGGTCGAGTTAGTACTCGAGTCCAAGTACGGATTTTTCCAGGGTGTTACACAAGAACATGACCTGATCTTCCAACGTCTCTCCGTACTTCCTCGCCATGGAAGTGCTTCTTTATGATACCCATTATTTGGTCAGCATGTGAGCAAAACTTTGCAAAAAAACCAGGTGAATGGCTCCAGAACTCTGAATGCTTTCTATCAAGCATTTAAATTTATCAAATTGACTTTCTTCTTCAGTGTGCTTCTGAGCAAACGATAATTCCCCATCTACCGCTGGGAATATAACTTCATCCTCAGCAATGTCGTGAAAGATGCATACTTAGGCAATGAATTGTAACCTGTCATCGAAAGCTGACAAATCAGTGAAATCTCCTAAAAGTTGCATCTTCCTTGTTCCTTCAGCGATATCATTCAATTCTCTTTTGATAGCATTGTTTCAATATTTCATCGATTGGACGTGCTATAATTGAATCGATAGCTGATTCCAGATGTTTCCTTTTTCTAGCCTTGAAAGATTCACAAGAGCTCTACCCTTTCTCTACTCGATCCATTAATTGGCCATGTGTGGGAGCCACTCAACACTTTTGAAGAAGTCTTTCATCTGAGACTATCTTGGACAAGCATTTCAACATATCTTGATGCTCGTCAAGTGAAATAGAAGAAGAAAGCTATGTAAGTAACTGCCATCATACTCATAGGTATGTTGCGAAAGAACTGCCAGATTAAGGCAGCCTGTTCCTCTTTCTTAGACATGTACTGACTAACTGATGTTTGAATCGCTCTAGTATAAGAAGCTTGCTTTCTCTGATAACTGCCATCGTTCTAGCATTATTTGTCTTTGGCCGAAACTAATTTGATCATTTAGAACAAAGCGTTAGTTAATTTATGAAATAAAATTGTACCTTATTTTCAGAGATGAAGGGGAGGATGTTCCCGCTAAGAGTCGCCATTTTGGCGTCTACACAGACGTTAAAAAGTGATCAATGTTCTCAGAATATTTTCTAAGTTACCATCGAATAATAAGAGTCCCCAATGGAGTTGCCATTTTGTTTCGACAAGAAAATAAATGCATTCTATTTGGAGGATTTATTCAATGATAACAAAGAATGAATGAGAGAACATTAATCACATTTATCTGAGTTCATTTACATCCTCTGATTCCCTTGATTCTGAAAATAAAGTACAATTAATGCAATGTACTGAATGAAAGAGAAGACAGTCACAGAGAAATTTTAACAACATTCTGATGCTATTTTGGTCATCTCCTAGGTACTTAGGAGGAATTCCTGATCTAATCAGCCAGTCTTCAAGGAGATAGAAATTTCGGCAGCATTCCGGCGCTATTTCGATCATCTCCTAGGTACTTAAGAGGAATTGCTGATCTGATCAGCCAGTCTTCAATGAGATGGAGCATCCTTCCAGTCATTCTTCCTTAAAATATACAGCAGCTCATTGAAGTGTGGCCAGGCCCTGAGGAAATCAGGCCAATCATGCTAAACGGGCTTGAAAAGTCTCCCAGAATGTAAGATCATGGGGTTGCTACCTTCCATTCAGACCGAAACTTTATACGCATCCTTAGAACCACAAATTATCCATACATGTTAAGTTTCAGCTCTTAAATCCTTCTGGATATGGCCGAACTGATAGATCAGCCTCTGAGATCATGATTTGTGGCCCGCCTATAATCTGGATACACTTCAAATTTGGTCCCAACGTGTCAAATAATCTGATAAAGAAGATGGATGGAGCAAATTCTAACAAGCATCAAATTAGAGCTAAATGTACATCGCATGTACATGGTGTGCACGAGCACCGGCCGTGCATGAATTTTCTCAAAGTCAGTCAGCAGCTGCTAACCGACTTCTTCTTCTTCAAATACGAAAACTGTACAACGTCCTTGCAGTCTCTTTGTAGTTTTCTTTGTGGCCCACTCACTGCTCCTTTACATGATCCAACCTGCCCATTCACTTCAGAGGGTAGACGCTACTCTTTCCTAGGTGTCATTTTGCCACCATGTGAGCTCTTTTGAAATCTTAACCGTTAAGCATAGAATGGACGGTGAAATGAACAAGCTCGTGAGCCACGCTGATTTTACTTCAAAAGAAGTCCTTCCTTGGTGGTTTTTCACCGTGAGACCGATGAACGGAGTGGATTTTTCAAAAAACTCCAGTAAATGGGACATCGAAAATCACAGAGTCGACGTGCGTCAACTCTATTTAAAATAGAGCTTCGGTTCCTTCGTAGTGGGCCACCATCACGCAGCGAGAGGTTAATCCGAGCTGTCTATCAAATAGAGGGCGAAAAACCAATCAGGGTCATGTTGAGCTTTGGTGACCATGCTCATCCATATGATCATTATGGTGATCATAAACGGACCGTTGAGCTTCCATTGCAGCTTGATTATCACGGTAGGTCACATCATCAGTTGATCAAAACCAGTCTTTCACGGTTGAAATTCTGAGAGGAAGGCAGTAGACGGTGTAGATTTCTCAAAAGGATACTGTATTGGGCCCCACCAACATCACAATTGAAAGGAAGAAGCTTTCTTCTTCTGCTTATGCACGACGGTAAATCCGGTTGTTTGCGCGGTCCCACGCAATGAAATCCTTCTTCGGACAACATTTCTGGGGCGTGTGACTGATGGGAAACCTCCCATTCCTGTTGCACGGTCCTGTGCAAGGAGTTTTAGCCAAACTCCTTTGAAAAGTGGTGCAAAAGCTACCTTACTTCAGTTGTGCGTGTACGCACAAGTAACTCTAGTTGCATAGGTACGCACAAGCAACTTTTAGTTGCGTGGGTATGCGCAAGCAGCAACTTCTACCTTGCTTCTCTCTTATTTCTTTGGCCCACCAACTGATCTCCGATCCAAACCCTCAAATGGAGTAGGAGTGGGGTATTTATAGGCCCCACCACTCTTACAGAGTGGTGATCACCACCACCTATCTCTTCACATATGATCTTCTTCTTTTCTTTACACTATGGTGACCACCAAGCTACCTCTTAAATGGTGGTGTATAACCTTTCTCCATTAAAATGACACATATGCACCCCTTTTTACCAAACTACCCTTTTCAATCCCTTTTATCAAAATACCTAAACTACCCCTTGGACATGGAATATTACCAAAATACCTAAACTACCCCTGGAGCTAGATTTTTACCAAAATTCCTTTGGAGCTGGATTTTACCAAAAACCCAAAATAGCTGTGGAACTAAATTTTACCAAAATACCTAAACCACCTTGGAACTGGATTTTACTAAAATACCTAAACCACCCTTGGAACTGGATTTTACCAAAATACCTAAACTACCCTTGGAACTGGATTTTACCAAAATACCCCCGGACATGAAAATTACCGAAATACCCCAGACATGGAAATTACCAAAATATCCCCAGACATGGAATATTTTTTTATGCCTCAACAATGGTTATTAAATCTATTCATCTAGAGAATGAACGAATTAAGAATAAAATTTTTTGATATCAGACAGCGTATCCCCCTGAAATAGAAGAAATACCATTTCCTGTTGACTTCGAACACCCAGATTTCTAGAAATTTAATGGGAACGGATCACCAGAAGAGCATATGATGCATTTCATAGCAAAGATGAGAAATTTCTCTAGAGTTCCTCAATATTATCTGTGATTATTCAAATCTTCTCTGATAGGAAGAGCTTTCAGATGGTATTCAAGTTTAATTCCAGGATCTATTCATACCTGGAAATAGATGTAGCATGCTTTTCTGTTACACTTTTTCTCATCAGACCGAGAAGTTAGTTTGACTGAATTGGCCTTTATTCGCTAAGAAAAAAATGAATCAGTTAAAGAATTCATCAGTCGATGGATGGACTTGGCAGCATCATGTCAACATCCTCTGCGGGAATCAGAACAAGTAGAACTATGCTTAGAAGGCATGAGACCAGAGCTGGCATGCCACCTGATTAGTAAAGATTGGAAGACTTTTCGTAATTTTTCTATGAAGGCTTATGCCCTTGAAAAGATGATGAGAAGAGTTTCTGCTTTTTAGTCAAAATCATCTCACATAACTCGGAAAGAAGAAACTAAAGAAGATTATCAGGATGTGAAAAAAGACAGCGATGAAGAAGATAGAAATGGTCAGACGATTATAATGACATATAAAAGGTCCAGGCAAAATAAAGATCATACGAAGTATTCGTTTACAAGAAAAGATATACTTCCCATGCTGAATCAATTGTTGGCTACGAAGAGTATTGAATTACCTCGGCTAAGATACCTCGAAGAAATTGAAAATACAAGAGTGCTGGATTATCGTCATTATCATCATAAATTTGGACATCATACGAAAATTTATAAACCCCTCAGGAAAAAGCTACAAAAGATAATCAATAAGGGAGAAATTGCGATGAAAAGAGCATGATAGAAAGAGAAAAATGAAGAAAAATGACAGAAACTCAATAAAAAAAATTTTGGGGGCATCCACGTTAAAAGATGATAACATGCTTCGTATGGTGAATCGTCAGTAATTGACAAGATCGAGTTGTCATAGCCTAAATACTCGAATGAAAAGAAGTGAGTGAGGCAAAAAGATCTAAAGCCATAATAAAAAGCATATTCATTGCAGATATGCATTGCAATACCTGTCAGTTCAGGAGATGATCACTATTTTGATTTCAAAAGATATCAGTATGATACTTTCAAAATCAAAAGGGGGCAAGACAAGCAAGATAGGTGAGTAAAAAAAAAACTATGAAATGTATTTCTCACCATAGAATGTATTTCTTTTATATTTGAATAAAGTACAGGCTTTCAAGCATATCAAGTTATCACCAAATGAGAAGAACCAATGACAATCACCAAATGAAAAGCTAAATGAAAAGCCAATAGCCAAATTAGCAACTATCACTATCGCTATCAATTGCTTATCAAAAAATATTATCATCGCCAAAAAATTATTGGTTCTCAGAACATATCAGCAGCCAGCGAAATATCAGATATGGATTCACCATTCATGATAATGAAATAAGCAGTGGAATAAACCTACGTGGTCAACCACTCAAATTTTACGACAGCGATGACAAAATATCATTTAAGGCTGCCTAGCCAAGCCTATATGGCCAACTACGCATAAGACCTGCAAAGCCTGAAATTGGCTGCTCGAAATTGGTGGTAAACTATATTGCTCCTTGAGCCTTGCCCGAAATTGGCGGTAAACTATCTTGCTCTTTGAGCCCAGTGTCAAGTCCAATTCAGTCAAATCTGGTCGTCCAGCTCAGTCATATAGTCAAGTCAAGTCAAGTTTAGTTTTGTTCAGTCAAAAGTACACTATCTCCACTACTTAAAAAGCATAAGTTATTCATAGCATTCAAAATGTTGTAGATACATATTTCAATTTAGATATACTTAAATATGTAATTGCCTGATGACAATTTTAAACATTGATTAAAAAACATGGAAAAATGCATTTCTCCTGAATCAGGTTCAAATTACATCAACAGTAAATGCCTTCAAGATATTGGCAATTATATACTTGAAAGCTCAAGTCTCTAAGGTCAATTACTATATTGACAAGAGTTGTAAGGTCTTTTCGTCTCTCGCCTTCTTAATGAATAGAGACATATTATTGCACAAGGTTCTCAAAAGGGGCAGAGAATAAATTAGTGAAGAATTATTATTCTCTACCGAACAGTATAAGGACTCGGATATATTCTTTGGATTTGTTAAAAGAGCCGCAAAGATTATTCATTCTTCAGGAGTGTCAGAAAGCTTCACTTCAAAAATATTATCTTCTAAAGAAATCTTTATACAAAGCTGACCTGGAAAGGGGGTAGGATTTAATGTCTTCAAAATAATCTATGCTTTGGTCTTTCTGATAACTTCTTATGCAAGGTGGAGGAATTCATATATCGAGTATTATGGATAATAATATTGCAAGACTCCATGTATCGAATTGGATGGAGACAAAGAACAAATGGAATCATCATCATCAGTAACTTTTATGACCTTTGGAAAATTATTAAATGAAAATTGAAAAGAAGTCTTGTTTAATTTTCAGAATCAGCAAAGATCCAAGGAAAAGTCTATGAAGAAATGCTAAGGAGCACAAACTAGAGATGACATATCTAGGAGTGCGACATAATGAGAAAAGAATACAATGCGAAGCACAATGACAAGCACAAAGATTGATTAAATCATATTGTGAATATCACAATCGGCCTAAAAAGAGAAGAAACTCTCAATCTATTTCAAAAATTATCAATACTTCATAAAGTTACATTGAAAAATTATAATGAATTAAGATACTAATTCTGATTAATTTGGCAGGAGAGACCATTATTCAAAAGCTTGGGTTATGCAGATTGTGAGTAAAGAAAACAATCAAAAAAGTTTTCGTGGCAGGAGCATGTTTCGACAAAGAAACAAATGCATTTGATTTTGGAAATTGTCTTATTCAAACATCACAGAGAAAGAGTATTAGGAACATTCATCATATTTCATTAATACTGGGTTACATCCTCTTTACATCCCTTAATTCTAAGATAGATCATTTGGCAATAAATAACTTATGCTTTAAGTATCGGAGGATCATTTCGACAGCCTTTCGGTGCCTGTTTCAACCATCTCCTAGGACTTAGGAGGAATATCTATTAGATCGTGTTGAGGCATAAAAAAATGGTAAAAAAATCGAGTAAGGAAAGATAAAGAGATAAGAAGAGCTCTCGGAAAGAAGAAGAAAGAGATAGCTTTCAAGAGAGTGCGCAGAACCGCATAACCACTATAAGTTACGCGGTTCCATACAATCAATCCCAGTTGCACAGATCCGCGTAAAGGAAATATCAGTTACGCGGGACCTCGAAATGTACTGCACAAAGGGCTTCGTTCAGAATGGTCTAAAGCACTGAAAAATAGTCCCACATCGCTAAGATCATGATTTTCACATGTGCGAGGGTCTATAAATACCCCTTTCCTTCCTTCATTAAGGGTAATTGAAGATTTTCAAGAGGAGCGCAGCAGAGCAGATGACAGAAGGTAGGAGAGAAGTCTCCTGGCAGTTGCGCAGGACTGCGCAACCGGTATCAGTTGTGCGGGTCCACGCAACCAGACTGCCTTGCAGTCTGTGAAGGTCAAGGGCCGTCATGCTGCCGAAATGCCCGTGCAAGGCTTTCTCCCTTCTCCTATTGTCATGTGCAGAGGAAGAAGATTAGCCGATCGAATCGATATTTTCCCTAAGTATTAGGGATGACTGAAATAGATGCCGTTATGCTGCTGAAATCTTTGTTTCATCAAAGACTCGTCGATCTAATTGACATTCCTCCTAAGTCCTAGGAGATGGTTGAAACAGGCACCGAAAGGCTGTCGAAATGAACTTTTGATACTTGAAACATAAGTCATTTATTTCCAAATAATCTATCTTAGAATCAAGGGATGTAAAGAGGATGTAAATGAACTCAGTATCTGTTGAGGAGTAAAAATAAGAGAAGAATGGAAACAAATGAAGATTGAAAGACTGTGAAGGAGAGTTGGAAGAAAAGGCCATCAGATGGCTTATAAAGGACTTTACATAGGACTGTGCAAGATGTATGCTTTGCACGGAATCGCACAAACGATGTCATCTGCGTGGTTCCACGCAATCGGCATCACACTGCGTTGATAAGGGCAAGATAAGTGTGGTTTGTTTTGTTCCACATCGCTAAGGTTGAGGTTTTCGCACCTGTGAGTGCCTATAAATACCCCTTTCCTTCCTTGATTAAGGGTTGGTTAATCGAAGATTTCGAAGAACAAGTGAAGCGAGGAGAAGCATCGAAGGTGAGGGCGATGGCCCAAGGGCTTTACGCCGGACCATGCAAAGCATGTCCCTTGCGCTTGACCGCGCAAAGCAAGTCCTTTGCGTGGGACCGCACAAACTGACTGCTTTGCAGTTTATAGAGCTGAGGAGTCGATATTTTACTGGAACAATTGAGATCTTCAAGTTCTTCTGTTCAAGTACGAAGGGAGAATCCGCTGAAGCGCACATTCCTCCTAAGTCTTAGGGGATGATCGAAATAGCATCGGAATGCTTTCGAAATCCTTGTTTCCTTAGAGATAGATTGATTCAATCGGCAATTCCTCCTAAGTCCTTGGAGAAGATTGAACCTTATACTGAAATGCTGCCAGATTTACTATTTGGATTCAATGTTTTAATATTATTAGTTCGTATATATATTTGAACGAATATATCTTAGAATCAAGGGAGATTAGAGGATGTAAATGAACTTAGAATCAATAAAATGTGATGATCGTCTTTACACTTTTCCTCTCTTATGTTTGAATAAGATAATCTCCTGAGAATTGAAACGCATTTGTTTTCTTGTTAAAACAAAATGGCGACTCTGCTGGGGAAGTCTTTATTATCTTACTTAAGATTAACATTTGAAAAAAGTGTAAAAGCAATTTTCACCTTTTGGCATCTTCCAGACGTCAAAATGGTGACTCTCAATGGGAACATCCTCCCCTTCATCTCTAAGATTGTTCATATTAACCCTTCATATACTAACTCCACGTGTGTTTCATTATCAAAGGTACTTAAGTTCGACTACAGCGTACAACTGATGGCTAACTTTACGAGAAAAGTGAATTTTCGCTTCACCCCCACGGGATTCATAGTGGAATACGCACCAAATGGTGCCCCAAAGCGTAGCAGTCTGCGTCCCACTGGCGAGAAAATAGTGACTCGAATGATAGCTGGAGTCATATTCGTTTCACCTCAATCGCAAGAAAGTGATGGAGACTGGACCATGGTCCTGTCACGCAAGATAAAAGCAAGGAACATGAGGAACCATAAAGCAAACCTATCTTTGCCAAAGACCAGAGGACCGATAACGCGCAGTACAGTCAAGAAGAACCCTGAGCTCGATCCACCTGCGATATACCCCGAGTAGACAGGTCCACAGTTCACGTCGCATAAATTTTCGGCGCCGGTCGCTCCAAGGAACAAGTGGACAAAAGAGCAGAAAGGCAAGGCACCGTTAATAAGTTCGCCAACGTCCGTGTCAGCTGAGGTAAGTTTGCCAAAGACTGTGTCACCCCGATCAATCAGCAACACAAAAAGCACACAGAAGTCTAATGAGACTCCAATCTTTTCCCTCTTTACAAGCCCCGCTGTATCAACATACTCTCATTTTACCCCAACAGCAGCTTCGGCAAGCAGTAAAGAAGCCACGGTGCATATGGCCGAGATGAATCGAGAAAACATGCCAACGACAGAAGATCGTGTCAACCAGATGGCCAAAGCACAAAGAGCGCTAATGAAGGAGTGCCGAAACCTCAGAGAAGCTTTAGCTACTTTGGCGCATAATGTAGCCCAAATAGCGGCTCCACCGATGATGGGGGCAACAAATGGGCAAGGAAGCCAACAGGAGGGTCCTCGTCCACAAGGAACCGGATCGCGAGAGTCTGTTCCAGTAGCAAGATCCATAACACAAGATGACATAAGACAGGTCGTTGAAGAAACTGTGAGATCAGAAAGGAAAATACGAGCCGTTTCAGATACCGAACATCGTATCTGAGAGAAGTGGAAGACGTTCCGTTTCCAGCCAATTTCAAGCATCTAGATTTTTAAAAATTTAATGGGGAAGGATCACCGGAAGAACATTCGATGTACTTCATTACCAGTATGGGGAAATTTTCCACAGTACCACAATACTGCCTGAGACTGTTCGGGTCGTCGCTAACCCATAAAGCATTCCGGTGGTATTCCAGCCTGACTCCTGGATCGATGCAGACTTGGGAACAAATGTAAGATGCTTTTATGTCAAATTTCTTCTCGTCGGAATGCGATGTCAGCATTACGGAGTTGGCCTCTATACGACAACAAGAAGGAGAGCCAGTGGAAAAGTTCATCGACAGATGGAAAACACTGGGAGCTTCATGCAGACAGTTGTCAGAGGAAACGGAACAGGTAAAAATGTGTTTGAATTCCATGGAAACAGGAATCACGTTCGGACTCACCAGTGTCGATATCCGAACATTCTGTGACCTGGACACCAAAGCTCACGCGTTGGAATTAATGAGGCGTAAAATGCCAGCTTTTCGTCACGAGACTGTTAGAAGGGCATCCGGCCAGACGACTGTGAATACCGTCGATCGTGATAAGAAAGACAAGGATACGAAGGGCTCAAAAGATAGGAGGCTGGGACAAAAAGAAGGATGGAATCAGTCAAAGTATAAATACAATAGAAAAAGGTTCAGGATGTTCGACTCCCACGAAGGGTTCGACTTCGACAAGGAAGATGTGGTTCCTATGATGAAAGAATTGTTAAAAGCCGGCACCATAGAATTGCCAGAATCTAAACACCAGGAAGATGTGACAAAAACCAGGGAAAGAGATTTTTGTCGATATCATCGCCTAGTAGAACACCCGATGGAGAATTGCTATACGCTGAAATGTATCATACAGCAGATGATAGAAAAGGGTGAAATAATAATCGGTGAAGAAAAGAAAAGGAACACAAGAGCGACAGTAAACATGTTCATAGCCCGAGAAAAAGCTCGAGAGATGGGAAGGAAAGAAAGTCAAAAGTCGGTAAATGTAACATCCCGAAAATTGGGGGGTCGGGCAAAAACCCAACTCCCGAGTTCCAAAATGTTATTTATGCAACATAGATATGTATGATTGAATGTTGTCTATGATAACGCATTAAACATGAGTGTGATTAAGCTAGAACAGCATATCATACTCCAGAGACAGTTAAATTAACAAGCGGAAGACTGTGATAGTATGTATATCATATATAAACTATTGTATGCCTCCAGAGTGTGGATATGTTACCAGGTTATATACATACATGTATACTCCAAAAGTAGACAAAACGAATATACATGAGTGCACTAAAAATATAAAATGACAAGTGTCAAAGTATCTAATCAACCTCCCTGTAATCCCGTTAATCAGAACACGCATATAGGAGGAATCCTCCTCGTCATCATCAAATCCAGCTCCGCCTCACAGGCCGCGCCATCATCTGTAATCACAAAAAGGTCTGGTGGGTGTCCAGGAACACCGTCCCGTAACGTGGGAGTGAGTAGCTAACTCAGTGGAATAATAGAGCAAGGATTAATATGTTCTCAAATCAATCATGTGATAATAGTAAAGCAATAAATCAAACAATCCTAATACTGTTGTTAATGCAATTATGACATGACGTGATGTATGCCCTCACTGACGATCTCCCTCATACGGTAACATCTTACGACCGCGGCATGCCACACTCCCTAAAGTGCTCCACATCTTCCAGGCACATGCAATGTTATGGTGATATGATTTCCAAGTTGTTATTAGTCCATTCGAACAGCAGGATTGGGAAACTAAGGTACCTCCCTTATATTAATCCCAACACAGATCCTGTCTAGGGTCGTCACTCCTAGTAATCTCATACGAGGTATATTTTGTAGGTCGCTGCAAGGGCTGCCAGGGCTGTTGCACACACTCGTTGCTCCGCTCCCCCATCACCTTATCAATGCAGGCCTACTGTACTCTACTGCTACGGAAGGGTCGTCGCCTCCCGTAGACTCAGAATATGCTCGCGGTCACTACAAAGGACTCGTCGCCTGATCAGTGTAGGCCGACAGCAAGAATATAGTGTCCCTTACCACCATAATCTGCTCACAAGACAGGTACTCACTGGTCACTATGGGGAGGTTTGTGGCCCCAGCGTAGGCCGACAGCTCGACCACGGTGTCCCATACCACCATGCCCGGCTCATGAGTCTTCGTGGATCAAGGTACCATGGTTAACAGGGTTTACAATGGTAAGTTCAGTACCCTAGGTTCAAGCAGATATGACTCATGCAGGGTGAACATACAACGGCAAGTTGGGTTACTTGACGGGCTCGACTAGCACGAGCGCATCGCAAGTCGAACGACTTGAAGTGCGTAAAACACTTCGCGTGGCCTAACCACTGCCGCCAACTCCAACACGACTCGCGTTCATCGACGCGTCCTTCGTGGCCAAGATAAGCTAACCACGAATTCGCTCGGTTACCAACTGCCTGGACTACGTATAGTCCCAAACACATATGAATCCACGTCAACGATCATGTGAGAGCATTGGAAATGAAACAACCATGTGAGCATGTTAACACATGTTATATCGTACAACTTAAGTAAATCATCTAACACATGCCTTTCGTACATATAATGAACTTATGCATATCGCCAACATATAGGAAATCATTTCCATCAACATATTAATTGAGAATTCAATCTCAAACTAAATCATAATGAGATCATCAAGCACATGTTATAACATACAGCTTAAGCGAATCGTCAAGCACATGCATTTCATTCATATTATGAAATCATGTATATGGTTAACATGTAGGAAACCATTTACACCAGCATATTAATTGAGAAATCAATCTCAAACTAATTCATAACACCATTTAATTCAATACATACTAATACAAGCATTTATACAAATACTTACACTACACACTTAAGTCTACATATAGTATGTCGACCCGAAGTGCGCATTTAGGCGAATCTCTTCGCCAAAATAATTATGCACGCATTCCTAACATTCTAATGTGACAATAAACCATGTCAATCACATCAGCAAAATATGCATGAAAACAGTACTTCCTACAAATGACTAAAATGCCCTAAATCTCATATTCTTCGTTAGTTTACGAAACAGGAAATGGACAGCATGTTGTACATGTCAAACGGCGTTGCCGTCAAGAATCTACTATTAAACGACATTGAAAGCTTTGGAAACAGTCAATCAAAGCGTCTAATATCCGCACCTTGTCTCTTATGGATGTTGAAATTCGAACGGAGCGTATACGCTTCGTCTACAGCGATAAGAGAACCTGTTTTACGAGATTTACTAACTATCAAGCTATGGAACAGAAGAAACATCAAATCAGCAACTTTCTAGGGTTTTTCTTACCTGAAAACGCGGAGGAATCGCCGGGAAAGTGATCGGAGTGCGTTGCCTAAGCACGTACTGCACGTGGCAGAAGCAGCAGGGAATTTTCTCCCATTCTCTCTCACAAACTCTCACCTTTTCTCTCTCCCAATCTAGGGATTTTTACAAATTCGTATGGGAGAGAGGAGTGAGGGTTTCAACCCCTTTTATAAGCTTAAAAATGCCAAAAACAGGCTCCGGTACAAAGTTTACTAATTGCATATCCATTTCGGGGCTGTTTCGGTCCAAAAGATACTTTCTGGTGGTCCCCTGACCGAACGCGATCGGACTTAAGCTCATGCGTACCAGATATAGCACGTATTAAGTTTTCAGTCTGGCAGGGGTCGCAGATCGCATGTGGCGGACCAGTTTCAGTTCGGCAGTCACCGCACGTAGATCAGGGCTGAAAGTTTCATGATATAAAATAGAAATTGCTCCTAATCCGAGGGTGTAATCTGGATGAATTCTGACGGTCAGAACGCTTAACACTGACGCGTCAAGTCGTGTGCCTAAGGACGTCAAATCCCAGATTGGCCAAAATCCGGAGTGTTACAGTAAAGAATACGGCAATGCTTACATTACGCTCAGGGAGGAAGATGGCAAGTCCCGTAAAGCAGAAAATGGGAATTGTAAGGAAAGAAATCATCGGTGAACAGAATAATGACAATGGAAAAGAGGACGGGGGTAAAACGATGAAAGTGGCTTACGACGTAGTTAGCCATTTGCAAGGGATACCTGCACGGTTAAGCATCTATGATGCGCTCAAGTTATCAGAAGAGTTCCGACAGAGTTTAATACAGGCATTATCTAATCGCAATGTCAGAGAAACTCTGCTAACAGAAATGAAGCAAGAAAGACGCATTGAACAAATAGATTATCTGCTAGTCATCTCATTCTCCGATGATGATTTGATTAGCGAGACGGAACATAACAAGCCCCTTATGATAGAAGGTCATGTTTGTGATACAAGGGTAAAATGGATCATGATAGATAATGGGTCTGCAGTAAACCTTTTACCACTTTTAATGGTAGGCAAATTGGGCTACCGCCGTTCTGATCTGCGCCCTAGTGGAATGATGATCAGGGCTTCAATCAAGATGGGCAGCGTGCGTTGGGTAAAATTACAGTGACGCTGGAAGTGGGAGAATTAAGTACTGATGTCGTATGTCATATTATAAACGCCATAATGACATACAATCTCCTTCTGGGAAGACCATGGATACATCAATACAGTATCATACCCTCTACTTTGCATCAATGCTTCAAGTATTGCAAGGACGGAGTACAATGTAAGGTGATGGCTGATGCAAAACCATATACGGAAGCCGAGTCTTTCTTTGAAGATGCCAGTTATTACAAAGGGTTCTCTGAGGAGGTGAGACATAGTAATGAAAATAAAGTCTCGAAAGACGTTAAGTAGACATGGCTCGAGAAGAAAGGGTAGAATCTTCTTGGACGACGGAAGTAAGGAAAAAGTTCTATTTTGTACCAAAGCACCTAAGACAACCTGGGCAGTTACCATTAACACTATTATCGCCAGAGCATTTAAGAATTCTGCAATCTAATTATACAATGTCATTACCCAATGCTGAAAGGGGTAGGCCATTTTTAGCTGCCCTAGGAAGATTTCAAGTTAAGGCTAGTACTAAGCATCCCGAGCCGATAGAGTTCAAAACTGTAGTAAGGACGAAAGCAAGAAAGGATAGCGCGAGCAATGTATACCACGGTAGGCTAACATCACAAAATCTGGAATAGTACAGTTCAGTGAGTAAGAAAATCATGAGAAATATGGGTTTTGATTCTAGCAAGCCCATCGGACTAAATCATGGGAAGGGAATTCAAATCCCTCTTGGGGTTGAATAGGAAAAGCAAAGAAAATTTCAAGGGTTAGGACCAGAGGCGTCAATAAATATGATTATAGTCATACAGGTAGCAGAAGAAGATCCTGAGGCGGTTAAGTATCCTGAGACAGCGCCGAAGCAAATAGAAGACGGGGGGCAGCCGACGATAGACAGCCTGAGGGAAATAAATTTGGGTACAAAAAAAGAGGCCCGGAATACATTTATCAGTAGCAGTATCTCTGAGCAAGAATCTATGAAATATTTTCAACTGCTTAAGGAAAATAAGGACGTCTTTGCTTGGACGTATGCGGAAATTCCAGGTTTGGAACCCTCCGTAGCAATGCACCGATTAAATATCTCCAAAGAGAAAAGGCTGGTTAAATAGGCACAAAGGCGGTTTCATCCAGACTTAATTTCATTAATTGAAGAAGAGGTCAGCAAGCTGATCAAAGTCGGGTTCGTTCGAGAAGTCAAGTATCCCAAGTGGATATCGAACATTGTCCCGGTAAAAATGAAAAATGGACAAATCAGAGTGTGCATTGACTTCAGGGACCTGAATGAGGCTTTTCCGAAGGATGATTTTCCTTTCCAATAACAGAGTTGCTGATTGATAGTACAACTCAATATACTGTTATGTCTTTCATGGATGGCTATGCAGGGTACAACTAGATTAGAATGACACCCGAAGATGAGGAAGCAACAGCATTCAGAACGCCGCTGGAAATTTATTGTTATAAGGTCATGTCGTTCGGTCTCAAAAATGTTGGGGCGACGTACCAAAGAGTAATGCAAAATATATTCCAAGACATGATGCATAAACATGTCGAGTGTTACGTCGATGACTTGGTGGTCAGATCAAGAGATCATCAGGAGCATCGCGAACACTTAGAATCGGTTTTCTGTCGATTACGAAGGAAACAATTAAAGATGAATCCAGCCAAATGTGCGTTCGGAGTGTCTTGGGGAAAATTCCTTGGTTTCATTGTATGGAACAGGGGTATCAAAATCGATCCAGAGAAAGTTAAAGCCATTCAAAATATGCCGCCACCGATGACCTTAAAGGAATTGAAAAGTTTGCAAGGTAAACTGGCGTACATTCGTCGTTTTATTTCAAATCTGGTAGGAAGATGCTAGCCATTCTCATATCTGATGAAAAAGGACGCAGACTTCGTATGGGATCAGGCTTGTCAGAATGCATTCGACTCAATAAAGAGATTATTGAAGCAACCGCCGGTGTTAACGGCCCCGATAAAAGGAAAACCACTTATTTTATACATATCTGCGGCCTAAAATTCCTTAGGTGCTTTGTTGGCTCAAGTAAATGAAGCTGGAAGGAAGCTGCTCTTTATTACTTAAGTTGAACATTGATGGGAGCCAAATGAAATTATTCTCCAATCGAGAAAGAGTGTCTGGCGTTAATATTCGCAGTCCAAAAGTTGAGGCATTATTGTCTCTCTCATGGCATAACTCTAATCTCAAGAGCAGACCCGATCAAGAATGACAAGGCCAATGTTGTCAGGGAGACTGGCTAAATGGATGTTGTTGCTTTCAGAATACACCATTACTTATAAACCAGCCAAAGCAGTGAAAGGACAGGCGGTGGCGAATTTCCTTGCAGCACACCCCATGGCAGATTGCGAAGAAATCACTGATGACTTTCCAGATGAGCACGTTATGCTAGCCGAAGCACAAAGCCCGTGGCAGATGTACTTCGACAGCGCTGCACAGGCATCAAGAGTGGGGGCAGGGGTGATATTCATTACTCCTCAAGGTGACTTGTTACCATACTCCTTCACAATCGGTACCGCATGCACAAGCAATGAGGCTGAATATAAGGCCCTCATCATTGGGATGGAAATAGCTCATCAGATGAAAATAAGAATGTTGCATATCTTTGGAGACTCCAAATTAATTATAAATCAATTGACAACCGAGTTCGAAGTAAGAAAGCAAGAACTCTTGCCCTATTATCAAAAGGCACAACAATATTTGAATGGTTCTGCCATGTAGAAATTAAGCATATACCACGGTCTGAAAATGCAAAAGCGGATGCTTTGGCTAGCCTAGCAGTCGCCCTGTCCTGCCCTAACAGGAGTCCTCTTCAAGTAACTATAGAAGAAAGAAGATTCTTACCATCTTCAGAAATCATAGAAGAAGCAGTTGAAATGCTTCCTATGTCATGCTTAGAAATAACAACAGATGATTGGCGTCAACCTTTTGTTGATTACCTCAGATTTGACATCCTGCCAGAGGATCAGGCAAGGAAGCAGCAAATCAAACAGCAGTCGGTTAGATTCATCATATGCAGCGAAGTATTATATAGAAAATCTTACAATGGAATGTTGTTACGCTGTTTAGACGAGCAAGAAGCAAGGCAAGTATTGCGAAAAGCACACTCTGGTGAATGTGGGGCACATCAAGTGGGTCAAAATTTATTCCACAGAATACATCAGATGGGTTATTATTGGCCCACCATGTTCAAAGATGCTATAGATTATGCAAAGTAATGCCACGAATGCCAAATTCATGTAGACGTTATACATGTTCCCCCAGAAGACTTGCACCAGTTTGTTGCCTCTTAGCCCTTCTCCGCTTGGGGACTTGATGTAATTGGTCCTATAAACCCACCTTCATCTAAAGGAAAGCAATATATTCTGGCAGCAACGGATTATTTCTCCAAATGGACTGAAGCAGTCGCTTTATGCAACGTTAAAGAAAAGGACGTGGTCAATTTCATCCGACATGCCATAATATACCATCACGGTATTCCAAAGAAAATCGTTACTGATAATGACACTCCCTTCAAAAATAGTGGCATGGAAAAGCTGTGCCAGAAATTCAGCATTCATCACTCATTTTCAACACCTTACTATCCCCCGGCCAATGGGCTAGCAGAGGCGTTTAATAAAAGAAGACGGTCACTGGCAACAAGCGTGATTGGGATGAAAAGTTACAAGAAGCGTTATGGGCATACAGGACTACTCAACGCACAGTAACAGGGGCAACACCGTATTCATTAATCTATGGTGTGGAGGCAGTTATCCCAATCGAAATAAAAGTGACATCACTCAGAGTGGTGGTACATCAGTCCATAACAGATGATGAAAATGCTAAAATAAAGCTGAAAGAGTTAGATCTTCTTGATGAGGGACATCTGGCCGCCCAATAGCGATTATAATCATATCAAGCCAGGATATCGGCTGCCTTTGATAAACAAGTTAAACACCGCTCTTTCAAAAAAGGAGATGGTATTAATGTTGAAAAGACCTATAATGGTCACCCGCCAAACAGGGGGCAAATTTGAGCCCAAATGGGACGGGCCGTATGTAATAAATGAAGTCTATTCCAATAGGGCGTATAGAATCGCCGATCAAGATGGGAAAGGTATCAGTATACCGGTCAATGCTCGCTTCATCAAAAGATATTACCCTTAAAAAGAAGCTACTGATTTTGATCCAGAATATTATCAACATAATGATTCTATATCAAAAGGGGATAAGAAAGAATGAGATCATGTCCATATGTTAAGAGAATCTATAAAGAAGAAATTCATGAGCATATTGACTACATTTAGCAAGTATTTTGAATGAAAGCGATCATCGCCATCACTAAATGAGTCCTGCAAGTGGCAACGTTTGGCGGGTATCATCATAAAAATTCTCTTGAAGATATTATCAGAAGTAACGATGTATCAATCTCAGTCAAACACATTTATCATCTTGGCGATAACGATGATCACAATTATTATTGCCTTACAAGGCACGATAGGGCAGCCTAGCCAAGCCTATATGGCTAACTACGCATAAAGCCTACAATCATCCAAGGCAGTCTAGCCAAATCCTCAAACGGTCAAAATCCTAAAAGGGCCAAAAATCCTAAAAAGAAAAGAAAAATCATAGAAGAGCCAACAACCAAATTAAAATTTATTATTCTCTAAAAGAAGGACTAAAAGCTCTAAAAGTGTAACACCCTGAAAATCAGGGGTCGAGTATACCTCAACTCCCGAGTTCCAGAACGTCACTTATGCAACAAATAGGCTTATGATTTTGATGTTGTCTGAGTTATTGCATTAACATGAGTAAGATTATACCAAAACTGCAATTCATACTTCAGATCCGGTGATAAAACGTAAGCGGAAGACTGAAGAATATATATCACTGTACGTAAAACAAAACAATCTCGATCTGTTTCCAAAGTATGAATACATCTCTGAGTCACAATATACATATACAAACCAAAAATCAAAATGTCATATGGTCCAACTAGAAAGTCCCGCCGATCCAGGCCACCTACGCAAATCCGTCGGAGAACTGTATATACGAGAACTCGTCCTGGTCCTCATAAAAGTCTGGCTCCATCTCCTGGATCTCCTCACAACCTGCATCTAAGACAGAGTCTGGTAGGTGTTGCAAACACCGTCCCATAACGTGGGAGTGAGTGATCAACTCAGTGGAATCATAGAGCAAAGATTAACATGCTATCAAATCAATCACGTGATAATAGTAAAGCAGGCAATCAGACATTCCTAGATACTGTTGTTAATGCAAGCATGAAATGACATGATGGATGCCCTCACCAACATACTCACTCATGCGACACCATCTTACGTCTACGGCATGCTTTCTTCCCTCAGTGCTCCACATCTTTCAGGCACATGCAGTGCGATGTGGATATGATTACCGAGTTGTTATTAGTCCTTTCATATAGCAGTATTGGGAAACTAAGGTACCTTATATCAATCCCAACACAGATCCTGTCTAGGGTCGTCACTCCTACTAATCTCATACGATGTTATATTTATAGGTCGCTGCAAGGGTTGCCAGGGCTGTTGCTCACACTCGTTGCACCGCTCCCCCATCACCTTATCAATACAGGCCCAATGTACTCTTATTGCTACGAAACGGTCGTCGCCTCCCGTAGACTCAAAATACGCTCGAGGTCACTACAAAGGGCTCGTCACCAATCAGAGTAGGCCGACAGCACGAATGTAGTGTCCCATACCACCACAATCGGCTCACGAGTCTAAGGTGCTCACTAGTCACTACGGAGAGGTTTGTGGCCCCAGCGTAGGCCGACAGCTAGACCACAGTGTCCCATACCTCCATGCCCGGCTCATGAGTCTTTATGAATCAAGGTACCATGGTTATTAGGGGTTCCACTGGTAAGTTCAGTACCCTAGATTCAAGCAGTTATGACTCAAACAAGGTGAACAATCAACGGTCAGTCGGGTTGCTTGACGAGTTTGACTAGTACGAGCGCATCTCAAGCTGAGTGACATGAAGTGCATAAAACACTTCGTGTGGCCTAACCACTGCCGCCAACCCAAAACATGACTCGTGTTCATCGATGCGTCCTTCGTGGCAAATAGAAGCCAACCACGAATTCAATCTGTTACCGACTGCCTGGACTAGGTTATAGCCCCAAGCACTTGCAGTTTACATCAGTGAACATATGAGAGTAATAGAAATGAAATACAAATAATTCAAGCATGTTAGCAACATGTTATAACATACAACGTAAGCAAATCAACCCAAAACACATGTATTCCATACATATAAGGAAATCAATTCAATAACAATATGGAGGAAATCATGTATATCATCATATTGATTGAGAATTCAATCTCAAGACTAATCTACCACAACATTTACTCAATACATACTAATATAAACATTTATACAAACACATAGTCTACACACTTTAGTCTACATAACGTATGTCGACCCAAAGTGCGCACTAGGGTGAATCTCTTCGCCAAACAGATCATACACGCATATCTAATATCAAAAAATGACAAATAAATATGACAATCATTTTTGCAGAATACAGACGTATACAGTATTTCCTACAAATACCTAAAATACCCTAAATCTTATATTTTCCGTACGTATATGAAATGGAAAACGGACAGCATGTTCTACATGTCAAACGGCACTCTCGTCGATAATCTACTATTAAATGATATTGAAAGCTTTGAAATCAGTCAATCTAAGCGTCTAAAATCCTCACCTTTCGCCGTAGACGCGTATTGATTCGAATAGAAAGTCTACGCTTCGTCAATGGCGATATGACGACCTATATCACAAGATGAATCAGCTACTTCGCTAATTATATCTATGGAATCCCTAAAACAGGTAGAGGTTAGGGTTTTCTTACCTAGAAATGAGTTGGAATCACCGGGAAAGTGAATTGAATGCGGTGATTAACCACGTGTAGAAGCTGGATCAAGTGGCAGGAAGTTTCTGTCATAACTCTCTCACAATCTCTCTCTTTCACTCTCTCTTCTCTTTCTAGGGTTTCTTATAAATTCGGATGGGAGAGATATGAGAGGGTTTAAGGCTCTTAAATAGGTTAGAAACTCACCCATTTAGACTTGGGACCAAGGTATACTTGGGTTATAACCAAATCGGGTCTTTTCTGATCCAAAAGAGCATTTCGGGAGGTCCCCTGGCAGAATGCGGTCGGACTTAAGCTCATGTATATTGGATCCTGCTCACACCAAGTTTTCAGTCCGGTAGTGTTCTCAGATCGCACGTGGCGGTCCAGTTTCAGTTCAGCGGTCACGGAGACTCGATCGGGGATTCCAAGTACACTGACCTGAGTGAGAAATGTTCCCTGATCCGAGGGTGTATGTGGGTCAGATTTCGACGGTCTGAATGCCTATACTTAACCTGCAAGAGAAACGTGCCAGATTTATTTAAATCTCTTTTAATCTTTAATGAACTTCACTCTTTCTCACCCTCCTTGCTCCAGGCTCAATGAAATAGCCTCAGAACATCGGTTGGGCTTGATTTTCGAAACGATTGTCAAGTCCAGCTAAGAGGTCCTAATGGTTTGAGATTGTAGATATCGGACTTCCGACGCGCAGTCTAAATCCAACACGAAGTTTCAAAGGGTTCCTGAGAGTAAACTGGCTTAGAGTTTGATCCTAGATTTCAAGGTATTATAGCGTCATTGCTTCTACAAGTTTTGGGTCTTTTAGAACGTATTTAAAGCGATCAGTGCTAATTTCACAGCTAATCTAACCTGGCGTTAGTTAACTTACGCTTGATTTCTAAAGGAATTAATCCTAAGTGATTTCTGACCAAGGTGGTACTCGGGTCTCTGAACGGATTTTTCTGAGACGTTACAATCTACCCCCCTTAACAATAAATTTCATCCTCAAAATTTGTACCTTTTCGTACTCCTCAAGTAGCTGTGGGTAGTTCTTTCTGATCTATGCTTCTGTCTCCCATGTAGCCTCTTCTTCTGTGTGATGCGTCCACAATACTTTCACAAGGGGGATGACCTTGCTACGCAAAACCTGCTCCTTCCTGTCCAGTATACGCGTCGGTCACAGTATATACGTAACATCCTCTCCTAACTATACCTGCTCCCATGTAATGATATGGGAAGGATCAAGAACGTATTTCTTCAGCATAGAAACATGAAATATGTTGTGTACGCTCGCAAGAGGTGTAGGCAAAGTCAAACGCTAAGCCACTGCACCCACACAATCAAGAATCTGGAATGGGCCAATGAATCGCGGTGCTAGTTTCCCCTTCTTCCTGAACAGACGGACTCCCTTCATAGAGGAAAGTCACAAAAATACATGATCTCCAACCGTGAACTCTAGCAGGCACCGTCTCGTATTGGCATAACTCTTCTGTCTACTCCGCGCTGTAAGAAGCCGGCGTCTGATGATATCAATCTTCTCCGAGGTCGCCGCACTATCTTTGGGCCAATCAATCTGCGCTCACCGACCTCTGCCCAGCAATGCGGTGCTCGGCAAGGACGCCCATACAAGGCCTCGTAAGGTGCCATACTGATACTGGTCTGAAAACTGTTGTTGTACGTGAACTCCGCATATGGAAGACAGTCGTCCCAACTGTCCTTAAAATCCAACACATAAGCCCGCAGCATGTCCTCTAAAATCTGGTTCACCCGCTCTATCTGTCCGTCTGTCTGTGGGTGGAAAGCAGTACTAAACTTCAACTTCACACCCATAGCTTCCTGGATGCAAGTCCAGAACATAGAAGTAAAGCACATGTCTCTGTTCGACACAATCTCTAAAGGAACTCCATGCAGACGCACTATCTCTCTGATATACAGCCTGGCTAACTCGTCTGCAGAGTTTGTAACTCTGATTGGTAGGAAGTGCACCGACTTCGTCAAACGGTCGATGATCACCCATATAGAATCATGTCCCTTCCTAGTCTTCGACAGTCCTGAAATGAAATCCATAGAAATAAAGTCCCACTTCCACTCAGCTATGGGCATAGGCTGAAGGAGACCAGGAGGTCGGCGATGCTCTGCCTTCACCTGTTGGCAAGTGAGACAACAGGACACGAACTCTGCGATGTGGGTCTCATGCCCTCCCACCAATATGTCCTCTTCACGTCGCGATACATCTTTGTGCTGCCCGAATGCATCGCAAGTCTGGAACTATGCGCAGCCTAGAGAATCTCTCCTCTCAAGTCAGGAATATCTGGGACGCATAGGCGGCCACGGTAACGTAAGCCCCCATCAGTTCCAACTCGCCACTCGGCGTCTGCATCATCACTGGCCTGCTCTCGAAGCTCAGTCAGACACGCATCATCCCTCTACGCCGCGATGACTCTATCATCGATAAGAGGTTGCACCTGAACATGTGCGATGAACTCGAATGGCTCCTCCACAGTAAGTTTCTGCTCAAAGTCTCGCAAAAACTCAACCATGTCCCACTCAGCAACCATCATTGGAGCCGCAAACTCTATCACCTTCTTACGGCTTAACGCGTCAGCCACAAGGTTCGCCTTGCCAGGATGGTTGGAAACTTCGAACTTAAAGTCCTTCAAAGTCTCCATCCATCGTCGCTGCCTCATATTCAGGTCCCTCTGAGTGAATATGTACTTGAGGCTCTTGTGGTTACAAAAGAGCTCGAACTCCTCTCCGTAGAGGTAATGTCTCCAGAGATTCAATGCGAAAATGACGGCTGCCAACTCAAGGTCGTGTGTAGGATAATTCTCCACGTGCTTCCTTAATTGTCTCGAGGCATATGAAATTACCCTATCCTTCTACATAAGGACACAACCTAGACCAACGCTAGACGCATCATTGTATATCGTGTATTTAACCCCTTGCTCTGGCAATACTAGCACAGGGGCAGAGTAAGCCTATCCTTCAGCTCCTGAAAAGCTGTCTCCTCCTTTTCATTCCAGGCGAACTTCACATCTTTCCATGTCAACTGAGATAGAGGTCTGGCGATCTTCGAGAAATCTCGAATAAAATGTCGATAGTAACCTGCCAAACCTAGGAAACTCCTCACCTCAGTGACAGAACTAGGCTGCTCCCAGTCCTGCACCTCGGCTACCTTAGCAAGGTCCACCGCCATCCCATCCTTGAACACCACATGTCCCAGGAACTTGACTTCCTCCTTCCAGATGTAACATCCCGAAAATTGGGGGGTCGAGCAAAAACCCAACTCCCGAGTTCCAAAATGTTATTTATGCAACATAGATATGTATGATTGAATGTTGTCTGTGATAACATATTAAACATGAGTGAGATTAAGCTAGAACAGCATATCATACTCCGGAGACAGTTAAATTAACAAGCGGAAGACTGTGATAGTATGTATAACATATATAAACTGTTGTATGTCTCCAGAGTGTGAACATGTTACCAGGTTATATACATACATGTATACTCCAAAAGTAGACAAAACGAATATACATGAGTGCGCTAAAAATATAAAATGACAAGTGTCAAAGTATCTAATCAACCTCCCTGTAATCCCGTCAATCAGAACACGCATAAAGGAGGAATCCTCCTCCTCATCATCAAGTCCAGCTCCGCCTCGCAGGCCGCGCCATCATCTGCAATCACAAAAGGGTCTGGTGGGTGTCCAGGAACACCGTCCCGTAACGTGAGAGTGAGTAGCTAACTCAGTGGAATAATAGAGCAAGGATTAACATGTTCTCAAATCAATCATGCGATAATAGTAAAGCAATAAATCAAACAATCCTAATACTGTTGTTAATGCAATTATGACATGACGTGATGTATGCCCTCACCGACGATCTCCCTCATACGGCACCATCTTCGTCCGCGGCATGCAATCGACCCTCAAGTGCTCCACATCTTCCAGGCACATACAATGGCATGGTGATATGATTTCCAAGTTGTTATTAGTCCATTCAAACAGCAGGATTGGGAAACTAAGGTACTTCCCTTGTATCAATCCCAACACAGATCCTGTCTAGGGTCGTCACTCCTAGTAATCTCATACGATGTATATTTTTGTAAGTCGCTGCAAGGGCTGCCAGGGCTATTGCACGCACTCGTTGATCCGCTCCCCCATCACCTTATCAATACAGGCCTACTGTACTCTACTGCAACGGAAGGGTTGTCGCCTCCCGTGGACTCAGAATACGCTCGCGGTCACTACAAAGGACTCATCGCCTGATCAGTGTAGGCCGACAGCTAGAATATAGTGTCCCATACCACCATAATCTGCTCACGAGTCTAGGTGCTCACTGGTCACTAAGGGGAGGTTTGTGGCCCCGGCGTAGGCCGACAGCTCGACCACGGTGTCCCATACCACAATGCCCGGCTCATGAGTCTTCGTGGATCAAGGTACCATGGTTAACAGGGTTTACAATGGTAAGTTCAGTACCCTAGGTTCAAGCAGTTATGACTCATACAAGGTAAACATACATTGGACAGTCGGGTTGCTTGACGGGCTCGACTAGCGCGATCACATCTCAAGTCGAACGACATGAAGTGCATAAAATACTTCGCGTGGCCTAACCACTGCCGCCAACTCCAAACACGAATCGCGTTCATCGACGCGTCGTTCGTGGCTATGACCAGTCAGCCACGAATTCGCTCGGTTACCGACTGCCTGGACTAAGTCTAGTCCCAAACACTTATGGAACCACATCAGCAGTTTATGTAAGAGTATTGGAATTGAAATACAATCATGTGAGCATGTTAACACATGTTATAACATTCAACTTAAGCAAATCTTCAAACACATACATTCCATGCGTGTAATGAAATCATGCATATGGTCAACATGTAGGAAATCATTTAGGTCAGCATATTAACTGAGAAATCAATCTCAAACTACCACATAACATCATTTAATTCAATACATACTAATACAAGCATTTATACAAACACATACACTACACACTTAAGTCTACATATAGTATGTCGACCCAAAGTGTGCAACTAGGCGAATCTCTTTGCCAAACTAATTGTGCACGCATTCCTAACTCCCTAATGCGACAACAAACCATGTCAATCACATCAGCAAAATATGCATGAAAACAGTACTTCCTACAAATGACTAAAATGCCCTAAATCTCATATTCTTCGTTAGTTTACGAAACAGGAAACGGACAGCATGTTGTACATGTCAAACGGCATTGCCGTCAAGAATCTACTATTAAATGACATTGAAAGCTTTGGAAACAGTCAATCAAAGCGTCTAATATCCGCACCTTGTCTCTTATGGATGTTGAAATTCGAACGGAGCGTATACGCTTCGTCTACAGCGATAAGAGAACCTGTTTTACGAGATTTACTAACTATCAAGCCATGGAATGGAAGGAACATCAAATCAGCAACGTTCTAGGGTTTTTCTTACCTGAAAACGCGGAGGAATCGCATGGAAAGTGATCGGAGTGCGTTGCCTAAGCACGTACAGCAGCAGCAGCAGGTGGCAGGAAGATCTCTCCCACATTCTCTCACAAACTCTCACCTTTTCTCTCTCCCAATCTAGGGTTTTTGCAAATTCGGATGAGAGAGAGGAGTGAGGGTTTCAAGCCCTTTTATAAGCCCAAACTTGTCCGAAATAGGCTTGGGAACAAGTTTCACTTGAGGGGTAACCAAATCGGGGCTGTTTTGGTCCAAAAGATGCTTTCTGGTGGTCCCCTGGTCGAATGCGATCGGACTTAAGCTCATGCGTACCAGATCTAGCACGTATTAAGTTTTCAGTCCGGTAGGGTTCGCAGATCGCACGTGGCGGACCAGTTTCAGTTCAGCGGTCACCGCACGTAGATTAGGGCTGAAAGTCTCATGATATAAAATAGAAATTTCTCCTGATCCGAGGGTGTAATCTGGGTGAATTCTGACGGTCAGAACGCTTAATACTGACGCGTCAAGTCGTGTGCCAGATTTGAATTTAAAATTCCAATTCTGTCCCTATTCACACTCTCTTCGGTCCGGGCTCAATGAAATGGCCTATGATTATCGGTTTGACTTGATTTTCGAAATGAGTGTCAAGTCCAGCTAGGCGGTTCTAACGGTCTAAGATAGGAGGTATCGGACTTTCGACGCGCGGTCTAGATCCAATACAAAATCTCAAAGTGGTCCAGAGAACAAACCGGTTTAGAGTTTGATCCGAGGTTATAGAGTATTATAGAGTCATTGGTTCTACTCGATTTGGGTCTTGTAGAACGTATTTAAAGTGATCAGGGACTATTTCCCAGCTACTCTAGCGTTGCGCTAGCTAACTTACACTTAATTTCCATAGGAATTGATCCTAAGTGGTTTCTTTGGCTATGGAATTGGGTTCTAAGCGATTTCTCAGGTGTTTTAGTTAACCCATTGCCTAAGGACGTCTAATCCCAGATGAGCCAAAATCAGGGGTGTTACAATCTACCCCCCTTAAAACACAATGTCGTCCCCGACATTGGCGAAGGGCAAGGAGTACTTTCTCTAAGGAAGGTTCAAATCCTATTTAATAACCTAACCGTACGTATAACCTAAATCAAATGTTTCGATCCTAGGCCAGTGGGGAAGAGGCCAACCACGCTTCCGCTGCGCCACACTGATCAAACGGCAGTGTTGACTAATCCTAACTGGATTGGACTTAATACGTTCTACCCCCCTTAAAACTTGGTTGTACTTAAAGTCCAAGAATCTTTGCATCGATCCATATATCGGAACGAGGCGCAACTTAGGGGCTATCCTTAACCTAAAATGGAAACAACCTTTCTCTACATGGTTTTCCTTGCTAATGATGCGTTCTATGGCATTGGTACCTATGATCATAGAGATGAGCCTAATCTCTATTGTGGTTAAGTTCAGGGGAAGGTATGACTTGGTGGCAAGATGTCGAATTCTCTACTGGCTTTAAGTCCTCGCCATTTCCCAAAGACACTGTGATCCCGTTCGGTTGTATGTGGTTGAGCCAACACGGAAGAAAAGTTGTATAGTGGGCTGAGCCGGGTACATAGACTTTCTGTCTAGCTAGGACAGAAGATTCATTGTATCAATTCTTAATCCGAGTCGATGCCGATCTTCTGCTTGATCAGAGCATTGGATTTATTGGTAACCACTAGGATTAAGAAGTCGATTCAAACCGCGAATACATCGCTTACGTGTAGTTCCTTCATTCCGTGTTCCCGAATGCAATAAGCCCTTGGGGAAGGCAATTCTAAGGGGCGTGTTAGTACATTCTAAGTTCAATCTGAGGGATTTATAAATGTTCCCTGAGAGTGAATGGTTCCTTCCTATGGGCAACAACCGAAGTCTATAAGTCATAAGGGGATCTATCGAAGGAATAAGGTTCTACTTCAACCAAATCTAACCTACGATCCCTTAGCATATATAGGCCTTACACTGCCTAAGACAACTAGTAGCCTAGTCTGTAACTCAGTAGGTATAATCCAAAATCTAAGTTTATACATTAAATGGTTCCATACCATTTCTACTATAGAGAATTGTTCTATTGCTTAGGGTCAAGATTTTCTAAATAGAATTGGATTCTCCTATCTCGTCAGATCTTTCAAATCTAGGAGCGCTATCTCTAGGTCCAAAACGCCAAGGGTCTATGTGGCCAGTAGCGTTTAGTTGTATCAAATGAAACTGCATTCTTAGTCCCATGGCGGGATTGGAAGTGGCATGCTTGGGAGGAGGGTGGGCTGGGATAAAAATCAATTTGTAGGCTGAATCCCGGGAGTTACAATACTCCCAATCTAGGGACAATACCTTACACCGAAATGAAACGGCATGCATTCCATTCCACAAATTTCAGCTACATTAAGCCCAAACCACAACATAAACATTCACATAACAAGTCGAAAAGCATCATGCATTTCATTAAACTAAAATTGTCATAATACAAGGGATATCTCCCTACAAGTATCATGACAAGAAGTACATGGAAGCTATGTCAGTTAGCTACTACAGCAACATAGGTAAACTACTAGCCTTATCAGGCTTACAAAACACAACTTAAAACAGAAAATGACTAACTACAACCCGCGATACCTGGATCTAGATTACTAGTCCGAGTCGGGCGATGGAGGAGGAAATGCAAAGAAATCGTTGTCCAAATGGACAGAACGAAATCTAGGCATTGTAGAGGGATGCTTCAAGCTCCCCTGGAATGTATTTTTAAGGAGAAATGAAAATGAAAAAGGGAAATGGAGCACCTCACGATTTCAGCTCGATTTGGGGGTTTTTAGAGCTCCAAAAGATGAAATCTTCAAGAGGGAAAGCTGCAAACAGTAATGGAGTGAAGGAGTATGGTCGTTTTCAACAGAGAAGGGATTTGAGAGTGATTTAAAATCATGATTTTTGGGATAGGGCAGCTGAAAACGAAAATGGGGCTAGGGAAGGGGCTGTTTGTGAAGGAAGTACCCATATTTGGGGTTTTCTATGGACGAACCACCCATTGGGGGGGGGTGTACAGGCCACATGAGGGCGTGCGCCCGGATTTTACATCAAGTGGGCCCACCTGTACGGCGATGGCATCGCCGGCCATCTTGAACGGTGGCCGGTGGGACCACATGGGTTGGGTCCCCCTTGGTCTAGGGACCCCAAATATGTACGGTTCCCACTTTGTTTCATTCTATATTGCCCTATGGAGGCCAAAACATGCATTCGAGACTTTTTGGGGCCAATCTGTAATCCCGAATACAAAACCTTATCATGCAGCATATGATTTTGGGGTAGAAGGATCTAGTACATCCATCTAACCCATTATGTACTAAATAAAGCGAAGTTAGAATGTCCTTATGGCCATTTTTTATGAAATTTTACTATTCACTGTAAAATTTTATGAAAGTATTACTTTATGTTATTTTCACATTAGGTTTGATGCCTAACATGAAAAGGGTAAGAAAGAAATGAATATTGGAGTGGTGAGAGAAAGAATTTTGAGGATTTTTGGTGAAATGGGGTTTTTAAGCCCTGGCGATTGAATACCGGGGTTGTGGTTACCCCACAGCCCAATGATTCACATTCACGAGTTTAGAATTGTTCAAAGAATGTCTTAACCCACTTACCTACCACCTGGGAGCTATTCGGGTTGCTTTACGCGACCCTAGATGCGCTACGAACTCGATCACGCGATCGATTCAAATAGATTTCGCCTATTGGCGAATCTAGGATCCTGAAAGTGTTTCTAGACCCTTCTCGCACCCACCTAAGTCAAAGGAAGCAACAGCGTACGTCGCGTGACCATAACCCAGGCCCGGTTTAATCCAAATCATGCTCTGATACCATCTTGACATCCCGAAAATCGGGGGGTAGAACAAAAACCCAACTCCCGAGTTCCAAAATGTTATTTATGAAACATAGATATGTATGATTGAATGTTGTCTGTGATAACGCATTAAACATGAGTGAGATTAAGCTAGAACAGCATATCATACTCCGGAGACAGTTAAATTAATAAGCGGAAGACTGTGATAGTATGTATAACATATATAAACTGTTATATGTCTCCAGAGTGTGAACATGTTACCAGGTTATATACATACATGTATACTCCAAAAGTAGAAAAAACGAATATACATGAGTGCGCTAAAAATATAAAATGACAAGTGTCAAAGTATCTAATTAACCTCCCTGTAATCCCGTCAATCAGAACACGCATAAAGGAGGAATCCTCCTCCTCATCATCAAGTCCAGCTCCGCCTCGCAGGCCGCGCCATCATCTGCAATCACAAAAGGGTCTGGTGGGTGTCCAGGAACACCGTCCCGTAACGTGGGAGTGAGTAGCTAACTCAGTGGAATAATAGAGCAAGGATTAACATGTTCTCAAATCAATCATGCGATAATAGTAAAGCAATAAATCAAACAATCCTAATACTGTTGTTAATGCAATTATGACATGACGTGATGTATGCCCTCACCGACGATCTCCCTCATACGGCACCATCTTCGTCCGCGGCATGCAATCGACCCTCAAGTGCTCCACATCTTCCAGGCACATACAATGGCATGGTGATATGATTTCCAAGTTGTTATTAGTCCATTCAAACAGCAGGATTGGGAAACTAAGGTACTTCCCTTGTATCAATCCCAACACAGATCCTGTCTAGGGTCGTCACTCCTAGTAATCTCATACGATGTATATTTTTGTAAGTCGCTGCAAGGGCTGCCAGGGCTATTGCACGCACTCGTTGATCCGCTCCCCCATCACCTTATCAATACAGGCCTACTGTACTCTACTGCAACGGAAGGGTTGTCGCCTCCCGTGGACTCAGAATACGCTCGCGGTCACTACAAAGGACTCATCGCCTGATCAGTGTAGGCCGACAGCTAGAATATAGTGTCCCATACCACCATAATCTGCTCACGAGTCTAGGTGCTCACTGGTCACTAAGGGGAGGTTTGTGGCCCCGGCGTAGGCCGACAGCTCGACCACGGTGTCCCATACCACAATGCCCGGCTCATGAGTCTTCGTGGATCAAGGTACCATGGTTAACAGGGTTTACAATGGTAAGTTCAGTACCCTAGGTTCAAGCAGTTATGACTCATACAAGGTAAACATACATTGGACAGTCGGGTTGCTTGACGGGCTCGACTAGCGCGATCACATCTCAAGTCGAACGACATGAAGTGCATAAAATACTTCGCGTGGCCTAACCACTGCCGCCAACTCCAAACACGAATCGCGTTCATCGACGCGTCGTTCGTGGCTATGACCAGTCAGCCACGAATTCGCTCGGTTACCGACTGCCTGGACTAAGTCTAGTCCCAAACACTTATGGAACCACATCAGCAGTTTATGTAAGAGTATTGGAATTGAAATACAATCATGTGAGCATGTTAACACATGTTATAACATTCAACTTAAGCAAATCTTCAAACACATACATTCCATGCGTGTAATGAAATCATGCATATGGTCAACATGTAGGAAATCATTTAGGTCAGCATATTAACTGAGAAATCAATCTCAAACTACCACATAACATCATTTAATTCAATACATACTAATACAAGCATTTATACAAACACATACACTACACACTTAAGTCTACATATAGTATGTCGACCCAAAGTGTGCAACTAGGCGAATCTCTTCGCCAAACTAATTATGCACGCATTCCTAACTCCCTAATGCGATAACAAACCATGTCAATCACATCAGCAAAATATGCATGAAAACAGTACTTCTTACAAATGACTAAAATGCCCTAAATCTCATATTCTTCGTTAGTTTACGAAACAGGAAACGGAAAGCATGTTGTACATGTCAAACGGTGTTTCCGTCAAGAATCTACTATTAAACGACATTGAAAGCTTTGGAAATAGTCAATCAAAGCGTCTAATATCCGCACCTTGTCTCTTATGGATGTTGAAATTCGAACGGAGCGTATACGCTTCGTCTACAGCGATAAGAGAACCTGTTTTACGAGATTTACTAACTATCAAGCTATGGAACGGAAGGAACATCAAATCAGCAACTTTCTAGGGTTTTTCTTACCTGAAAACGCGAAGGAATCGCCAGGAAAGTGATCGGAGTGCGTTGCCTAAGTACGTACAGCAGCAGCAGCAGGTGGCAGGAAGATCTCTCCCACTTTCTCTCACAAACTCTCACCTTTTCTCTCTCCCAATCTAGGGTTTTTGCAAATTCGGATGGGAGAGAGGAGTGAGTGTTTCAAGCCCTTTTATAAGCCCAAACTTGCCCGAAATAGGCTCGGGAACAAGTTTCACTTGAGGGGTAACCAAATCGGGGCTGTTTTGGTCCAAAAGATGCTTTCTGGTGGTCCCTTGGTCGAATGCGATCGGACTTAAGCTCATGCGTACCAGATCTAGCACGTATTAAGTTTTCAGTCCGGCAGGGTTCGCAGATCGCATGTGGCGGACCAGTTTCAGTTCAGCGGTCACCGCACGTAGATCAGGGCTGAAAGTCTCATGATATAAAATAGAAATTTCTCCTGATCCGAGGGTGTAATCTGGGTGAATTCTGATGGTCAGAAAGCTCAATACTGACGCGTCAAGTCGTGTGCCAGATTTAAATTTGAAATTCCAATTCTGTCCCTATTCGCACTCTCTTTGGTCCGGGCTCAATGAAATGGCCTGTGATTATCGGTTTGACTTGATTTTCGAAAGAGTGTCAAGTCCAGCTAGGCGGTTCTAACGGTCTAAGATAGGAGGTATCAGACTTTCGACGCGCGGTCTAGATCCAATACAAAATTTCAAAGTGGTCCAGAGAACAAACCGGTTTAGAGTTTGATCCGAGGTTATAGAGTATTATAGAGTCATTGGTTCTACTCAATTTGGGTCTTGTAGAACGTATTTAAAGTGATCAGGGACTATTTCCTAGCTACTCCAGCGTTGCGCTAGCTAACTTACACTTAATTTCCATAGGAATTGATCCTAAGTAGTTTCTTTGGCTATGGAATTGGGTTCTAAGCGATTTCTTAGGTGTTTTAGTTAACCCATTGCCTAAGGACGTCTAATCCCAGATGAGCCAAAATTCGGAGTGTTACACCAGAAGTCGCACTTCTTATACTGTGAGAATAATTGGTGCTGCCTTAGTGTATCCAGGACCAATCGCAAGTGCTCCTCATACTCCTCTCGACTCCTGGAATATACCAAAATATCGCCAATGAACACAATGACGAATCGATAGAGGAATGACCGAAATACCCTGTTCATCAGATTCATGAACACGGCTGGTGCGTTCGTAAGACCGAACGATATCAGGAGGAACTCGTAGTGGCCAAAGCTGGTCCTGAAAGCTGTCTTCTGCACGTCCTCATCCCTGACGTGCAACTGGTGATACCCTGACTGCAGATCAATCTTCGAGAAGTACTGCGCTCCTCTCAGCTGATCAAACAAGTCATCTATCCTGGGTAAGGGATATCTATTCTTCACTGTAATCTGATTCAACCTGCGATAATCAATACACAATCGCAGCGAACCATCCTTCTTTGTCACAAATAAAACTGGTGCTCCCCAAGAAGACATACTCGGTCGTATAAAGCCAACCTCCAACAGATCATTAATCTGTTTCCTCAACTCCTCCATCTCACACGGAGCCATGCGATACGTTAGCAGTGACACGGGCGTCGAGAACCAGGTACTAGGTCAATAGTAAAATTGATCTCTCGCTGAGGTGGAAAACTAGGAATCTTCCTGAATAGATCCCCATAATCATGGACTACTGGCATGTGCTCAAGTGCCGGGGCATCAACGTCCCACAAAAAGGAAGCGTAGCTAAGTATTCCAAAGGGGAGGTTAACCTGCACTGGAAATGAAAAGGGCGTGCCCTCCGGTTCGTAGACTGTCACTATATGGGTCTCGCAGTCAATCTCAGCCCTTCCTGCTGTCAGCCAATCCATGCCAAGAATGACGTCAAGATAATAGAGAGAGGGGTCGACGACAAGGTCAAGAGCCATCGTCCTACCCCCTAAATCCACCAAACAACCCTCACACATCATGGTGGCATCAGAAAAGGTCCCGTGCGCTGTAAGAACTCGCACCCCATCCATCCGAATAGTCAGTAGCCCAAGGCGCTTCACTACGGAATGTGATATTAATGAAATCGTGGATCCTGTATCCACCATCACAAGTATAGAGTACCTCCAATATGGGCTGTGACCTCGAAGGCCAAGGGTTGGACAGTCTCTGTCTCGGATGCCTCTGCAATCAATGCATGTACCCGAGCCTGCTGTGGATGGTTCGGCTGTGGTACCATGGGCCGTTGAGGCGGCCGAAATTGAGGCACTGGAGGCCTGAAAGAAGGATTCGCAAGAGCCGACCGTAAGGGTGGAGCAGATAATGCCGGTGGGCAAGGATGGTCGATCTTCTGCGGTGACAAAAACCTGTTATCCCTCATCCGAGCAAAGCAGCTCTCTGCAGTGTGGCCTGGCCTCCCACAGTAGGCACATGTCACACCGGGGCACCTCATCGGAAGTACTGGCATTGTAGCCCTAGGAGGAGGGTCGATGCGAGGCCTCTTGCCAAGAAATGGCCTGTCCTACGTATCTGGTCGTAGTCTAGCAACCACAGGGCCACGAGATCGTGTCAAGCGATCCACATCCTGCTCTACCCGCATAGACATATGTGTCATCTCTACATAGGAGGGTATGCTGACACAGCACATCTTTGACCAAATGTCAGGTCGTAAGCCCTCAGAAAATCTTCGTATGCGCATCTGCTCATCAGCAAGTATTGTCGGGACGTATCTGCCCAACTCTGTAAACTGATGCTCATACTCTGTAACTGTCATGCCTCCCTACCTGAGGTGTAAAAACTCATTCTCCCTCTCGTGCCTGTAGGTCTGGGGATAGTATTTCTCATGAAAATGAAACTCGAATGCTGCCCAAGTCCAAATGTAGCCAGTAGAAACCGTCCGTAATACGCTATCCCACCATAAGCTGGCCTCTCGTTCGAACATGAACTTAGCCAATTCAACCTGCTCAGACTCTGAGCAGTGCAGCATCCTCAGAATCTTTGAAACACGGTCTAGCCAATACTCGGCCTCCTCGATTCTGTGAGAACCCGTAAAAGTAGGAGGCCGCAAGCGCTGGAATCGCTCAAGTAGGCCCCGTGTATCAGCAGTGTTCCCCGTAGGGTAAGCAGATGGTACATGATGAGCCATATCCTCATCCTGAGTCAAAGTTCGAGCATCCTCATCTGGATGCGCAGATGCCGCGGGTGGAGTCACACTCCCACCCTAGGCTAAGGCCCCTCGTCAAAAGCTACTGATGCTGCTAGTGCATCATGATCATCAACTGCTCAAACCTATCAGGAGGTGGAGTAGGCTGAGGCACATACTGCGTCAAGGAAGACGCACGATACTGCTCTCTAACTGGTGGTGTGAAAGGTGGTGGTCCGACTGTAGGACTTGCAGAAGGCTTAGACTCAGGTGCAGTCACAGGAATCGCGCCCACAGCAGGGTCCGTATGATCATCACTCTAGGGAGGAACCCGATCCATAGGCTCACCCAGTGTAAGTCGTTCCGTGCTCCAAGTAGTCTTAGGCGGCATTTCCTATATTCAAAATAGGGTGCAACCCAGTCAGTTTCAACAATAGCCCATATACACCACCACACAATCATTCACATAACAAGCCGAAGAAACTCCATGCATTTCATTTAATCAAAATTGTCACAATACAAGAGATAAATCTTTACATGTATCATGACAAGAAACACATGAAAAACTAAGTCAGCCAAAGCTACAACTACAACATAAGCTAACTACTAAGCCTTCTCAGGCTCACACACAGAAAGCAGGAAACAATCTAACTATAAAAAATAAACATCTGAAATCTAATCACTCGTCCGAGTCTGGCGATGGAGGAGGGGCACCCTTATCCTGTAGGTAACACAAGATAGATTTCAAGGTGCGGGTCACCTTCTTGAACTTGCTCTTCATAAAACCCCGCAGGTCTGTGATGTCCTATCGTAATGCAACCTGGCCCTGACGTAGGGCAGCATGATCCTCCTCCAGGCAAGCTATGCGAGCATCCCATGGAGCCTGGCCAGAAGCCTGCCCTGGCACCATAGGAGGGGAGCTCTCATCTATGCTCTGGGCCTCTGGTTCTTCCTCTTCTTGTTCCTCTTCTCGGATCTCGGCCCCGGCTTCTTCTTCACTCTCTTCTTCTTCGCTTTCAGTCTCATCTTCACTTTCCTCAAGTCGAGCTTGGAGTTACCATGGCCCAATTTCCATCTAATTGAGGGTAGCTTCATTAATATGATGAACTGGCATCAGCATCTCCCCACTAAGGCCATAACCAAACTCGCGCGCAATCCTGCATATGAGTCAGTCGTATGGGAGCAACTCAGTCCTCCTCCTTGAGCAAACAACCTGAACTATCTGTCGCAACACGAACGAAGGCACGCACAGGTTTTCTCTTTGCCTCACCAGATACAAGAAGTCCACCATGAGGCGCGTACATTCACTACAGTTACTCCACCTGGGGTAGACGTTGAATGTGAAAATGTGGTGGAGGAAACGGAAGTCGTCTGACATATGGGACGCAAGAAGACTCCGGTTCGGCTGCCACTCAACCAGTCGGCCACACAGGGCACGTGTGCGACGATCCCTTTCGCGCATGCTATTCAGATTCATAGCACTTGGATGCACCTCGCCAAGGGGCACATTCAGAAGCTGAGATATCAACCTGTCATCAACTGTGGCCCACAGATCTACTCCACATAAGACCCAGAACTGTAAGGGATCCAGCGTAGCCTCATGAATGTTGGCAAAGAAGGCCTAGACCATGTTTGAATTGGCGTGTTGTCTAGCATCAAACAGCGGACCCCACTGTGCTTGTTCCAGGAGCTCGAACAACTGATATTCTCCAAAGAGTCGCCCATCTACCTAGCTTCAAAAAGGACCTGAAGGCCCTCATAAACCCCATGAGGTTGTTGCGTCAACCAAGTCCTTCCAGTAGGAGATCGGGGATCGAGATCCCGCTTCGTCTGAAACTCACGAGCAGCACTTGGACTTGCGGCGGCGCTTGAACTAGCTGCGCCACCTCTTGGCTTCTTTAAACGCGAAGGGCGACTAGGCCCAGTTTCGTCAGGGGCGGTCTTCCTCTTTCCCATGAGAGAGAGGATGGTGGAAAAGGAGAAAAAGGCTAAAATAGCCTCTAAAAAAGCCATGAAAAATGGAGGAAATGGGGAGAAATGGCTGACCTAGTGGGTTGGCACGAATCTAGGCCCTATAAAGGAGTGAAACAGGCCCTCAAATGCTGGGTTTACAAAGAGAAAGGAGTGAAATGGGTTGGGATGGAGGCTTACACAATTTTTAGCCTCAAATGAAGGATGGGAGAGCTCCAACGGATGAAAATGGAGAGAGAAGGAGGTGAGTACAGCTGTGGACGATGGAGGGACGTCGGTTGTAGCAGAAAATGGGATTGGGGTGATTTGAAATGGGATTTGAGAGGGAGAACATTAAAAATGTCGAGAAGGGAGAGCTTGGGAAGGGTTTTTGTGAAGGAGGTAGGTGTTTGGAGGTGTTTTAAGGGACGACCCACACTTAGGGGGGGTACCCTAATCACAAAACACCATCGGCCTGACGCCCGGCCCGAGTGGGGCCCACTGTACAGTGAGGCCTCCCCGGTCACTGTGTTGATCGGTGATGCCTCACCATTTTGGCGAGGCCCTCCTGCCTTGGGGTGCCCAAAAATATGTGGGTCCCACCCTGGATCATCCTATATAAGTGTGGGTTGGCCACGACTCCGTTTCACACTATTTTGGGTCATTCCGGGCACTATTCGACGTATATTCGCATTTAGTAATTTTTAACAGCTGGGATTGGGTCCAGAGTGGTCTAGACCCGTCCACACATGAACTAGAAGTGGTCCGGGGTCGTTTCATGCTACCACGGATGCACACGGACTCGATCAAAATGATCAATTTACGTGAACTTCGCCAATTGACGAAACTGGGACCCTATGAGTTTTTCTATATTTTTCTCGCACCCACCTAAGTTAAGGGAAGACAGCGTACATCGCGTGACCAATAACCCAGGTCCGGTTTAATCCAAATCATGCTCTGATACCAACTTGTAACACCCTAAAAATCGGGGTCGAGTATACCTCAACTCCCGAGTTCCAGAACGTCACTTATGCAACAAATAGGCTTATGATTTTGATGTTGTCTGAGTTAGTGCATTAACATGAGTAAGATTATACCAAAACTGCAATTCATACTTCAGATCCATTGATAAAATGCAAGCGGAAGACTGAAGAATATATATCACTGTACGTAAAACAAAATAATCTCAATCTGTTTCCAAAGTATGAATACATCTCTGAGTCACAATATACATATACAAACCAAAAATCAAAATGTCATATGGTCCAACTAGAAAGTCCAGCCGATCCAGGCCACCCACGCAAAGCCGTCGGAGAACTGCATATACGAGAACTCGTCCTGGTTCTCATAAAATTTCGGCTCCATCTCCTGGATCTCCTCACAACCTGCATCTAAGATAAAGTCTGGTAGGTGTTGCAAACACCGTCCCATAACGTGGGAGTGAGTGATCAACTCAGTGGAATCATAGAGCAAAGATTAACATGTTATCAAATCAATCACATGATAATAGTAAAATAGGTAATCAGACATTTCTAGATACCGTTTTTAATGCAAGCATGAAATGACATGATGGCCCTCACCAACATACTCCCTTATGCGACACCATCTTATGTCCGCGGCACGCTTTCTTCCCTTAGTACTCTACATCTTCGAGGCACATACAGTGCGATGTGGATATGATTAACGAGTTGTTATTAGTCCTTTCATACAGTAGTATTGGGAAACTAAGGTACCTTCCTTATATCAATCCCAATACAAATCCTGTCAAGGGTCATCACTCCTAGTAATCTCATACGATGTTATATTTATAGGTCGCTGAAAGGGTTGTCAGGGCTGTTGCTCGCACTCGTTGCACCGCTCCCCCATCACCTTATCAATACAGGCCTAATGTACTCTTGTTGCTACGAAAGGGTCGTCGCCTCCTGTAGACTCCGAATATGCTTGAGGTCACTACAAAGGGCTCGTCAACAATCAGAGTAGGTCGACAGCATGAATGTAGTTTCCCATACCACCACAATCGGCTCACGAGTCTAAGGTGCTCACTGGTCACTACGGGGAGGTTTGTGGCCCCAGCGTAGGCCAACATCTCGACCACAGTGTCCCATACCACCATGTCCGGCTCATGAGTCTTTATGGATCAAGGTACCATGGTTATCAGGGGTTCCACTGATAAGTTCAATACCCTAGGTTCAAGCAGTTATGACTCATACAAGGTGAATAATCAACAGTCAGTCGGGTTGCTTGACGAGTTTGACTAGTACGAGCGCATCTCAAGCTGAACGATATGAAGTGCATAAAACACTTCGTGTGGCCTAACCACTGCCACCAACCCAAAACATGACTCGCGTTCATTGACGAGTTCTTCGTGGTAAATAGAAGCCAACCACGAATTCAATCTGTTACCGACTGCCTGGACTAGGTTATGGCCCCAAGCACTTGCAGTTTACATCAGCGAACATATGAGAGTAATAGAAATGAAATACAAACAATCCAAGCATGTTAACAACATGTTATAACATACAACGTAAGCAAATCAACCCAAAACACATGTATTCCATACATATAAGGAAATCAATTCAATAACAACATGGAGGAAATCATTTATATCATCATATTGATTGAGAATTCAATCTTAAGACTAATCTACCACAACATTTACTCAATACATACTAATACAAACATTTATACAAACACAGTCTACACACTTTAGTCTACATAACGTATGTCGACCCAAAGTGTGCACTAGGGTGAATCTCTTCGCCAAACAGATCATACACGCATGTCTAATATCATAACACGACAAAAAAACATGACAATCATTTTTGCAGAATACAGACATATACAGTATTTCCTATAAATACCTAAAATACCCTAAATCTCATATTTTTCGTACGTATACGAAATGGAAAACGGACAGCATGATCTACATGTCAAACGGCGCTCTCGTCGATAATCTACTATTAAACGATATTGAAAGCTTAGAAATCAGTCAATCTAAGCGTCTAAAATCCTCACCTTTCGCCATAGGCACGTATTGATTCGAATAGAAAGTCTACGCTTCGTCAATGGCGATATGACGACCTATATCACAAGATAAATCAGCTACTTCGCTAATTATATCTATGGAATCCCTAAAACAGGTAGTGGTTAGGGTTTTCTTACCTAAAAATGAGTTGGAATCACCGGGAAAGTGATTTGAATACGGTGATTAACCACGTGTAGAAGCTGGATCAAGTGGAAGGAAGTTTTTCTCACAACTCTCTCACAATCTCTCTCTTTCTCTCTCTTCTCTTTCTAGGGTTTCTTACAAATTCGGATGGGAGAGATATGAGAGGGTTTAAGGCTCTTAAATCGGTTAGAAACTCACCCATTTAGACTTGGGACCAAGGTATACTTAGGTTATAACCAAATCGGGTCTTTTCTGATCCAAAAGAGCATTTCGGGAGGTCCCCTGGCCGAATGCGGTCGGACTTAAGCTCATGTATATTGGATCCTGCTCACACCAAGTTTTCTGTCCGGTAGTGTTCCCAAATCGCACGTGGCGGTCCAGTTTCAGTTCAGCGATCACGGAGACTCGATCGGGGATTCCAAGTACACTGACCTGAGTGAGAAATGTTCCCTGATCCGAGGGTGTATGTGGGTCAGATTTTGACGATCTGAATGCCTATACTTAACCCACAAGCGAAACGTGCCAGATTTATTTAAATCTCATTTAATCTTTAATGAACTTCAATCTTTCTCACCCTCCTTGCTCCAGGCTCAATGAAATAGCCTCAGAACATCGGTTGGGCTTGATTTTTGAAACGGTTGTCAAGTCCAGCTAAGCGGTCCTAATGGTCTGAGATTGTAGATATCGGACTTCCGACGCGCGGTCTAAATCTAACACGAAGTTTCAAAGGGTTCCTGAGAGCAAACTGGTTTAGAGTTTGATCTTAGGTTCTACGAGTTTTGGGTCTTGTAGAACATATTTAAAGTGATCAGTGCTAATTTCACAGCTAATCTAACCTGGCATTAGTTAACTTACGCTTGATTTCTAAAGGAATTAATCCTAAGTGATTTCTGACAGAGGTGGTACTCGGGTCTCTGAATGGATTTTTCTGAGACATTACAAAAAGGATCAAGCCCTGGAAGGATCAATCAAAAAAGAGCCGGCTAGCTACGCATAAGTCTTATCATTTTCATCATTCAGGCAAGCGGACGAGAAGTTAGTGGCCCTAAAAAGCCCGTGAAGGCTATCGTACCCACCCATGCGGGCAGCTGATGAAGCTTACAAGTAATATGCCTAAAAGGCTAAAAAGTAAATGGCTAGTCATGCGTAACTCCCATGTCGTCTGTATAGTTGCTTGGCAGCGTCACGGGGAACAGAGGAAAAAACCCTTCCGTGAATGGGCTCGCTCTTGCAGATGAAGGAAATAAGGGCCGCAGTGTGAGCACCATGCCAACCATGCATAAGACCCTCCAGATTTATGGCTCGATTCCGGAACTAATTCATGAGGAAGGGCTTAAACCTACTCATTGATGGACTGGTAACCATGGATTTGGTACCCCAAAGGTAGCCTTGCGAGCTCTGTGAACTCTACAGAGTTACCGCGGCCAACCCTGTGCGTAAAACCAACTGAGTTCACCGCCTCGGTAGCTTCACCGGGCCCCTCTGATGGATGGCGGTTTGTGAACTCCCTAGGCAGTGAGAAGTCCAGTGAACTCCTAAGAGTTACAGAGACCATCACGTGAGACCCGACTCTTGCATGAGTCTAAGTTGCTCTAACTACTCAAGAGCTTAAACTGTGTGTGTGCTCCACTACTCATGAGCTTAAACTGTGCGTGACTGACTAAATTGAAATATAGTACCACCAACTTAAATGCCCACATAGGAAATCCCGCACTAACATACTTAAAAGGTTAAAAATTTACTATCATAAATACAATCGCAACGATATGCGATATGATAGTACAAATAGGCAAATATGATTACGATGATATGAGATATGATAATGCTTCAACAAAAAGGGGAATATCTCAAAATGCTGTCATAAATACATCTATCAAAAGTTAAAAAAGTTGCTTGTTCAAAAAATATATGAACAGAAAATACATGCTTAAAGTTCCTCTGCAATTCCCAATACCTCCATATATCTTCACAAATCTTCTTTTAATTGTGTTTGAGCTGCATCATGCTTTGATTTTTCTTCAAGAATAATCTTTGCCTGATCAGGAAGGCCGACTAGCTTACTCTCCAAAGATGTACTTCTCTACTTTGTAGTAGCACGAATTTTTCTGCATTAACAGATTGAATATTAGCTCGCATCTTTTCCTCAATATCCTGGATGGATGATTCCTTCTCATGATTCTTCAACTCCAGCTGAGAGATTTCTTCTTTCAGATCAGTAATGCGATCCTGAATAATCGCTCTTTCATTAGTATAAACCTTTAATTGATCCTGAAGAATTGAGTATTCTTGCTCAAGCTTAGAAATGGAGGAAGTAATCAAAGAAGCTTGTTCTTGAGACATAGCCAATCGCTGCCCATATTTCAAAATTTCGGGTGGAATTGCAACATTTTTCACTGACGCCAAAGAAATTACTGAATCGCGGAATCTGAGAAGAGAATCTTGCAAAGAAAATATATTAATTCTGGCCATCCTTACAGAATTCTCCAAGATCTCAATAGCGAGATCTAAGTCCGACCATTGTTTAGGATCTATAAAGATATGGATTATTGCTGACAAAGAATTCCTCATCAAGAGCATCTTGTGAGTGGGGATTTTTACAAAGGATGAGAGCTCAAATGTAGTGGCTACCGAGTCAGAGCTGGCTACCCCACTGCGAGGAGGGGTTCCTATAATACAAAGGGAGAAAGTATAAAGAGATATCAATAGAAGGTTATATATTGCTTCGAATAAAATAAGCTAATATGTATGCATCCGCATGTACCCGTCGTCAGGACACGATTAGCAGAAAGAGAGGCTCCTTGAATCACAGAAGGACTAGTCCCTACTATATCTGCAAGGGAAGGCGCCCTGGCCTTTGTACTTGAGTCCCTGGTGGTCGGAGTCGGCAAGTCTGTGTTTTTAGTTGGAAATGCAATCTCACGAGCTACTGTTCTGGGCACCGATAATGGACATAAAGGGATTCTCGGTGAAATCGCTGATGTAATTGCAGGGGGATTTGAAGGAGAAATTTCACCTATCTCAATATTAGCGACATGAGCACCTGGAAAAAAGGGAGAAACACAATAATTCTAAATAAATAATTGAGATTAAATAAGTAAATAGATAAATATGTGAAAGTTAAATTCCCTTTACCTAGTGAGTATCCCTATTCACCGAAATCTAAAGGTTCCTCTTCTTCTTTTACAGCTATAGAAGATTTCACAGGAATTTTAGCGCTAAGGAGAGCTTCAAAGGTTGCAGGGTGTTCTGTTTCAGTGCCTTCTGCAATTTCTTCCTCTTCTTCGTCAATATCAACTTCTCCTTCTTCAAAATTGTCATATATATCTTTGCTGCTTTCACCATCTTCATTATCTTCATGCTGAGAAGAGGCAGTATTCTCTGATGATGAGGCCGAGCTTTCATTCTCCAAAAGTCCTTCGTCAATTTCTTCAGTAGCAATTTGCTTTCCTTTGGAGGAAGCAGCCCGACTGATCTCTGGCGCGGGTTCTTTGATTAGAGGAGAGACAGGCACTTGTCCCGTTCCTTCAGGAGACGTGTGGTGAAGCTTGCGAACGCACCCTTGATCTAGTCATCGGAGATGATGAACTAGGGCGAGTGAGTTGTAAAGGAAGCGCTGAAGCATCATGAGTTGGTTCGTCTTGAACGACTACAGTCTCTGCTGGAAGAGGAGAAGATGTACCTACAATATCATCCGTAGTCTGATACGTGGAGTCACGAGGAGCTTGCTCAAATTCCCTTAGGACCCCGTAAGCAAACCAGCCGTCTAAAGTATTAATGGGTTTTATCTCATGGATGGGTTCTTCTAGTGATATTTTTCTACAAATTTTTCTGCTATGTGATGCATGACTCTTCTCTGGGATAAAGCCGATCCAACTCTCTAGCTTGCCTTTCAACCTAGGTGGATGAAGAAAGATAGAAGAATCCACGGGTAAACATTTGGCAACCAAATATGACTGATGATCCCACCATCGCATCCAGCTATATGAGGTATGAATTACGTGCTCCCAACAAGGAATTATGAAAGATGAATCAACACAAACATTCAAAAGTTGCTTCCATATCATGGCCTAGTTGAGAGGGCCCGTGCTGTAACAAAGCATCTTTCGGGTGACCAGTCCGCAGTCTTTTGGTATAGTTTGATCGTAACCAAATTGGCAAGCAAAACGGCTGGGATAATAAGGTTCTCGCCAGAATTCTGTCCCTTCCGGGAGTGGTAGACTGCAAGAACAAAGAGAAAGAAAGAACAACCTTTCTACTGAGGTGAGTGTTCCTTGATCCACCATATCTGTATCCTCGATGTAGTGGTGAAGACGAAATTAAAAAAAAAATCTATCTGGTCAGTGTCTCAGATCTTATTAACAACCCGTCATATGCCCTCTTGGCCATAACCCTTTGCTGAAAGAACCAAAGCAGAACATGTACAGGATGAATATATCCTTTTTCAGGCACTTCGAAAGTCCAGGGAAAGTAGACTCCTAGCCAACCTGTGATATAATGCCAAGAAGTATATGCTGATGAAGTTCCAAGAGTAGGATCCTTTATGTGGGTAGCTATCTCCCCAAGGGCTCTATAAATGGAGCATAATACCCGAGGAGTGAGAGAATATTTGTAGCCTTCTGCCAAGGCACCGGCTACAACAAAAATCGTAGGGCGAACAACATCTGCCCATTTGGAGTTGGGAAGTACAACAAGGCTTATCTAATAGGCTAAGAAAGCCGCAAGTTCTCCGAATGAACTATACTATGCTCTTTCCTTCATTGCATCACGGAGCCGTGTTAACTCCTTAGACCGACAATCGTGAAATCTACAAAAAAAGGAGGATATGTATATGTTGAAATTTCTAAAAAGGGAAGAAAGGAGAAAAGAGTTGAGTCATGGGTTCATAAATACCTGAGGGATCTGGAGAAATGTGCAAGCCATTGCAAGGGGGAAAGCTTGTGAATATTTAGAAATTTCCCCATCTCCTTGAAAAGCTCAATAGTGGTTTCAGAGATGGAAGCCCTGCGATTAGGAGAAGAAACGAAGGCTAGTTCCCTGTTGGAGGGGATGAATTCGTCATAAAATTTTCCCATTATAGGAAGATCGGCGATATGATGGAGGTCCCAGAGTGTTACACTCATTTCACCATATGGAAGGTGGAAAGAGTTGGTAGTCGGCGACCAATATTCGATAAAACCTTTTAGCACGTTGGGTTCTTTATAGAAGGCTTGGATGTGACTTCTATAGCATCATAAAGGCCGATTTTGGAAAGTGTGCCCACATGCTTCAGCAAGATAGCTTCTTCCCAGTCAGAATAATAACGTCGAGCAATTAATAGACCTCTGGTGCGGAAGTCTTCTGACCCCCAAAGTTGAGCGCGATCTCGGAAGCGTTGGCGGATGGTCTCATAAAAATGAGAAGGAAAAAGATCATGAGGGCTATGAAAAGGCGCTAGGAAAATCATGGGATAGATTTTTCCAATCTTTTGCCGTGGCTTTTTCATCCGTATTATTCCTTCAAGGATACGCGGTTCTCTCGTTGCCCATGACTCAGTGTACATCAGTCTTTTACCTTGAACATGGTCCTTTAGTTCACAGTCGAGCATAGACTGGTGGCGGTAGATGTTGGTGGGAATTATTTTCATGCCTTCCGAGTGGGGGTTATCAAACTTCATGATACCCTCGATGACTCTTACCGAGTCCTATGAGTTTTGGAGTCTCTTCTTCTTATGTTCAACAATTTTCTCTTCGAATTCTTTCACCCTGTTTCGGCGAGCCTTCTTCGAATGAGAAGCAGGAGGAGTGTCTTCCTGAGGAGGTGGCCTTTGACTGTCGGTGCGGATGTGGGCAGTGGTTTTCAACCATTTCTCCCAATCATAGTCTCTGCCATGCCTAGGAGGACATTTAAGGCTTCCCAGCGCTATTGCACGATGGATAGGGGATGGTAGAGATTCAATGCGATCGGTAAAGTCGAAAGTGGGTAGAACAGGCTCTTTAAAGTACGAAGGAGTCTTGGCGGTAGTTTTTGTTCGTTTAGCAGGAGGTTGATCAGAAGAAGGGGAAGGGCGAAAAGAAGATGGATCGGGCAAGTTAGGATGAGAAGGTTGTTCAGTAGGTGGATCAACAGGACGAAAGGTTCGCTTGGTACGAGCCATTGTGAAGATAGTGTTCAAAGTCGGAAGGAAATCAGAGAAGGAATGCAAAGGAAAGGAGGAAGCAAAAATTGCTAAGTGACGGATGAGGCACTTTACGCAGGACAGTGCAAAGGATATCCTTTGCGCGAAGCAAAGGGGACTTGGAGAAATTTTTGTACGAGCAAGTAAGGATTGCGCAGGACCGCGCAAAGGATGTCGATTGCACGGGGCGGAAATGATAGGATGAAATTTCGCAAGGCACAAAAATGATCTGAGTAAATGGTGAAGTCTCCGGGCTATTTATATACTTTTCTGGCCGAGTACGGTACACAGGTTAATGTAAAAAAGGAGGAATTTCATTGATCCTTTCCTTTAATTTTAAGGAAAACAAAGAACGGATCAAGGAGGCATCTGTTGAGGAGTAAAAATAAGAGAAGAATGGAAACAAATGAAGATCGAAAGACTGTGAAGGAGAGTTGGAAGAAAAGGCCATTAGATGGCTTATAAAGGACTTTGTGCAAGACCGCGCAAGACATATGCTTTGCTCGGAACCGTGCAAACGATATCATCTGCGCGGTTCCGCACAATCGACATCACACTGCATTGATAAGGGCAAGATAAGTGTGGTTTGTTTTGTCCCACATCGCTAAGGTTGAGGTTTTCGTATGTGTGAGTGCCTATAAATATCTCTTTCCTTCCTTGATTAAGGGTTGGTTAATCGAAAATTTTGAAGAACAAGTGGAGTGAGGAGAAGCATCGAAGGTGAGGGTGATAGCCCAAGGGCTTTGCTCCGAACCGTGCAAAGCAAGTCCATTACGCGGGTCCGCGCAAACCGACTGTTCTGCAATCTATAGAGCTGAGGAGTCGATATGTTGCTGGAACAATTGAGATCTTCAGGTTCTTCTGTTCAAGTACGAAGGGAGATAATCCGCTGAAGCGCACATTCCTCCTAAGTCTTAGGGGATGATCGAAATAGCGCCGGAATGCTATCGAAATCCTTATTTCCCTAGAGATAGATTGATTCAATCGGCAATTCCTCCTAAGTCCTTGGAGAAGATTGAACCTTATACTAAAATGCTGTCGGATTTACTATTTGGATTCAATGTTTTAATATTATTAGTTCGTATATATATATTTGAATGAATATATCTTAAAATCAAGGGAGATCAGAGCATGTAAATGAACCTAGAATCAATAAAATGTGATGATCGTCTTTACACTTTTCCTCTCTTATGTTTGAATAAGATAATCCCCCGAGAATTGAATCGCATTTGTTTTCTTGTTAAAACAGTATCAATGAAATGTGATGAATGTTCCTTGTATTCTTTCTCTGTTATGTTTGAATAAGACAAATTTTCCAAATCAAATGCATTTATTTCTTTGTTAAAATAAAATGGCGACTCTGCTGGGGACATCCTATTGTCTTATTTAAATATTAACAGCAAAGTTATTACAAACATTCGTCACAGTTTGGCGTCCTATGGACGCCGAAATGGCGACTCTCAGTGGGAAAATCCTCCCCTTCATCTCTAAGGTAGATCACTCGAATCGTTCAATTACTAATTACAACTATATTTTATGATTGAAGGTTTCAAAAATCTGATTACGACTTATTAGTCATGGCGACCCCCGTATGAAAAGTAAACTTCCGATTCACCCCGACAGGGTTCGTGATAGAATACGCACCGAGTCATGTGCGTAAAAGTAGCAGGGCTCAAGTAACAGTTGGGGTCATTTCTGCTTCACCCCAGTCATCAGAAGACAATGCAGGCTGGACCGTCGTAACCTCTCGTAAGGTAAAAACACCAAACGTTAGCGGTTCTAGGATAAATCAGCCTTCATTAAGAATCAAAGGGCTCGTAACATAAAGCACAGTTAAAAGGAATCCTGAACTTGCTCCTCCGGCGATTTATCCAGCGCAAACAGTATCCCAGTTGACAGCGCATGACTTTCCAGCTTTAAATGCTTCAATGGCTGAACGAGCAAGAGGGCAAAAGGAAAAAGCATTGGTAATTAGATTGCCAACGCCATCCTGAAAAGATTCACCAATATCGGCGTCATCTCAGTCAATTGATGCCACAGGGGACACAAAAAGGTCCAATGAAACCCTGTCTCCTCCCTTTTCTGCAAGCCCTGTCACGTCAGCATATTCTTGCTCTCCTTCAATTATCGCCTTGTCAAAAAGTGGAGAAGCTGCAGTATTCATGGCTGGAACAAACCCAGATTATAGAGAAACTACAGAGGATCATTTCAATGCAATGGCAGAAGCCCAAAATGCATTAATGAAAGAATGCAGAGATCTTAAAGAAGCCTTGACGACCTTCATGTATAATACAACTCAAATAACAGTCACTGAAAAGGTTGGCCGAACGAAAAGAGAACGAGAAAATATTGGACATTATAGGCATCGTGCGCCGTATCCAAGAGAGGTGGATGATATTCCTTTCCCAGCTAACTTCAAGTGTCCAGACTTTCAAAAGTTTGATGGGAAAGGATCCCCTGAAGAACATTTAACGTGCTTCATTGCAAGTATGGGAGATCTCTCTGCAGTACCACAGTATTGTTTGCAATTGTTCAGAACATCGCTGATAGGTAGTGCATTTCGATGGTATTTTAATTTGGCTCCGGGTTCTATCCGCACTTGGAAGCAGATGCAAGATGCTTTCACATCCTAGTTTTTCTCCCCAAGTCGCGACGTTAATATTATTAAGTTGGCTTCTGTACGACAAAACAAGGGCGAATCGGCAAGGAGTTACGTAGATAGATGGAGGGCATTGGGAACTTTGTGCAAACCGATGCTAAAAGAAACTGAGCAAGTCGAGATATGTCTGAACTCTATGAAAAAGGAATTCATATTGGGACTGGCCGATTCCAACATCAACACCCTTCATGATTTGGCCGCAAAGGCTCATGCTTTGGAATTAGTAAATCAGGCAGTGCCGATATTCCACCATGATGCGGCTTAGGGGGATCCTAGCAGGGTAATAGCAAATACCATTAATCGCTATCAGTGGCATAAAAGTGTAAAACGTTTAAAAGAAGAAAGTACGAGGCGAAAAGAAGAATTGACTTAACCTAGAAGAAATAAAAAGGTCAGAACACTTAATTCGCATGAGGGGTTTGCTTTCGATAAGGAAGATGTCATTCCAATGATGGACCAGTTATTGAAAGTTGGCGCGATAGAATTATCAGAGCCTAAATGCCCCAGAGAGGCGACAAGGCGCGGAGGGCAGAATTTTTGTTGCTATAATCGTCTAGTGGGACATCGAACGGAGAACTGTTATACATTGAAGTGTATTATACAGCGAATGATAGACAAGAATGAAATAATCATTGAAAATAGGAAAAACAAGGAGGTCATGAAAAGTACAGGTTTCGACTGCGAAGACTACAATGGCTGAAGTCACGAAAAGGGAATTTCAATTAAGGCTGGCTAGGAAAGGCAAAAAAAATTTATAGACATGGAGGAAAGGTCGTTAGTGAACATGGTTACAGCAAAGGAGCTAGTGAAGGAAGATACTAAGGTAATGGAGCATCCTGAGATGGCTTCGAAGCAAATGGAGGACGGGGGGCAACCAACGATGGACAGCCTGTTAGAAATAAACTTGGGTACGAAAGAGGAGCCATGAAACACATTTATTAGCACCAACCTCTTTGAACAAGAGTTTGCAGAATACATTCAGCTTCTTAGAGAAAAAAAAGATGTGTTCGCTTGGACGTATGCAAAGATGCCTGGATTGGAACCTTCCGTGGCATTACACCGACTAACTATTTCTAAGGATAAGAGGCTGGTTAAACAGGAATAATGGCGATTTCATCCAGATCTGGTTCCCCTCATTGAGGAAGAAGTTAATAAGTTGATGAAGGTCAGATTTATTAGGGAAGTCAAGTATCCTAAGTGGATATCAAATATCGTCTCGGTAAGAAAGAAAAATGGACGAGTCAGGGTGTGCGTCGATTTTAGAGATCTAAATGAAGCTTGCCCAAAAGATGATTTTTCACTCCCGATAACTGAATTACTAATTGATAGTACAACTCAGTATCCTGTTATGTCCTTTATGGACGGTTATGCGGGATATAATCAGATTCAAATGGCTCCTGAGGATGAAGAGGCGATGGCGTTTAGAACTTCACTGGAAATTTTCTGTTACAAGGTGAAGCCGTTTGGGCTTAAAAATGCTGGGGCAACATATCAGAGGGCGATGCAAAACATTTTTCAAGATATGATGCATAAGGACGTTGAGTGTTATGTTGATGACTTGGTGGTCAGGTCAGGAAGTCATCAGGAGCATCGTAAACACTTGGTGTCAGTCTTTCAGCGACTCAGAAAGAAACAGTTAAAGATGAACCCCGCTAAATGCGCATTCGGAGTGTCCTCCGAAAAGTTCTTGGGTTTTTTTGTTCGGCATAGGGGCATTGAGATTGACCCTGAGAAAATCGAGGCTATTCAGGATATGCCACTGCCAAAAACATTAAAGGAACTAAAGAGTTTGCAAGGGAAATTAACATATATCCGACGGTTCATTTCAAATTTGGCTGGTAGATGTCAGTTGTTTTCTCATTTGATGAAAAAGGATACGGAATTTGTGTGGAGTCAAGTGTAACGCCCGTGAAAAATCCGTACTTGGGTTCGAGTACCGATTTGACCCGAAATCGCGTAGGAATATTTTTCATGGAAATTAAACGTAAGTTAGCTAGCGCAACGCTAGAGTAGCTGGGAAATAGTCCCTGATCACTTTAAATACGTTCTACAAGACCCAAATCGAGTAGAACAGACAACTCTACAATACTCTATAACCTTGGATCAAACTCTAAGCAGGTTTGTCCTCTGGACCATATTGAACTTTTGTATTGGATTTAGACCGCGCGTCGAAGGTCCGATACCTCCTATCTTAGACTGTTAGAACCGCCCCGCTGGACTTGACAATCATCTCGAAAATCAAGTCAAACCGATAATCACAGAGTATTTCGTTGAACCCGGACTGAAGCGACCGCGAATAGGGACGAATTTGGAATTTCAAATCCAAATTTGGCACATGACTTGACGCGTCAGTATTAAGCGTTCTGACCGTCAGAATTCATCCAGATTACACCCTCGGATCAGGAAAAATTTCTATTTATTATCATGAGACTTTCAGCCCTGATCTATGTGCGGTGACCGCTGAACTGAAACTGGTCCGCTACGTGCGATCTGCGAACCCTGCCAGACTGAAAACTTAATACGAGGTACATCTGGTACCCATGAGCTTAAGTCTGATCGCAATCGACCAGGGGACCACCAGAAAGCAGTTTTTGGACCGAAACAGCCCCGAAATGGATAGGCATTAAGTAAACTTCGTCCCGGAGCCTATTTTCGGCGTTTCCAAGCTTATAAAAGGGGTTGAAACCCTCATTTCTCCTTCACATCCGAATTTCACTAAACCCTAGAAAAGAGAGAGAGAGTTTGAGAGAAAGGGAAGAGGAGATTTTTCCCGCTTCCGAGCCATCAACGGTTGCTGCATCAGCACTTCCTTCCAATCACCTGGCTGGTGATTTCTACACTTTTTCAGGTATGAAATAATTCCCAAAACTTACTGATTTAGGGTTTGCTTAGATGCACAATATGTTAGCTAACGTAATCCATAAATCAGGTTCTCTTACAGCCGTAGACGAAGCGTACACGCTCCGTTCAAAATCCCGCGACCGTAAGAGACTAGGTGAGGATTTTAAACGCTTTGATTGATGGTTTACAACGCTTTCAATGTCGTTTAATAGTAGATTATAGACGGCATCGCCGTTTGACATGTACAACATGCTCTCCGTTTCCTGTTTCGTAAATTAACGAAGAATATGAAATTTAGGGCATTTTAGTCATTTGTAGGAAGTACGGTCTACGTGCATATTTTGCTGACGTGATTGACATGATTCGTCGCCGCATTAGAGAGTTAGGAATGCTTGCATAATCAGTTTGGCGAAGAGATTCGCCAAGTTGCGCATGTTGGGTCGACATACTATATGTGGACTTAAGTGTGTAGTGTATGTGTTTGTATAAATGCTTGTATTAGTATGTATTGAATTAAATGATGTTATGTAGTAGTTTGAGATTGATTTCATGATTAATATGCTGACCTAAATGATTTCCTACACGTTGACCTTATGCATGATCGCATTACATGCATAGAAAGTATGCCTTGAGGATTTGCTTAGGTTGAATATGCATGGGAAGTATGCCTTGAAGATTTGCTTAAGTTGAATGTTATAACATGTGCTAACATGCTCACATGATGTATTTCAATTCCAATACCTTGTATAGTGTTAATGTAATTCCATAGATGTGTGGGACTTGACTTAGTCCAGGCAGTCGGTAACCGAGCGAATTCGTGGCTGACTGGTCATAGCCACGAACGACGCGTCGATGAACGTGCTTCGTGTTGAGAGTTGGCGGCAGTGGTTAGGCCACGTGAAGTGTTTTACGCACTTCATGTCGTTCAATTCGAGATGCGATCGCGCTAGTCGAGCCCTTCAAGTAACCCGACTGGCCGATGTTTGTTCACCTTGTACGTATCATAACTGCTTGAACCTAGGGTACTGAACTTACCATTGTAAACCCTATTAACCGTGGTACCTTGATCCACGAAGACTCATGAGCCGGGCATGGTGGTATGGGACACCGTGGTCGAGCTGTCGGCCTACGCTGGGGCCACAAACCTCCCCGTAGTGACCAGTGAGCACCTTGACTCGTGAGCAGATTATGGTGGTATGGGACACTATATTCTAGCTGTCGGCTTACACTGATCAGGCGACGAGCCCTTTGTAGTGACCGCGAGCGTATTCTGAGTCCACGAGAGGCGACAAGTTGGTATCAGAGCATGAATGAGAGTATACTGGGCCTGGGTTATGGTCTTGCGATGTACGCTGTCGCTTCCTTTGACTTAGGTGGGTACGAGAAGGGTATAGAAACACTTCTAGGATCACAGATTCGCCGATAGGCGAAGTCTATAAGGATCGATCGCAAGATCGAGTCTGTAACGTATCTCGGGTCACGTAAAGCAACCCGAATCACTTCTAAGCTGTAGGAAGTCGGGTTGAGACGTCCTATGAGCGGTTTTAAACCGCAAGAGTGAATCCTTGGGCCGTGGGATGACCACGACTCCAGTAATCAATCGCCAGGGCTTAAAAACCCCGTTTTGCCAAAAATTCTCAAAATTCCTCCTCTAAACACTTCAACCTTCAATTTTTTTCTTATCCATTTCATTTTAGGCATCAAACCTAATGTGAAAATAACACAAATTAATACATTCACCAAATTATACAGTGAATAGTAAAATTTCATAAAAAATGGCCATAAGGCCATTCTAACTTCACTTTATTTAGTAACTAAGGAGCTAGATAGGTGTACTGGCTCCTTCTACCCCAAATTCATATGCTGCATCATATGGTTTGGTATTCGAGATTTCGATGTGGACCTGGAAAGCCCCGAACACATGTTTGGGCTCATAGAGACCAAATTATTGTGAAGCAAGGGGTGGGACCTAACTTTTTGGGACCCTGGGACCATGGGGGACCAGACCCATGGGGTCCCACCGGCCAACTCCAAAGTTGGCCGGCGATGCCATCGCCGGTCGGGCGATGCATCGCCGGCCGGCGATCTCCGATGGGGCCGTCCTTCGGGCGCACCCCCTTAAATAGGGTCCACATCACCCCTATGCACCTCCCACCTCATGAAAACCCCCAAATCCCACCTCTCCTTCACAAACAGCCCCTTACATAGCCCTAGATTTAATTTTCAGCAACCAATTCCAAACCCCGGCGTCCCAAACCACCTCTAAAACCTTCCTTGGCCAAAACCGACCACCACCCATCATTTATTGGGTGTTGGCAGCCTCTTTCCTTGAAGATTTCACCATGTGGAGCTCCAAAATTCCCCAAATAGAGCTGAAATCGTGAGGTGCTCCATCCCATCTTTTTGTTTGTATTTTTCCCTGAAAGTATAGCCTTGGGAAGCTTGAAGCATCCCTTTACGACGCCTAGATTTCCTTTTTTCAGATTGGGCAGCCATTTCTCCACATTTTTGGCGTTTTCCATGGCTTTTGTGGAAGCCATTTTGGGCCTTTTGTCGCTCTCATCCATCATATCTTTGATGGGTAAGAGGAAAACTGCGACAGACGAGGCTGGGCCGAGCCGCCCTGCTCGATCGAGAAGACCGCGGGGTGGTGCCGCAAGTTCAAGCGCCGCCGCAGGTCCAGCTGCAGTCCTGGAGTGCCGTACAAAGCGGGATTTGGATCCCCATGCACACCTTGGACGAACCATTCTATCAGAGATGCCTCATGGTGAATACACTGACCGTAGAGTGTTATTTGAGGCGGACATAGATGGGCGATTGTTCGGCGAATATCTGTTGTTCGAACGCATTGAAGCTGCGCACTGGGGACCGATCTTTGAAGCTCGCGCTCGTGCTAACGTGAGCACTGTTCGTGCCTTCTATGCTAGCATCCAGAGTCCTACCTTGGAGCCCTTGCAGTTCAAAATCCCTTTTGGTATAGATCGGATGGCTACGATCGACGTCCGATTGATTGCGTGACTTCTCAACGTGCCTCTAGGTGATGTGCATCCAAGTGAAAAGAATTTGAGGACTAGACGTGAACGAGATCGCCGCACCAGGTTTCTGTGCGGTAAGTTGGTTCCATGGCAGCCCAATAATAGCCTCAAGGCGACGTACATGTCTGAGGATTTACGCCTGCTGCACCATATCTGCACGTTCAATGTTTATCCCAGGTCGACGAACCGCATTGAATGCACACGTCTTATGGTCGATTTCTTATTTCTGGTGGCCCAGGGAGAGAACGTATGTATGGCCACTTTCATCTTACGGCAGATAGTTCTCATAGCCAGGTCGAGAAGAACATCCGAATCGCTTCCCTTTGGCCGACTCATTTGCAAGATTGCGCTTGAGTTTGCCTATAGACTTGGACCCGAATTGCCGGTATCGATTCACACCATCGATGAGTCGACAATGGTTAAGATGAAGATTGGGTCGCAATATCGTGAAAATCAACTTGAAAGGGATAGTGGGGATGACTTTGATGAAGATGAAGATCAAAGTGAAGAAGAACCTAGAGCAGAGGTTCAGGAAGAAGCAGAAGAGGAGGCTCAGGATACTGATGAGAGCCCTCCTCCTTCTGCGCAGACTACTATCGACGACCGCATTGCTCGGATGGAGGAGAGCCAGACCGCTTTGCGAAGGGAAGTCCAAGAACTTCGAGCAGAAGTCGCCGATGCCAAGGCCGTTACGAAGAAGAAGTTTGGCAAGGTGACTCGCACCTTGAAGGCAATCCTGTGTTGCTTACAGGATAAGGGTGCTCCTCCTCCGTCACCAGATTCCGACTAGCGATGCGATCTTTGATGTTGTTATTAGTAGTTAGCCATTTCCTGTTTTATGTGTGTAAAGCCTATTAGGGCTAATACTTTGCTTATGTTGCTGTTGCTTAACTGTCTTAATTTCCATGTCATTCTAGTCATGATGCTTGTAAGGATATATCTCTTGTATTGTGACAATTTTGATTAATTGAAATGCATGGAATGCCTTTGACTCTTTAGTGAATGATTGTGGTGTATTTGTGAAATTGAGACTGACAAGGTTGCGCCCTATTTTGAATATAGGGAATGCCACCTAAGACTACGAGGAGCGCGATTCGGCTTTCATTGTCAGAGCAGATGGATCAGACTCCCTCTCAGTCTGGCACTCGTCCGGACCCTGCTGTGGGCCCGATTCCTGAGATGGTTCGGTCGTCTCAGCCTGCTGTTGGTCCTACAGGTGGACCACCACCATTTACACCATCTGTTAGAGAGCCACAGCGCGCATCTACTTCCGCACCTCATCCGCCACAGCCTGCTCCACCCCCTGATAGATTCGAGCAGATGATGGCTATGATGCTACAGCAGCAGCAGCTTCTGACCACCATAGTTGAGACTTTAGCCCAGGGTGGGGGTGCGACTACATCTACTCCACCTGCACCACCTGCGCATCCAGCTGAGGATGCCTATACTTACGCCCAGGATGAGGGCATAACACATCCTGCGCAGCCTGCTTTCCCTGCGGGGAATCCTGCCGACACACGGGGCCTTCTGGAGCGATTTCAGCGCTTGCGGCCTCCTACTTTTTCGGGTTCTCACAGACCCGAGGAGGCTGAGTTCTGGCTCGACCGAGTGTCGAAGATTCTACGGATGTTGCACTGTACCGAGGCTGAGCAGGTAGAGCTGGCTACCTTCCTGTTTGAGAGAGAGGCCAGTATGTGGTGGGATAGTATATTGCGGACTGTTGCTGCAGATTTCGTATGGACATGGACAGCATTCGAGTTCCGCTTCCATGAGAAGTATTATCCCCAGACCTACAGGCACGAGAGGGAGAATGAGTTTCTCCGTCTCAGGCAGGCAGCGATGACGGTTACCGAGTATGAGCATCGGTTCACAGAGTTGGGCAGGTACGTCCCGACGATTCTAGCTGATGAGCAGATGCGCATACGGCCCTTTTTGGAGGGCTTGCGACCGGATATTCGGTCGAAGATGTGCTGTGTCAGTTTCCCCTCCTATGCGGAGTTGGTTCACATGTCCATGCGGGCAGAGCAGGACGTGGATCGACTTACGCGATCTCGAGGCCCGACTACTTCTAGGCCGCGACCGGATTTGCCAGACAGGCCCTTCGCGGGCAAGAGGCCTCGCATTGATCCTCCTACCAGGACCACGACGCCTGTACGACCGTTTCGGCGCCCTGATTTATCATGTACATACTGTGGGAGGACGGGCCATTTAGCGTAGAGTTGCTTTTCCAGGATGCGGGACAGTGGGTTCTCGCCGCCGCAGAAGATTGATCGTGTACGTCCACAGGCGATATCAGCACCGCCTATACGGTCAGCTCCTGCGCATCCTTCTTTCAGGCCTACGGTATCGCAGATTCGACAGCCTCCACGGCCCTTGACACAGCGGCCGAACCGGCCACAGCAGGCTCGAGTTCATGTACTGACCGCTGAGGCAGCTACGACGCCGACTTTCTAGCATTCAACCTTCGAGGTCACGGGCCATATCGGAGGTACTCCCGTTCTTGTCATGGTGGACACTGGTTCCACGATTTCTTTGATATCGCGTGCCGTAGTCAGACGTCTTGAGTTGCAGACTATCACTATGGATAGCGTACGAGTCTTTGCAGCTCATGGAGATTTTTCTGATGTCACCCAGATGTGTGAGGGTTGTTTGGTTGATCTGGGAGGCAGGACGATGACTCTTGATCTGGTCGTCGATCCCTCGCTCGTTTATCTCGACGTCATTCTTGGCATGGATTGGTTGACTGCAGCGAGAGCCGAGATTGACTACGAGACTCGTATAGTCACAGCGTACGAGCCTGAGGGCGCATCCTTCACATTTCCAGTGCGGGTAAATCTTCCTTTCCGCATTCTTAGCTACGCCACTCTATTGCGGGACGCTGGTGCCCAGGTACTTGAGCAGATGCCAGTTGTTTCTGAGTTCGGGGATCTGTTCAGAAAGATCCCTGGTTTGCCGCCCCGACGTGAGATCGATTTCACTATCGATCTGGTTCCTGGTTCTACACCCGTCTCACTGCCGACGTATCGCATGACACCATGTGAGATGGAGGAGTTGAGGACGCAGATTGATGGCCTGCTAGAGCTTGGCTTTATACGGCCTAGCGTGTCTCCTTGGGGAGCACCGGTCTTGTTCATGAAGAAGAAGGATGGTTCGCTGCGATTGTGTATTGATTATCGCAGGCTGAACCAGCTCACGGTGAAGAACAAGTACCCTTTGCCCAGGATCGATGACTTGTTTGATCAGTTGAGAGGAGCGCAGTACTTCTCGAAGATTGATCTTCAGTCAGGATATCATCAGCTGCGCGTCAGAGATGAGGACGTGCAGAAGACAGCATTCAGGACCAGTTTTGGCCACTACGAGTTCCTCGCGATGTCGTTCGGTCTCACGAACGCACCGGCCGTGTTCATGGATCTGATGAACCGGGTTTTTCGGCCTTTCCTCTATCGATTCGTCGTTGTCTTCATCGACGACATTTTGGTATACTCTAGGAGCCGAGAGGAGCATGAGGAGCACTTACGTTTGGTCCTTGATACGCTCAGACAGCATCAGTTGTTCGCACAGTACAAGAAGTGTGACTTTTGGAAGCAGGAGGTGAAGTTTCTGGGACACGTGGTGTCCAAGGATGGCATGGCAGTTGACCTGTCTAAGGTAGCTGCGGTGCAGGACTGGGAGCAGCCTGGTTCTGTCACTGAGGTGAGGAGTTTCTTGGGTCTCGCTGGTTACTATCGGAGCTTCATTCAGGACTTCTCGAAGATCGCGAGACCCTTATCTCAGTTGACACGGAAGGACGTGAAGTTCGCCTGGAATGATAAGGCGGAGTCAGCTTTTCAGGAGCTGAAGGACAGACTTACGTCCGCCCCTGTGCTAGTATTGCCAGAGCAAGGGGTTAGATACACTATATACACTGACGCGTCTAGCGTTGGTTTGGGTTGTGTCCTTATGCAGAGGGACAGGGTAATTTCGTATGCCTCGAGACAATTAAGGAAGCACGAGGAGAATTACCCTACACACGACCTGGAGTTGGCAGCCGTGATATTCGCACTGAGACTCTGGAGACATTACCTCTACGGAGAGGAGTTCGAGCTCTTTTGCAACCACAAGAGCCTCAAGTACATATTCACGCAGCGAGACTTGAATATGAGGCAGCGGCGATGGATGGAGACGCTAAAGGACTTTAAGTTTGAAGTCTCTTACCATCCTGGGAAGGCGAACCTTGTGGCTGATGCGTTGAGCCGCAAGAAGGCGATAGAGTTTGCGGCTCCGCTGATGGTTGCCGAGTGGGATATGGTGGAGTTTTTGCAAGACTTTGAGCAGAAACTCACCGTAGAGGAGCCATTTGAGTTCATCGCACACGTACAGGTGCGATCCCAGATCGATGACCGAGTCATCGAGGCGCAGAGGGACGACGCGCATCTTACTGAGCTTCGAGAGCAGGCCAGTGATGATGCTGACGCCGACTGGCGAGTTGGTATGGATGGGGGCTTACGTTACCATGGCCGCCTATGCGTCCCAGATGTTCCTGACTTGAGACGAGAGATTCTCGAGGCTGCGCATTCTACTAGACTCGCGATGCATCCTGGCAGCACGAAGATGTATCGTGACGTGAAGAGGACGTATTGGTGGGAAGGTATGAAGACCCACATAGCTGAGTTCGTGTCCCGTTGTCTCACTTGTCAGCAGGTGAAGGCAGAGCATCGCCGACCACCTGGACTTTTGCAGCCTATGCCGATTGCAGAGTGGAAGTGGGATTTCATTTCCATGGATTTCATTTCTGGGTTGCCGAAGACGAGGAAGGGGCATGATTCCATTTGGGTGATCGTCGACCGATTGACGAAGTCGGCGCACTTCCTACCGATCAGAGTTACGAACTCTGCAGACGAGCTGGCTAGATTGTATATCCGAGAGATTGTGCGTCTGCATGGAGTTCCATTGGAGATCGTGTCGGACAGAGACACGCGGTTCGCTTCTATTTTCTGGACTCGCATTCAGGAGGCTATGGGTGTGAAGTTGAAGTTCAGTATTGCCTTCCACCCACAGACGGACGGACAGACGGAGCGAGTGAACCAGATCCTGGAGGACATGTTGCGGGCTTGCGCATTGGACTTCAAGGACAGTTGGGATGACTGTCTTGCATATGCGGAGTTTGCATACAACAATAGCTTCCAGGCGAGTATCGGCATGGCACCTTATGAGGCGCTGTATGGGCGACCTTGTGGTGCACCGCATTGCTGGTTAGAGGTCGGTGAGCGTAGCTTGATTGGCCCAGAGTTGGTGCAGGCGACGTCAGAGAAGATTGATATTATTCGACGTCGACTTCTTACAGCGCAGAGCAGACAGAAGAGCTACGCCGATACGAGACGGAGGCCACTAGAGTTCACAGTCGGGGATCATGTGTTTTTGCGAGTTTCCCCTATGAAGGGAGTCCTTCGGTTCGGGAAGAAGGGGAAGCTGGCACCGCGATTCATTGGTCCATTCCAGATCCTCGATCGTGTGGGAGCGGTGGCTTACCGATTGGCTTTACCCACGCCCCTCGCGAGCGTCCACAACGTATTTCATGTTTCTATGCTGAAGAAGTACGTTGCTGATCCTTCCCATATCATCAGATGGGAGCAGGTGCAGTTAGGAGAGGATATTACTTATATCCTGCGACCGACACGCATCTTAGACCGGAAGGAGCAGGTACTGCGTAGCAAGGTGATTCCCCTTGTGAAGGTACTATGGACGCATCACTCTGAGGAGGAGGCTACTTGGGAGACAGAAGCCGAGATCAGAAAGAACTACCCACAGCTTCTCGAGAAGTACGAACAGGTACAAATTTCGAGGACGAAATTATTTGTTAAGGGGGGTAGATTGTAACGCCCGTGAAAAATCCGTACTTGGGTTCGAGTACCGATTTGACCCGAAATCGCGTAGGAATATTTTCCATGGAAATTAAACGTAAGTTAGCTAGCGCAACGCTAGAGTAGCTGGGAAATAGTCCCTGATCACTTTAAATACGTTCTACAAGACCCAAATCGAGTAGAACAGACAACTCTACAATACTCTATAACCTTGGATCAAACTCTAAGCAGGTTTGTCCTCTGGACCATATTGAACTTTTGTATTGGATTTAGACCGCGCGTCGAAGGTCCGATACCTCCTATCTTAGACCGTTAGAACCGCCCCGCTGGACTTGACAATCATCTCGAAAATCAAGTCAAACCGATAATCACAGAGTATTTCGTTGAACCCGGACTGAAGCGACCGCGAATAGGGACGAATTTGGAATTTCAAATCCAAATCTGGCACATGACTTGACGCGTCAGTATTAAGCGTTCTGACCGTCAGAATTCATCCAGATTACACCCTCGGATCAGGAAAAATTTCTATTTATTATCATGAGACTTTCAGCCCTGATCTATGTGCGGTGACCGCTGAACTGAAACTGGTCCGCTACGTGCGATCTGCGAACCCTGCCAGACTGAAAACTTAATACGAGGTACATCTGGTACCCATGAGCTTAAGTCTGATCGCAATCGACCAGGGGACCACTAGAAAGCAGTTTTTAGACCGAAACAGCCCCGAAATGGATAGGCATTAAGTAAACTTCGTCCCGGAGCCTATTTTCGGCGTTTCCAAGCTTATAAAAGGGGTTGAAACCCTCATTTCTCCTTCACATCCGAATTTCACTAAACCCTAGAAAAGAGAGAGAGAGTTTGAGAGAAAGGGAAGAGGAGATTTTTCCCGCTTCCGAGCCATCAACGGTTGCTGCATCAGCACTTCCTTCCAATCACCTGGCTGGTGATTTCTACACTTTTTCAGGTATGAAATAATCCCAAAAACTTGCTGATTTAGGGTTTGCTTAGATGCACAATATGTTAGCTAACGTAATCCATAAATCAGGTTCTCTTACAGCCGTAGACGAAGCGTACACGCTCCGTTCAAAATCCCGCGACCGTAAGAGACTAGGTGAGGATTTTAGACGCTTTGATTGACGGTTTACAACGCTTTCAATGTCGTTTAATAGTAGATTATCGACGGCATCGCCGTTTGACATGTACAACATGCTCTCCGTTTCCTGTTTCGTAAATTAACGAAGAATATGAAATTTAGGGCATTTTAGTCATTTGTAGGAAGTACGGTCTACGTGCATATTTTGCTGACGTGATTGACATGATTCGTCGCCGCATTAGAGAGTTAGGAATGCTTGCATAATCAGTTTGGCGAAGAGATTCGCCAAGTTGCGCATGTTGGGTCGACATACTATATGTGGACTTAAGTGTGTAGTGTATGTGTTTGTATAAATGCTTGTATTAGTATGTATTGAATTAAATGATGTTATGTAGTAGTTTGAGATTGATTTCATGATTAATATGCTGACCTAAATGATTTCCTACACGTTGACCTTATGCATGATCGCATTACATGCATAGAAAGTATGCCTTGAGGATTTGCTTAGGTTGAATATGCATGGGAAGTATGCCTTGAAGATTTGCTTAAGTTGAATGTTATAACATGTGCTAACATGCTCACATGATGTATTTCAATTCCAATACCTTGTATAGTGTTAATGTAATTCCATAGATGTGTGGGACTTGACTTAGTCCAGGCAGTCGGTAACCGAGCGAATTCGTGGCTGACTGGTCATAGCCACGAACGACGCGTCGATGAACGTGCTTCGTGTTGAGAGTTGGCGGCAGTGGTTAGGCCACGTGAAGTGTTTTACGCACTTCATGTCGTTCAATTCGAGATGCGATCGCGCTAGTCCAGCCCGTCAAGTAACCCGACTGGCCGATGTTTGTTCACCTTGTACGTATCATAACTGCTTGAACCTAGGGTACTGAACTTACCATTGTAAACCCTATTAACCGTGGTACCTTGATCCACGAAGACTCATGAGCCGGGCATGGTGGTATGGGACACCGTGGTCGAGCTGTCGGCCTATGCTGGGGCCACAAACCTCCCCGTAGTGACCAGTGAGCACCTTGATTCGTGAGCAGATTATGGTGGTATGGGACACTATATTCTAGCTGTCGGCCTACACTGATCAGGCGACGGGCCCTTTGTAGTGACCGCGAGAGTATTCTGAGTCCACGAGAGGCGACGACCCTTCCGTGCAGTAGAGTACAGTAGGTCTGTATTGATAAGGTGATGGGGGAGCGGTGCAACGAGTGCGAGCAACAGCCCTGGCAGCCCTTGCAGTGACCTACGAAATGTACATCGTATGAGATTACTAGGAGTGACGACCCTAGACAGGATCCGTGTTGGGATTGATACAAGGGAAGTACCTTAGTTTCCCAATCCTGCTGTTTGAATGGACTAATAACAACTTGGTAATCATATCACCATAGCATTGCATGTGCCTGGAAGATGTGGAGCACTCTAGGGAGTGTGGCATGCCGCGGTCGTAAGATGTTGCCGCATGAGGGTGATCGTCGGTGAGGGCATACATCACGTCATATCATCTTGCATTAACAACAGTATTAGGATTTGTCTGATTTACTGCTTTACTATTATCGCGTGATTGAATTGTGAACATGCTAATCTTTGCTCTATGATTCCACTGAGTTGATCACTCATTCCCACGTTACGGGATGGTGTTTGCAACACCCACCAGACCCTGTTGTAGCTGCAGGTGAGGACGAGATCCAGGAGGTGGAGCCGGAGATTGACGAGGACCAGGATGAGTTCTCGTATATGCAGTATCATGACGGCTTCCCGTAGGTGACCTGGATCGAGGGGACATCAGTGGGACTTTACTTTTTGAACATTATATTTTTTTTGTTATGTATATGTACATGAGACTCAGAGATGTAGTCATACTTTGGAGACAGATGAGATTACTTTGTTTTTCCATACAGTGATATATACATTGTTTAGTCTTCCGCTTGCTTTTATCACTGGATCTGAAGTATGAATTGCAGTTTTGGTATACTTTTACTCATGTGAATGCTTTAAATCAGACAACATTGAATCATAACCATTTTTGTTGCATAAGTGACGGTCTGGAACTCGGGAGTTGAGTTTATACACGACCCCCGATTTTCAGGGTGTTACATCAAGCCTGTCAGAATGCATTCGACTCGATAAAGGAGTTGCTGAAAAAGCCACCGATACTAATAGCTCCAAAAAAAGGGAAACCGCTTATCTTGTACATGTCTACAGCCGATCATTCCTTAGGAGCTCTGTTGGCACAAAAGAATGAATCTGGAAAGGAAACAACTCTCTATTACTTAAGTTGGACTTTAATAGGTGCAGAATGTAATTATTCCCCAATTGAGAAGGAATGCTTGGCATTGATATTCGCAGTGTTTCGACAAAGAAACAAATGCATTCGATTTGAGAGATTATCTTATTCAAACATAACAAAGAAAGAATACTAGAAACATTCATCTTATTTCATTGATACTGAGTTCATTCACATCCTCTTTACATCGCTTGATTCTAAGATAGATCATTTAGAAATAAAGGATTTATGCTTTAAATATCAAAAGTTCATTTCGACAGCCTTCCGACGCCTGATTCGATCATCTCCTAAGACTTAGGAGGAATGTCGATCCGATCGACGGGTCTTTAATGGAATAAAGATTTCAGCAGCATAACAGTGCCTATTTCAACCATCCTATGGGACTTAGGAGGAATGTCGATTCAATTAACTGATCTTTCTCCTTTGAACCCATGACTAGATGAATAGGAGAAAGGAAGCCTGGCCCACGAACTTCAACAGCATGACAGCCTTTGGACTTCACAGACTGCAGGGCAGCCTGGTTGCGCTGACCCGCGCAACTGATACCGGTTGGGCGGTCCTGCGCAACTGCCAGGTGACTTTCTTCTACCTTCTGTCTTCTATTTCGCTCGGCTCCTCTTGAAAATCTTCAATTACCCTTAATGAAGGAGGGGAGAGGGTATTTATAGACCCTCGCACGTGTAAAAATCTTGATTTTAGCGATGTGGGACTATTTTTCAGTGCTTTAGATCATTTTGAACGAAGCCCTTTATGCTGTACACTTCGAGGTCTCGCGCAACTGCTATTTCCTTTGCGCGGTCCTGCGCAACTGATATTGATTGCGCGGAACCGTGCAACCTATAATGGTTGCGCGAACTTGTGCACTCTTATGAAAACTGTATCTATCTTCTTCTTTCCACAAGTTCTTCCAATCTCTTTACCTTTCCTTGTTTGACTCTTTCACCATTTTTTATGCCTCAACAGATGCCCCCTCGATCGTTCTTTGATGATTCCTGAAATCAAATGGAGGATCGATCTTCCTTTGCCTGAAGAACTTGAATAAACTGCAACTGAAGGATGACCGAATGATCTTGCTTTCATGGATGACTGGATAATCATCTCTGTATAGCAGACTGGATGATCAAGCTTGCCCAGAAGATTTGAACGATCGCATTCGATCGGAAGACTGGAATGCTCGCATTCAAACGAAAGACTGAGTGATTACTCTTAAATAGAAGACTTGAATAATGACACTCAAACAGAAGATCGGGAGGCTCATGCTTGAATGGAGGACTCTTGCGCTTGAATGAAAGGCTTGAATGATTGCATCCTACTGGAAGACTTGAAGGAAGACACTCGAGCGGAAAACTAGAATGATGGTACCCGAGCTAAAAACTTGAATGCCCCCGGTCAACAGTGTCGAGCAAATGCTTCACTCAGAGAGAATAAAAATTCTCTTTTTTATTGAAGCACCCTTATTCAACAGTCGTGACAGCTTCATCTTTGAGTGACTTGATCAGAGAGCTTTCTTCCAACAACGTTGCTGTTATAACGGTTTCCTTGATCAACTCCAGCCATTCTTTCCTCTTGATCAACTCTAGCGATTCTTTCCTCTTGATCAACTCTAGTGATTCTTTCCTTCAACTTTGTATCTGGAATTGCTCTTTAATGCTGCTCCTGCCGGAACATCCTTATTCGATTGTTTCCTTTACTCACGATCTGCATAACTCAAGCTTTCAAGTAATGATCTTTCCTGCCAGATGAATCGGAATTAGTATTTTAATTCATTATAATTTTCAATGTAACTTAATAATTTTTGGAAATAGATCGAAAGTTTCTTCTCTTTTTAGACTGAGCGTGGTATTCACTATATGATTTAAGTAATCTTTGAACTTATCATCGTGCTTTGCGTTGTATTCTTTATATCGTACTCTTGGAGATTTGAGCTCTTGATAATAGCCAATATTTTGGGGGCATTTATCGTCGATGTAATAGGGACCCTGATTCCAGAGAAGTGCATTCTTGCATATTGTCTAATCAATGTTTAAAATTTTCATCAAGCAATTTGCACATTTGAACATACCTAAAGTGAAATATGGATTTACTACATCCTAAATATCACACAGTTTATGCTTTGCATATTTGAAAAACATATATATATATATATATATATATATATATATATATATATATATATATATATATATATATATATATATATATATATATATATATAATGAGATATATGTCTATAACATTGCACCTAGTTTATCATGATATTCAATAAAGCACTGATTATAAAAAAATCAACATTTTATGCTTGTTAGTACGGGATTTCCTACATGACTTCATTCGTTCATATTTTATTGGCGATGCTAAGTTTCAATTCAGTCAATTGCACACAGTTTAGGCTCTTGAGTAGTGGAGTGAATTTACTTGGACTCTAATTAGAGTCAGGTCTTACGTGATGGTCTCTGTAACTCTCTAGAGTTCGCTGGACTTCTCACTGCTTAGGGAGTTCACAAACCGTGATCCATTAGAGGGGCCCAGTGAAGCTACCGGGGCTGTGAACTCGGTTGGTTTTATGCACAGGGTTGGCCACGGTAACTCTCTAGAGTTCACAGAACTCACAAGGCTACCTTTGGGGGTACCAAATCCATGGTTGTCGATCCATCGATGAGTAGGTTTAAGCCCTTCCTCATGAGTTAGTACCGGAATCGAACCATAAATTTGGGGGGTCTTATGCATGGTTGGCCTATCTAAAGTGCACACTGCAGCCTTCATTTTCTTCATTTGTAAGGTCGAGCCCATTCACGGGAGGGCTTGTCCTCTGTTCCCCGTGATGCTGTCGGAAAGCTATACAGACAGCATAGGGGTTACGCTGACTGGTCATTTGAGGACTCTTAGCACTTTGACTTTTAGTCGACTTTTTTAGCCTTTTGCTTTTGGTCTTTCAGTTGACTTTTGGCTCTTTTGGCTTTTGAAGACTTTGAGCTCTTTTGACCTTTGGTCATTTGAAGACTTTGAGCTCTTGGCTTTTTTATCAATTTTTGGCCTTTTGGCTTTTGGTCATTGACTCCGTCAGCTTCCCGCATTTGTATGCGTACGCTGGCCTTCCTGGGCTTTTTAGGGTCGCTGGCTTCTCGTCGCTGCCGAATGGCGATCTTCATAGGTCGTATGCGTAGCTAGTCCCTTTTGAGATTTGGTGCTTTTATGACTTGGTTTTTCTTCTTTTCTTCTTTTATTTTTTATTTTTTATTTTATTTTAGGATTTGACTAGGCTGCCTTTTTATGATAAGCAGCCATCGCTATCGCCAATTACATATATATAGTTGACTGCATGATTCATTCTACTGTTATCATATGGTTGATTAATAATTGACATTTCGCTACTGCTGACTACGTCATAAGGACTTTTGTATCATGTTTAAAACAATGTATCAGCTTAGCGATGATGGTAACTTTGATGAGCGATTGATCGGCAATAGCGATAGTTGTTCTCTTTTCTTTTTATGATCATCGATACCTGATGATTCTAATTTCGATGGAGATTTTCTATCGGCGATGAGCGCCAATACTTGATAGCGATCATCGGCACTTTTTGTTCAATGACGATTTAATATGCTATCTTCAAATGTCTTGGAAGACTGAAGACTTTTGGCGATGATCTAGAATGCTGTCTTGGAAGACGATGATGGGTATTTTCTCCTGAAATTGCTTATCTATATTGTTTGTTTGTATTGTTTGTAATATACTAGCTTGATGGTGATATCAATTTCAGAAAAAAATTTGTAGAACTCCCTTGATGGCGCTCACCTTCTTCGTCTTTCTTTATTTGCTATCATATGATCTTGATATGCTTTGTCATTATGATTTTGATATGCTCGCGAACTTCTTCCTTATTCATCCTATTCATCTTGCCCCCTTTTGATACAGAATTATTATCTTGATAATGTTCTGTATCAAAATCAGTAACGTCTTCGGAAGTAATTTCCTTTTTGTCAACACGAGTATAGGCCAACATAGGCTTTCATTTACTTCTTTGAAGAACTTTGCTTTCATTGAGCACATTTTATCTTATTTGGCTTTGAACTTGCCCCGTGGATATGATTGTGACTGTTATTGGAGATATAATTTTTCATTCTTGGAGGCATTGAGGCAGTATATTTCTGCGGAAGACTACACGATTTACGGTCATATTTATCAACCAAGTTGCCCCTTTTTGATGCAAAATCATAACTCTGATAATTTTCTGGAGAAAAATCAACAAATATATTTACGGACGATATCTCTTAAGGAAGCAAGCGTTGACTGGTATACTGATTCCCTGTCCATCTTGATCTACAACTCGATACGCTCCATTAGAATATACTTCTTTTATTACGTACGGGCCATCCCATTTAGGCTCAAAATTGCCTCTTGTTCGACGGGTGACCACGATTGGTCTTTTTAACATTAGCACCGTATCCCCTTTTTTGAAAGAGCGATATTTAACTCGCTTATCAAAGGCGGCTGATATTCTTTCTTAGTATGCTTGCAAACCCTGTTGTGCAGCCAGGCGTCTCTCGTCAAGCAAATCCAATTCCTTCAATCTTATTTCTGCATTATCATCATCAGTTATGGACTGATACACTGCCACTCTTAGTGACTCTACTTGTATTTCAATTGGAATTACTACTTCCACACCATAGACTAATGAATACGGTGTTGCCCTTGTGGCTGTTCGATGAGTAGTGCCCATAACGCTTCCTGTAACCTTTCATCTCAATCACGTTTGTTTCCTGTCACTGTTTTCTTCAATATTTTGACTATTGTTTTGTTGAATGCCTCCGCTAATCTGTTAGCCGACGGATAGTGAGGCGTTGAAAACCAGTGATGAATATTGAACTTCTGACACAATTTTTCCTTACCCTTATTTTTGAAAGGAGTGTCATTGTCTATAACAATTTTCTTTGGGATACCATGTCGGTATATTATAGCGTGGCGGATGAAATTAATCACATCCTTTTCTTTAACACTTCGTAAAGCAACTGCTTCAGTCCATTTGGAGAAATAATCGGTTGCTGCTAGAATATACTGTTTTCCTTTGGATGAAGGCAGGTTTATTGGACCGATTATGTCAAGTCCCTAAGCAGAGAAGGGCCAAGAGGTAATAGACTGGTGCAAGTCTTCCGGAGGCATGTGTATAACATCTCCATGAATCTAGCATTCATGGCACCGCTTCGCATAATCTATCGTGTTTTAAAACATAGTGGGCCAATAATATCCCATTTTATGTACTCGATGAAATAGATTTCGACTAGCTTGATGTGCCTCACACTCCCCAGAGTGTGCTTCCTGTAGCACATGGATCGATTCTTGCTTATTTAAACAATGTAGCAACACTCCGTTATAAGATTTTTTATATAATACTTCACTGCAGATAACGAATCTACTTGACCGCTGTCTGATTTGCTACCTTTGCGCAGACTCGTCTGGCAGGATGTTGAATTTGAGATAATCAATGAAAGGCTGACGCCAATCATCTATTGTAATTTCCAAGCATGATACAGAAAGGGCTTCAATAACTTCTTCAACATCCTCTGCTGATGGTAAAAATCTTCTTTCCTCTATAGTTACTTAAAGAGGGCTTCGATTAGGGCAAGACAGAGCTGCCGCCAAACTGGCTAAGGCATCGGCTTTTGCATTCTCTGACCGAGGAATGTGCTTAATTTCAACATAGGAAAAATATTCCAACAATTGTTGTACCTTCCGACAATATGGCAAAAGTTCTTACTTTCTTATTTCGAATTTAGTCGTCAATTGATTTATAATCAATTTAGAGTCCCCGAAAATATACAATACTCTTATCTCCATTTCTTTAGCCATCTCCATTCCAATAATCAGGGCTTTATACTCGGCCTCATTGTTCGTGCATGCAGTTCCTAATGTAAAAGAGTAAGGTAATAAATCACCTTGGGGAGTAATGAATATCACTCCTACCCCCTCTCCTGATGTTCGAGAAGCGCCATCAAAATACATCTGCCATGGATTCTGTGATTCAGTCAGCATGACTTGCTCATCCGGAAAATCATCATTGATGGCTTCAGATTTTGCCACAGGGTGCGCTGCTAAGAAATCTGCCACTGCCTGCCCTTTCACAACTTTTTCCGGTTCATATGTAATAGCGTACTCGAAAAGTAACAACATCCATTTAGCCAACCTTCAGGATAACATCGGCCTTGTCATCAAAAACTTTATCGGGTCAGCCCTTGAAACCAATGTTATATCATGTGATAGACAATAATGCCTCAACTTCTGTACTGTCAATATTAATGCCAAGCATTCCTTCTCAATCAGGGAATAATTGCACTCTGCCCCTATCAAAGTCTGACTTAAGTAATAAAGAGTTGTTTCTTTTCCAAATTCATTCTTTTGTGCCAACAGAGCTCCTAAGGAACGGTCGGCTGCAGACGTGTACAAGATAAGTGGTCTCCCTTTTACTGGAGTTGCCAGTACTGGTGAATTTTTCAGCAACTCTTTTATCGAGTCGAATACATTCTGATAGGCTTGACTCCACACAAATTCTCTATCCTTTTTCATCAAATGAGAAAACGGCTGACATCTTCTAGCCAGATTTGAAATGAATCGACGGATATATGCTAATTTTCTTTGCAAACTCTTTAGTTCCTTTAATGTCTTTGGCGGTAGCATATCCTGAATAGCTTTGACTTTCCCGGGGTCAATCTCAATGCCCCTATGCCGACAACAAAATCCAAAAACTTTTCGGAGGACACTCTGAATGCGCACTTAGTGGGCTTCATCTTTAACTGTTTCTTTCTAAGTCGCTGGAAAACCGACACCAAGTGTTTGCGATGTTCCTGATGACTTCCTAACCTGACCACCAAGTCATCAACATAACACTCAACGTGTTTATGCATCATATCTTAAAAATATTTTTCATCGTCCTCTGATATGCTGCCCCAACATTTTTAAGCCCAAACGACATCACTTTATAACAGAAAATTCCCAGTGAAGTTCTAAATTCCATCGCCTCTTCATCATCAGGAGCCTTTCGAATTTGATTATATCCTGCATAACCGTCCATAAAGGACATAACAGCATACTGAGTCATACTATCAATTAGTAATTCAGTTATCGGGAGCGAAAAATCATCCTTCGGGCAGGCTTCATTTAGATCTCTAAAATCGACGCACACTCTGACCTGTCCATTTTTCTTTCTTACCAGGATGATATTCGATATCCACTTAGGATACTTGACTTCCCAAATAAATCCGACCTTTATCAACTTATTAACTTCTTCCTCGATGAGGGGAACCAGATCTGGATGAAATCGCCTTTGTGCCTGTTTAACCGGCCTCTTCTCCTTAGAGATATTTAGACGGTGTAATGCCACAAACGGCTCCAATTCAGGCATTTCTGCATACGTCCAGGCGAATACATGTTTGTTTTCTCTAAGAAGCTGAACGTATTCTGCTGACTCTTGTTCAGAGAAGATGGCACTAATGAACGTGTTTCGTGGTTCCTCTTTCGTACCTAAGTTTATTTCTACCAGGCTATCCGTCGTTGGCTGCCCCCCGTCCTCCATTTGCTTCGGAGCTGCCTCAGGATGCTCCATTACTTTGGTATCTTCTTTCACTGGCTCCTTTGCTGTAACCATGTTTGCCGACGACCTTACCCCCATGTGTTTAAATTTTCTTCGCCTTTCCTGGCCGATCCCAATTGAAATTCCTTTTTCATGATTTAGGTCACTGGAGTCTTCACGATCGAGGCCCATACCCTTCATAACCTCCTCGTTTGTCCTACCTTCGATAATTATCTGATTCCTGTGTATCATCCGCTGATAATACACTTCAACGTGTAACAATTCTCCGTTGGATGTCCCACTAGACGATGATAGCGACAAAAATTTTGCTCCCCACGTCTTATCGCCTCCTCGGCACGTTTAGGCTCTGGCAATTCTATTGCACCAACTTTCAATAACTATTCCATCATTGGAATGACATCTTCCTTATCAAAAGCAAATCCCATATGTGAATTAAGCGTTCGGGCCTTTTTATTTTTTCTTGATTGAGCCAAGTCCTCTTTTCACCTCGTACTTTCTTCCTTGAAATCTTCCACACTTTTACATTGCTGATAGCAATCATTGGTATTTACTATTATCCTGCTAGGATCCCTTCAAACCGCATCATGGTGAAATTTTGACACCGTCTACTTTACTATTTCCAGAGCATGAGCCTTTGCGGCCAAATCATGAAAAGTGTTGATGTTGAAATTGGCCAGTCCCATTACGAATTCCTTTTTCATAGAGTTCAGACATATCTTGACTTGCTCAGTTTCTTTTAGCAATGGTTTGCACAATGTTCCCAATGCCCTCCATCTGTCTACGTAACTCCTTGCCGACTCACTTTCGCCTTGTCGTACAGAAGCCAACTTGACAATATTAACGTCGCGACTTGGGGAGAAAAACTGAGATGTGAAAGCATCTTGCATCTGCTTCCAAGTGCGGATAGAACCCAGAGCCAAATTGAAATACCATCAGAATGCACTATCTGTCAGCGATGTCCCGAACAATTGCAAATAATATTGTGGTACCGCAGAAAGATCTCCCATACTGGTAATGAAGCGCATCAAATGTTCTTCAGGGGATCCTTCCCCATCAAACTTTTAAAAATATGGACACTTGAAACCGGTTGGGAAGGGAATGTCATCCACCTCTCTTAGATATGGCACACGGTATCTAAAATTTTTAGTATTTTCTTGTTCCTTCTCCATTCGGTTATCCTTTTCAATGACTGTCATTTGAGCTGCATTATGCATGAAAGTCGCCAAGGCTTCTTTGAGACTTCTGTATTCTTCCATTAATGCATTATGGGCTTCTGCCATTTCTTTGAAACGACCCTCTGTAGTTATTCTTTAATCTAGATTTGTTCCAGCCATGAATACTGTAGCTTTTCCACTTTTTGACGAAGCGGTAATTGAAGGAGAGCAAGAGTACGCTGATGTGACAGGGCTTACAGAAAAGGGAGGGGATAGAGTTTCATCAGGTCTTTTAGCACTCCCTGTGGTATCAATTGACTGAGATACCGCCAACACTGGTAAATCTTTCTGGGGTGGCGTTGGTGATCTGAGCATCAATGCTTTTCCCTTTTGTTCTCTTGTTCGTTCAGCCATTGAGGCATTTAAAGCTAGAAAGTTGCGTGCTGTCAACTAGGGAACTGTTTGAGCTGTTTGCACTATCTGCACTGGATAAATCGCCGAAGGACCAAGTTCAGGATTTCTTCTAACTGTGCTTCACGTTACGGGCCCTCTGATTCTTAATAAAGGCTGACTCATTCCTGAGTTGCTGAAGTTTCATGTTCTTGCCTTACCAGAGGTCACGACGGTCTAGCCTACATTGTCTTCTGACGACTGGGGCGAAGAAGAAATGACCCCAGCTATTACTTGAGCCCTGCTACTTTTACGCACATGACTCGGTGCGTATTCTATCACGAACCCTGTCGGGGTGAATCAAAAGTTCACTTTTCTTACGGGGATCGCCATGGGTAATAAGTCGTAGTCGGATTTTCGAAACCTTCAATCATGAAACATAGTTATAATTAGTAATTGAACGATTAGAGTGATCTATCTTAGAGATGAAGGGGAAGACTTCCCACTGAGAGTCGCCATTTTAGCGTCCATAGGACGCCAAACCGTGACGAATGTTCGTAACAACTTTACTGTTAATATTTTGAATAAGACAATAAGATAAAATTCCCCAGCAGAGTCGCCATTTTGTTTCGACAAAGAAACAAATGCATTCGATTTGGGAAATTATCTTATTCAAACATAACAGAGAAAGAATACTAGGAATATTCATCTTATTTCATTGATACTGAGTTCATATACATCCTCTTTACATCCCTTGATTCTAATATAGATCATTTAAAAATAAAGGATTTGTGCCTTAAACATCAAAAGTTCATTCCGACAGCCTTCCGGCGCCTGATTCGATCATCTCTTAAGACTTAGGAGGAATGTCGATCCGATCGACGGGTCTTTAATGGAATAAAGATTTCAGCAGCATAACAGCGCCTATTTCAACCATCCTCTGGGACTTAGGAGGAATGTCGATTCAATCGACTGATCTTTCTCCTTTGAACCCATGAATAGGAGAAAACTCGGAGAAAGGAAGCCTGGCCCACGGACTTCGGCAGCATGACGGCCTTTGGACTTCATAGACTACAGGGCAGCCTGGTTGCGTGGACCCGCGCAACCGATACCGGTTGCACGGTTGTTGAGGCATAAAAAATGGTGAAGGAATCAAGCAAGGAAAGGTAAAGAGATAAGAACTTTCGAAAAAAAGAAGAAAGAGATAGCTTTCATGAGAGTGCACAGGTCCGTGCAGCCATTATAGGTTGCGCGGTTCCGCGTAATCAATCTCAGTTGCGCAGGACCGCGCAAAGGAAGTATTAGTTGCACAGGACCTCGGAATGTACTGCACAAAGGGCTTCGTTCAGAATGACCTAAAGCACTAAAAAATAGTCCCATATCGCTAAGATCAGGACTTTCACATGTGCGAGGGTCTATAAATACCCCTTCCCCTCCTTCATTATGGGTAATTGAAGATTTTCAAAAGAAACGGAGCGGAGCAGAAGATAGAAGGTAGAAGAGAGTCTTTTGGCAGTTGCGCAGGACTGCGCAACCGATATCTATTGCGTGAGTCCACGCAACCAGGCTGCCCTGCAGTCTGTGAAGTCCGAAAGCCGTCATGCTGCTGAAGTTCGTGCGCTTGGCTTCCTTTCTCCGGGCTTTCTCCTCTTCATGGGTTCAAAGGCGAAAGATCAGTCGATCTAATCGGCATTCCTCCTAAGTCCCAGAAGATGGTTGAAATAGGCACTGTTATGCTGCTGAAATCTTTATTTCATTAAAGACCCATCGATCGGAACGACATTCCTCCTAAGTCTTAGGGGATGATCGAATCAGGCGCCGGAAGGCTGTCGAAATGAACTTTTGATGCTTAAAGCACAAGTCCTTCATTTCTAAATGATTTATCTTAGAATCAAGGGATGTAAAGAGGATGTAAATGAACTCAGTATCAATAAAATGCGATGAATGTTCATAGTACTCTTTCTTTGTTATGTTTTAAATAAGACAATCTCCCAAATCAAATGCATTTGTTTCTTTGTCGAAACAAAATGGCGACTTTTCTTGGGACCTAATGTTTTTGTCTTATTTAAAATATTAACGGTGAAGTCGTTACGAACATTCGTCATGGTTTAGCGTCCTATAGATGCCAAAATGGTGACTCTCAGTGGGAAGTCCTCCCCTTCATCTCTAAGATAGATCACTCCAATCGTTCAATTACTAATTATAACTTTGTTTCATGATTGAAGGTTTTGAAAATTCGACTGCGACTTATTACTCATGGCGATCCCCGTAAGACAAGTGAACTTTTGATTCACCCCGACAGGGTTCGTGATAGAATACGTACTAAGTCATGCGAGTACTGGCATGGTTCAAGCAATAGTTGGGGTCATTTCTGCTTCGCTCTAGTCATCAGAAGACAATGTAGGCTAGACCGTCGTGACCTCTCATAAGACAAGAACATGAAACTTCAGAATTTTGGGAATGAATCAGCCTTCATTAAGAATCAGAGGGTCTGTAATGCGAAGCACAGTTAAAAGAAATCCTGAACTTGCTCCTCTGACGATTTATCCAGCGTAAACAGTTCCCCAGTTGACAGCACGTGACTTCTCGGCTTTAAACGCTTCAATGGCTGAACGAATAAGAGAACGAAAGAGAAAAGCATTGGTCATTAGATCGCCAACGCCATCCCGAAAAGATTCGTCAGTATCGGCGTCGTCTCAGTCAATTGATGCCTCAAGGAGCACAAAAAGGCCCGATGAAACTCTGTCCCCTCCCTTTTCTGCAAGCCCCGTCACATCTGCATTCTCTTGTTCTCCTTCGATTACTGCTTCGTCGAAAAGTGGAGAAGCTGCAGTATTCATGGCTAGAACAAATCCAGACTATAGAACAACTATAGAGGATCGTTTCAATGCAATGACAGAAGCCCAAAATGCATTAATGGAGGAATGTAGAAATCTCAGAGAAGCACTGGCAACCCTCGCACACAACATAGCCCGAATGACAATCCCCCAGAACGCAGCGGAAGGGTAAGAAAATCAACCAAATGTCCTCCCACCACAGGGGGTAGGGTCACTAGGGTCTACCCCCGCGGCAAGAACTGTGACACAAGAAGAAGTAAGGAAAGTGGTTGAAGAGGTGGTTAGAGCAAAAAAAGAACGTGAAAATACCGGACGTTTTAGGTATCAAACGCCGTATCCAAGGGAAGTAGAAGACATCCCTTTTCTAGCCAATTTCAAACATCCAAATTTTTAAAAGTTCAATGGAGAAGGATCCCCGGAGGAGCATCTGATGCACTTCATCACTAGCATGGAAAATTTTTCTACGATACCGCCGTACTGCTTGCGGTTGTTTGGTTCATCACTAACACACAAAGCATTTCGATGGTATTGACACCTGGATCGATACGTACCTGGGAGAAAATGTTGGAGGTTTTCATGTCAAACTTCTTCTCCTCGGAACGTGACGTCAGTATTATGGAACTGGCCTCTATTCGGCAAAGAGACGGAGAGCCGGTAGAGAAGTTTATAGACAGGTGGAAAACATTAGGGGCTTCATGTAGACAACTACCGGAGGAAAAGGAACAAGTTAAGATGTGTTTAAATTCTATGGGGACAGGAATTGTATTCGGACTGACTAGCGCTGATATCAGAACCTTTCGTGATTTGGCTACTAAAGCCCATGCGTTGGAGCTGATGACTCGCAAGATCCCAGCATTTCACCATGATACGACTAGGAGAGTGTTTGGCAGGATAGCTGTGAACGCTGTCGATCATGACAGAAGAAGAAAATACACAAAGGACTCGAGAAAAAGAAGACCATACCGACGCGAAGAAGGTGATAAGTCAAGAAATAGGCACAACAGGAAGAGGCCTAGAATGCTGAACTCTCATGAGGGGTTCACATTTGAAAAAGAAGATGTTGCCCCTATGATGGAACAGTTATTAAAAGCTGGCACGATAGTATTGCCGGAGCTTAAGCTCCTAGAAGATGTAACAAGAACCAGAGAAAGGGATTTCTTTCATTATCATCGTCTGGTGGGGCATCCAACAGAGAACTGTTATACACTGAAATGTATAATACAACGACTGATCAATAGGAGCGAGATAGTATTGGGGAAAGAAAGAGAGAGGGGCTCCATGGCAACCGTAAACATGCTTACAGTCTGAAAAAAGGACCAAGATGCGAATAACGCAGGAAGCAGTAAAGCTGTAAAGAAGGTTGTGGTGATCACACTACGGTCAGGTAAGAAGATAGTAAGCCCTACAAAATAGAAAATAGAAGAAGCGATTGCAAAGGAGAGTAACAGCGGCAAGACGAAAGAGAACAATGAGATGACGAGAGTGAATTATGACGTGGTAAATCATCTAAAAGGAATACCGGCCTGATTAAGCGTTTATGATGCACTGAAGCTATCAGAAGAATTTTGACAAAGTTTGATTCAGGCCTTATCTGATCATGCATCAGGGAAACCTTACTGGCGGAGTTAGAACATGAAGAACTCAATGAACATGAGGATTGTTTTCCAGTCATTTCTTTTTCTGATGATGATCTGATCTGTGAGGAAGACCATAACAGACCACTAATGATAGAAGGCCATATTCATGGGAAGAAATTCAAACAGATTATGGTAGATAATGGGTCTGCAGTAAATCTTTTGTCATTCTCACTGTTAAATAAATTAAACTACCATCGCTCAGAATTACGCCCCAGCGGAATGATGATACAAGGTTTTAATCAAGATGGGTAGCGCGCACTTGGTAAGATTACGGTAACGTTGGAAATAGGAGAATTAATTACTGACGTTGTTTGTCACATCATAAGTGCAGTAACGACATACAACCTTCTCCTAGGAAGGCTATGGATACATCAGTATAATATCATACCTTCTACCCTGCATTAGTGTTTCAAATACTGTAAAGACGGAGTACAACATAAAGTGATGGTCTATGCGAGACCGTATACAGAAGCTGAGTCCTTCTTTGCAGATGCTAGCTATTATAAAAAATTTACTATCGAAAAAATAAATAAGGATGAAGGTGGTGTCTTACAGAATGATCGAGAAAGTGCAATTACGAAGTTAGTAGAAAAATTAGTGCCATCTAAAACCACAGATATAAGCAAGAAGTTCTGTTTTGTGCCAAAACATTTAAGGTAACCGGGACAACCACCGTTAACCCTGTTGTCATCTACACAACTGAAAATTTTACAGTCAAATTATACGGTGCCGCTGCCGTATGCTGAAAGAAATAAGTCATTTTTGGCCGCTCTAACAAGATTTCAAGTTAAGGCGAATGAAAAATATCCTGAGCCAATCAAGTTCTATATTTCAGAAGCAGTAAGGACAAGAGGAGAGACTCAAAGTAATGACTACCGTGGTAGGTTGACGCCGCAAGACCTCCAAAAGTATAGTCCGGCAAGTAAGAAAATTATGAAAAACATGGGCTTTGATTATGAAGAACCTGTTGGCCTAAACCATGGAAAGGGAATTCAAGTCCCCATTGGGGTCGATCAGGAGAAGTGTCGAAAATTTCAAGGATTGGGGGCAAGCTAGCCAATGAATACAATTGCAATCGTATAACCTCTTACAGAAATATGCTGCTTCAATATCTCCAAGAACAAAAAATATATCTTCAGTAATTGTCACAATCATATCCAGGGGGCAAGTTCAAAGCCAAATGAGATATAGTGTGCTCAATGAAAGTAAAATTCTTCAAAGAAGTAAATGAAAGCCTATGTCGGTCTATACTCGTGTTGACAAAAAAAGAAATTGCTTCCAAAGGCGCTACTGATTTTGATACAGAACATTACCAAGATAATAATTCTATATCAAAAGGGGGCAAGATGAATAGGATGAATAAGGAAGAAGCTCGCAAGCATATCAAAATTATACGACAAAGCATATCAAGATCATATGATAACAAATAAAGAAAGATGAAGAAAGTGAGCGTCGTCAAGGGAGTTCTACAAAATTTTGCCTGAAGTTGATATCACAATCAAGCTGGTATATTACAAACAATACAGACAAACGATACAGATAAGCAATTTCAGACCAAAATACCCATCATCGTCTTCCAAGACAGCATGCTAGATCATCGCTAAAAGTCTTCAGTCTTCCAAGACATTTGAAGATAGCATATTAAATCATCACCAAACAAAAAGTGCCGACGATCGCTATCAAGCATTGACTCTCATTGCCGATAGAAAAACTCCATCAAAATCGAATTATGAGGTATCGATGATTATAAAATGAAAAGAGAACAGCTATCGCTACTGGCGATCAATCGCTCATCAAAGTTGCCATCATCGCTAAGCTGATACAATGTTTTAAACACGATACAAAAGTCCTTATGACATTATCAGCAACAACGAAATGTCAATTATTGATCAACCATATGATAATAGTAGAATGAATCATACAGTCAACTGTATATACATAATTGGCGATAACGATGGCTATTTATCATAAAAAGGCAGCCTAGTCAAGTCTCCGAAAAAAAAAGAAGAGAGAAAAAGAAAAAGCCAAGTCCTAAAAGGAACCAATCTTAAAAGGGACCAGCTACGCATAAGACCTATGAAGATCGCCATTCGGGCAGCGGCGAGAAGCCAGTGGCCCTAAAAAGCCCGTGAAGGCCATCGTACGCATACCCATGCGGGCAGCTGACGGAGTCAATGACCAAAAACCATAAGGCCAAAAGTTGACAAAAAAGCTAAAAAAGCTCAAAGTCTTCAAATGATCAAAGGCCAAAAGAGCTAAAAGTCTTCAATGACCAAAAGTAAAAGAGCCAAAAGTCAACTGAAAGACCAAAAGAAAAAGGTCAAAAAGTTGACTAAAAGCCAAAGTGCTAAAAGTCCTCAAATGACCAGTCAGCATAACCCCTATGCCGTCTGTATAGCTTTCCAGCTGCGTCACGGGGAATGGACGACAAACCCTCCCGTGAATGGGCCCGACCTTGCAGGCGAAGAAAATGAGGGCTGCAGTGTGCACCTTAAATAGGCCAACCATTCATAAGACCCCCTAGATTTGTGGTTCGATTCCGGTACTAACTCATGAGGAAGGGCTTAAACCTACTCATCGATGGATCGACAACCATGGATTTGGTACCCCCAAAGGTAGCTTTGCGAGCTCAGCGAACTCTCGAAGTTACCGTGGCCAACCTTGTGTGTAAAACCAACCGAGTTCATGGCCCTGGTAGCTTCACTGGGCTCCTCTGATGGATCGCAGTTTGTGAACTCCCTAGGCAGTGAGAAGTCCAACGAACTCTAGAGAGTTACAGAGACCATCACGTAAGACCCGACTCTAACTAGAGTCCAAGTAAATTCACCAAGTAAATTTGCTCCACTACTCAAGAGCTTAAACTGTGTGTGCAACTGACTGAATTAAAATCTAGCACCGCCAATAAAATATAAACGGGTGAAGTCATGTAGGGAATCTGATACTGACAAGCATAAAATATTGGTGCTTTATGATTAGTTCATAGAATGTCATGATAAACTATGTGCAATGTTCAAAATGAAGCAAATTCATGTTGAAGTTATGACATAGATAATATGTCTGGAATAATGCATAATGTAGAAGTGCATGAAAAAGTTACTGAAATTTACTAATAAAAATCAAAAGAGAACATGCACTCAAATATGAAAAGAGGGGAGAGAAGAAGAAAGGAAGAAGCAAAAGTATGTATACAAAAAAGGGAGGGATTACATGCTTATAATTCCTCTGTGATGCCTATTACATTCATATATTGCCGCAAGTTTTCCTTCAATTGAAGCTGACTTGCATCAGGCTTTGATTTCTCTTCAACAATAATCTTTGTTTGATCAGGAAGGCCAGCTAATTTGTCTTCTAGAGATGTGATCATTTCCTTACTCCTGAGTAATTCAAACTTTTCAGCGTCAGCAGACCGAATATTGACATCAAGTTTCTCTTTAACCTCCTGTATAGACAGTTCCTTCTCATGACCTTGCAGTTCCATCTGCAAAATCTCTTCTCTTAAAGCCGCGATACGATCTTTAATAAGTACCTTGTCATCAGTGAGGGTCTTCAATTGTTCTTGCAATGATAATTTCTCCTGGTCTAATTCAGATATGGTGGAAGCAATAAGTGAAGCCCTCTCCTTAGACAAAGTTAACTACTTCCCGTATTCCAGAACTTCTGGAGTGATTGTAATATTCTCCACTGATGCCAAAGAAGCTATTGAATCACGGAATTTGAGGAGGGAATCATGCAAAAAAGAAATATTAATCTTTGCCATCTTTGCAGAGCTTTTCAGAATTTCGATGGCGATATCCAGGTCTGGCCATTGTTCAGGATCTTTGAAGATATGAACTACCATTGACAAAGAGTTTTTCATCAAAAGCATTTTGTGAGCGAAAATCTTTAAAGGAAATGGTAGCTCAGAGATAGTGGCCACAAATTCAGAGCTAGCCGCCCCACTACAGGGGAGAATTCCTATAACATGAATAGGAGATCGAGTTAGAGTGAGAAATACAAAATGAAGAATTTACAGCTCTTCAAATTAATATATATACCTGCTGCAGAGGTGTGACCAGCAAATAAGGAAACTTCTGGGGCTGAAGAAGTACCAGCTTCCAACATGTCAGTAAGAGAGGGTGCTCTCACTTCTGTGCTGGAATCTCTGGTAGTAGGAGTTGGTAGATCAGTAGTCTCGACAGGGAATACAATTTCACGGGCCACACTCTTCGGTGCCACCAGAGGGGCCAAAGAAACCTGTGGGGAGACCATTAGTGCAGCTGGATGAAGATCTACAGAGGTGGCAGCGCTCGTTTCGATGCAAGCCACATAAGTACCTAAAAAAAAAGGAAATGATAGTGATGATAAGATAGTGATCACTAGACAAGCACGTAAATGTTTAAGGAATTCGGGCTCCCTTACTAAGTGAATACCCATATTCACCGTAGTCTAAGGGTTCTTCATCCTCTTCAGTTACCGCATGTGGCTTGCCAGGAACGGAAGTGGTAGGAGAAATTTCAAGAGCCGTGGGGAGATGTTCTTCCTCTACATTTTCGGTTGCCATATTTTCCTCGTCATCTATGTTGACCTCCCCTTCTTCATAGTCATCATCTTGAACTCCATCATTTTCATCATCATCATTGTTATCATCATCTCCAGATCCTAGGGAAGTGGAACCTTCTGATGTAGAAGATGAACTTTCGCTTGCTAGATCTTCCTCATCTACCTCTACAACCATGACTTGTTTTCCTTTGTAGGAAACAGGCTGGTTGCTTTCTCTTGGAGATCTCCTACCAACTGGAATCGAAGGAGATGAAGAGACCTGTCTTGCCTCTTCCTGGGAAGTGGGTGACGACGTTTGCGGATGTACTCGTGATCTAGTCATCGGAGACGATGAGCTAGGGGGAAGAGTTTGTGAAGAAGGGGCAGGTTCGTTTTGAGCTGGACCCTCCTCAGCTATAGCAATCTCTTCAGGAATAGGGGAGGATGCTCCTGCAACATCCTCTAGAGCTCGACAACCAAGGTCATGGGGGACATGTTCAAATTCCGCCAGGACTCCATGGGCAAACCAACCATCTAAAGTATTAATTGGTTTTCTTTCACGGATTGGCTCTTCCGTCGAAATCTTTCTAAAAATTTCACCATGATGAGGAGCGCATCTTTTCTCTGGAATGAAGCCGATTCTGTTCTCAAATTTTTTGCCCCTAAGCCGAGGTGGATGGAGAAAGAGAAGAGAATCCACTAGTAGGCGTTTGTTGATCAGAAATGATTGGTGGTCCCACCACCTCATCCAGCTGTAAGAAGTACGGACTATCCGGTCACAGCTAGGGATGATGAAAGAAGAGTTGACACGGCCGCCTAATAGTTTCTTACATATCATGGCCCAGTTCAAAGGACCTATTCCATAGTAGCGCATTCGCTTAGTAACCAGCCCACAATCTTCTGGCACGGCTTGGTCATAGCCGAATTGGCGAGCAAAACGGCTGGGATAGTAGGGTTCTCTCCAGAATTTCGTTCCTTCCCTAAGAGGTAAACTGCAAGAGCGGATAGAAAGAAAAAAGGCCCTTTCCGCTACAGTTAGTACCCCTTGATCCACCATATCTGTATCTTGAATGTATCGATGAAGCCGGAACTGGAAGAAGTCCACTTGATCAAAATCCTGGATCTTATTGATCACCCATTCATACGATCTTCTGTACATGGCCCTTTATTGAAAAAACCAAAGAGGAAGATGAGAAGGGTTGACGTAAGCCTTCTCTGGTGCTTCAAAAGTCTAGGAAAAATAGACTCCTAACTATCTGGTGAAGTAGTGCCAGGCAGTATACGCTGATGAAGATCCTAGGGTGGGATTTTTGACATGTGTAGAGATTTCTTCAAAGGCCCGATAAATGGAACATAGCACAGGGGGCGCAATGGAATACTTCTGACCTTCCGCTAGAGCTCCAGCGACAACGAAGGTGGTGGGGTGAATAGCATCTGCCCACTTGGAACTAGGAACGGCAACTATGCTTAGCCAGTAAGCTAGAAAGGCTGTAAGTTTCCCAAAGGAACTATTATCTAGTCGTTCCTTCATATTGTCACGAAGAGTCGTTAATTCCTTACAGTGACTGTCGCGGAATCTGCAAAATGAAAAAAAGACGTTAATATGCAGGAGTATGTGATGAAGAGGAAAATGCTAATCTTTGGGTCTGGAATACCTGAGTATTCTAGAAAAATGGGCCAGCCATTGCAGAGGCGATAGTTTGTGAAATTTTGGAAACTTTCTCATTTCTCTGAAAAGTTCGATGGTGGTTTTGGAGATAAAAGGTCTGCGGTCGAGAGAGGATATAAATGCCAATTCTACATTTGTCGGGATGAACTCATCATAAAATCTTCCTGTAAGTGGGAGACCTGCTATGCGATGCAGATCCCATAGCGATATGCTCATTTCTCCGAACGACAAGTGAAGAGAATTGGTGGTGGGAGACCAATATTTGAGGAATCCTTTCAGCACGGAGGGTTCCTTGTAAAAGTATTTGGATGTGACCTCTATCGCATCATAAAGGCCTACTTTAGCAAGAGTACTCACGTATTTCTTCAGGATTGCCTCTGCCCAATCAGAGTAATAGTGACGAGAAGTCAGCAGGCCTCTTGTTCGAAAATCTTTTAATCCCCAGAGAGGATCACAGTCCTTGTACCGCTGTCTGACAGTCTTATAGAAATATGTTGGAAAGAAATTGTGCGGACTGTGAAAGGGAGTGAGGAAGATTATGGGATGGGCTTCTCCAATGATTTACCATGGTTTCTACATCTGCAATTTTCTTTCAAGAATCCGAGGTTCTCGCGCCGCCCACGATTCAGTATACATCAATTTCTCTCCGTCCACATAATCTGTGGGTTCACATTCAAGAATGGACTGGTGACGATGAACGTTGATGGGAATTATTATCATGCCTTCTAAATGAGGGTTGTCGAATTTCATGACACCCTCGATCACTCGAACGAATTTCCAAGAGTTCTGGAGCTTCTTCTTATTATGCTCTTTTATCTTTTCTTCAAACTCCTTCGCCTTATTTCGACGAGTTTTCTTGGAGCGAGAAGCAGGCGGGGTATCTTCTCTGGCAAGGGGTCTATCGCTATCCGTGCGAATATGGGCGGTTGTCTTCAACCATTCTTCCCAATCATATTCACGGCCATGCTTCGGGGGAAGTTCTATATTTCTCATGATTATAGCTAGGTGAATGGGAGAAGAAAGCGATTTAATACGGTCGGTAAAATCAAAAGTTGGAAGTACTGGCTCTTTGAAGTATGTGGGAGTTTGAGTGGTGGTTTTGATGCGCTTAGCTGGTGGTTGATCAGCGGAAGGAGACGGGCGATGAGAAGATGTATCGGGTGCGTCGGGATGAGAAGGATGCTCCGTTGGAGGGTCTACAGGACGAAGGGTCCTCTTGATGCGGGCTATAAAGAGAAGAGGGTTAAAGACCTAAGGAAGATTATTGAGGAAAGTTCAGAAAATAGCAAAGTCTTGGTTGTACGGGTCCGTGCAATCAAAATCAGTTGCGCGGCGTGTTGCAATACTTAGAAAACTTACGCGAATGGAAGATCCGTTGCGCGGGTCCGCACAGACAATGTCGGTTGCGCAGGAAAATCGCCAAAAGGAAAATCTTCGCCAGAGGATGTGAAAAACTACAGGTAATGAAGGAAGTATGGTATTTATAGGCTATCGTGACTGAGTATATATGCGGCCGGTTGCACGGGTCCCGGCAAGCCAAATGAAAACTAGAAAATTTGATCCTTTTTTGTTTCTTGAGGAAACAAAGAAAGGATCAAGGGGGCATCTGTTGAGGCATAAAAAATGGCGAAGGAATCAAGCAAGGAAAGGTAAAGAGATAAGAAGAACTTTCGAAAAGAAGAAGAAAGAGATAGCTTTCATGAGAGTGCGCAGGTCCTCGCAGCCATTATAGGTTGCGCGGTTTCTCGCAATCAATCTCAGTTGCGAAGGACCGCGCAAAGGAAGTATCAGTTGCGCGGGACCTCAGAATGTACTGCACAAAGGGCTTCGTTCAAAATGACCTAAAACACTGAAAAATAGTCCCACATCGCTAAGATCAGGACTTTCACATGTGCGAGGGTCTATAAATACCCCTTTCCCTCCTTCATTACGGGTAATTGAAGATTTTCAAAAGAAGTGGAGCAGAGCAGAAGACAGAAAGTAAAAGAGAGTCTCCTGGCAGTTGCACAGGACAGCGTAACCGATATCGGTTGCGCGGGTCCGCACAACTAGGCTGCCCTGCAGTCTGTGAAGTTCAAAAGTCATCATGCTGCTGAAGTTCGTGGGCTAGGCTTCCTTTCTCCGGGCTTTCTCCTCTTCATGGGTTCAAAGGAGAAAGATCAGTCGATCTAATCGACATTCCTCCTAAGTCCCAGAAGAAGGTTAAAATAGGCGCTGTTATGCTGTTGAAATCTTTATTTCATTAAAAACCCGTCGATCAGAACGACATTCCTCCTAAGTCTTAGGGGATGATGAATCAGGCACCGGAAGGCTGTCGAAATGAACTTTTGATTCTTAAAGCACAAGTCCTTCATTTCTAAATGATTTAGCTTAGAATCAAGGGGTGTAAAGAGGATGTAAATGAACTCAGTATCAATAAAATGTGATGAATGTTCATAGTACTCTTTCTTTGTTATGTTTTAAATAAGACAATCTGCCGAATCAAATGCATTTATTTCTTTGTCGAAACAGCGGTCCTGCGCAACTGCCAGGTGACTTTCTTCTACCTTTTGTCTTCTATTCCATTCCGCTCCTCTTGAAAATCTTCAATTACCCTTAATGAAGGAGGGGAGGGGGTATTTATAGACCCTCGCATGTGTGAAAATCCTGATTTTAGCGATGTGAGACTATTTTTCAATGCTTTAGATCATTCTGAACGAAGCCCTTTGTGCAGTACACTTCAAGGTCCCGGGCAACTGCTATTTCCTTTGCGTAGCCCTGTGCAACTGATATTGATTATGCGGAACCGTGTAACCTATAATGGTTGCGCAGACCTGCGCACTCTTATGAAAACTATCTCTATCTTCTTCTTTCCGCAAGTTCTTCCAATCTCTTTACCTTTCCTTGCTTGATTCTTTCACCATTTTTTATGCCTCAACACGTAGTACAAAAGCTGAGGCATTATTGTCTGTTGCACGATATAACATTAGTTTCTAGGGTTGATCCGATAAAGTTTCTGATGACAAGACCGATGTTGTCTGGAAGGTTAGCTAAATGGATGTTGTTACTTTCAGAGTACGCTATTACGTACGAACCAGCAAAAGTAGTAAAGGGGTAGGCAGTGGCAGATTTCCTAGCAGCGTACCCCGTAGTAGAGTCCAAAGCCATCAGTGATGACTTTCCAAATTAGCAAGTCATGTTGACTGAACCATAAAATCCGTGGCAGATGTACTTTGACGGTGCTTCTAGAGTATCAGGAGCAGGGGCAGGAGTGATATTTATTACTCCCCAAGGTGATTTGTTACCTTCCTCTTTTACATTGGGAACTGCATGCACGAACAATGGGGCCGAGTGTAAAGCCCTGATTATTGGAATGGAGATGGCTAAAGAAATGGAGATAAGAGTATTGCATATTTTTGGGGATTCTAAATTGATTACAAATCAATTGACGACTGAATTCGAAATAAGAAAACAAGAACTTTTGCCATATTGTCGGAGGGCACAACAGTTGTTGGAACATTTTTCCTATGTTGAAATCAAGCATATTCTTCGGTCAGAGAATGCAAAAGCCGACGCCTTAGCTAGTTTGGAGGCAGCTCTGTCTTGCCCTAATCGAAGCCCTCTTCAAGTAACTATAGAGGAAAGAAGATTTTTACTATCAGCAGGGGTTGGTGAAGAAGTTACTGAAGCCTTTCCTATATCATGCTTGGAAATTATAATAGATGATTGGCGTTAGCCTTTCATTGATTATCTCAAATTGAACATCCTACCAGAAGAATCTACGCTACGACAGCAAATTAGATAGCAGTCAAGTAGATTCATCATCTGCAGTGAAGCATTATATAAAAAATCTTACAATGGAGTGTTGCTACATTGTTTAAATAAGCAAGAAGCAAACCAGGAGTTGCGAGAAGCACACTCTGGAGAATGTGGGGCACATCAAGCTGGTCAAAATTTATTTCATCGAGTACATAGAATGGGATATTATTGGCCCACTATGTTTAAGGACACCATAGATTATGCGAAGCGGTGTCATGAATGCCAGATTCATGGAGATATTATACACATGCCTCCAGAAGACTTGGATCAGTCTATTGCCTCTTGGCCCTTCTCTGCTTGGGGACTTGACGTAATTGGTCCTATAAACCCGCCTTCATCTAAAGGAAAACAGTATATTCTAGCAGCAATCGATTATTTCTCCAAGTGGACTGAAGCAGTTGCTTTGCGAAATGTTAAAGAAAAAGATGTGGTTAATTTTATCCGCCACGCTATAATATACCGACACAGTATTCCAAAGAAAATTGTTACAGACAATGGCACCCCTTTCCAAAGTAAAGGCATGGAAAAACTGTGTCAGAAGTTCAATATCCATCACTCGTTCTTAACGCCTTGCTATCCGCTGGCTAACGGATTAGCAGAGGCATTCAACAGAATAATAGTCAAAATATTGAAGAAAATAATGATAGGGAACAAACGTGATTGGGATGAAAGGTTACAGGAAGCGTTATGGGCTTACAGAACTACTCATCGAACAGCAACAAGGGCAACACTGTATTCGTTAGTCTATGGTGTGGAAGCAGTAATTCCAATTGAAATACAAGTAGCGTCACTAAGAGTGGCAGTGCATCAGTCTATAACTGATGATGATAATGCAAAAATAAGATTGAAGGAACTGGATTTACTTGATGAGAAATGCCTGGCTGCACAACACTGGCTGCAAGCATATCAAGCGCAAATATCAGTCGCATTTGATAAGCGAGTTAAATATCGCTCTTTCAAAAAGGGAGATATGGTGCTGATGTTGAAAAGACCAATCGTGGTCACCTGTAGAACATGAGGCAAGTTTGAGCCTAAATGGGATGACCCTTATGTAATAAAAGAAGTATATCTAATGGAGCGTATCGAGTTGTAGATCAAGACGGATAAGGAATCTGTATATAAGTCAACGCTTGTTTCCTTAAGAGATATCGTCCGTAAGTATATTTGTTGATTTTGCTCCAAAAAATTACCAGAGTAATGATTCTGCACTACAAGGAGGATAAATATGATCGTAAATCGTGCAGTCTTCTACAGAAATATACTGCCTCAATATCTCCAGGAACGAAAGAGTGTATCTCTAACAATAGTCACAATCATATTCAGGGGGCAAGTTCGAGATCAAATGAGATAAGATGTACCTAATAAAAGTAAAGTTCTTCAAAGGAGTAAATGGAAGCCTATGTTGGCCTAATACTCGCGTTGACGAGAAGAAAATTGCTTCTGAAGGCATTACTGATTTTGATACAGAACATTATTAAGATAATAATTCTGTATCAAAATGGGGCAAGATGAGTAGAATGAATGAGGAAGAAGTTTGCAAGCATATCAAAATCATATGATAAGCATATCAAGATTATATGATAATAAATAAAGAAAGACGAAGAAGATGAGCGCCATCAAGTGAGCTCTACAAAATTTTGCCTGAAATTGATATCACCATGAAGCTGGTATATCGCAAACAATACAGGAAAACAATACAAATAAACGATTTCAGGTGAAAATACTCAAATAAATAATTTTAGGCAAAAATACTCATCATCGTCTTCCAAGACAACATTCTAAATCATTGCCGAAAGTCTTTCAAGACATTTTAAATGGAAAGCCCTGATGACCGCTGTCAAGCGATAACGATTGCTATCAGTATTGATAATCATCGTCGACGCTAAAGATTGCCATCAAAATCACCAAGTATCAATGATCTTAAAATAAATAGAGAGCAACTATCGTTGTCGTCAATCAATCGCTTATCAAAGTTGTCATCATCGCTAAGCTGATACATTATTTTAAACATGATATAAAAGTCCTCATGACATTGTCAGCAGCAGCGAAATGTCAATTATTGATCAACCATATGATGACAGTAGAATGAATCATATAGCCAACTATATAAAATTGGCGACAGTGATAATTGCTTATCATAAAAAGGCAGCCCAATCAAGCCAATGGCCCGCTGTGCATGAGACCTATGATCATAAAAAGGTAGCCCAGTCAATCCAATGGCCCGCTGTGCATGAGACCTATGAAGATCGCCATTTGGACAGCGGCGAGAAGCCAGTGACCCTAAAAAACTCGTGAAGGCCATCGTATGCATACCAATGCAGGCAGCTGATGAAGTCAATGACCAAAAGTTTAAAAGGTCAAAAGTCCTCAATGACCAAAAGTCTGAAAGACCAAAAGTCCTCAATGACCAAAGGCCTAAATGACCAAAAGTCCTCAAATGACCAGTCAGCGTAACCCCCATGCCGTTTGTATAGCTTTCCGGCAGTGTCTCGGGGAATGGAGGACAATGCCCTCCCGTGAATGGGCCCGACCTTGCAGGCGAAGAAAATGAGGGCTGCAGTGTGAGCTTTAGGCCAACCATGCATAAGACCCCCTAGATTTATGGTTCGATTCTGGTACTAACTCATGAGGAAGGGCTTAAACCTACTCATCGATGGACTGACAACCATGGATTTGGTACCCCTAAAGGTAGCCTTGCGAGCCCTGTGAACTCTAGAGAGTTACCGTGGCCAACCCTGTGCGTAAAAACAACCGAGTTCACGGCCCCGGTAGCTTCACTGGGCCCCTCTGATGGATCGCGATTTGTGAACTCCCTAAGCAGTGAGAAGTCCAGCGAACTCTAGAGAGTTACAGAGGCCATCACGTAAGACCCGACTCTAATTAGAGTTCAAATAAATTTGCTCCACTACTCAAGAGCTTAAACTGTGTGTGCAGCTAACTGAATTGAAATCTAGCACCGCCAATAAAATATGAACGAATGAAGTCATACAGGAAATCCCATACTGACAAGCATAAAATGTTGGTGTTCTATAGTTAGTTCTTTATTGAATATCATGATAAACTATATGCAACATTGTAGATACATATTTCATTTTATATGATTGTTCAAATATGCAAAGTATAAGTTGTACAATATTTAGAATGTAGCAAGTTCATGTGTCACTCTAGAAATATTCAAATATGCAATTGCCTAATGAAAATTCTATATGCAATATGCAAAAATGCATTTAAAAAAAGAGAGAGAAGTTTCATTATGAATTAAGATATTTCATAAAGCTACATTGAAAATCATAATGAATTAAGATACTAAGTCTGATTAATTTAGCAGGAAAAGATCGTCACTTGAAACTTTGAGTTATGCAGCTCGTGAGTGAAAGGAACAGTCCAAAAAGGATGTTGCGGCAGGAGCAGCATTAAAAGAACAAGCCTAGATATAGAGTTAAAAGGAAAGAATTACTGGAGTTGATCAAGAGGAAAGAGTCGCTAGAGTTGACCAAAGAGACCATTATAAAAGCAACAGTGTTGAAAGAAAGCTCTCTGATCAATCGCTCAAAGAAGAAGCCGTCATAGCTATTGCAGAGGCGTGTTTCAATAAAAAGAGAATTTTATCCTCTTTAGTGAAACATTTGCTCGACACTGCTGACTGGGGGCATTCAAGTCTTCTGTTCGAGCACCATCATTTAAGTCTTTTGTTCGAGCTCCATCCTTTAAGTCTTCTGTTCGAGCGCCATCATTCAAGTCTTTTGTCCGAGCACCATCATTCAAGTCTTCTGTTCGAGCGCCATCATTCAGGTCTTCTGGTTGAACATAATCATGTTAGTCTTTCGTTTGAAAGTGATTACTCAGTCTCCCGTTCGAACGCGATCGTTCAATCCTCTGGTCAAGAATGATCATCCAGTCTTCCATGCAAGCATGATTATCTGGTCATCCTTCAGTTGCAATTTGTTCAAGTTCTTCGGGTAGAAGAAGATCGATCCTCCATTTGATTTAAGGAATCAATCAAAGAAGGATTGAGGGGACAGCTGTTGAGGCATAAAAAAATGGTGAAAAAATTGAGCAAGGAAAGATAAAGAGATAGGAAGAGCTCTCAGAAAGAAGAAGAAAGAGATAGCTTTCAAGAGAGTGCGCAGAACAGTGCAACCACTATAAGTTGGCAGTTTTGCGCAATCAATCCCAATTGTGCAGATCCGCGCAAAGGAAATATCAGTTGCGCGGGACCTCGAAATGTACTGCACAAAGGGTGTCATTAAGAATGGTCTAAAGCACTGAAAAATAGTCCCACATCACTAAGATCAGGATTTTCACACATGCGAGGGTCTATAAATACCCCTTTCCTTCCTTCATTAAGGGTAATTGAAGATTTTCAAGAGGAGCGTAGCGGAGCAGAAGACAGAAGGTAGGAGAGAAGTCTCCTGGCAGTTGCGCAGGACCGCGCAACCGGTATCAGTTGCGTGGGTCGATGCAACCAGACTGCCCTGCAGTCTGTGAAGGTCAAGGGCCGTCATGCTGTCGAAATGCCTGTGCAAGGCTTTCTCCCTTCTATTGTCATGTGCAGAGGAAGAAGATTAGCCGATCAAATCGATATTCCCCTAAGTATTAGGGATGATTGAAATAGACGTCGTTATGCTGCTAAAATCTCTGTTTCATCAAAGACTCGTCGATCTAATTGACATTCCTCCAAATAATCTATCTTAGAATAGGCATCGAAAGGCTATCGAAATGAAATTTTGATACTTGAAACATAAGTCATTTATTTCCAAATAATCTATCTTAGAATCAAGGGATGTAAAGAGGATGTAAATGAACTCAGTATCAATGAAATGTGATGAATGTTCCTTGTATTCTTTCTCTGTTATGTTTGAATACGACAAATTTTCCAAAAAAAATGCATTTGTTTCTTTGTCGAAATAGATCGACAAGTCTTCGATGAAACAAAGATTTTAGCAGCATAGCGGCGTCTGTTTCAGTCATCCCTAATACTTAGGGGAAATGTCGATTCGATTGACTAATCTTCTTCCTCTGCACATGACAATAGGAGAGGGGAGAGTGCTGGAAGAATAAAAGCCTCGCACAGGAATTTCGGTAGCATGACAACCCTTGAGCTTCACAGAATGTAGGGCAGTCTGGTTCCGCGGACCCTTGCAACTGATACCGGTTGTGCGATCATGCGCAACTGCTAGGAGACTTCTCTCCGACCTTCTGTCTTCTGCTCCGCTCTGCACTTCTTGAAAATCTTTAAAATTATCCTTAATGAAGGAGGGGAAGGGATATTTATAGACCCTCGCACGTGTGGAAATCCTGATCTTAGCGATGTGGGACTAATTTCCAGTGCTTTAGATCAATCAAAAAGGACCATTTTCGCAGCACAATCCGGAGAGCTGCACAACTGATATTTCGATTGCGTGGACCGGTGCAGAGGAGATTGATTGCTCGGTGCTGCGCAACCAACATTAGTTGCGCGGACCTGCGCATCTGCTTGAAAGCTTCTCTATCTTCTTCTTTTCAATAGTTCATTTTATCTTATCATCCCTCTTTGCTTAATTCCTTTCATCATTTTTTATGCCTCAACAATGCCCCCTTGATCCTTTCTTTGTTTCTTCAAGAAATGAAAAAGGATCAAAATTCCTACTTTTCATTTGACTTGCGCAGACCCACGCAACCGGCCGTGTTCATACTCGACTACGGCAGCCTATAAATACCGCACTTCCTTCATAGTCTGCAGTTTCCTCACTCTCTGGCAAAAGATTTTTTTTTCTGACGATTTTCCCCCGCAACCAACAACATCTACGCGGACCCACGCAACGGATCTCCCGTAGTTCGTGCAAGTTTACTAAGTACTGCGACACTTCGTACAACTGTTTTTGATTGTGCGGACCCGCGTTGCTTCGTTTCGAACTTTCCCTACAACCTTCCTTAGGTCTTTAACCTTCTTCTCTTCATGGCCCGCATCAAGAGGACCCTTCATCCCGTAGACCCTCCAACTGACCATCCTTCTCATCCTGACGCACCAGATACATCTTCTCATCACCCGTCTTCTTCCGCTAATTAGCCACCGACCAAACGTACCAAAACCACCACTCAAACTCCTACGTATTTCAAAGTGCCAGTACTCCTGACTTTTGATTTTACCTATCGCATTGAATCACTTCCCTCTCCCATTCACCGGGCTATAATCATGGGGAACAAAGAATTACCTCCAAAACATGGTCGTGAATATGATTGGGAAGAGTGGCTAAAGACAACCGCCTATATCTGCACAGATAGCGACAAACCCTTTGCCAGAGAAGATACCCCGCCTGCTTCTCGCTCCAAGAAAACTCGTCAAAATAAGGCGAAGGAATTTGAAGAAAAAATAAAGGAGCATAATAAGAAAAAGCTCCAAAACTCTTGGGAATCCGTTTGAGTAATCGAGGGCGTCATGAAATTCGACAACCCTCATTCAGAAGGCATGACAATAATTCCCATCAACGTTCATCGTCACCAGTCTATCCTTGAATGTGAACCCACAGATTTCGTGGACGGAGAGAAATTAATGTATACTGAATCGTGGGCGACGCAAGAACCTCGAATTCTTGAAGGGAAAATGCAGGCGCAGAAACCGTGACAAGTCATCGAAGAAGCCCATCCCATGATCTTCCTTACTCCTTTTCACGGTCCGCACAATCTCTTTCTAACATATTTCTACGAGACTATCAAACAGCGGTACAAGGACTGTGACCCTTTTTGGGGATCGAAAGATTTTTGAACAAGGGGCTACTGACTTCCCGTCGCTATTATTCTGATTGGGCAGAGGCAATCCTAAAGAAACACGTGAGTACTCTCGCCAAAGTGGGCCTTTATGATGCAATAGAAGTCACATCCAAAGTACTTCTACAAGGAACCCTCCGTGCTGAAAGATTTCCTTGAATATTGGTCCCCCACTACCAACTCTCTTCACTTGCCATTTGGGGAAAAGAGCATAACACTATGGGATCTGCACCGCATAGCAGGCCTTCCGCTTACAGAAAGATTTTACGACGAGTTCAACCCGACGAATGCAGAGTTGACATTTGTATCTTCTCCTGACCATAGACCTTCCATCTCTGAAACCATTGTCGAACTTTTCAGAGAAATGGGAAATTTTCTGAATTTTCACAAACTATCCCCTTTGCAATGGCTGGCTCATTTTTCTAGAATACTCAGGTATTCCAGGCTCAGAGATTAGCATTTTCCTTCTCATCACATACCCCTGCATATTAATTCCCTTTTCATTTTACAGATTCGGCGACAGTCGCTGTAAGGAACTAATGATTCTTCGTGACAATATGAAGGAACGACCAGATTATATTTCCTTTGGGAAACTTGCAGCCTTTCTAGCTTACTGGCTAAGCATAGTTGCTCTTCCTAGTTCCAAGTGGGCAGATGCTATTCGCCCTACCACCTTCATTGTCGCTGGAGCTCTAGCGGAAGGTTAAAAATATTCCATTGCGTCCCCTGTGCTATGTTCTATCTATCGAGCCTTTGGAGAAATATCCACGCATATCAGGAACCCCACTCTGGGATCTTCTTCTGCATACATTGCTTGGCACTACTTTACGGGATGGTTGAGAGTTTATTTTCCTTAGACTTTCGAGGCGCCAGAGAAGGCGTACGTCAACCCTTCCCATCTTCCTCTCTTATTTTTTCAACAAAGAGCCATGGCTAAAAGGTCGTATGAATGGATAATCAACAAGATCTATGACTTTGATCAAGTGGACTTCTTCCAGTTTCGCCTCCATCGCTATATTCAAGACACAGATATGGTGGATGTCACACCCCAAATCCGAAAATCAGATTCATAGGAATCTCGATCACCGAATCTGGTGCCGACAGCTTCCATAGTACCCCATTCTCAGCTCCTAGCATTCATATGCCAGATTTCGATCCTGGGATCCTACAAGGAGGATTTTTTTATTATTTTTATATTTTTATTTTATACATTTAACTCATAATAAGCATAACCACAAGATTACCCAATTCACAAAGGCAACATCATCATCACATATCCACTAATATAATCATTTGATTACAACACTGAAAGAGAAATACATAAATAGAAAATCAAGCTCCAGAAGACCACTGCACGCTCCAAGCTCAACACTACTGCAACCTATCATCACCTGCACGCATCTATCGTGCATAAGCTTATAGAAAGCTTAAAGGGTGGTATAAGTGTGTGCACAAGGTAAGTGCCAAGTATTCAATAAAATGTCATCATCATACAATATTGAAAACTAGAAATTCATAAATCATATAATGTCTGAATAAGCAGAGACACTGATAAGAGCAGGAATTATCAGAGTAAGCAGAAATATGGACAAGTCTATAAGTCAATCAATATCAGAATACGCACTACGGATCAACTATACAAATGAAGGAATCATAAAAAGTCAAATATCAAATGCCGTATCTAAACCATATGAATGCAGAACGCAAGTAACCCAAAATGCCATATGCCGCGAATGTAATGCAATATGCGGTGCAAATGGAATGACCATGCTGAAGTGTGAAGTCGGGATGATAGTACGTGGTATCGCAGGCTACGAGGTCTACCACAAGGGACTTCTATCCAAACCAGTCTCATACCTAAATTTGGATAGTCAGACTCAACGTGGTAAACTCCTGATCTCAGGTTAGTCGCGCTCCCAACCGAAATTCTTACCATAACGAAGGTACATAACAATTAGTTGTGCACCACCAGCCCGAGTGAATGGTGAATGAATGAATGAACGAACATGCAACTCCTACTCAATAAGTCCACATATCAGTATGGTTCTTCTCTGGAAAAATCACCGGGGTCTATTGCACTCTAAACAAGATTGTCGCCCCATCGCGTGCAACAAGGTGAGTGGAAGAGACCTCACTATCCACCTGCCAATATCAGGTCCGGCTCGTCGATAGCGGACCATTCCTCGAGCTGGTCAGACTCAGCCTAGCATTGCCCCCTCCTCTCGGGTAGGTAAGGCCGCACCCCCTTCCAACAGACCACGACATAGTGAAGAGTGTAGCCATCTGGTAATCGGCACTCAGCGCTCATCTACCCACTCGGTCTAGACGTTGGAGCAACCTCTGGAACCAAGAGGGTTTAGAGACTTTCACCCAGGGATATCTATAGCACTCCATGTAGAATAGATTTCTGATGTCCCATCTGGCCATCCATGATATACCTGTGGAAGCTACGACCCTAATGTCGCTAGGGCATATAGTAATCACACCACACAATGCAAGATATATGAGTCATGCATCAATCCTGCGCATACCGTGCGCTCATGTGAGACAATCTCCGCCTATCAGGGAGTCTCATAACAGCCGACACTATGACATATGTAATGGTCAATCATATCTCATAACAGAATGCAGATGATGCGTATGGACATGTATCATGATGCTATGCAGTCAAATATTCATAATTGGTATCAATAACCAGCATCATCAATCAGTCTCGACAATGTGGACATCTAACCAACATTACCCCAAGGAATGACCCTCACAGGGCCAACACATAATGGGCCGATAGCCTCACACAAAGGCCTAATATACAACACAGTGGGCCTTGCCCAAGGACCACAGATACATCACAATGGGCCTTAACTACGGATCACATATATATCATATAGGTCTCGACAATCGGCTTTAGCAATCGAAATCCGAATCGGAGTAGGCCTTAGTAATCGAAATTGACAATCGGTCACGATAATCGAAATTGATCGATAATCAGCCTCAATACTCAGAATCGGCAATCGGTCATGATAATCGGCCTTAATCACTAATTAATCAATCGGCCACGATAATCAGAGTCTGCAATCGACCATGACAATTGGAATCGATCGATAATCAGAATCGACAAATCGGTCACGTCGATCGAAATTGACAATCGACAGTCGGAATCGACCTCGACACAAGGTGGGGTCCATAGATGGACGATCAATGATGGATCAAGCAATGTTAATGGGGCCCAAGCATTTGGGTTAACCCACTAGAGAACGATGAGAATGGGCCTATCCAAGCCCAAGGGAAGGTCACAATGTGGACATCCAACCATCATTGCCTAAAAATGTGGCCATTTAACCAACATTTCTCTCAAGAAGTGGCCTATACAAGGGATTCACACACAACTTAATGGGCCATACGTACATCACACTAGGTCTCAACCATGGGCCTTGAATACATCACAACGGGTCTTGCCCACGGGCCTCAGATTCAAGTAGGTGGACCCTATCATATGGGCCTCAAATATACATCATGATGAGCCTTATCATATGGACTTCAAACATAAACAGATGGGCCCCATTACATAGGCTAAAAGTATAAATAAGTGGGCCCCACACATGGGCCAAAATACATCATGATGGGCCTCATGGATGGGCCACAATTATATCACATTGGGCCCCATCATATGGACCGCAAATTTATCACTGCGGGCTACGCACATGGATGGTATGGATGTACAATACATACAACACGGCGAGCCGCATGAATGGACGTCATAGATATATAATACACACATCACGACAGACCGCATACACGAGCCCAATACACATTACCAAGGACCACGACCCATGAGCCTCAAATGCATCAAAAGGGCTACGACCCATGGGCCTCAACATACATCAAGTGGGTTACGTCAATGGGCCGTACTAATGGCCCATCATATATATCAAGTGGGTTGTGTTAATGTACCGTACCAAAGGGCCATACCAATAAGCCGTAAATGCATCACCATGGGCCCCATACGTGGGCCTCATGTACAACGTGTGGGTCACGTATCTGGGCCTAACAATACAAACAGGTGGGCCCTGGCATGGCCTCATACACAACAAGTTGGGCCTATCAACGGGCCCTCGGGAGAGTGATAATGCGGATATTTGACCAACATTAACCTTACAATGTGGACGTCAAACCAACATTGCTCCCAAGACATGGTCTGCCATAAACATCATTACATAACTAAGGTGGAATCACATATTTCAAAGGGCCTTATTTACATCCCATTGGGCCTCGAATACATCAAATGGGCCTCATCATGTGGTCCTCATATATGTCAAGGTGGACCTCAACAACAGGCCTCATACACATCACGGTGGGCCTAAATAAAGGGCCTTGAATACATCACATTAGGCCTCAGATTCAAACAGGTGGGCCCTGTCACATGGGCCTTAAATACAAGGTAGGTGGGCCCAATCACGTGGGCCTCAAATATACATTATGACGGGCCTCATAGATGGGCTACACCAATGGGCCTCAAGTGGGCTTGGACCACACCAATAATCATTTCACTAGTTGCAGGTGTAACATGTGTGTCACTGCACACAATCATTCTATGGGGCACATGGCTCTTTAATGATGATCAGTACTGTCCAAACATTGTTCAGGTGAAACAGCGCCATCCAAACACTTTCCATGTAAATCAGCACCATCCAAACATATCCAGCATTGTCCAACACTGCCTAGATGGTGTTGATGAAACAAGTACATCATGATGTGGTCCCTAAAGTAGACAAACAGACGGCATGGACATGCACCACATGCATCAAGGCTACTCACGTCCATGTAATGGACAGTGTGAATAAACCCATACATCAGTGGGTATAAATCACATACATTGAGTGGGTCCCACATAAGGACAACGTGGATAAAATACATACACCCTGGAGGTGTCCCATGTCCAGGGACTAAACGTAAGGTGTCCCACATCCACCATCCAGATGATGGACAGTCTAGATACAACTTAGACCACATGATGAATGGTGTTGACGAAACACCCACACCACGGTGGAGTCCACACGTGTGTGGGCCCCACGGCTGCCGTGCAGCATGGATAAGACACATATATCATGCGTGGCCCCACAAGCTTTGTTGACGTCAATACAGCAGCTATATATTTATTGTACAATCTGGAAATTCAAAGCAGGTGGGTCCCATACGGCGACCATATTATATTATATTATATATATATATATATATATATATATATATATTCAGACGTCCTGCCCTGGACGTCTAATTGATGGAAGGTTAAGATGAGGACGTCATGTGGGACCCACGTACGGACGGTTAGGATATACAATACAAGCAAGGTGGGTTACCACCGTCCATCAGCTGGACGGTACATTCATCAAGCAGGTCTCACCGTCCAGACCTGCTGGACGGTGTGGATAGAATACATATATCAAGGTGGGTTACCACGTGGGGCCCACCACATATACAGTATATGTATAAGTCACATATATTATTATAGTATATAATTATTATTATATTCCTTATTATTATTATTATTTAAAAAAAAAACATCCAGTCCCTGTCCGTAGATAGGGTATACACACATACAAGGTGGGTTGCCATCATCCATCAGCTGGACGGTTGGGATGAGACCCATGCAATCATGGTAAGCCCACATATGTGGTCCCCACACACGTGGAAGGATGGTAGGCCCCACACATATGGTCCCCACACACATGGACGAATGGTAGGCCCCACACACAACTACGGACGTCATCAACAGCTTAAGCCACTGGATGGCTTGGCTATTACAGATACAGCACGGTGGAGACCCACCGTCCAGTAGTTGGACAGTGAGGATGAAGCCGTACATCAAGGTGGGTCCACACGTGTGGAACTCACCAGCCTTTAGATTAAGATAATATTTATGTTTTCTCTTCATTCACAGCCAGCAGCACTGCTGCTGTTATGGTGCATTGCACATCTGCAATGGATGAATGGTGTGAATATAATATACAACATATACATATATATATATATATATATATATATATATATATATATATATATATATATATATATAAATCGAGGTGGGGTCCATGTGGTGTGGCCTATCAGAGTTTTGATCAAGCAGATATTTGTGTTATCCTGCTGTTCAACGTCCAGGGCTGGACAACGTGAATACAATACATACGTCATGTGGGTCACCACCATCCAAATGATGGACGGTGCTGATCATATATTCAGCAGGTGGGTTCCACCATCCACACAGCTGGACAGTGTGAATTTACATTAGGGTGGGCCTAGCTCAGATGGGCCTCCAATGCAAGGATGGTATAGATAAGACTACACCGAGGTGGGGTCCATCTAAGTGGGCCACTCAACTACATCATCACACAAAAAGGAAAAGAGAGAGAGAAAAGAAGAAGCACCCACCTTGAAATCTCTTCTTTCGCCAATGCATGATAAAGTCACAAAGGGACAATTTCAACGGTTGAGATGGGCTTAGGATGGTGGGATCGGGTGGTAGAGGTGGGCCACACTACTCTCCCATGGAGCTTGGACATGAGTTGCTCTCATGGAGCTTGGGAGAAATGAGAGAGAAAATGAGAGAGAGAGAGAGAAGTGATAGGTGAGAGATGGGAGTGATGGATAGGTGTACTTGATGGGTGGAGAGAGAGAGTGTTGACTTTAGGGGTTGCTTGGGGATGGGTGTTTGTACTTGACATGATAGGATGGAGTACTTGACACTTGATGCGATTGATGGGACATTCTGTTGGGATTGCAACGCATGGCGTTTCCCTCGAACTTAATGCGGACCCACACATCCTGGCCCGGGTATCGCCTCGGCGCGCGAGACACGACATCAGAACTGCGGCGACGGCGCAATCGCACTGGTACAAGTCTCAGGTTGAGCTGACTCTGAAATACAGAACATAACTCAAGGTTACGCATAAACCCCGATAACAGAACGCAGGTCACCGGAATTCAACCAGGAGGACCGTGGAAACCTATGGAACGGTGCAGCCTAGAATACGGGTCTTACAATGGATCAGGGGGCACTGACTGTAGCGGAAAGGGCCATTTTTCTTTCTATTGGTTCTTGCAATTTGCCTCTCATGGAAGGAACAGAATTTTGGAGAGAACCCTACTATCCCAGCCGTTTTGCTCACCAATTCGGCTATGACTAAGCCATACTAGAAGATTATGGGCTGGTTACTAAGAGAATGCACTGCTATGGAACAGGTCCTTTGAACTGGGCCATGATATTGAAACAACTATTAGGCGGTCGTGTCAACTCTTCTTTCATCATCCCTAGCTGCGACCGGATAGTCCGCACTTCCTATAGCTGGATGAGATGGTGGGACCATCAATCATTTTTGATCAACAAACACCTACCAATGGACTCCCTTCTCTTTCTCCATCCTCCTCGGCTCAGGGGTAGAAAAATTAAGAACGGAATTGGCTTCGTTCCAGAGAAGAGTCGCGCTCCTCATCATGGTGAAATTTGTAGAAAGATATCGACGGAAGAACCAATCCGTGAGAGAAAATAAATTAATACTTTAGACGGTTTTTTTTCTCATGGAGTTCTGGAGGAATTTGAACATGTCCCCCATGACCTTAGCGGCCGAGCTTCAGAAAATGTTGCAGGGACATCCTCCCCTATTCCTGAAGAAATTGCTACAGATGAGGAGAGTCCAACTCCAAACGAACCTGCCCCTTCTTCACAACCTCTTCCCCCTAGCTCATTATCTCCGATGACTAGATCACGAGCACATTTGCAAACATCATCACCCCTTCCTTAGGAAGAGGCAAGACAGGTCTTCTCATCTCCCTCAGTTCCAGTCGGCAGGAGATCTCCAAGAGAAAGCAACCAGCCTGTTTCATACAAAGGAAAACAAGTCGTGGTTGCGGAAGTGGATTTGGAGGATTTGGCAAGCGAAAGTTCATCTTCTTCATCAGGAGATTCCACTCCCCTGGGGTCTGGAGACGATGATAATGATGATAATGATGGAAATGATGGAGCTCAGGATGACGACTATGAAGAAGGGGAGGTCAACATAGATGACGAGGAAAATATGTCCACCAAAAATGTAGAGGAGGAACATCTCCCCACAGTTCCTGAAATTTTCCCTGCTGCTTTTGTCCCTGGAAAGCCACATGCAATAACCGAAGAGGATGAAGAACCCTTGGACTATGGGGAATATGGCTATTCTCCTGGTAAGGAAATCTAAATTCCTTGAATATTCACGTGCTTGTCTAGTGATAACTATCTTATCATCATTGTTATTTCCTTTTCAGGTACTCATGTGGCTTATATCGAGACAAGCGCTGCCCCCTCTGTAGATCTTCATCCAGCTGCACCAATGGCTTCACCACAGGTTTCTTTAGTTCCTCTGGTGACACCGAAAAGTGTGGCCCGTGAAATTGTATTCCTTGTCGAGACTACCAATCTACCAACTCCTACTACCAGAGACTCAAGCACAGAAGTGAGGGCTCCCTCTCTTGCTGACATGTTGGAAGCTGGTACTTCTGTAACCCCAGAAGTTCCCTCATTTGCTGGTCACACCTCTACAGTAGGTATATATATTAATTTGAAGAGCTATAAATTCTTCATTTTACGTTACTTACTCTAACTCTATCTCCTATTCATGTTGTAGGAATTCTTCCCTGTAGTGGGGCGGCCAACTCCGAATCTATGGCCACTGTCTCTAAGCTATCATTTCCTTCAAAGATTCCCGCTCACAAAATGCTTTTGATGAAAAACTCTTTGTCAACGGTAGTTCATATCTTCAAAGATCCTGAACAATGGCCAAACCTGGATATCGCCATTGAGATTCTGGAAAGCTCTGTAAAGATGGCGAAGATTAATATTTCTGTTTTGCGTGATTCCCTCCTCAAATTTCATGATTCGATAGCTTCTTTGGCATCAGCAGAAAATATTACGATTGCTCCAGAAGTTCTGGAATACGGGAAGAAATTAGCTTTGTCTAAGGAAAAAGCTTCACTTATTGCCTCTTCCATATCTAAATTAGACCAGGAGCATTTGACTTTGCAAGAACAACTGAAGACCCTCACTGATGACAAGGCACTTATTCAAGACCGTATTGCGGCTTTGAGAGAAGAAATTTCACAGCTGGAACTGAAAGGTTGTGAGAGGGAACTGTCTATATAAGAGGTCAATGAGAAACTTAATGTCAATATTCAGTCCATCGATTCTGAAAAGTCTGAATTACTCAAGAGTAAGGAAATGATCACATCCTTGGAAGACAAATTAGCTGGGCTTCTTGATCAAATAAAGATTATTCTTGAAGAGAAGTCAAAGCATGATGCGGCACAGATTCATTTGAAAGAAGACTTGCAACATTATATGAATATAGTAGGCATTACAGAGGAATTATAAGCATGTAATTCCTTTTTTGTATATATACTTTTGCTTCTTTCCTTCTTTCTCTTTTGAGTGTATGTTTTCTTTTGACTTGCAATAGTAAATTTTAGTAACTTTTTTCATGCACTTCTACATTATGCATTATTCCAGACATATTGTCTATGCAATATCCTTAACATGAATTTGCTGCATTTTGAACATTGCACATAGTTTATCATGACATTCTATAAACTAATCATAAAGCACCAACATTTTATGTTTGTCAGTATGGGATTTCCTATATGACTTCATTCGTTTATATTTTATTAACGGTACTAGATTTTAATTCAATTAGTTGTACACACAGTTTAAGCTCTTGAGTAGTGGAGCAAATTTACTTAGACTCTAGCTAGAGTCGGGTCTTACGTGACGACATCTGTAACTCTCTAGAGTTCGCTGGACTTCTCACTGCCTAGGGAGTTCACAAACCCCGATCCATCAGAGGGGCCCAGTGAAGTTACCGGGGCCATGAATTCGGTTGGTTTTATACACAGGGTTGGCCACGGTAACTCTCTAGAGTTCACAGAGCTCGCAAGGCTACCTTTGGGGGTACCAAATCCATGGTTGTCAGTCCGTCGATGAGTAGGTTTAAACCCTTCCTCATGAGTGCGTACCGGAATCGAACCACAAATCTTGGGGGTCTTATGCATGGTTCGCCTATCTAAAGCTCGCACTGCTGCCCTCATTTTCTTCACCGATAAGGTCGGGCCCATTCACGGGAGGGCATTGTCCTCCATTCCCCGTGACGCTGCCGGAAAGCTATACAGACGGCATGGGGGTTACGTTGACTGGTCATTTGAGGACTTTTGGTCATTCAGGCTTTTGGTCATCAAGGACTTTTCACCTTTCAGACTTTTGGTCATTGACTCCGTCAGCTGCCCGCATGGGTATGCGTATGATGGCCTTCATGGGCTTTTTAGGGCCATTGGCTTCTCGCCCTGCCTGAATGACGATCTTGATAGGTCTCATGCACAGCGGGACATTGGCTTGGCTGGGCTGCCTTTTTATAATCATAGGTCTTATGCGTAGCCAGTCCCTTTCAAGATTTAATCCTTTTAGGATTTGGTTTCTTTTTTTTGTCTCTTTTTTTTCGGGACTTGTGGCTAGACCTCCTTTTTATGATAAGCAACCATCGTTGTCATCAATTTTATATGTAATTGGCTATATGGTTTATCTCACTGTCAGCAGATGGTTGATCAATAATTAACACTTCGCTGCTGTTGATAATATTATAAGGATTTTTGTATCATATTGTAATAATGTATCAGCCTAGTGATGATGGCAACTTTGATAAGCGATTGATTGGTGATAGCGATAGTTGCTCTCTTTTTATTTTAAAATCATTGATACCTGGTGATTCTGATTTTGATGGAGATTTTATCGATGATGATCATCAATACTGATAGCAATCGTTATCGCTTGATGGCGGTCATCAGGACTTTTCATTTAAAATGTCTTGAAAGACTTTCGGCGATGATTTAGAATGTTGTCTTGGAAGATAATGATGAGTATTTTCGCCTGAAATTGTTTATCTGTATGGTTTGTCTGTATTGTTTGCAATATACCAGCTTGATGGTGATATCAATTTCAAGCAAACTTTTGTAAAGCTCACTTGATGGCGCTCATCTTCTTCGTCTTTCTTTATTTGCTATCATATGATCTTGATATGCTCGTCATATGATTTTGATATGCTTATAAACTTCTTCCTTATTCATTCTATTCATCTTGGCCCCTTTTGATACAGAATTATTATCCTAATAATTTCTGTATCAAAATCGGTAGTGCCTTTAGAAGCAATCCCTTTTTGTCAACGCGAGTATAGGCCAATCATAGGCTTCCATTTACTCCTTTGAAGAACTTTGCTTTTTTTGAGTACATCTTATCTCATTTAGTCTTGAATTTTCCCCTTGAATATGATTGTGACTGTTGTTAGAGATATACTCTGTATTTTTTTTTATAGCTTTTAAGGCGATATATCTCTGCAGAAGGCTGCACGATTGTGATCATATTTATCAACTAGCTTGCCCCCAACCCTTGAAATTTTCTACACTTATCTTGATCGATCCCAATGGGGATTTGAATTCCCTTCCCACTGTTTAAGCCAACGGGTTCCTCATAATCAACACCCATGCTTTTCCTGATCTTTTTACTTACCAGGCTATACTTTTGGAGATCTTGTGGCGTCAATCTACCATGGTATATGTTGTTTTGAGTCTCTCTTCCTATCTTTACTGCTTCGGGAACATAGAACTCTATTGGCTCAGGGTATTTTTCGCTCGCCTTTACTTGAAATCTTCCTGGAGCAGTTGGAAACGGCTTATTTCTTTCAGTATACGGCAGTGGCACCGTGTAATTTGACTGTAAAATTTTTAGCAGTTCAGATGATAGCAAAGTTAGTGGCAGTTGTCTCGGTTCCTTAAATGTTTTGGCACAAAATAGAACTTCTTGCTTATTTTCACGGTCTCGGATGGCCCTGCTTTTTCTGTTCCTTTTGTGATTACATTTTCTTGATCATCCTTCAGGATGCTACTTTCATCCTCACTCATCTTTTCGATGGTAAATTCTTTATAGTAGCTAGCATCTGCAAAGAAGGACTCGGCTTCTGTATACAGTTTTGCATCGGTCATTACTTTATGTTATACCCCGTCTTTACAGTATTTGAAACACTGATGCAGAGTAGAGGGTATGATATTGTACTGATGTATCCATGGCCTCCCTAGGAGAAGGTTGTATGTCATCACTGCATTTATAATGTGACACACAACATCAGTAGTTAACTCTCCTATTTCCAATGTTACCGTAATCTTGCCAAGCACGTGCTGCCCATCTTGATTAAAACCCTGTATCATCATTCCACTAGGGCGTAGTTCTGAGCGACGGTAATTTAATTTATCTAACATTGAAAGTGGTAAAAGATTCACTACAGACCCATTATCTATCATAATCCGTTTGACTTTCTTCCCACGGATATGTCCTTCTATCATCAGTGACCTGTTGTGTTCTTCCTCGCAACTCAGATCGTCATCAGAAAAGGAAATGACTGGGAGACAGTCTTCTTGTTCATCGAGTTCGTCGTGCTCTAACTCTGCCAGTAAACTTTCTCTAATGTCATGATCGGACAATGCTTGGATCAGACTCTATCAAAATTCTTCTGAAAGCTTAAGTGCGTCATAAACACTTAGTCGGGCAGGTCTCCCTTTTAGATGACTTACCACATCATAAGTCACGCTTGTCATCTAGTTCTTCTCTTTTATTTTGTCGCTATTACTCTGTCTTTCAATAGTTTCTTTCCTGATGACTTCTGATTTTTACTTTATAGGACTTACCACTTTCTTACCTGACCATAACGTGATTACCGCAACCTTCTTTGTTGTTTTACCTCCTTCTTCTTCATCTTTCTTTCGGATTGTAAGTACGTTTACGGTTGCCATAGCACCCCTTTCTTTATCTTTCCCCAGTACTATCTCGCCCCTGTCAATTAGTCATTGTATTATACATTTTAACGTATAGCAGTTCTCTGTTGGATGACCCACTAAACGATGATAACGACAGAAATTCCTTTCTTTGGTTCTCGTTACGTCTTCTGGGCGTTTAGGATCCGGTAATACTATCTTGCCGACTTTCAATAACTGTTCCATCATAGGAGTGACATCTTCCTTATCAAATGCGAACCCCTCATGAGAATTCAGCATTCTAGGCCTTTTCCCATTGTATCTGTTTCTTGACTGACTCCCTTCTTCACATTGGTCCGGTCTTCTTTCCCTTGAGTCCCTTGCATCTTTACCTCTTTTGTCATGATTAATAGCGTTCACGGCTATCCTGCTGGATACTCTCCTAGTTGTATCATGGTGAAATAGTGGGATCTTGCGAGTCATCAGCTCCAACGCGTGGGCTTTAGTGGCTAAGTCATGAAAAATTCTGATATCGGCGCTAGTGAGTCCGAACGCAATTCCTGTCCCCATAGAATTTAGACACATTTTAACTTGTTCTTTTTCTTCCGGTAGTTGTCTACATGAAGCCCATAATGTTTTCCATTTGTCTATAAATTTCTCTACCGGCTCTCCTTCTCTCTGCCGAATAGAGGCCAGCTCCGTAATACTGACATCACGTTCTGAAGAGAAAAGGTTTGACATAAAAACTTCTTGCATTTGTTCCCAGGTACATATCGATCCTAGTGCCCAGACTAGAATACCATCGAAATGCTTTGTGTGTTAGTGATGAATCAAACAGCCACAAGCAGTATTGTGGTATCATAGAGAAATTTCCCATACTGGTGATGAAATGCATCAAATGCTCCTCTGGAGATCCTTCTCCGTTGAACTTTTAAAAATTTGGGTGCTTCAAATTGGCCGGAAAGGGGATATCTTCGACTTCCCTTGGATACGGCGTTCGATACCTAAAATGCCTAGTATTTTCACGCTCTCTTTCTTCTCTAACCGCCTCTTCGACCACTTGCCTCACCTCATCTTGTGTCACGGTTCTCGCCGCCAACCCTAGTGACCCTGCCCCCTGCGGTGGGAGGACGTCAGGCTGATTTTCTTGCCCCTCCATTACATTCTGGGGAATCGCTATTCGATCTACGTTATGTGCGAGAGTTGCAAGTGCTTCTCTGAGATTTCTGCATTCTTCCATTAATGCATTCTGGGCTTCTGCCATTGCATTGAAACGATCCTCTGTATTGCTCTATAATCTGGATTTGTTCCAACCATGAATACTGCAGCTTCTCCACTTTTTGATGAAGCGGTAATTGAAGGAGAGCAAGAGTATGGTGATGTAACAGGGCTTGTAGAAAAAGGAGGGGATGGAGTTTCATTGGACCTTTTGGTGTCCCCTGTGGCATCAATTGACTGAGATGACGCCGATACTAGTGAATCTTTCTGGGATGGCATTGGTGATCTGATCACCAATGCTTTTCCTTTTTATTCTCTCGTTCATTCAGCCATTGAAACATTTAAAGCCGAGAAGTCATGTGTTGTCAATTGGGGAACTGTTTGCATAGGATAAATCGTCGGAGGAGCAAGCTCAGGATTTCTTTTAACTGTGCTTCATGTTATAGGCCCTCTGATTCTTAATGAAGGCTGATTCATTCCAGAATTTCTGACGTTTCGTGTTCTTGCCTTACGAGAGGTTACGACGGTCCAGCCTGCATTGTCTTCTGATGACTGGGGCAAAGTAGAAATGACCCCAGCTGTTACTCGAGCCTTGCCACTTTTACTTGCACGGCTTGGTGCATATTCTATTACGAACCCTGTGTGGGTGAATCGAAAGTTCACTTTTCTCACGAGAGTCGCCATGAGTAATAAGTTGTAGTCAGATTTTAAAACCTTCAATCATGACACATTTATAATTAGTAATTGAATGATTAAAGTGATCTATCTTAGAGATGAAGGGGAGGACTTCCCACTGAGAGTCGCCATTTTGACGTCCATAGGATGCCAAACTGTAATGAAAGTTCTTAACAACTTCACTATTAATATTTAAATAAGACAATAAGATAACATCCGCAGTGGAGTCACCATTTTGTTTCGACAAAGAAACAAATGCATTTGATTTTGAAAATTGTCTTATTCAAACATCATAGAGAAAGAGTATTAGGAACATTCATCATATTTCATTAATACTGGGTTCATTTACATCCTCTTTACATCCCTTGATTCTAAGATAGATCATTTGGCAATAAATAAATTATGCTTTAAGTATTAGAGGTTCATTTCAATAGCCTTTTGACGCCTGTTTCAACCATCTCCCAGGACTTAGGAGGAATATTGATTAGATCGACGAGTCTTCGATGAAACAGAGATTTCAGTAGCATAGCGGCGTCTATTTCAGTCATCCCTAATACTTAGGGGAAATGTCGATTCGATCGACTAATCTTCTTCCTCTGCACATGACAATAGGAGAGGGGAGAGTGCTAGAAGAATAAAAGCCTCGCATGGGCATTTCGGCAGCATGACGACCCTTGAGCTTCACAGACTGCAAGGCAGTCTGGTTGCACGGACCCAAGCAACCGATACCGGTTGCGCGGTCCCGCGCAACTGCTAGGAGACTTCTCTCCTACCTTCTGTCTTCTGCTCCGCTCTGCTCCTCTTGAAAATCTTCAAAATTACCCTTAATGAAGGAGGGGAAGAGGTATTTATAGACCCTTGCACATGTGAAAATCCTGATCTTAGCGATGTGGGACTAATTTTCAGTGCTTTAGATCAATCAAAAACGGACCATTTCCACAGCATAATCCGGTGAGCCGCGCAACTGATATTTCGATTGCGCGGACCGGCACAAAGGAGATTGATTGCGCGGTGCTGCACAACTGACATTAGTTGCGCGGACCTATGCATCTGCTTGAAAGCTATCTCTATCTTCTTCTTTTCAATAGCTCTTTTTATCTTATCATCCCTCTTTGCTTGATTCCTTTCATCATTTTTTATGCCTCAACAGAGCAACATTAAAGAACAGCCCTAGATATAGAGTTAAAGGAAAGAATTGTTGGAGCTAATCAAAAGGAAATAATCATTGGAATTGATCAAAGAGACTGTTACAGCAGCAACGTTGTTGGAGCGAGTTCTCTGATCAAATTGATCAGGGACGAAGTCGTCACAGCCGTTGCAGAAGTGTGCTTCAATGAAAAGAGAATTTTATCCTCTCTAGTGAAACATCTGCTCCACACTACTGGCTGGAGACATTCTAGTCTTTCACTTGAGCGCCATCATTCAGGTCTTCTGTTTGAACGCAATCATTCAAGCCTTTTGTTCGAGCATGAGCCTTCTGGTCTTCTGTTCGAGGGCCATTATTCAAGTTTTCCGCTCAAATGCAATCATTCAAGTTTTTCGTTCAAGTGCCATCATCAAGCTTTCCATTTGAACATCGTCATCCAAATCTTCAATTCAAATGCGATCATCCAGTCTTTCATTTGAACGTGATCATTTGATCATCCAGTCTTCCATGCGAGCATCATCATTTAGTCATCCTTCAGTTGCAATTCATTTACGATTCTTCAGGTGGAAGAAGATCGATCCTCCATTTGATTTCATAAACTAATTAAAGAAGGTTCGAGGGGGCATCTATTGAGGCATAAAAAATGATGAAGGATTGAAGTAAGAAGAGATAAGGAGATAGAAAGAATACTCAAAAAGAAGAAGAAAGAGACAGCTTTAAGGGGTTTACGTGGGACCGCGCAACTAATTTCAGTTACGCGGTACAACGCAATCAATATTCCTTATGCGGGTCTGCGCATCGTAAATGTCAGTTGCGCGGGGCCCCGAAACATGCTGCAGAAGTGCTCCTTTGCAGAGTGATCTAAAGCACTGAAAGATTTGTCGCACATCGCTAAGATCAGGATTTTCACACAAGAGAGGGTCCATAAATACCCCTTCCCCTCCTTCATTAAAAGTAATTGAAGGTTTTCAAGAGAAGCAGAGTGGAGCAGAAGACCGTAAGTAGGAAAGGAGTCTCCTCTCAGTTTCACTGGACCGCGCAACCGATAGTAGTTGCGCGGGTCCACACAAAAAGACTGCCCTGCAGTCTGTGAAGACAAGGGACTATTATGCCACTGAAATCTATGTGCAAGGCTTCCCTTCTTCAGGCCTTCTTCTATTGATAGGTTCAGAGGAGAAAGATTAGTCGATTGGGTCGACATTCCCCCTAAGTATTAGGGGATGACTGAAACAGGTACCGTTATGCTATTAAAATTTCTATCTCCTTAAAGACTAGCTGATCAGATCAGTAATTCCTCCTAAGTATTAGGGGATGACTGAAACAGGCACCGGAATGCTACCAAAATTTCTATTGGACTATCTTCTCTTTAATTGCATTGTATTAATTGTACTTTATTTTTGAAATCAAGGGAATCAGAAAATGTAAATGAACTCAGATAAATGTGATCAATGTTCTCTCATTAATTCTTTCTTATCATTGAATAAATTCCCAAATAGAACGCATTTGTTTTCTTGTCGAAACATAGGCATCTCCATTGGATCGCACAATTTGGAAAGATGAACAAACCATATTGAAAAATAACTATCGAAGTGTTCTCACGTGCTTTTAGGATATTAAACGGTCTCTGAATTTGGCAATTTTGGTCTCGTTTGGAAGCTTGACAAGTTACCTTTCCAATGACCTAAAATAATCTAAATTCGACCTCTGAAGAGAGAGTTATGAGGGTTAGTATTGGATAAGGAGATCAAGGAAACATTCAGGACCAATGACTACTATTCCACTTACATATGCCCGAATGGTCTCGGAATACAATGATTCCACTTAGGAATGAAAGAGCACTAAAGTACCATTCAGATGACCATAAATTGACCCAATCCAACATCAAAGGATGGAGTTATAGGCATCTCCGTTGGACAACGTAATTCTGATAGATTAGTAATCCATATTGAAAATGAGGATCGATGAGTTCCAACGCACTTTTGGGATATCAAACGGTCTCGGAATTAGGCAATTTTGGTCCCAATTGGAAGCTTGACAAGTTACCATTCCAATGACCTAAAATAAACTAAATTTGACCCTTGAAGAGAGAGTTATGAGGGTTATTATTAGATAAGTAGATGAAGGAAACATTCAGGACTGATGATTGCGATTTCACTTATGGATGCCCAAATGGTCTCGGAATATGACGATTCCAGTCAGGAATGAAAGAGCACTAAAGTACCATTCAGATGACCAAAAATTGACCCAATTTGACATCAAATAATGGAGTTATAGGCATCTCTGTTAGATCCCACAATTTGCAAAGATTAGCAATCCATATTGAAAAATGACGATCGATGAGTTCCCACATGCTTTTGGGATATCGAACGGTCTCAGAATTAGGCAATTTTGGTCCCAATTAGAAGCTTGATAAGTTAACATTCCAATGACCTAAAATAATCTAAATTCGACCTCTGTAAAGAGAGTTATGAGGGTTACTATAGGACAAGGAGATGAAGTAAACATTCAGGACCGACGAATGTGATCCCACTTACGAATGCCCAAATGGTCTCAGAATATGACGATTCTAGTCAGGAATGAAAGAGCACTAAAGTACCATTTAAATGACCAAAAATTGACCCAATTCAACATCAAATGATAGAGTTATAGGCACCTCCATTGGATCCCACGATTTGGTAAGATTAGCAATACATATTGAAAAATGACGATCGATGAGTTCCCAAGTGCTTTTTGGATATCGAATGGTCTCAGAATTAGGCAAGTTTGGTCCCAATTAGAAGTTTGACAAGTTAAAATTCGAATGACCTGAAATAATCTAAATTTGACCTTTGAAGAGAGAGTTATGAGGGTTAGTATTGGACAAGGAGATGAAGGAAATATTCAGAACCGACGACTATGATCCCACTTACGTATGACCAAATGGTTTCAGAATACGACAATTCCACTTAGGAACGAAAGAGCACTAAAGTACCATTATGATGACCAAAAATCAACCCAATTTGACATCAAAGGATGGAGTTATAGGCGTCTCCGTTAGATCACGCAATTTGGATAGATTAGCAATACATATTGAAAAATGATGATCGATGAGTTCTAACGCGCTTTTGGGATATCGAACAGCCTCAGAATTAGGTAATTTTGGTCCCAGTTGGAAGCTTGACAAGTTACCATTCTAATGACCTAAAAAAATCTAAATTCAACCTTTGAAGAGAGAGTTATGTGAGTTACTATTAGACAAGGAGATGAAGGAAACATTTAGTACCGATGACTACGATCCCACTTACGGATGTCCAAATGGTCTCGGAATATGATGATTCTAGTCAGGAATGAAAGAGCACTAAAGTATGATTCAGATGACCAAAAATTCATCCAATTTGACATCAAATGATGAAGTTAAAGGCATCTTCGTTGGATCCCGCATTTTTGGAAAGATTAGCAATCCATATTGAAAAATGACGATCGATGAGTTCCCACATGCTTTTGGGATATAGAACAGTTTCAGAATTAGGCAATCTTGGTCCCAATTGGAAGCTTGACAAGTTGTCATTCCAATGACTTGAAATAATCTAAATTCGACCTCTGAAGCGAGAGAGTTATGAGGGTTACTATTGGACAAGGAGATGAAGGATACATTCAGGACCAACGACTGCGATCCCACTTACGGATGCCCAAATGGTCTTGGAATATGACGATTCTAGTCAGGAATGAAAGAGTACTAAAGTACCATGCAGATGATCGAAAATCAACCCAATTCGACATCAAATGATGGAGTTATAGGTGTCTCCGTTGGATCCTGAAATTTGGAAAGATAAGCAATCCATATTGAAAAATGATGATCAATGAGTTCCCACATGCTTTTGGGATATAGAACGATCTCATAATTAGGCAATTTTGGTCCCAATTGGAAGCTTGACAAGTTACCATTCCAATGACCTGAAATAGTCTAAATTTGACTTTTAGAGAGTTAGTTATAAGGGTTATTATTGGACAAGGAGAGGAAGGAAACATTCAGGACCCACGATTGCGATCCCACTTACAGATGCCCAAATGGTCTTGGAATATGATGATTTTATTCAGGAATGAAAGTGCACTAAAGTAACATTTAGATGACCAAAAATTGACCCAATTCGACATCAAATGATGGAGTTATAGGCGTCTCCGTTGGATCCCGCAATTTGGAAAGATAAGCAATCCATATTGAAAAATGACGATCAATGAGTTCCCACATGCTTTTGGGATATAGAACGATCTCGGAATTAGGCAATTTTGGTCCCAATTAGAAGCTTGACAAGTTACCATGCCAATGACCTAAAATAATCTAAATTCAACCTTTAGAGAGTTAGTTATAAGGGTTACTATTGGACAAGGAGAGGAAGGAAACATTCAGGACCCACGATTGCGATCCCACTTACAGATGCCCAAATGGTCTTGGAATATGACGATTCTAGTCAGGAATGAAAGTGCACTAAAGTACCATTTAGATGACCAAAAATTGACCCAATTCGACATCAAATGATGGAGTTATAGGCATCTACATTGGATCCCACAATTTGGAAAGATTAACAATACATATTGAAAAATGACGATCGAAGAGTTCCAACGTGCTTTTGGGGTATCGAACGGTCTCTGAATTAGGCATTTTTGGTCCCAATTAGAAACTTGACAAGTTACAATTCCAATGACATGAAATAATCTAAATTCGACCTCTGAAGAGAGAGTTATGAGGGTTAGTATTGGACAAGGAGAAGTAAACATTCTGGACCGAGGATTGCGATCCCACTTACGCATGCCCAAATCGTCTCAGAATACGACGATTCTACATGGGAATGAAAGAGCACTAAAGAACCATTTAGATGACCAAAAATTGACCCAATCCAACATCAAAGGATGGAGTTATAGGCGTCTCCGTTGGATCATGTAATTTGGATAGATTAGCAATCCATAGTGAAAAATGAGGATCCATGAGTTCCAACGCACTTTTGGGATATCGTACGGTCTAACAATTAGGCAATTTTGGTCCTAATTGGAAGTTTAAAAAGTTACCATTGCAATGACCTAAAATAATCTAAATTCGACCTTTGATGAGAGAGTTATTAGGGTTTGTTGGAGCATAAAAATTATCATCAAATATAAAAGAATGAGGAAGGAAGATATTAGTTACGCGTGGACACACAACAACTATGTGTTGCGTGTGGGCGCGCAACACGTTCGAAGGAAATGATGAATTCCTTATTGCATGGGGATGTGCAGATAATCTTGATTGCGCGGAGATGGAAAGACCATGTTATGCATTGCGCGTGTACACGCAATGATATTTTGTATTGCGCGTATAGGCGCAACCAATTCCTATATCACGTGGATACACAATTAAGGGCAGGCGGTTAAAATGAACGGTCCAGATCAGATACGATAGTGGGCCATGGCACGAAGATCGAGGTTTAACACGTGTGGGGGTCCTATAAATACCCCCTCACTCCCTTCATTTGTGGTGATTGAAGATTTTCGGAAGAGCAGAGCATCGAAAGGTGAGGAGCGAGGTCTCCGTTGTGCGTAGTCACTTTGCCTTTACGCAGGGATGCGCAGCACAAGTCCCCGTTGCACGGGGACGCACAATACAAATCCCCATTGCGTGTAGTAGGATTTTTATTATGCAGGGACGCGTTGCTCATTTCTCCATTGTGCGGAGTCGCGCAACCAGTCTGCAGGTTGTGCGTGTATGCAAAAGCACTAGATGATTTGTCTTGGATGGAGGACGGAATACTGCCGGATCTCCTGAAAGCATTCAAGTTCACTCTTCATCACTTCAGACCCTCTCCTCTGCCTAAAGGATGAGCTCAAAAGTGAAGCTAAGTTGATCAAATCAACATTCCTCCTAAGTCCTAGGAGATGATCAAAGTAGCTGTCGAAAGGCTGACGAATTCCAGATTTGATATATAAAGCTTCATTTATGATGATTCACTTTCTCCAAATGATCTATTTTAGAATTAAGAGATGTTACGAGGATGTAAATGAACTCTGTATTAATGAGATATGATGATTGTTTCTGTTATGTTTAAATGAACTCTTTTTGTTATGTTTAAATGAGATAACTTCCCAAATCAAACGCATTTGTTTCTGTTCGAAACAAAATGGCGACTCTGCTGGGGATATTATTATCTTATTTAATATTAACATTAAGATAGTTATGGAACTTTCATCATAGTTTAGCGTCTTTCTAACGCCAAAATGGCGACTCTCAGTGGGAAAATCCTCCCCTTCATCTCTAAGGTAGATCATCTTATTCTTCAGATACTAATCATAAATGTATTTCATGACGAAAGGTATCCGAATTCAACTGCAAGTCACAATTAAATGGCGATTCCCGCAAGAGAAGTGAGCTTCCGTTTCACTTCAACTGGATTTCTGATAAAGTATGTTCCGAACCAAGCCACCGCGTGTACGACTCAACTTTCCGCGAGTAAGAATAACATGACTCGAACAACAGTCGGGGTTGTGTTTGCTTCACCCCAATCAATGGACGGCGATAACGGCTAGACTGTTGTGATGTCCTACAAAATGAGAGTACGAAATGCTAGAAACTCTCAGATAAATATGACTTCGTCAAGAGTTGGAGGACCGGTCACCCGTAACGCAGCTAAGAAGTATCCTTAGCTTGCTCCTCCTGAAATATATCTTAGGCGGATGGTAGCGCAATTGGTTTTGCGCGACTTTCCGGCTTTGGTCACCCTAAGGGTAAGATGGACGAAAGAGCAGAAAGGCAAAGCTGTAATGGCAAATTCACCCATATCCATGTCGCCACAGATAAATTCGCTTGTATCCATGTCCCCGTAGATAAATTCGCTGATGTCTGCATCACCCCAATCGATTGATAGCACCAGAGGCACAGAGAAGTCGAACGGGACTCCAGCTTCTCCTCTCTTCATGAGTCCTGTTACACCTATATACTCTCGCCTCACCTCAGCTACAGTTTCATCTAAGAGTGAAGAAGTTGCAGTACATGTGACTGAGACAAATCAAGGTAATAGCCAACCACGGAAGATCGCATCAATGAGATGGCAGAAGCCCAAAGAGCATTGATGGAAGAGTGCGGATACCTTAGGGAAGCCCTGACAACCCTTGCACATAACATAGCTCAGATGGCGGCCCCATCAATGATGGGCACGAGGAATGGATAAGAAAATCGGCCTGAAGGCTCTCATCCGTTAGGGGTAGGATCACGAGGGTCTATTCCAGCCACGCGAACCATAACACAAGATGATGTCAGACAAGTCGTCGAAGAAGCGGTGAGAGTAGAAAGAGAGCGTGAAAATACTAGCCGCTTCCGATACCGAACACCATACCCAAGGGAGGTAGAGGATGTCCCGTTCCTGGCCAACATTAAACATCCAGATTTTCAGAAATTCAATGGAGAAAGATTGTCAGAAGAAAATATGATGCACTTCATTACCAGCATGGTGTTGAGGCATAAAAAATATGTCATTACATTGGTTAGTAAATTCCAGCTCTAGGGGTATTTTGGGTATTTTGGTAAAATTCCAGCTCCAGGGGTAGTTTAGGTATTTTGGTAAAATTTCATGTCTAGGGGTAGTCTATGTATTTTGGTAAAATTTCATGTCCAAGGGTAGTCTAGGTATTTTGGTAAAATTTCATGTCCAAGGGTAGTTTAGGTATTTTAGTAAAATTTCATGACCAGGGGTAGTTTAGGTATTTTGGTAAAAAAGCACTAAAAAGGGTAGTTTGGTAAAAAGGGGTGCACATGTGTCATTTTAAGAGAGAAAGGTTATACACCTCCATTTAAGAGGTAGCTTGGTGGTCACCATAGTTTAAGAAAAGAAGAAGTTCAAGTGTGAAGCGATAGGTGGTGGTGTTCACCACTCTGTAAGAGTGCTGGGGCCTATAAATACCCCACTTCCACTCCATTTGAGGGGTTGGATCGGATTTGATCAGCTTGTGGGTGAAGAAAGCAGAGGGGGAGAAGGAGAGAAGCAGGTGTTGCGCCAGTCCATGCAAAGGAAATCGGGTGCGCGGACCCGCGTAGTAGAAGTTAAGGAATGGCTTTGCGCCACTTTGGAAAGAAGGCTGGAAGATCGTTGCGCCAGTCCACGCAATGAAAGTGGGAAGATTCCCACAAGCCAAACGTTACGGAGCACCATCCGAAGGAAGGCTTCCCTTGCGTAGAGTCGCGCAAAGTCCGGGTCTGCGGTCGTGCGCAAACAGAGGACGAACACCATTGTCTTTCCACTGTGTCGTTGGTGGGGCGCAATACGGCCACATTTTGAGAAATCCACACGTCCATCGTCTTCCTCTCATAATTCTGACCGGGAATGTCTATTTTTTGTCCTCCGATGACGTGGCCCACCAAGATAATTATGCTGCAACAGTAGACGAATGGTCCTCTTTCGATCGACGTAGTGATCATTTGAACGAGCATGGTCACCAAAGCTCAGCATGGTTCTGATGGGGTTTTACTCCTCTACGTGATGGACACTTCAGATCAGTCTCCTGCTATATGATGGTGGCCCACAGCGAACGTGCGGAACCTCTGTTTCAGGCAGAGTCGACGTACGTCGACTCTGAGAGATGAGATGACCCATTTGATAAGGTTTTCTGGAAAATCCAATTCGTCCATTAGACTCAGGGTGAAAAACCATCAAGAATAGGGTATTTTTGGAGGAAAATCAGCATGGCCCACTAGCCTACCCACTTCGCAGTCCATTTCATGTTTGAGGGCTAGGATGGTGCAATAGTCTGCATGGTTTCAAATTGCCACTTTGGCAACAGTTAAATCTACCTTCTGAACACAATAGACGGTCCAGATCGATTTGAGTGATGATCAAGCCATACTAAAAAAATTACAAACCACTAATGAAGACGCTGTGTATTTGTAAAAGAAAGAAGAAGAAGTCGGTCAATGGCTTTGACCGACTTAGGAGAAATCTCATGCACGGTTGGTGCTCATGCACACCATGTACGTGTGACGTACATGTAGCTTCAACGTAAGGCTCGTGAGAAATCTGCTCTGGCCATCTACTTCATCACTATGTTTAATGCGTTGGGACCAAATTTGAAGCATGTCCAGATATCAGGCGGGTCCCAAATCATGATCCCTAGGGGCAGATTTGTCAGTTCGGCCATTTCTACAAGGATTCAGGAGCTGAAACCTAATGTGTATGGCTAATTTGTGGTTCTAATGCTACACAAAAAGTTTCAAGCCGAACAGACGGTGGCAACGCCCTGATCTTACATTCTAGGAGACCTTTTAAGCTTGTTTAGCATGATCGGCTCGATTTCTTCAAGGACTGGCCACACAACAACGGGATGCTTCATATTTTAAGGAAGAATGACCGATAGGATGTTCCATTTCATGGAAGACTGGTTGATCAAATCAGAAATTGCTCCTAAGTACCTAGGAGATGACTGAAATAGCGCCGGAACGCTGCCGAAATTTCCATCAAGCTATCTTCTCTTTCTTTCAGTACATTGCATTAATTGTACTTTATTTTTAGAATTAAGGGAACCAAAGGATGTAAATGAACTCAGATAAATGTGATCAATGTTCTCTCATTAAATTCTTTGTTATCATTGAATAAATTTGCCAAATAATACTCATTTGTTTCTTTGTCGAAACAAAATGGCGACTCTGCTGGGGACTTTTATTATTCGATGATAACTTGAAGAATATTAAGAGAACATTTATCACTTTTTGGCGTCTGAATAGACGCCAAAATGGCGACTCTCAACGGGAACATCCTCCCCTTCATCTCTGAAAATAAGGTACGATTTTATTTAATAAATTAACTAACACTCTATTTTGAATGACAGATATATCGCAGCGACTTTCTCCCAATTAATATATTGGTTTGCTTCACATCCAATAGACTTCCACCAAAAATGTTAGAAAAGATCAAACCAGTTTCAATCAAAGAAAAATCATGCCAAAATAATGACAGTTTTTAGAGAGAGTTAACTTCTTATATGGGAGCGATTCAAACATCAGTTAGTCAGCACGTGTCTAAGCACAGAGTTCCTTCCATGGCTTTCTGCTTCTATTTCACTTAATGAGCATCAAGACATGCTGAATCGCTTGTGTGAGATTTTTCCATATGAAAAGCTAATCCAACAAGGTCGTATTCACTTGGACGAAAAGGAAAAGTACTTCCAAGGTCATTAAAAGTTCCGAAAGATGATCCCCAACTGCTTTGCTGTGTGACTCCCACACATGGCTATTTAATAGATCGAGCAGAGAAAGGGTGGAGCACTTGTGAATCTTCCAAGACTGGAAAAAGGAAACATCTGGAGTCAGCTGTCGATTTAATTATAGCACATCCAATCGATGAAATATTGGCACAATGCTATTAAAAGAGAATCGAATGATTTCGCTAATGGAACAAGGAAGATGCAACTTTCAGGAGATTTCTCTGATTTGTCAGCTTTCAATGATAGGTTACAATTCATTACCGGAGTATGCATCTTCCATGACGAGAAAGTACGGAGAGGTGTTGGAAGATCAATTCGCGTTCTTGCTATAGAAATACCTTGGAAACTACGTGAGAGGCCTTAACAAGGAAGCTCTCAAGATTAGTGTCTGGCGAGGTGATGTGGAGCTCACAAATATGCAGTTGGAGCCAGAGATGCTTAATGCTTTGAAGTTGCCTGTGAAAGTTAATGCACGATTTCTTGGATCTGTGAAGCTCAAGGTTCCACGGAGCAGGCTGGGTCAAGAACCAGTCTTAGTCTATTTAGATCAAATTTTCATAATTAGTTGAGCCTGCAACACAGGTTGAAGGATGTAGTGAGGACACTGTCCAGGAAGAAAAAAAAAAGAAAAAGAAAAAAAAAGACTAGAATAAGGGAAATGGAAATTAAGCTGTTGGAGAGTAGGCAACAACTGAAATCTGAAGTGAATACATCGTGGCTGGGCTCTCTGATCAACACGATAATAGGGAACCTGAAGCTCTCTATTACCAATATCCACATTAGATATGAGGATCTTGAAAGCAATCCTGATAATCCATTTGCAGCAGGCGTAACACTGGCAAAGCTTTCAGTAGTAACAGTTCACGACGGTGGAAATGAAACTTTTATTACAGGGGATACATTAGAGCAAATTTAGAAGTCTGTGGAACTTGAACGCCTAGCTCTTTATTTCAATTTTGATATTCAGCCGTGGAATGTTGACAAACCATGGGAGGACTTGCTTCCTTCAGAATGGAGTCAAGTATTTGAAATTATGAGTCAAGATGGTAAACTTGATATTGCTCTTCCCAAAGAGCACAGTTACATTCTTCGACCAGTAACAGGAAATGCCAAGTATTCAAAGCTTCGGCCTGATGTATCTCAGAGTGTGGGACAACCACTATAAAAAGCAACAGTTAACTTGGATGATGTTACATTGTGTTTATCAAAGGATGAAGGTGAACCAGTGCGTTTCAGTGAGGAAGATGGGAGCAATTAAATAAGATCATTGGCTACAGGGAAGGTGCGGGTGAGCATTTGGTGGAAACTCAGGACAAGGAAAACATGCTTCATACCCTTTTGGAAATCTGTATGAAGCACTTTCATGGCGAGGAAGTTGAGGTTCTTTCTCTTGCTCGTGAACATTTCAGTCCTACAAAATAGCGAGAGCTTATGTGTGATATCACTGAAATTGATATAACATGTCTTTCCATGGCTGGTCGGATCACTTAGTGAAGAAGAAGCGAGGTAATGTCAAAAGTATTAAAAATAAAACCAATGCCGGAAAATATCAAGGAAGGTCAAATCAGTTGCGATCAAGAAACAAATAATGTCAAGTAGTGTCAAAAATAGTTTTTGCTTCATCAATAGCATGGCGAAATAATGAAGGACGGATGATAATGTGTTAACACCCAAAAGTATATGAAGTTTCCATCATACATTGCCTTTGAGAAATAAGAAGGTATTGGAGACAAGAAGAAGGAAGAAAGAAGATTAGCAAGAAAGGATATGTAAAGAAGAATGAGATCTGCGTAAAAGTTATAGGGTACTGCGTGTACTGAAGACTTTACTCATCCAACAGCGACTACTGTGAACAACGGTAAAGCTTGAAGGAAAACCCTCAGAGGAGAAGTCAATTCAACTGAATCAGGCGTTGCTCGCCAACAAGTAAACAGATCAATTAATGAATTAATGAATTCATCGGTCAATGGAGAACCCTAGGGGCATCGTCACAACTTGCCAGAGTAAAATTTCTTTTACTTGAAAGTCATAAAAGAATAGCAGCAGATATTTCCTAAGAAAGAATGCAGAACAAAGGATTGTCAGAAAGTAAAGGATTGAATTTTCTGCTAAAGAGAACATCGACGATTTTACAAATAAGAAAGTAAAGAAAGGGTTCAGACGATTCAAAGACTACATGAAATATACAGCTGAAGAAGGCAATATACTGCTTATGAGGAATCAACCGTTAGCTGCAGAGACAATTAAATTGCCATAGTTAAAGTATTAAAGGAAATAAAACAAAGAAAAAAAAAAGGACAGGAAAGTAGAAAGCGAGACAACGTGTTGACTCAAAAGATTCACGACACAATTATTCAGGGGGCGGACAAAGGCGTACAAGATATGTTATCACAGTTCTGATGCTTCCAAATTTTAAAAAAAAAGAGAGAGGGAAAGATAAGCAAAGTCTCAGAATGATAAAATCTCAGAATCCCAAATGAGGTAATTGTTGACTTCCTGAAATGATAATTATTTATAATAATTGTCTATATCAATTTTTGCAGGGTAAAGATGGGGCAAAAGTAATTGATGAGTGCTATCAAGCATTGATGATGGTCACCGACAATTCAAAGCGCAAAAGGATTGCAATAGAAGATACAATTGAAGAAGAAAGAAAAGTGAATGGCTTGAAGAACAAGTTATAGCAGATGGTTGATAAAAGTGAAATTGTTAAGAAGTGGGATAGTATGAGACCGGGGGCAAAACTAAGCATGAAAAAAAAGTATGAGATGATGCAGCATCAGTATATATGTTAAATGTCGCAACGTCATGATTTTGATTACAAAGATTACCAAATCTATAACGCTCGGGAAAAATCCGTACTTGGACTCGAGTACCAACTCGACCCGAAATCACGTAGGATTAATTCCTTTAGAAAATAAGAGTAAGTTAGCTAGCGCAACGCTAGAGTAGCTGGGAAATAGTCCCTGACTAGTTTAAATACGTTCTACAAGACCCAAATCGAGTAGAACAAATGAGTCTACAATACTTTATAACCTCGGATCAAACTCTAAGCAGGTTTGTTCTCTGGACCACTTTGAAACTTTGTATTGGATCTAGACAGTGCGTCGAAAGTCTGATACCTACTATCTTAGACCGTTAGGACCGCCTAGCTGGACTTGACAATCATTTCAAAAATCAAGTCCAACCGATAACCACAGGCTATTTCATTGAGCCCGGACTGAAGAGAGTGCGAATAGGGACAGATTTGGAATTTGAAATTCAAATCTGGCACACGACTTGATGCGTCAGTATTAAGCATTCTAACCGTCAGAATTCAGCCAAATTACACCCTCGGATCAGGAAAAATTTCTATTTCATATCATGAGACTTGCAGGCCTGATCTACGTGCGGTGATCGCTGAACTGAAACTGGACCGCCACGGGCGATCTACAAACCCTGCTGGACTGAAAAATTGATGCGTGCTAGATCTTGTATGCATGAGCTTAAGTCCAATCGCGTTCGGCCAGGGGACCACCAGAAATCATCTTTTGGACCGAAACAACCCCGCTTTGGATAAACATCAAGTGAACTTTGTTCCCGAGCCTATTTTGGGCATTTTTGAGCTTATAAAAGGGGTTGAAACCCTCACTCCTCTCTTCCATCTGAATTTGAGAAAAATCCTAGATTGGGAGAGAGAAAAGGTGAGAGTTTATGAGAGAGAGTAGGAGAGAATTTTCCTGCCGTTGCACCACCTGTTGCAAGTGCCTAAGCAACATACTTCAATCAATTCACTGGTGATTTCTCCACGTTTCTAGGTAAGAAATAACCCTAATAAGTTGCTGATTTGGGATTCTTTCCGTTTCATAGCATGTAAGCTGATAGAACTTATAAATTAGGTTCTCTATTCGCCGTAGACGAAGCGTATACGCTCCATTCGAATTCACACACCTATAAGAGATAAGGTGCGGATTTTAGACACTTTGATTGACTGTTTCCAATGCTTTCAATGTCGTTTAATAGTAGATTATCGACGGTAATGCCGTTTGACATGTACAACATGCTGTTCGTTTTCTGTTTCGTAAACCAACGAAGAATATGAGATTTAGGGCATTTTAGTCATTTGTAGGAAGTACTGATTTCATTCATATTTTGCTGATGTGATTGACATGGTTTATTGTCGCATTAGAATGTTAGGAATACGTGTATAATTAGTTTGGCGAAGAGATTTACCTAAATACACACTTCGAGTCGACATACTATATGTAAACTTAAGTGTGTAGTGTAAGTGTTTGTATAAATGCTTGTATTAGTATGTATTGAATTAAATGGTGTTATGGATTAGTTTGAGATTGATTTCTCAATTAATATGCTGATGTGAATGATTTCCTACATGTTAGTTATATGCATGATTTCATTGTATGTATGAAATTCATGTGCTTGATGATTTACTTAAGGTGTATGTTATAACATGTGTTAACATGCTCACATGGTTGTATTTTAAATCCAATACTCTTACATGAATTGTTGATGTGAATTCATATGTGTTTGGGACTATACCTAGTCCAGGCAGTCGGTAACCGAGCGAATTCGTGGTTGGCTGATCTTAGCCACGAATGACGCGTCGATGAACGCGAGCCGTGTTCTGGAGTTGGCGGCAGTGGTTAGGCCACACGAAGTGTTTTACGCACTTCATGTCGTTCGACTTGAGATGCGATCGTGCTAGTCGAGCCCGTCAAGTAACCCGACTGGCCGATGTATGTTCACCCTGCATGAGTCATAACTGCTTGAACCTAGGGTACTGAACTTACCATTGTAAACCCTGTTAACCATGGTACCTTGATCCACGAAGACTGATGAGCCGGGCATGGTGGTATGGGACACCGTGGTCTAGCTGTCGGCCTACGCTGGGGCTGCGAACCTCCCCGTATTGACCAATGAGCACCTAGTCTCTTGAGAAGATTATGGTGGTATGGGACACTACATTCTTGCTGTCGGCCTACACTGATCAGACGACGAGTCCTCTATAGTGACCGCGAGCGTATTCTGAGTCTACGGGAGGCGACGACCCTTCAGTAGCAGTAGAGTACAGTAGGCCTGTATTGATAAGGTGATGGGGGAGCGGTGCAACGAGTGCGAGCAACAGCCCTGACAACCCTTGCAGCGACCTACAAAATATACATCGTATGAGATTACTAGGAGTGACGACCCTAGACAGGATCTGTGTCGGGATGATATAAGGAAAGTACCTTAGTTTCCCAATCCTGCTGTTTGAATGGACTAATAACAACTCGAAAATCATATCACCATGACATTGTCTGTGCTTGAAAGATGTGGAGCACTTGAGGGACGATTGCATGCCACGGTCGTAAGATGGTGCCGTACGAGGGAGATCGTCGGTGAGGGCATACATCACGTCATGTCATATTACATTAACAACAGTATTGGGAATGTCTAATTTACTGCTTTACTATTATCGCATGATTGATTTGAGAACATGTAAATCCTTACTCTATTATTCCATTGAGTTAGCTACTCATTCTCACGTTTCGGGATGGTGTTTGCAACACCCACCAGACCCTGTCTTAGATGCAGGTGATGCAGAGATCTAGGAGGTAGAGCCGGACTTTGATGAGGACCAGGATGAGTTCTCATACATGCAGTACCACGACGGCTTTGCTTAGGTGGCCTGGGTTGATGGGACTCCTCAGTGGAACTATTTTTGGCATTTTGATTTATTTATTTACATGTATATGAGACTCAGTGATGTATTCATACTTTAGTGACAGTTGAGATCTACTTTATTTTTCCATACAGTGATATATATATTCTTTAGTCTTTCGCTTGCTTTTATCACTGGATCTGGAGTATGAATTGTAGTTTTGGTATACTTTTACTCATGTGAATGATTTAACTCAGATAACGTTGAATTATAATCACTTTTGTTGCATAAGTGACGGTCTGAAACTCGGGAGTTGAGTTTATACATGACCCCCGATTTTCAGGGTGTTACATGTTGGTATCAGAGCATGAATAAGATTATACCGGGACTGGGTTATGGTCACGTGACGTACGATATCACTTCCTTTGACTTAGGTGGGTGCGAGAAGGGTCTAGAAACACTTCTAGGATCTCAGATTCGCCAATAGGCGAAGTCTATTCATATCGATCGCGCGATCGAGTCCGTAGCGCGTCTAGGGTCGCATGAAGTGACCTGAGTAGCTCCTAGATTGTAGGTAGGTGGGTTGAGATATTCTTTGAATGATTCTAAACCTGTAAATGTGAATCCTTGGGCCGTGGGACAACCACGACCCTTGCATTGAATCGCTAGGGCTTAAAAACCCCGTTTTACTTAAATCCTTCGAAATTCTTCCTCTCACCACTCCAATCTTCAATTCTTTCTTATCCTTTTCATATTATACATCAATCCTAATGTGAAAATGACATAAAATCATACTTTGACAAAATTTTATGGTGAATAGTAAAATTTCATGAAAAATGGCCATAAGGACATTCTAACTTTACTTTCTTTAGCAAATAATGGGCTAGATGGATGTACTAGCTCCTTCTACCCCAAAATAATATGCTGCATGATAGGCAATTGTATTTGGGTTTGCAGACTGGCCCCGAAAAGTCCTGAACACATGTTTGGACCTATATAGGGCAATATACAATGAACCAAGGTGGGGCCCATAGTTATTTGGGGTCCCTGGACCATGGGGGACAAGACCTATGTGGTCCCACCGACCAAATAGGGAGTTGGTCGGCGATGTCATCGCCGGTTCGGCGATGCATCGTCACCCGGGGTGGCCCACTCGATCTGGTTTTTGGCATGTGGAATTTTTTGGGGTATACACCCCCTCCATGTGGTGCTCGTCCATAGCAAACCCCAAAGAGGGGTACTTCCTTCACAAACAGCTCCATCCTTAGCTCCATTTGTATTTTCCAGCTGTCCTAGCCCAAAACTGTGGTTCCAAACCACCCCCAAATCTATCCTTGGCCTAAAAAGACCACACTCCATTGTTCCATTGAAGTTTGTAGCCCTCCCTCTAGCAGATCTCATCGTTTGGAGCTCTTAAAACCCCTAAATCGAGCTGAAATCGTGAGGTGATCCATTCCCCTTTTTCATTCTCTTTTCTCTCTGAAAATACATCCTAGGGGAGCTTGAAGCATCCCTCTACAATGCCTAGATCTCCCTTTTCCAGTTTGGGCAGCCATTTCTTGGCATTTTCTCCATTTTCCATGGCTTTTGTTGAAGCCATTTTGGGTCTTTTGTCACTCTCCACCATCCTCTCTTTGATGGGTAAGAGAAAGACCGCAGCGGATGAGGCTGGGCCTAGTCGCCCTGCTCAATTAAGAAGACCGCAGGGTGGCGCCGCCAGCTCAAGCGCCGCCGTAAGTCCAACCACGGCCCGAGAGTTCCATACAAAGCGGGATTTGGATTCCCATACTCAACTTGAGCTAGTGATTCTAGCAGAGATGCCTCATGGCCAATACACTGACCATAAAGTATTGTTTGAGGCAGATGTGGAAGGATGACTATTCGATAAATTTCTGTTGTTCGAGCGCATTGAAGCGGCGCATTGGGGTCTGATCTTTGAAGCTCGTGCTCGTGCTAATGTGAGCACCGTTCGTGCCTTCTACGCTCGTATCCAGAATCCTACACTGGAGCCATTGCAGTTCAAGATTCCTTTCAGTAGGGATCGGATGGCTACGATCGATGTTCGGTTGGTTGCGTGACTTCTGAACGTGCCTCTTGGTGATGTTCATCCTAGTGTGAAGAATTTGAGGAGTAGGCGTGAGCGAGATCGCCGTACCAGGTTCCTGTGCGGTAAACTGGTTCCATGGTAGCCTAATAATAGCCTCAAGGCATCTCATATGTCTGATGATTTGCGCCTGCTGCAACATATTTGCACGTTCAACATGTATCCCATGTCGACAAATGGCATTGAGTGTATGCGCCTTATGGTTGATTTTCTGTATCTGGTGGCCCAGGGAGAGAATGTATATATGGCCACTTTCATCTTGTGACAGATAATCCTCATAGAAAAATTAAGAAGAACGTCTGAATCGCTTCCGTTTGGCCGACTGATATGCAAGATCGCGCTTGAGTTTGCTTACAGACTTGGGCCGGAGTTGCCAGTTCTGATTCACAGCATTGATGAGTCTACAATGGTCAAGATGAAGATCGGGTCTCAGTACCGTGAGACTCAGCTTGAAGAGGATAGCGAGGACGATTTTGATGATGAAGAGGATCCAAGTGAGGGAGAACCTGGAGTAGAAGTTGAGGAAGAAGTCCAGGAAGAGGTAGAAGAGGAGGCTCAGGATACAGATGAGAGCCCTCCTCCTTCTACTCAGTCTACTGGTGATGATCGCATTGCCTGAATTGAGGAGTGCCAGGTCGCCTTGCGAAGGAAAGTTCAGAAACTTCGTGCTGAAGTCGAGGATGCCAAGGCCGTTACGAAGAGAAAATTCGGCAAGGTGACTCACACCTTGAAGGCGATCCTTTACTGTTTGCAGGATAAGGGTGCTCCTCCTCCGTCACCCGACTCAGACTAGCGATGTGATCTATGATGTTGTGTTAGTAGTTAGTCGTTTCCTGCTTTATGTTGTGTAAGCCTGTTAAGGCTAGTGCTTTGCTTATGTTGTTGTTGTAATTTTAACTGTCTTAATTCCCACGTATTTCTCGCCATGATGCTTGTGAGGACATATCCCTTGTATTGTGACAATTTTGATTAAATGAAATATATGGAATGTTTTTGACTCCTTGTGTGAATGATTGCGGTGTGTTTCTGCTATTGAGATTGACAAGATTGCGCCCTATTTTGAATATAGGGAATGCCGCCGAAGGGTACACGGAGCACGTCTCGGGTTGCATTGAGTGAGCCTATGGATCAGGCTCCTTCGCAGTCTGATACCCATGCGGACCCTGCTGTGGGCCCGATTCCTGAGACAGTGCGTGCGTCTCAGCCTACTGCTGGTCCTACAGTTGGACCACCGTCGTTCACACCGCCGGTCAGAGAGCCGTACCGCGTTTCTTCTTCGGCGCAGTACACGCCACAGCCTGCTCCACCTCCTGACAGATTTGAGCAGATGATGGCCATGATGCAGCAGCAGCTCCTGACTACTATTGTGGGGACATTAGCCTAGGGTGGGAGTGTGCCTCCACCCGTACCACCTGCGCATCCAGCTGAGGATGCTAATACATATGCCCAGGATGAGGGCATGGCTCATCCTGTACCACCTGCTTATCCTGCGGGGAATGCCGCAGATACACGGGGCTTATTAGAACGATTCCAGCGCTTATGGCCTCCCACTTTTACGGGTTCTCATAGACCCGAGGAGGCCGAGTATTGGCTCGACCATGTGTCAAAGATACTGTGGATGCTTCATTGTATAGAGGTCGAGCAGGTCGAGTTGGCTACGTTCCTGTTTGAGTGAGAGGCCAGCTTGTGGTGCGACAGTGTATTGCAGACCGTTACCGCCGACTTTATATGGACCTGGGCAGCGTTCGAGTTCCGCTTCCACGAGAAATACTATCCCCAGACGTACAGGCATGACCAGGAGAATGATTTTCTTCACTTCAGACAGGGAGGCATGATAGTCACGGAGTATGAGCATCGGTTCACGGAGTTGGGCAGATACGTCCTGACCATTTTGGCAGATGAGCAGATGCGCATACGGTGCTTTTCAGAGGGCTTGCGACTGGATATTCGGTCGAAGATGTGCTGCGTGAGCATTCCCTCTTATGTAGAGCTGATTCACATGTCCATACGGGCAGAGCAGGATGTGAATCGACTTACCCAGTCTCGTGGCCCTGTTGCTCCTAGGCTACGACCAGAGATGCAGGACAGGCCCTTTGCGGGCAAGAGGCCTCACGTCGACCCTCCTACTAGGGCTACAGCGCCAGTACCACCGTTTCGGCACCCTAATTTGCTGTGTACATATTGTGGGAAGACGGGCCACTTGGCGTAGAGTTGTTTTGCCAGGATGCGGGATAGTGGCTTCTCGCCGCCGCAGAAGATCGACCGTTCGTGCTCACAGGCGATATCAGCACCTCCTTTAAGGTTGGCTCCTGCGCACCCTTCCTTCAGACCTCCGGTATCACATATCAGGCAGCCTCCACGGCCCATGACACAGCGGCCGAACCGGCCACAGCAGGAACGGGTGCATGCCTTGATAGCAGAGGCAGCTGCGACACCGACTTCTCAGCATTCGACCTTCGAGGTCACTGCCCACATTGGAGGTATTCCTATACTCGTGATGGTGGACACAAGTTTCACGATTTCTTTGATATCACATACCATACTAGATGTATTGGGTTACAGACTATTACTATAGATGGGGTGCGAGTTTATACAGCTCACGGGTCCTTTACAGATGCCACCCAGATGTGTGAGGGCTGTTTGGTGGATCTGGGGGGCAAGATGATGGCTCTAGATCTCGTCGTCGACCCTTCTCTGGTTTATCTCGATGTCATTCTTGGCATGGACCGGTTGACTGCAGCGCGGGCCGAGATTAACTATGAGACTCGTATAGTGACAGCCTACGAGCCAGAGGGCGCATCCTTCACATTTCCAGTGCGGGTAAATCTCCCGTTCCGCATACTTAGCTACGCTACATTACTGTGAGACGCTGGTGCCCAGATACTTGAGCATACGCCAGTCGTTTATGAGTTTGGGGATCTATTCAGGAAGATCCCTGGTTTGCCGCCCCGATGAGAGATCGATTTCACTATCGATCTGGTGCCTGGTTCCTCGCCCGTCTCACTGCCGACGTATCGCATGGCACCGTATGAGATGGAGGAGTTGAGGACACAGACTGATGGTCTGCTGGAGCTTGGCCTTATATGGCCTAGTATGTCTCCTTGGGGAGCACCAGTTCTGTTTGTGAGGAAGAAGGATGGTTCGATGCGATTGTGTATTGATTATCGCAGGCTGAACCAGATCACGGTGAAGAACAAGTACCCTTTACCCAGGATCGATGACTTGTTTGATCAGTTGAGAGGAGCGCAGTACTTCTCGAAGATTGATCTTCAGTCAGGATATCATCAGTTGCGCGTCAGGGATGAGGACGTGCAGAAGACAGCATTTAGGACCAGTTTTACCCACTACGAGTTCCTTGTGATGTCGTTCGGTCTCACGAACGCACCAGCCGTGTTCATGGATCTGATGAACCGGGTATTTTGGCCTTTCCTCTATCGATTCGTCGTTGTATTCATTGACGACATTTTGGTGTACTCCAGGAGTCGAGAGGAGCATGAGGAGCACTTGTGTTTGGTCCTGGATACGCTCAAACAGCATTAGTTGTTCGTACAGTACAAGAAGTGCTACTTCTGGAAGCAGGAAGTGAAGTTCCTGGGACACATGGTGTCCAAGGATGGCATGGCAGTTGACTTGTCTAAGGTAGCTGCGGTTCAGGACTGGGAGTAGCCTGGTTCTGTCACTGAGGTGAGGAGTTTCTTGGGTCTCGCTGGCTACTATCGGCGCTTCATTCAGGATTTCTCGAAGATCGTGAGACCCTTGTCTCAGTTGACACGGAAGGATGTGAAGTTCGCTTGGAACGACAAGGCGGAGTCAGCTTTTCAAGAGCTGAAGGACAAACTTACGTCCGCCCCTGTGCTAGTAATGCCAGAGCAAGGGGTTAGATACACTATATATACTGACGCGTCTAGCGTTGGTCTGGGTTGTGTCCTTATGCAAAGGGACAGGGTAATTTCGTATGCCTCGAGACAATTAAGGAAGCACGAGGAGAATTACCCTACACACGACCTAGAGTTGGCAGCCGTCATATCGCACTGAGACTCTGGAGACATTACCTCTATGGAGAGGAGTTCGAGCTCTTTTACGACCACAAGAGCCTCAAGTACATATTCAAGCAGCGAGACTTGAATATGAGGCAGCGACGATGGATGGAGACTTTGAAAGACTTCAAGTTCGAAGTCTCTTACCATCCTGGGAAGGCGAACCTTGTGGCTGACGCGTTGAGCCGCAAGAAGGCAATAGAGTTTGCGGCTCCGCTGATGGTTGCTGAGTGGGATATGGTTGAGTTTTTGTGAGACTTTGAGCAGAAACTCACCGTAGAGGAGCTGTATGAGTTTATCGCACATGTACAGGTACGATCTCAGATCGATGACCGGGTCATCGAGGCACAGAGGGACGATGCGCATTTGACTGAGCTTCGAGAGTAGGCCAGTGATGATGCAGACGCTGAGTGGCGAGTTGGTATGGATGGGGGCTTACGTTATCGTGGCCGCCTATCCGTCCCAGATGTCCCTGACTTGAGACGAGAGATTCTCGAGGCTGCGCATTGTACCAGACTCGCGATGCATCCGGGCAGTACGAAGATGTATCGCGATGTGAAGAGGACTTATTGGTGGGAAGGTATGAAGACCCATATAGCAGAGTTCGTGTTCCGTTGTCTCACTTGTCAGCAGGTGAAGGCAGAGCATCGCCGACCACCTGGACTCTTGCAGCCTATGCCGATCGCAGAGTGGAAGTGAGATTTCATTTCCATGGACTTCATTTCTGGGCTGCCGAAGACTAGGAAGGGACATGATTCCATATGGGTGATCGTCGACCATCTGACGAAGTCGGCGCACTTCCTACCGATCAGAGTTATGAACTTTGCAGACGAGCTGGCTAGACTATACATCAGAGAGATTGTGCGTTTGCATGGAGTTCCCTTGGAGATCGTGTTGGACAGAGACACGTGGTTTACTTCTATTTTCTGGACTCGCATTCAGGAGGCTATGGGTGTGAAGTTGAAGTTCAGTACTGCCTTCCACCCACAGATAGACGGACAGACAGAGCGGGTGAACCAGATCTTAGAGGATATGTTGCGAGCTTGCGCATTGGACTTCAAGGACAGTTGGGATGATTGTCTTGCATATGCGGAGTTCGCGTACAACAAAAGTTATCAGGCGAGTATCGGTATGACACCTTACGAGGCGCTGTATGGGCGACCTTGTCGCGCACCGCATTGCTGGGCTGAGGTCGGTGAGCGTAGCTTTATTGGCCCAGAGTTAGTGTAGGCGACGTCAGAGAAGATTGATATTATTAGACGTCGGCTTCTCACAGCGCAGAGCAGACAGAAGAGCTATGCCGATACGAGACGGCGGCTGCTGGAGTTCACAGTTAGGGATCATGTATTCTTGCGGGTTTCCCCTATGAAGGGAGTCCTTCGGTTCGGGAAGAAGGAGAAACTAGTACCGCGATTCCTTGGTCCATTCCAGATCTTCGATCGTGTGGGAGCAGTGGCTTACCGATTGGCTTTACCCACGCCTCTCGCGAGCGTTCACAACGTATTTCATGTTTCTATGCTGAAGAAATACGTTTCTGATCCTTCCCATATCATTAGATGGGAGCAAGTGCAGTTAGGAGAGGATGTTACATATATCCTGCGACCGACACGTATCTTAGACAAGAAGGAGCAGGTACTGTGTAGCAAGGTGATTCCCCTTGTGAAGGTATTGTGGACGCATCTCTCTGAGGAAGAGGCTACCTGGGAGACAGAAGCTGAGATCAGAAAGAACTATCCACAGCTTCTCGAGGAGTACGCAAAGGTACAAATTTCGAGGACGAAATTATTTGTTAAGGGGGGTAGATTGTAACGCCCGGAAAAAATCCGTACTTGGACTCGAGTACCAACTCGACCCGAAATCGCGTAGGATTAATTCCTTTAGAAAATAAGAGTAAGTTAGCTAGCGCAATGCTAGAGTAGCTGGGAAATAGTCCCTGATTACTTTAAATACGTTTTACAAGACCCAAATCGAGTAGAACAAATGAGTCTACAATACTCTATAACCTCGGATCAAACTCTAAGCAGGTTTGTTCTCTGGACCACTTTGAAACTTTGTATTGGATCTAGACCGCGCGTCGAAAGTCCGATACCTACTATCTTAGACCGTTAGGACCGCCTAGCTGGACTTGACAATCATTTTGAAAATCAAGTCCAACCGATAACCACAGGCTATTTCATTGAGCCCGGACTGAAGAGAGTGCGAATAGGGACAGATTTGGAATTTGAAATTCAAATCTGACACACGATTTGATGCGTCAGTATTAAGCATTCTGACCGTCAGAATTCAGCCAAATTACACCCTCGGATCAGGAAAAATTTCTATTTCATATCATGAGACTTGCAGGCCTGATCTACGTGCGGTGACCGCTGAACTGAAACTGGACTGCCACGGGCGATCTACGAATCCTGCCGGACTGAAAACTTGATGCATGCTAGATCCTGTATGCATGAGCTTAAGTTCGATCGCGTTCGTCCAGGGGACCACCAGAAATCATCTTTTGGACTGAAACAACCCCGCTTTGGATAAACATCAAGTGAACTTTGTTCCCGAGCCTATTTTGGACATTTTTGAGCTTATAAAAGGGGTTGAAACCCTCACTCCTCTCTCCCATCCGAATTTGAGAAAAACTCTAGATTGGGAGAGAGAAAAGGTGAGAGTTTGTGAGAGAGAGTAGCAGAGAATTTTCTACCGTTGCACCACCTGTTGTAAGTGCCTAAGCAACATACTTCAATCAATTCACCGGTGATTTCTCCGCGTTTCTAGGTAAGAAATAACCCTAATAAGTTGTTGATTTGGGATTCTTTCCGTTCCATAGCATGTAAGCTGATAGAACTTGTAAATTAGGTTCTCTATTTGCCGTAGATGAAGCGTATACGCTCCGTTCGAATTCACACACCTATAAGAGATAAGGTGCGAATTTTAGACGCTTTGATTGACTGTTTCCAACGCTTTCAATGTCGTTTAATAGTAGATTATCGACGGCAACGCCGTTTGACATGTAAACATGCTGTCCGTTTCCTGTTTCGTAAACCAACGAAGAATATGAGATTTAGGGCATTTTAGTCATTTGTAGGAAGTACTGATTTCATTCATATTTTGCTGATGTGATTGATATGGTTTATTGTCGCATTAGAATGTTAGGAATACGTGCATAATTAGTTTGGCAAAGAGATTCGCCTAAATGCGCACTTCGGGTCAACATACTATATGTAGACTTAAGTGTGTAGTGTAAGTGTTTGTATAAATGCTTGTATTAGTATGTATTGAATTAAATGGTGTTATGGATTAGTTTGAGATTGATTTCTCAATTAATATGCTTATGTGAATGATTTCCTACATGTTAGTTATATGCATGATTTCATTGTATGTATGAAATGCATGTGCTTGATGATTTACTTAAGGTGTATGTTATAACATGTGTTAACATGCTCACATGGTTGTATTTCAAATCCAATACTCTTGCATGAATTGTTGATGTGAATTCATATGTGTTTGGGACTATACCTAGTCCAGGCAGTCGGTAACCGAGCGAATTCGTGGTTGGCTGATCTTGGCCACGAACGACGGGTCGATGAACGCGAGCCGTGTTCTGGAGTTGGCGGCAGTGGTTAGGCCACACAAAGTGTTTTACGCACTTCATGTCGTTCGACTTGAGATACGATCGTGCTAGTCAAGCCCGTCAAGTAACCCGACTAGCCGATGTATGTTCACCCTGCATGAGTCATAACTGCTTGAACCTAGGGTACTGAACTTACCATTGTAAACCCTGTTAACCATGGTACCTTGATCCACGAAGACTCATGAGCCGGGCATGGTGGTATGGGACACCGTGGTCGAGCTGTCGGCCTACGCTGGGGTCACAAACCTCCCCGTAGTGACCAGTGAGCACCTAGTCTCATGAGCAGATTATGGTGGTATGGGACACTATATTCTTGCTGTCGGCCTACACTGATCAGGCGACGAGTCCTTTGTAGTGACTGCGAGCGTATTCTGAGTCTACGGGAGGCGACGAACCTTCAGTAGCAGTAGAGTACAGTAGGCCTGTATTGATAAGGTGATGGGGGAGCGGTGCAACGAGTGAGAACAGCTGCCCTGACAGCCCTTGCAGCGACCTACAAAATAAACATCGTATGAGATTACTAGGAGTGACGACCCTAGACAGGATCTGTGTTGGGATTGATATAAGGGAAGTACCTTAGTTTCCCAATCCTGCTGTTTGAATGGACTAATAACAACTCGAAAATCATATCACCATGACATTGCATGTGCCTGGAAGATGTGGAGCACTTGAGGGACGATTGCATGCCGCGGTCGTAAGATGGTGTCGTACGAGGGAGATCGTCGGTGAGGGCATACATCACGTCATGTCATATTGCATTAACAACAGTATTAGGAATGTCTGATTTACTGCTTTACTATTATCGCATGATTGATTTGAGAACATGTAAATCCTTGCTCTATTATTTCACTGAGTTAGCTACTCATTCCCACGTTTCGGGATGGTGTTTGCAACACCCACCAGACCCTGTCTTAGATGCAGGTGAAGCAGAGATCCAGGAGGTAGAACCGGACTTTGATGAGGACCAGGACAAGTTCTCATACATGCAGTACCATGACGGCTTTGCTTAGGTGGCCTGGGTTGACGGGACTCCTCAGTGGGACTATTTTTGGCATTTTGATTTGTTTATTTACATGTATATGAGACTCAGTGATGTATTCATACTTTAGTGACAGTTGAGATCTACTTTGTTTTTCCATACAGTGATATATATATTCTTTAGTCTTCCGCTTGCTTTTATCACTAGATCTGGAGTATGAATTGCAGTTTTGGTATACTTTTACTCATATGAATGCTTTAACTTAGACAACATTGAATTATAATCACTTTTGTTGCATAAGTGACGGTCTGGAACTCGGGAGTTGAGTTTATACACGACCCCCGATTTTCAGGGTGTCACAAAATCAATACTTCCTAATCAAAAGGGGGGAAAGATGAATAGGATGAGTAAAGAAGAAGTTCGCAAGTATATCAAGATCATATGATATCAAATATAAAAAAAAAAAGAGAGAGAAGATGAGGAAGATGAACACCATCAACTGAGCCCTACAAAATTCTGCCTAAAATTGATATCATCGTCAATTCGGTATATTATTATGAACAATACAGACAAACGATAGAGATAAACAGATGAGTATAATTAAAGATATTGGCAGAAGCAGTGGTGCGTCAATTTCAAGCAGAAATACCTATCAAGGTGCAGAAACAAGCGATAATGATCGCTGGTAAGCACCGACGATCATCGTCGATAAAATCTCCATCAGAATCAGAATCATCAGGTATCAATGAGTATAAAATAAAAAAAGAGCAACTATCACTATCACCGATCAATTTCTCATCAGAGTTGCCATCATCGCTAGGCTGATACATTATTAAAATATGATACAAAAATCCTTATACTATTATCAGCAGCAGCGAAATGTCAATTATTGATCAACCATCTGCTAATAGTGAGATAAACCATATAGCCAATTACATATAAAATTGATGACAACGATGGTTGCTTATCATAAAAAGGCGGTCTAGCCACAAGTCTCGAAAAAAAAAGATTAAAAAAAAGATAAAAAAGGGCCAAGTCCTAAATGGACCAAGTCTCTAAGACCTAAAAAGGCCAAATCCTAAAAGGATTAAATCTTGAAAGGGACCGGCTACGCATAAGACCTATGATTATAAAAAGGCAGCCCAGTCAAGCCAATGGCCCGCTGCGCATGAGACCTATCAAGATCGCCATTCAGATAGCAGTGAGAAGCCAGTGGCCCTAAAAAGCTCGTGAAGGCCATTATACGCATACCCATGTGGGCAACTGACGAAGTCAATGACCAAAAGTCTAAAAGGCCAAAAGTCCTCAATGACCAAAAGTCTAAAAGGCCAAAAGTCCTCGAAGACCAAAAGCCTGAACGACCAAAAGTCTTCAATGACCAAAAGCCTGAATGATCAAAAGTCCTCAAATGACGAGTCAGCATAACCCTCATGCCGTCTGTATAGCTTTTCGGCAGCGTCACGGGGAATGGAGGACAATGCCCTCCCGTGAATGGGCCCGACCTTGTAGACGAAGAAAATGAGGGCTGCAGTGTGAGCTTTAGATAGGCCAACCATGCATAAGACCCCCCAGATTTGTGGTTCAATTCCGGTACTAACTCATGAGGAAGGGCTTAAACCTACTCATCGATGGACTGACAACCATGGATTTGGTACCCCCAAAGGTAGCCTTGCGAGCTCTGTGAACTCTAGAGAGTTACCGTGGCCAACCCTGTGCGTAAAACCAACCGAGTTCACGGCCCGATAGCTTCACTGGGCCCCTCTGATGGATCACAATTTGTGAACTCCCTAGGCAGTGAGAAGTCTAGCGAAATCCTAAGAGTTACAGAGGCCATCACGTGTGACCTGGCTCCACTGCTCATGAGCTTCAACTGTGTGTGAAATTGGCTCCACTACTCATGAGCTTAAACTGTGTGTGAAATTGACTGAATTGAAACTTAGCACCGCCAATGACAAAATATATAAATAAAGTCATATAGGAAATCCCATACTAACAAGCATAAAATGTTGATGTTTTATAATTAGTTTTTATTGAATATCATGTTAAACTATGGGCAGCATTCAAAATGCAGCAGATACATATTTTGCTTCATATATGCTCAAATATGTAAAGCATAAACTGTGCAATATTCAAATGCAGCAAATACATATTTCACTCTAGATATGTGCTCAAATGTGCAATTGTCTGATGAACATTTTAAATATTAAGTAGACAAGATGCAAAAATGTGTTTCTCTTGAATCAGGTTCAAATTAGCAAAGATTATCCATCCTTCAACGGTATCAGCAGGCTTCACTGCGGAAATATTATCTTCTGAAGAAATCTTTTTGTGACATTGACCGGGAAAGTGGGCATGATCTATGTCTTCAAAAATCAGCAAAGATCCAAGAAAAAGTCTATGAAGAGATGCTAAGGAGTACGAGCTTGAAAAGACTCATCGGTTGAACCTTTGGAGCTAAAGATGAAATCTCCAAGAGTGCAATATAAGAATACAACGCGAAGCACGATGACAAGTGCAAAAGATTACTTAAATCATATTACGAATATTATACTCAGCCTAAAAAGAGAAGAAACTTTTAATCTATTTCAAAAAATAAATTATCAATGCTTTATAAAGCTACATTGAAAAAAAATTATAATGAATTAAGATACTAATTCCGATTAATTTGGCAGGAAAGATTATCACTTGAAAGCTTGGATTATGCAAATCGTGAGTAAAGGAAACAATCGAAAAAGGTTGTTGCGGCAGGAGCAGCATTAAAGAACAACCCCAGATACAGAGTTGATTAAGAGGAAAGAATCGCTAGAGTTGATCAAATAGACCGTTATAACAGCAATGGTGTTGGAAGAAAGCTCTCTGATCAAATCGCTCAAAGATGAAGCTGTCACAACTGTTGAATAAGAGTGCTTCAATGAATAGAGAATTTTATCCTCTCTAGTGAAGCATCTACTCGACACTGCTGACTGAGGGCATTCAAGTTTTTCACTCGAGTGCCATCATTCTAGTCTTCCGCTCGAGTGTCATCATTCAAGTCTTCTGTTCGAGCACCATCATTCAAGTCTTCCAGTCGAACACAATCATTCAAGCCCTTCGTTCGAGCACGAGCCTTCCGGTCTTCCGTTCGAGTGCCATTATTCAAGTCTTCCGTTCAAATGCAATCATTCAAGTTTTCCATTTGAACGCCATCATCCAAATCTTCAGTTCAAGCATGATCATCCAGTCTGCTATACAAGTATGATCATCCAATCTTTTGGTCAAGCATGATCATCCAGTCATCCTTCAGTTGCAGTTCATTCAAGTTCTTCAGGCGGAGGAAGATCGATCCTCCATTTGATTTCAGGAATCAATCAAAGAAGGATCGAGGGGGCATCTGTTGAGGCATAAAAAATATGTCATTACATTGGTCAGTAAATTCCAGCTCCAATGGTATTTTGGTAAAATTCCAGCTCTAAGGGTAGTCTAGGTATTTTGGTAAAATTTTATGTCTAGGGGTAGTCTAGGTATTTTGGTAAAATTTCATGTCCAAGGGTAGTCTAGGTATTTTGGTAAAATTTCATGTCCAGGGGTAGTTTAGGTATTTTGGTAAAAAAAAGCATTGAAAAGGGTAGTTTGGTAAAAAGGGGTGCACATGTGTCATTTTAAGAGAGAAAGGTTATACACCACCATTTAAGAGGTAGCTTGGTGGTCACCATAGTTTAAGAAAAGAAGAAGTTCAAGTGTGAAGCGATAGGTGGTGGTGATCACCACTCTGTAAGAGTGCTGAGGCCTATAAATACCCCACTTCCATTCCATTTGAGGGGTTGGATCGGATTTGATCAGCTTGTGGGTGAAGGAAGCAGAGGGGGAGAAGGAGAGAAGCAGGTGTTGCCCAGTCCGCGCAAAGGAAATCGGGTGGGCGAACCTGCGTAGTAGAAGTTAAGGAATGGCTTTGCGCCACTTTGGAAAGAAGGCTGGAAGATCTTTGTGCCAGTCCGCGCAATGAAAGTGGGAAGATTCCCACAAGCCAGACATTGCGGAGTGCTGTCCGAAGGAAGGATTCCCTTGCGCAGAGCTGCACAAAGTCCAGGTCTGCGGTCGTGTGCAAACAGAGGACGGACGCCATTGTCTTTCGACTGTGTCGTTGGTGGGGCCCAATACGGCCACATTTCAAGAAATCCACACCATCCATCGTCTTCCTCTTGTAATTTCGATCGGGAATGTCTAGTTTTGGTCCTCCGATGACGTGGCCCACCAAGATAATTACGCTGCAACAGTAGACGAATGGTCCTCTTTCGATTGACATAGTGATCATTTGAACGAGCATGGTTGCCAAAGCTCAACATGGTTCTGATGGGGTTTTACCCCTCTATGTGATGGACGCTTCAGATCAGTCTCCTGCTGTATGATGGTGGCCCATAACGAACGTGCAAAACCTCTGTTTCAGGCAGAGTCGACTTACGTCGACTCCAAGAGATGAGATGACCCATTTGATAAGGTTTTCTAAAAAATCCAATTCGTCCATTGGACTCAGGGCGGAAAACCATTTAGAATAGGGTATTTTTGGAGGAAAATCAGCGTGGCCCACTAGCCTATCCACTTCGCCGTCCATTTCATGTTTGAGGGCTAGGATAGTGCAACAATCTGCATGGTTTCAAATTGCCACTTTGGCAACGGTTAAATATACCTTCTAAACACAATAGACGGTCTAGATCGATGATTTGAGTGATGATCAAGCCATACTAAAAAAATTTCAAACCACTAATGAAGATGATGTGTATTTGTAAAAGAAAAAAGAAGTCGATCAATGGATTTAACTGACTTAGGAGAAATCCCATGCACGGCCGGTGCTCATGCACACCATGTTCGTGTGACGTACATGTAGCTTCAACATAATGCTCATGAGAAATCTGCTCCGGCCATCTACTTCATCACTATGTTTGATGCGTTGGGACCAAATTTGAAGCATGTCTAGATATCAGGCGAGCCCCAAATCATGATCCCAAGGGGATGATTTGTCAGTTCGGCCATTTCTACAAGGATTCAGGAGCTGAAACTTAACGTGTATAGATAATTTGTGGTTCTAATGCTGCAAAAAAGGTTTCAAGCCAAATAGACGGTGACAACCCCCTGATCTTACATTTTGGGAGACCTTTCAAGCCCGTTTAGCATGATCAGCTCGATTTCTTCAGGGCCTGGCCACACTGCAACGGGCTGCTTCATATTTTAAGGAAGAATGACCTAGAGGATGTTCCATTTCATGGAATACTGGTTGATCAAATCAGCAATTTCTCCTAAGTACCTAGGAGATGACTGAAATAGTACCGGAATGCTGCCGAAATTTCCATTGAGCTATCTTCTCTTTCTTTCAGTACATTGCATTAATTGTACTTTATTTTCAGAATCAAGGGAATCAAAGGATGTAAATGAACTCAGATAAATGTGATCGATGTTCTCTCATTGAATTCTTTCTTATCATTGAATAAATTTCCCAAATAAAACGCATTTGTTTCTTTGTCGAAACACATGAAAAATTTCTCTATGATACCGCAGTATTGCTTGCGGTTGTTCGGATCATCGTTCACACACAAAGCATTTCGGTGGTACACCAGCCTGGCTCCGGGGTTGATAAGAACTTGGGAACAAATGCGGGACGCCTTTATGTCGAACTTCTTCTCCTCAGAACGTAATGTTAGTATTACAGAATTAGCCTCCATACGACAGAGAAAAGGAGAACCAGTAGGGAAGTTCATAGACAGATGGAAAACATTGGGAGCCTCGTGTAGACAACTGCCGGAGGAAAAGGAACAGGTCAAAATGTGTTTGAATTCTATGAAAAACTGGAATCACGTTAGGACTGACCAGTGCTGATATCAAAATGTTTTGTGATCTAGCTACTAAAGCCCATGCCTTGGAATTAATGACTCGTAAAATGCCAGCATTTCACCACGAGACAGCTAGAAGAGCGCGCGACAAGATGAACGTGAATACTGTTGATCTTGATAATAAGAGTAAAAATGCAAGGGACTTAAGGGACAGAAGGCCAGAATGGAGGGAAGGATGGAGCCAGTCAAGGAGTAGATATAATGGGAAAAGACCTCGAATGCTTAATTCAAATGAAGGGTTCGATTTCGATAAAGAAGATGTCATTCCTATGATGAAGTAGCTGCTAAAAGCTGGCACGATAGAATTACCAGAACCCAAGTGTCCCGAAGATGTGACAAAGACCAGAGAAAGGGATTTTTGCCGTTACCATCGCCTGGTAGGACATCCGACGAAGAATTGCTACACATCAAAATGTATAATACAACAACTGATAAGGGTGAGATAGTGACCAGTGAGGGAAAAGAAAAGAGCACAAGGGCCACAGTAAACATGCTCACCACCCGGGAAGGGGCCCAAAAAGTAAAGGAAGGAGAAGACCGAAAGGTGATAAAGAAAGTAGCAGTAATTATGTTACGATCAGGAAAGAAGATGACAAGCCTTGTGAAGAAGAAGGTAGAGGTTATAAGAAAAGAAGCTGCTGAAAGACAGACCAGTGGTGATAGAAGTGAAGAGAAGGGTGAAACACCGAGAGTGACTTACGATGTGGTCAATCATTTGAAGGGTAGACCAGCACGGTTAAGCATCTATGATGCGCTCAAGTTGTCAGAAGAATTTTGACAAAGTTTGGTCCAAGCACTATCTGACCATGATGTTAGAAAAACCTTACTGACAGAAATGAGGCGCGAAGAGCACAACGAACAAGCAAATAACCTACCAGTCATCTCATTCTCTGATGAGGATTTGATCTGCAAGATGGAGCAGAACAGGCCACTAATGATAGAAGGCCATATCAGTGGGAAGAAGGTTAAACAGATTATGATAGATAATGGATCTGCAGTGAATCTCTTACCGCTCTCGATGTTATGTAAGCTGGGCTATTGCCGCTCTGATCTATGCCCTAGTGGAATCATGATACAAGGCTTCAATCAAGACAAGCAACGAGCACTCGGCAAGATTACGATGATACTATAAATAGGAGAACTAACTACCAATGTCATATGCCACATCATAAATGCTGTGACAACATACAACCTTCTCTTGGGGAGACCATGGATACATCAGTATAACATTGTACCCTCTACTTTGCATTAATGCTTCAAGTATTGAAAGGATGGGAGACAACATAAGGTGATCGTTGATGCGAGGCCATATACAGAAGCAGAGTCTTTCTTCACGGATGCTAGTTACTATAAAGGGTTCATCGAAGAAGCAGGAAATATTGATGAGAATAGAGTACTAAAAGCCATTCAAGTAAATGATGTCAAAGGAGAAAGGGGAGAATCCTCTAAGACTACAGTTATAAAGAAGAAATTCTATTTTGTACCAAAGCATCTGAGACAACCAGGACAGCCGCCACTAACCTTACTGTCACCAGAGAAATTAAAAATTTTACAGTCTAATTATATAGTGCCGCTGCCTAGCATTGAAAGGTGTAAGCCATTTTCAGCCGCTCCAGGAAGGTTTCAAGTCAAAGTCATCGCGAGATACCCCGAGCCGATAGAATTTTATACTGCAGTAGAAATAAGGGTAAGAGAAGAAGCCAAAAATACGTACATTGCGGTAAGCTCACTCAACAAAATCTAGAAAGATACAGCTCGGTAAGTAAGAAAATCATGAGAAGCATGGGTTTTGACTGCGAAGAACCCATGGGACTAAATTATGGGAGAGGAATTCAGATCCCTCTTGGGGTTGATCAAGAAAAGTAAAGAAAATTCCAAGGATTGGGGGCAGAGTCATCGGTAAATATGATTACAACTGCGCAAGCATTAGAAGAAGATCCCGAGACAGTCAAGTATCCTGAAGTAGCTCCAAGGCAGATGGAAGACAGGGGGCAGCCAACGGTAGACAGCTTGCAAGAAATAAACTGAAGAACCCCGGAACACATTTATCAGTGGTGATCTCTCTGAACGAGAATCTAAGAAATACTTCCAACTACTCAAAGAAAATAAATATGTCTTCGCCTGGACGTATGCAGAGATGTCAGGTTTGGAACCCTCTGTAGCAATGCACCGATTAAATATCTCAAAGGAGAAAAGGCTGGTTAAACAGGCACAAAGGCGATTTCACCTGGACTTAATTCCATTGATCGAAGAAGAGGTCAGCAAGCTGATTAAAGTTGGGTTTATCAGAGAAGTCAAGTATCCTAGGTGGATATCGAACATTGTCCCCATGAAAAAGAAAAATGGACAAGTCAGAGTGTGCATTGACTTCAAGGATTTGAACGAGGCTTGTCCGAAAGATGATTTTCCTCTCCCTATAACAGAGTTGCTGATTGATAGCACGAATCAATATGCTGTCATGTCCTTTATGGATAGCTACGCAGGGTACAATCAGATTAGAATGACACCTGAAGATGAAGAAGTAACGGTATTTAGAACGCCGCTTGGAATTTATTGCTATAAAGTCATGTCGTTCTGTCTCAAAAATGCTGGGGTAACATATCAAAAGGCAATGTAAAATATTTTTCAAGACATGATGCATAAACATGTTGAGTGCTACGTCAATGACTTGGTGGTTAGATCGGGAGATCATCAGGAGCATCGTGTACATTTAGCATCGGTTTTTCATCGATTAAGAAAGAAGCAGTTGAAGATGAATCTAGCCAAATGTGCTTTTGGGGTATCCTCAGGTAAATTTCTTGGTTTCGTTATACGGCACAGGGGTATCAAAATCGATCCTGAGAAAGTCAAAGCCATTCAAAATATGCCACCATCGATAATGTTAAAAGAATTGAAAAGTTTGCAAGGAAAATTGGCGTATATACGCCGTTTGATTTCAAACCTGGCAGGAAGATGCCAGCCGTTCTCTCATTTGATGAAGAAAGATGCAAAGTTTGTATGGGATCAAGTTTGTCAGAACGCATTTGACTCGATAAAGGAATTGCTGGTACTCACAGCTCTAATAAAAGGGAAGCTGCTTATTTTATACATATCTGCAGCTGAGAATTCCTTAGGTGCTTTATTGGCTCAAGTAAATGAAGCCAGGAAAGAGGCCGCTCTTTATTACCTTAGTCGAACACTGATGGGGGCCGAATGCAATTATTCTCCAATCGAGAAAGAGTGTCTAACACTAGTATTCACAGTCCAAAAGCTCAGACATTATTTTCTCTCCCATAACATAACTTTAATTTTAAGAGAAGATTCAATCAAGTTTTTAATGACAAGGCCGATGTTATCTGAAAGACTGGCCAAATGGATGTTGTTGCCACTATTACTTATGAACCGGCCAAAGCCATAAAAGAACAAGCAGTGGCAGATTTCCTCACGGTGCACCCCGTTGCAGAATGCAAGACTATCATTGATGACTTTTCGGATGAGCAAGTTATGCTGGTCGAGTCTCAAAGCTCATGGCAAATGTATTTTGACGGTGCCGCACGAGCAACAGGAGTGGGGACAGGGGTGATATTCATTACTCCTCAAGGTGACTTGTTACCATACTCCTTCACACTAGGCACCTTGTGCACGAACAATGAGGCTGAATATAGAGCCCTCATTATTGGAATGGAAATGGCTCAACACATGGGAATAAGGATTTTGCATATCTTCAGAGATTCCAAATTGATTATAAATCAGTTGACAACTAAATTCGAGGTGAGAAAGTAGGAACTCTTGCCCTATTGCCAAAAAGCACAACAGTTGTTAGAATAGTTCAGTCATATAGAAATCAATCACGTACAGCGGTTTAAAAATGTCAAAGCAGATGCGTTAGCCAGTTTGGCAGCAGTTTTGTCCTGCCCTAATCGGAGCCCTCTCCAAGTAACTATAGAAGAAAGAAGATTCTTACCGTCTTTAGAGGTCATCGAAGAAGTCATCGAGACGCTTCCTGTGTCATGTTTAGAAATAATGACAGATGATTGGTATCAACCTTTTTTTGATTATCTTAAATACAATATCTTGCCAGAAGATCAGGTACAGAAACAACAGATCAAGCAGCAGTCGAACAGGTTCATCATATGCAGTGAAGTGTTGTATAGAAAATCGTATAATGGGATGTTGCTATGTTGTTTAGATAAACAAAAAGCAGGCCAGATATTGGGGGAAGCTCACTCTGCTGAATGCGGAGCACATCAAGCGGGTAGAAATCTATTCCACAGAATACATAGAATGGGTTATTGTTGGCCCACCATGTTCAAAGACGTAATAGATTATGTGAAGCGATGCCATGAATGCTAAATTCATGGAGATGTTATATATATTCCCCCAGAAGACTTGCATCAGTCTATTGCCTCTTGGCCCTTCTCTGCTTGGGGACTTGACGTAATTGGTCATATAAACCTGCCTTCATCCAAAGGAAAGTAGTATATTCTGGGAGCAACCGATTATTTTTCCAAATGGACTGAAGCAGTTGCTTTGCGTAATGTTAAGGAAAAGGATGTGGTCAATTTCATCTGCCACGCCATAATATACCGACATGGTATTCTAAAGAAAATCGTTATGGATAATGGCACTCCCTTCAAAAATAGAGGCATGAAAAAGTTATGTCAGAAATTCAGCATTCGGCATTCGTTCTATCCACCGGCCAACGCACTAACAGAGGCGTTTAATAAAAGAATAGTCAAAATACTGAAAAAGACAATGACAGGGAGCAAACGTGATTGGGATGACAAATTACAAGAAGTATTATGGGCATATAGAACTACTCATTGCACAACAACAAGGACCACACTATATTCACTAGTCTATGGCAACGAGACAGTCATCCTGATTGAAATGCAAGTAGCATCACTAGGGTAGCAATGCATCAGTCTATAATGGAGGACGAGAATACGAAGATAAGGTTGAAAGAATTAGATTTTCTCGATGAGAAACGTCTAGCCGCACAGGAGCGGTTGCAATCATATCAGGCAAGGATATTAGCTGCTTTTGATAAATGGGTTAAATACCGCTCTTTCAAAAAGGGGGACATGGTGCTTATGTTGAAAAGACCGATAGTAATCACCCGTAGAACAGGGGCCAAATTCGAGCCCAAATGGGATGGGCCATATATAATAAGGGAAGTATACTCTAATGGGGCATACAGAGTAGTAAATCAAGATGGACAAGGTATCAGTGTACCGGTCAATGCTCGCTTCATCAAAAGATATCATCCCTAGTGACACTATTGATTTTAATCCAGAATATTATTTGCATAATGATTCTGTATCAAAAGGGGGCAAGAATGGACAAGATCATGTCTATGTATCATCAAATGAATAAAAGAAGAAATTTGTGATCATATCAAGACTATATTTCATGAGCATTATAAAGAAAAGAAAATTTGTCATCATCAAGCGAGCTCTACAAAACTCTGTTGAAATCGATATCATCACCAAGCTGATACATTACTAATAGCATGGATGGATATTCTTGAAGATATTAGCAAGGGTGATGACGTATCAATTTCAGTTAGAAATGGCTATTATTCTCATGACGACAATGATTGCATCTACTGTTATCTATCAAGACATTTTAAGGCAGTCTAGTCAAATCCTTAAAAGGGTCCAAATCCTAAAGAAGGGCAAAATCCTAAATAAAGAGCCAAACCCTAAAAGGATTAAGCTCTAACAGAGCCAGGAGCTCTAAAAAAGGATTAAGCTCGAAAGGACCAAACCCTAAAGGGATCAAGCTCTAGGAGGGCCAACCATGCATAAGACCTATCAAGATCGCCATTCGGGTATCAGCAGAAGCCAGTGGCCCTAAAAGGCCTGTGAAGGCCATCGTATGCATACCCATGCAGGCAGCTAACGGAGCCAGTGACTAAAAGTCCCCAACGGCTTGTCATGTATAACCCCCATGCCGTCTGTACAGCTTTCCAGTAGCGTCATGGGGAATGGAGGAAAGTGCCCTCCCGTGAATGGGATCGACCTTACAGACGAAGAAAATAAGGACCGCAGTGCGAGCTTTAGATAGGCCAACCATGCGTAAGCTCCTCCAGATCTATGATTTGGTTCCAGTACTAACTCATGAGGAAGGGCTTAAACCCACTCATTGATGGACTGACGGCCCTAGGTTTTGTACCTCAAAGGTAGCCTTGTGAGCTCTGTGAACTCTAGAGAGTTACCGTGGCCAACCCTGTGCGTAAAACCAACCGAGTTCACCACCCCGATAGCTTCACTGGGCCCCTTTGATGGATCACGGTTTGTGAACTCCCTAGGTAGTGAGAAGTCCAGCGAACTCCTAAGAGCTACAGAGGCCATCACGTGAGACCTAGTTCCACTACTTAAGAGCTTAAACTGTGTGTGACTAACTAAACTGAAATATAGTACCACCTGTTGAAGCATAAAATTAACATATGATTGGCTACACGTGTGCCCGCGACAGATTCTAATTGCGCGTGGTCACGCAACTAAAGAAGCGTTGCGCGTGGTCACACAAGTACAGAAGCGTTGCGCGTGGTCGCTTGGGGAACTCTTGGTTGCGAGAGACGTTCTGATGAGATTTCATTGCACGTGGTCGTACAACTCCAGAATCGTTACGCGTTGTTGAGGCACAAAAAATGGCGAAGGATTGAAGCAAGAAGAGATAAGGAGTTTGAAAGAACTTTTGAAAAGAAGAAAATAGAGATAGCTTTCAAGAGAGTGCACAGGACCGCATAACCACTATCATTTGTGCGGTTCTGCGCAATCAATCCCAGTTACGCAGGTCCACGCAAAGGAAATATTAGTTGTGCAGGATCTCGAAACGTACTACACGAAGGGCTTCGTTCAGAATGATCTAAAGCATTGAAAAATAGTCCCACATTGCTAAGATCAGGATTTTCACACGTGCGAGGGTCTATAAATACCCCTTCCCCTCCATCATTAAGGGTAATTGGAAGATTTTCAAGAGGAGAAGAGCGGAGTAGAAGACAGAACATAGAAGAGAGTCTCCTAGCAGTTGCGCAGGACCGCGCAACCGATATCGGTTGCGCGGGTCCTTGCAACCAGGCTGCCCTGCAGCCTGTGAAGTCCAAAGGCCATCATGCTGTCGAAATTCATGGGCCAGGCTTCCTTTCTCTGGGTTTTCTCCTATTCATGGGTTCAAAGGAGAAAGATCAGTCGATCGAATCAACATTCCTCCTAAGTCCCAGGATAGTTGAAACAAGGGCTGTTATGCTGCTGAAATCTTTATTTCATTAAAGAGCCGTCGATCGGATCGACATTCCTCCTAAGTCCTAGGAGATGATTGAATCAGGCACCGAAAGGCTGTTGAAATGAACTTTTGATGTTTAAAGCACAGGTCCTTTATCTCTAAATGATCTATCTTAGAATCAAGGGACGTAAAAAGGATGTAAATGAACTCAGTATTAATAAAATGTGATGAATGTTCCTAGTACTTTTTCTCTGTTATGTTTGAATAAGACAATCTCTCAAATCAAATGCATTTGTTTCTTTATCGAAACAAAATGGTGACTCTGCTGGCAAACTATCTTATTGTCTTATTTAAAATATTAACAGTTAAGTTATTACAAACATTCATCACGGTTTGGCGTCTTGTGGACACCAAAATGGTGACTCTCAGTGGGAAGTCCTCCCCTTCATCTCTAAGATAGATCACTCTAATCGTTTAATTACTAATTATAACTATGTTTCATGATTGAAAGTTTTGAAAATCTGATTACGGCTTATTACCCATGGCGATCCCCGTAAGAAAAGTGAACTTCCGATTCACCCCGACATGATTCGTGATAGAATACGCACCGAGTCATGTGCGTAAAAGTAACAGGGCTCAAGCAAAAGCTGGGGTCATTTCTGCTTCGCCCCAGTCATCAAAAGACAATGCAGGCTGGACCGTCGTGACCTCTCGTAAGGCAAGAACACGAAACTTCAGAAATTTGAGAATGAATCAGCCTTCATTAAGAATCAGAGGCCCGTAACGCGAAGCACAGTTAGAAGAAATCCTGAACTTTCTCCTCCGGCAATTTATCCAGCGCGGATAGTGCAAACAGCGCAAACAGTTCCCCAGTTGACAGCACGTGACTTCCCGGCTTTAAATGCTTTAATGGCTGAACGAACAAGAGAACAAAAGGGAAAATCATTATTACTCAGATCGCCAATGCCACCCCAAAAAGATTCGCCAGTATTAGCGTCATCTTAGCCAATTGATGCAAGGGACACGAAAAGGGCCAATGAAACTCAGTCCCCTCCCTTTTCTACGAGCCCTGTTACATCAGCGTACTCTTGCTCTCCTTCAATTACTGCTTCATTAAAAAGTGGAGAAGCTGCAATATTCATGGCTGAAACAAATCCAGATTATAGAACAACTACAGAGGGTCATTTCAATGAAATGGCAGAAGCACATAATGCGTTAATGGAAGAATGCAGAACTCTCAAAGAAGCCTTGGCAACTTTCATGCATAATGCAGCTCAAATAACAGTCATTGAAAAGGATAGCCGAATGGAGGAATAAGAAAATACTAGATATTTTAGATACCGTGAGCCATATCCAAGAGAGGTGGATGACATTCCCTTCCCAGTCAGTTTCAAGTGTCCAGATTTTCAAAAGTTTGATGGAAAAGGATCCCCTGAAGAACATTTGATGCGCTTCATTACCAGTATGGGAGATCTCTTTGTAGTACCGTAATATTGTTTGTAATTGTTCGGGGCATCGCTGACAGGTAGTGCATTCCGATGGTATTTCAATTTGGCTCCGGGTTCTATCCGCACTTGGAAGCAGATGCAAGATGCTTTCACATCTCGGTTTTTCTCCCCAAGTCGTGACATTAATATTGTTAAGTTGGCTTCTGTACGACAAGGCAAAGATGAGTCGGCAAGGAGCTACGTAGACAGATGGAGGGCATTGGGAACTTTGTGCAAACCGTTGCTAAAAGAAACTGAGCAAGTTAAGATATGTTTGAACTCTATGAAAAATGAATTCGTAATGGGACTGGCCAATTTCAACATCAATGCTCTTCATGATTTGGCCGCAAAGGCTCATGCTTTGGAATTAGTAAACCAGATGGTGTCAAAATTTCACCATGATGCAGCTCGAAGGGATCCTAGCAGGATAACAGTGAATACCAGTGATCGCTATCAGCAGCGTGAAAGTGTAAAAGGTTTAAAGGCAGAAAGTACAAGGCGAAAAGAAGAATTGACTCAATCAAGAAAAAATAAAAAGGTCAAAACGCTTAATTCACATGACGGATTTACTTTCGATAAGGAAGATGTCATTCCAATGATGGACCAGTAATTGAGAGTTGGCACGATAGAATTGCCAGAGCCTAAACGCCCCGAGGAGGCGACAAGGCGCAGGGAGAAAAAATTTTGTCGCTATCATCGTCTAGTGGGACATCTAATGGAGAACTGCTATACATTGAAGTGTATTATACAGTGGATGATTGACAGGAATCAGATAATTATCGAAGATAGGACAAGCAAGGAGGTCATGAAAGGTATGAGTCTCGACTGTAAAGATTACAATGGCTTAAAAAAGGAATTTCAATTGGGATCGGTCAGGAAAGGCGAAGAAAATTTAAAAACATCAAGACAAGGTCGTCAGTAAATATGGTTACGGAAAAAGAACCAGTGAAGGAAAGTGCTGAAGTAGTCGAACGTCCTGAGATAGCTCCGAAGCAAATGGAGGACGGGGGGCAACCGACGACTGACAGCCTGTTAGAAATAAACTTGGGTACGAAAGCGGAACCATGAAACACGTTCATTAGCGCCAACCTCTCTGAACAAGAGTCGGCAGAATACGTTTAGCTTCTTAGAGAAAATAAAAATGTATTCACCTGGACGTATGTAGAAATGCCCGGATTAGAGCCTTCCGTGGCGTTACACCATCTAAATATCTCTAAGGAGAAGAGGCTGGTTAAACAGGCGTAAAGGCGATTTCATCCAGATCTGGTTCCCCTCATCGAGGAAGAAGTTAATAAGTTGATAAAGGAGAGATTTATTAGGGAAGTCAAGTATCCTAAGTGGATATCGAATATCATCCCGGTAAGAAAGAAAAATGGATAGGTCAGAGTGTGCATTGATTTTAGAGACCTAAATGAAGCCTGCCCGAAGGATGATTTTTCACTCCCGATAACTGAATTACTAATTGATAGTACAACTCAGTATGTTGTTATGTCCTTTATGGATGGATATGCGAGATATAATCAAATTCGAATGGCTCCTGAGGATGAAGAGGCAACGGCGTTTAGAACTTCACTGGGAATTTTCTATTATAAGGTGATGCCGTTTGGGCTTAAAAATGTTAGGGCAACATATCAGAGGGTGATGTAAAACATTTTTCAAGATAGGATGCATAAGCACGTTAAGTGTTATGTTGATGACTTGGTGGTCAGGTCAGGAAGTCATCAGGAACATCGCAAACACTTGGTGTCGATTTTCTAGTGACTTAGAAAGAAACAATTAAAGATGAACCCCAGTAAGTGCACTTTCGGAGTGTCCTCTGAAAAGTTTTTGGGTTTTGTTGTTTGGCATAGGGGCATTGAGATTGACCTCGGGAAAGTCAAAGCTATTCAGGATATGCCACTGCCAAAAACGTTCAAGGAATTAAAGAGTTTGCAAGAAAAATTAGCATATATCCGTCGGTTCATTTCAAATCTGGCTAGAAGATGTTAGCCGTTTTCTCATTTGATGAAAGAGGATACAAAATTTGTGTGGAGTCAAGCCTTTCAGAATGCATTCAACTCGATAAAGGAGTTGCTGAAAAAGCCACCAGTACTGGCCGCTCCAATAAAAGGGAAGCCACTTATCTTGTACACGTCATCAGCCGAACATTCCTTAGGAGTTTTGTTGGCACAAAAAAATGAATTTGGGAAAGAAACAACCCTCTATTAATTAAGTTGAACTTTAATAGGTGCAGAGTACAATTATTCCCCGATTGAGAAGGAATGTTTAGCGTTAATAGTCGCAATACAGAAGTTGAGGCATTATTGTCTATCGCATGATATAACATTGGTTTCAAGGGCTGACCCGATAAAGTTTCTGATGATAAGGCCGATGTTGTCTGGAAGGTTGGCTAAATGGATGTTGTGACTTTCAGAATACACTACATATGAACCGGCAAAAGCTGTGAAAGGGCAGGCAGTGGCAGATTTCTTAGCAGCGCACCCCATGGCAGAATCTGAAGCCATCAATGATGATTTTCCGGATGAGCAAGTCATGCTGACTGAATCACAGAATCCGTGGCAAATGCATTTTGATGGCGCTTCTCGAACATCTGGAGCGGGGGCAGGAGTGATATTCATTACTCCCCAAGGTGATTTATTACCTTACTCCTTTACATTAGGAACTGCATGCAGGAACAATGAGGCCGAGTATAGAGCCCTGATTATTGGAATGGAGATGGCTAAAGAAATGGAGATAAGAGTATTCAATATTTTCGAGGATTCTAAATTGATTATAAATCAATTAACAACTGAATTCGAAATAAGAAAGAAAGAACTTTTGCCATATTGTCGGAAAGCACAACAATTGTTGGAATATTTTTCCTATGTTGAAATCAAGCATATTCCCCTGTTAGAGAATGCAAAAGCCGATGGCTTAGCCAGTTTGGCGGCAGCTCTGTCTTGCCCTAATCGAAGCCCTCTTCAAGTAACTATAGAGGAAAGAAGATTTTTACCATCAGTAGAAGTTGTTGAAGAAGTTATTGAAGCCCTTTTTGTATCATGCTTGGAAATTACAATAGATGATTGGAGTCAGCCTTTCATTGATTATCTCAAATTCAACATCCTGCCAGAAGAGTCCACGCAAAGGCAGGAAATCAGATAGCGGTCAAGTAGATTCATTATCTGCAGTGAAGTATTATATAAAAAATCTTACAATGGAGTGTTGCTACGTTGTTTAAATAAGCAAGAAGCGATCCAGGTGCTGCAGGAAGCACACTTTGGGGAGTGTGGGGCACATCAAGCTGGTCAAAATTTATTTCATCAAGTACATAGAATGGGATATTATTGGCCCACTATGTTTGAAGAAGCGATAGATTTTACGAAGCGGTGCCATGAATGCCAGATTCATGGAGATGTTATACACATGCCTCTGGAAGACTTGCACTAGTCTATTACCTCTTGGCCCTTCTCTGCTTGGGGACTTGATGTAATCGGTCCTATAAACCCGCCTTCATCCAAAGGAAAATAGTATATTCTGGCAGCAGCTGATTATTTCTCCAAATGGACTGAAGCAGTTACTTTGTGAAATGTTAAAGAAAAAGATGTGGTTAATTTCATCCGCCACGCTATAATATACCGACATGGTATTCCAAAGAAAATTGTTACAGATAATAGCACTCCTTTCAAAAATAAAGGTATGGAAAAATTGTGTCAGAAGTTCAATATCCATCACTCGTTCTCAACACCTTACTATCCGCCGGCTAACGGATTAGCAGAGGCATTCAACAAAACAATAGTCAAAATATTGAAGAAAACAGTGACAGGAAACAAACATGATTGGGATGAAAGGTTACAGGAAGCGCTATGGGCATACAGAACTACTCATCGAACAGCCACAAGGGCAACACCATATTCATTAGTCTATGGTGTGGAAGCAGTAATTCCAATTGAAATACAAGTAGCGTCATTAAGAGTGGCAGTGCATCAGTCTATAACTGATGATGATAATGCAAAAATAAGATTGAAGGAATTGGATTTGCTTGATGAGAGACGCCTGGCTACACAACAGCGTTTGCAAGCGTACCAAGCAAGAATATCAGCTGCCTTTGATAAGCGAGTTAAATATCACTCTTTCAAAAAGGGGGATATAGTGCTAATGTTGAAAAGATCAATCGTGGTCACCCATCGAACAGGAGGCAAGTTTGAGCCTAAATGGGATGGCCCCTACGTAATAAAAGAAGTATATTCTAATGAAGCGCATCGAGTTATAGATCAAGACGGACAGGGAATCAATATACTAGTCAACTCTCGCTTCTTTAAGAGATATCGTTCGTAAATATATTTGTTGATTTTGCTCCAGAAAATTATCAGAGTTATGATTCTGCATCAAAAGGGGACAACTTAGTAGATAAATATGACCATAAATCGTGCAGTCTTCTACAGAAATATACTGCCTCAATATCTCCAAGAACGAAAACTTATCCCCAATAACAATCACAATCATATCCAAGGGGCAAGTTCAAAGTCAAATGAGATAAAGTGTGCTCAATGAAAGTAAAATTCTTCAAAGAAGTAAATGAAAGCCTATGTTGGCCTATACTCGCATTGGCAAAAAGGAAATTGCTTTCGAAGGTGCTACTGATTCTGATACAGAACATTATCAAAATAATAATGCTGTATCAAAAGGGGGCAAGATGAATAGAAGAAGTTCGTAAGCATATCAAAATCATATGAGAAAGCATATCAAGATCATATGATAGCGAATAAAGAAAGACGAAGAAGGTGAGTGCCATCAAGAGAGTTCTACAAAATTTTGCCTGAAATTGATATCACCATCAAGATGGTATATTACAAACAATATAGACAAACGATACAGATAAGCAATTTCAGGCAAAAATACCTATCATCGTCTTCCAAGACAGCATGCTAGATCATCGCCAAAAGTCTTCAGTCTTCCAAGACATTTGAAGATAGCATATTAAATCATTACCAAACAAAAAAGTGCCGATGATCGCTATCAAGCATTGGCGCTCATCGCCTATAGAAAATCTCCATCGAAATTAGAATCATCAGGTATCGATGATCATAAAAAGAAAAGAGAACAGCTATCACTGTTTCTGATCAATCGCTCATCAAAATTGTCATCATCGTTAAGCTGATACATTGCTTTAAACATGATACAAAAGTCCTTATGACATTGTCAGCAGCAGCGAAATGTCAATTATTGTTCAACCATATGATGAATCATACAACCAACTATATAAAATTGGCGACAGTGATGACTGCTGATCATAAAAAGGTGATCTAGCCACAAGTCCCGAAAAAAAAAAGAGAGAAAAGAAAGGCCAAGTCCTAAAAGGACCAAATCTCAAAAGGGACCAGCTACGCATAAGACCTATGAAGATCACCATTCGGGCAGCGGCAAGAAGCCAGTGGCCCTAAAAAGCCCGTGAAGGCCATCGTACGCATACCTATGCAGGCAGCTGACGGAGTCAATGACCAAAAGCCAAAAGGCCAAAGAGTTGACCAAAAGCTAAAAAAAAGCTCAAAGTCTTCAAATGACCAAAGGACAAAAGAACTAAAAGTCTTCAAATGACCAAAAGTCAAAAGAGCCAAAAGTCAACCAAAAGACCAAAAGCCAAAGGCCAAGAGTCAACTAAAAGCCGAAGTGTTAAAAGTCCTCAAATGACCAGTCAGCGTAACCCCTATGCCGTCTGTATAGCTTTCTGGCAGCGTCATGGGGAATGGAGGACAATGCCCTCTTGTGAATAGGCCAGACCCTACAGGCAAAGAAAATGAGGGCTGCAGTGTGTGCTTTAGATAGGCCAACCATGCATAAGACCCCTCAGATTTGTGGTTCGATTTCGGTACTAACTCATGAGGAAGGGCTTAAACCTACTCATCGATGGATCGGCAACCATGGATTTAGTACCCCCAAAGGTAGCCTTGTGAGCTCTGTGAACTCTAGAGAGTTACCGTGGCCAACCCTGTGCATAAAACCAACCGAGTTCACGGCCCCGGTAGCTTCACTGGGCCCCTCTGATGGATCCCGGTTTGTGAACTCCCTAGGTAGTGAGAAGTCCAACGAACTCTAGAGAGTTACAGAGACCATCACGTAAGACCCGACTCTAACTAGAGTCCAAGTAAATTCACTTCACTACTGAAGAGCTAAAACTGTGTGCACGATTGACTGAATTGAAACTTAGCACCGCCAATAAAATATAAATGAATAAAGTCATGTAGGAAATCCCATACTAATAAGTATAAAATGTTAATGTTTTTATAATTAGTGCTTTATTTAATATCATGATAAACTAGGTGCAATGTTACAGACATATATCTCGTTTATATATATATACACGCTTGTTCAAATATGCAAAGCATAAATTGTGCGATATTTAGAATATAGAAAATCCATGTTTCACTCTAGATGTGTTCAAATGTGCAATTGCTTGATGAAAATTCTAAACATTGATTAGACAATATGCAAGAATGCATTTCTCTGGAATCAGGTTCCCAATTACATCGACAGTAAATGTCCCCAAGATATTGGCTATTATCTATTCAAGAGCTCAAATCTCTAAGAGTACGATATAAAGAATACAGCGTGAAGCACGATGACAAGTTCAAAGATTGCTTAAATCATATTGCGAATACCACACTCAGTCTAAAAAGAGAAGAAACTTTCAATCTATTTCAAAAAAATTTTCAAGTTACATTGAAAATTATAATGAATTAAAATACTAATTCCGATTAATCTGGCAGGAAAGATCATCACTTGAAAGCTTGAGTTATGCAGATCGTGAATAAAGGAAACAGTCGAAAAGGATGTTGTAGTAGGAGCAACATTAAAGAGTAATTCCAGATACAAAGTTGAAGGAAAGAATCACTGGAGTTGATCAAGAGGAAAGAATTGCTGGAGTTGATTAAAGAGACCGTTATAACAGCAACGGTGTTGGAAGAAAGCCCTCTAATCAAATCGCTCAAAGATGAAACCATCACAGCTGTTGAAGAAGCATGCTTCAGTAAAAAGAGAATTTTATCCTCTCTAAGTGAAGCATCTGCTCGACACTGTTGACTAGGGGCATTTAAGTTTTTTAGCTCGAGTACTATCATTCTAGTCTTCCGCTCGAGTGTCCTCCTTCAAGTCTTCCAGTCGGATGCAATCATTCAAGCCCTTCATTCGAGCGCGAGAGCCCTCCGTTCAAGCACGAGCCTCTCGGTCTTCTATTCAAGTGTCATTATTCAAGTCTTCTATTCAAGCGCAATCACTCAGTCTTCCGTTTGAATGCGATCATTCCAGTCTTCTGATCGAATGCGATCATTCAATCTTCTGGACAAGCATGATCATCCAGTCTGCTATACAGGGATGATTATCCAGTCTTCCATGAAAGCAAGATCATTCGGTTATCCTTCAGTTGCAGTTTATTCAAGTTCTTCAGGCAGAGGAAGATCGATCCTCCATTTAATTTCAGGAATCAATCAAAGAAGGATCGAGGGGGCATCTGTTGAGGCACAAAAAATCGTGAAGGATTGAAGTAAGAAGAGATAAGGAGTTTGAAAGAACTTTTGAAAAGAAGAAAATAGAGATAGCTTTCAAGAGAGTGCACAGGACCGTGCAACCACTATCATTTGCGCGATTTCATGCAATCAATCCTAGTTGCGCAGGTCCGCGCAAAGGAAATATTAGTTGCGCAGGATCTCGAAACATGTTGCACGAAAGGCTTCATTCAGAATGATCTAAAGCACTAAAAAATAGTCCCACATCGCTAAGATCAGGAGTTTCACACGTGCGAGGGTCTATAAATACCCCTTCCCCTCCTTCATTAAGGGTAATTGGAAACTTTTCAAGAAGGCTGCAAACTTCAATGGGATGATGGAGTGTGGTCGTTTTAGGCCAGGAATAGATTTGGGGGTGGTTTGGAACCACGGATTTGGGAGAGGGCAGCTAGAGAACGAAAATGGAGCTAGGGATGGGGCTTTTTGTGAAGGATGTACATCTTTTGGAGGTTTTCAAGGTACGTACCGCATACCAGGGGGCTACCCTAGCCCCCAAACTCCTCCAGCCCAAAGGCCAGACCCATCTGACAAGTTTGACCGGCGATGCATCGCCGAATCGATGATGGAATCGCCGGTGAAGTTGTAAATTGGACATTAAGGCTATATGGGATGGGTTCCCCTTACCCTAGGGATTCCAAAAAGGTATGGTTCCCACTTTGGTTCATTGTAGATTGCCCTAGGGAGGCCCAAACATCCATTCGGGGCTTTTCGGGGCCAATCTGCAATATTGAATACAAAACCCTATCATTCAGCATATGATTTTGGGGTAGAAGGAGCTAGTACATATATCTAGCCTATTAGTTACTAAAGAAAGTGAAGTTAGAATGACCTTATGGCCATTTTTTATGAAATTTTACTATTCACTGTAAAATTTTGTGAAAGTAGGATTTTATGTTATTTTCACATTAGGATTGTTTCCTAACATGAAATGAATAAGAAATAATTGAAGATTGGAGTGGTGAGAGGAAGAATTTCGAAGATTTTCGGTGAAACGGGGTTTTTAAGCCCTGGCGATTGAATACAGGGGTCGTGGTTGTCCCAGGGCCCAAAAATTCACATTTATAGGTTTATAATAGTTCAAAGAACGTCTCAACCCACTTACTTACAAACTAGGAGCTATTCAGGTTGCTTCACGCGACCCTAGATGCGTTACGGACTCGATCCCACGATCGAAATGAATAGACTTCGCCTATTGGCGAATCTGGGATCCTAGAAGTGTTTCTAGACCCTTCTCGCACTCACCTAAGTCAAAGGAAATGACAGCGTGCGTCGCGTGACCATAACCCAGGCCCGGTTTAATCCAAATCATGCTCTGATACCATCTGTAACATCCCGAAAATCGGGGGGTCGAGTAAAAAGCCAACTCCCGAGTTCCAAAATGTTATTTATGCAACATAGATATGTATGATTGAATGTTGTCTGTGTTAATGTATTAAACATGAGTGAGATTAAGCCAGAACAGCATATCCTACTCCAGAGTCAGTTAAATTAGCAAGCGGAAGACTGTAATAGTATGTATAACATATATAAACTGTTGTATGTCTCCAGAGTGTGAACATGTTACCAGGTTATATACATACATGTAAGCTCCAAAAGTAAACCAAAAGGATATACATGAGTGCTCTCAAAATATAAAATGACAAGTGTCAAGGTATCTAATCAACCTCCCTGTAATCCCGTCAATCAGATCATGCATAAAGGAGAGATCCTCCTCATCATCATCAAGTCCAGCACCGCCTCGCAGGCCGCGCCATCATCTACAATCACAATAGGGACTGGTGGGTGTCCAGAAACACCATCCCGTAACATGGGAGTGAGTGATTAACTCAGTGGGATAAGAGAGCAGAGATTAGCATGTTATCCAATCAATCATGCGATAATAGTAAAGCAGTAAATCAAACAATCCTAATACTGTTGTTAATGCAATATGACATGACGTGATGTATGCCCTCACCGACGATCTTCCTCATACGGCAACATCTTACGACCGCGGCATGCCACACTCCCTAGAGTGCTCCACATCTTCCAGGCACATGCAATGCTATGGTGATATGATTTCTGAGTTGTTATTAGTCCATTCAAACAGCAGGATTGGGAAACTAAGGTACTTCCCTTGTATCAATCCCAACACAGATCCTGTCTAGGGTCGTCACTCCTAGTAATCTCATACGATGTATATTTTGTAGGTTGCTGCAAGGGCTGCCAGGGCTGTTGCACGCACTCGTTGCTCCGCTCCCCCATCACCTTATCAATACATGCCTACTGTACTCTACTGCTACGGAAGGGTCGTCGCCTCCTGTAGACTCAGAATACGCTCACGGTCACTACAAAGGGCTGCTAGGGCTGTTGCTCGCACTCGTTGCACCGCTCCCCTATCACCTTATCAATGTAGGCCTACAGCAAGAATATAGTGTCCCATACCACCTAATCTGCTCACGAGTCTAGGTGCTCACTGGTCACTACGGGGAGGTTTGTGGCCCCAGCATAGGCCGACAGCTCGACCACGGTGTCCCATACCACCATGCCCGGCTCATGAGTCTTTATGGATCAAGGTACCATGGTTAACAGGGTTTACAATGGTAAGTTCAGTACCCTAGGTTCAAGCAGTTATGACTCATGCAGGGTGAACATACAACGGCCAGTCGGGTTACTTGACGGGCTCGACTAGCACGATCGCATCGCAAGTCGAACGACATGAAGTGCATAAAACACTTCGCGTGGCCTAACCATTGCTGCCAACTCCAACACGACTCGCGTTCATCGACGCGTCCTTTGTGGCTAAGATAAGCTAACCACGAATTCGCTCGGTTGCCGACTGCCTGGACTACGTATAGTCCCAAACACATATGAATCCACGTCAGCGATCATGTGAGAGTATTGGAAATGAAACACAACCATGTGAGCATGTTAACACATGTTATATCGTACAACTTAAGTAAATCATCTAACACATGCCTTTCGTACATATAATGAACTTATGCATATCGCCAACATATAGGAAATCATTTCCATCAGCATATTAATTGAGAATTCAATCTCAAACTAAATCAAAATGAAATCATCAAGCACATGTTATAACATACAGCTTAAGCGAATTGTCAAGCACATGCATTTCATTCATATTATGAAATCATGCATATGGCTAACATGTAGGAAACCATTTACACCAGCATATTAATTGAGAAATCAATCTCAAACTAATTCATAAAACCATTTAATTCAATACATACTAATACAAGCATTTATACAAACACATACACTACACACTTAAGTCTACATATAGTATGTCGACCCGAAGGCGTAATTAGGCGAATCTCTTCGCCAAACTAATTATGCATGCATTCCTAATATCCTAATGCGACAAGAAGCCATGTCAATCACGTCAGCAAAATATGAATGAAAACAGTACTTCCTACAAATGACTAAAATGCCCTAAATCTCATATTCTTCGTTGGTTTACGAAACAGGAAACGGACAGCATGTTGTACATGTCAAACGGCGTTGCCGTCAAGAATCTACTATTAAACGACATTGAAAGCTTTGGAAACAGTCAATCAAAGCGTCTAAAATCTGCACCTTGTCTCTTACAAACGTGTCGTTTCGAACGGAGCGTATACGCTTCGTCTACGGCGAATAGAGAACCTAATACACAAGTTCTATTAGCTACTTTGCTAGGAAACAAAAGGAACCTCAAATCAACAACTTCTAGGGTATTTTCTTACTTGAAATGTGGAGGAATCGCCGGGAAAGTGATCGAAGTGCATTGCCTAAGCACGTACAGCACGTGGCACAAGCAGCAGGGAATTCTCTCCCACCTTCTCTCATAAACTCTCACCTTTTCACTCTCCTAATCTAGAGATTTTTACAAATTCGGATGGGAGAGAGGAGTGAGGGTTTCAACCCCTTTTATTAGCCCAAACATTCCCGAAATAGCTCGGGAACAAAGTTTACTTAGGGTATATCCGAATCGGGGCTGTTTCAGTCCAAAAGATGCTTTCTGGTGGTCCCCTGGTCGAATGCGATCGGACTTAAGCTCATGCGTACCAGATCTAGCACGTATTAAGTTTTTAGTCCGGCAGGGTTCGCAGATCGCACGTGGCGGACCAGTTTCAGTTCAGCGGTCACCGCACGTAGATCAGGGCTGAAAGTCTCATGATAAAAAATAGAAATTTCTCCTGATCGGAGGGTGTAATCTGGATGAATTCTGACGGTCAGAACGCTCAATACTGACGCGTCAAGTCGTGTGCCAGATTTGAATTTGAAATTCCAATTGTCCCTATTCGCACTCTCTTCGGTCCGGGCTCAATGAAATAGCCTGTGATTATCGGTTTGACTTAATTTTCGAAATGAGTGTCGAGTCCAGCTAGGCGTTTCTAACGGTCTAAGATAGGAGGTATCGGACTTTCGACGCGCGGTCTAGATCCAATACAAAATTTCAAAGCGGTCCAGAGAACAAACCGGTTTAGAGTTTGATCCCAGGTTATAGAGTATTATAGAGTCATTGGTTCTACTCGATTTGGGTCTTGTAGAACGTATTTAAAGTGATCAAGGACTATTTCCCAGCTACTTTAGCGTCGCGCTAGCTAACTTACACTTATTTTCCAAAGGAATTTATCCTACGTGATTTCTTTGGCTATGGAATTGGGTTCTGAGCGATTTCTCAGGTGTTTTAGTTAACCCATTGCCTAAGGACGTCTAATCCCAAATTAGCCAAAATCCGAGGTGTTACACTTCTCTCCTACCTTCTGTCTTCTGCTCCACTCCGTTCCTCTTGAAAATCTTCAAATTACCCTTAATGAAGGAGGGGAAGGGGTATTTATAGACCCTCGCATGTGTGAAAATCCTGATCTTAGCGATGTCGGACTATTTTTCAGTGCTTTAGATCACTCTGGACTAAGCCCTTTATGCAGTACATTTTGAGGTCCCGTGCAATTAATATTTCCTTTGCGCGGACCTGCACAACTGGTATTGATTGCGTTGAACCGCGTAATGCATAGTGGTTGCGCGAACCTGCGCACTCTCTTGAAAGCTATCTCTATCTTCTTCTTTCTAAAAGTTCTTCCTATCCCTTTATCTTTCCTTGCTCGATTCTTTCACCATTTTTTATGCCTCAACAGATGCCCCCTTGATCCTTTCTTTATTTCCTCAAGAAACAAAAAAGGATCAAAATTCCTACTTTTCATCTTGCTTGCGCAGACCCACGCAACAGGTCGTGTAGACACTTGACCGCAGTGGCCTATAAATACCGCATCCCTCTCTCACATCCTGCATTTCTCATTTTGCAATGAAACTTTTCTTCTCTGAAAATTTTCAGCGCAACCGACATCGTCTGCGCTGACCCATGCAACGGATCTTCCGTCCGCGCAAGTTGACTAAGTGTTGCGACACTCCGTGCAACCGCTTTCTATTGCGCGGACCCGCATAACCTGGACTTGCCTCTTTTTCCAGTCTTCAAACTTTTCCCTGCAATCTTCTTTAGGTCTTTTAACCTTCTTTCTTTCATGGCCCTCATCAAGAGGACCCTTCGTCCTATAGACCCTCCAACTGACCATCCTTCTCACCCCGACGCACCCGATACATCTTCTTATCGCCCGTCTCCTTTGGCTGATCAACCACTGACCAAGCGTACCAAAACCACCACTCAAACTCCCATGTATTTCAAAGAACCAGTACTTCGAACCTTTGATTTTACTGATCGTATTGAATCACTTCCTTCTCCCATTCACCGAGCTAGAATCATGGGAAACATAGAACTGCCCCCGAAGCAAGGCCGTGAATATGATTGGGAAGAATGGCTAAAGACAACCGCCCATATCTACACGGATAGCTACAGACCCCCTGCCAGAGAAGATACCCTGCCCGCTTCTCGCTCCAAGAAAACTCCTCGAAATATGGTGAAGGAGTTTAAAGAAAAGATAAAGGAGCATAGTAAGAAAAAGCTCCAAAACTCTTAAGAATCCGTTCGAGTAATCAAGGGCATCATGAAATTCAACAACCCTCATTTAGAAGGCACGACAATAATTCCCATCAACGTTCATCCTCACCAGTCCATCCTTGAATGTGAACCCACAGATTACGTGGACGGAGAGAAACTGATGTATACTGAATCGTGGACGATGCGAGAACCTCGGATTCTTGAAGGGAAAATGCAGATGCAGAAACTGTGACAGATTATCGGAGAAGCCCACCCCATGATCTTCCTCACTTCCTTTCACAGTCCGCACAATCTCTTCTCAACATATTTCTACGAGACTATCAGACAGTGGTTCAAGGGTTGCGATCCTCTCTGGGGATCGGAAGATTTTCGAACAAGGTGCCTGCTGACTTCCCGTCACTATTATTCTGATTGGGCAGAGGCAAGCCTGAAGAAACATGCGAATACTCTTGCTAAAGTGGGCCTTTATGATGCGATAGAGGTCACATCCAAATACTTTTACAAGGAACCCTCCGTGCTGAAAGGATTCCTCGAATATTGGTCTCCCACCACCAATTCCCTTCACTTGCCATTCGGGGAAATGAGCATAACGTTATGGGATCTGCATCGCATAGTAGTTCTCCCACTTACAGGAAGATTTTATGACGAGTTTATCCCGACGAATGTAGAATTGACATTTATTTCCTCTCCTGACCGTAGACCTTCCATCTCTGAAACCATTGTCGAACTTTTCAGGGAGATGGGAAAGTTTTCAAATTTTCATAAACTATCCCCTCTCCAATGGCTGGCTCATTTTTCTAAAACGCTCAGGTATTCCAGACCCAAAGATTAGCATTTTCCTTTTCATCATATACTCCTGCATATTAACTCCTTTTTCATTTTGCAGATTTCGCGACAGTCACTGTAAGGAACTAACAATTCTTCGTGACAATATGAAGGAACAACCAGATTATAACTCCTTTGAGGAACTTGAAACCTTTCTAGCTTATTGGCTAAGCATAGTTGCTCTTCCTAGTTCCAAGTGGGCGATGCTATTCGCCCCACCACCTTCGTTGTCGCCGGAGCTCTAGCGGAGGGTCAGAAATATTCCATTGCGCCCCCTATGTTATGTTCCATTTATAGGGCCTTTGGAGAAATCTCTACACATGTCAAAAATCCCACACTGGGATCTTCATCAGCATATACTGCCTGACACTACTTCACTGGATGGTTAGGAGTCTATTTCCCCTGGACTTTTGAAGCACCAGAGAAGGCTTATGTCAACCCTTCTCATCTTCCTCTCTAGTTTTTTCAACAAAGGGCCATGGCCAGAAGATCATATGAATGGGTGATCAACAAGATCCAGGACTTTGATCAAGTGGACTTCTTCCAGTTCCGCCTTCATCGTTATGCTCAAGATATAGATATGGTGGATCAGGGGGCACTGACTGTAGCAGAAAGGGCCTTCTTTCTTTCTATCCATTCTTGCAGTCTACCTCTTAGAGAAGGGATGGAATTCTGGAGAGAACCCTACTATCCCAGCCATTTTGCTCACCAATTCGGCTATGACCAAGCCGTACCAGAAGACTGCAGGTTGGTTACTAAGAGAATACACTGCTATGGAACAGGCCCTCTGAACTGGGTCATGATATGGAAGCAACTATTAGGTGGTCGTGTCAACTCCTCGTTCATTATCCCTAGCTTCAACCGTATAGTACGTACTTCCTATAGCTGGATGAGATGGTGGGACCATCAATCATTCCTGATCAACAAATGGTTACTCGTGGACTCCCTTCTCTTTCTCCACCCACCTCGGCTCAGAGGTAGAAAGATTGAGAATGGAATTGGCTTAATTCCAGAGAAGAGTCGAGCGCCTCATCATGGTGAAATTTACAGAAAGATATCGACTGAAGAGCCGATTCGTGAGAGAAAACCAATTAATACTTTAGACGGTTGGTTTGCTCATGGAGTTCTAGCGAAATTTGAACATGTCCCCCATGAATTTGGCGGCCGAGCTTCAGAGGATGTTCGAGGAACATCCTCCCCTATTCCTAAAGAAATTGCTACAGCTGAGGAGAGTCCGGCTCGAAATGAACCTGCCCCTTCTTCACAACCTCTTCCCCCTAGCTCATCATCTCTAATGACTAGATCACAAGCACGTCTGCAAACATCATCACCCATTCCTCAAGAAGAGGCAAGACAGGTCTCCTCATCTCCCTCAGTTCCAGTCGACAGGAGATCCCCAAGAGAAAGCAACCAGCCTGTCTCATACAAAGGAAAATAAGTCGTGGTTGCAGAAGTAGATGAGGAGGATCTGGCAAGCAAAAATTCATCTTCGGCATCAGAGGATTCCACTCCCCTGGGATCTGGAGACGATGATAACGATGATGACGATGGAAATGATGGAGCTCAGGATGACGACTATCAAGAAGGGGAGGTCAACATAGATGATGAGGAAAATATGGCCATCGAAAATGTAGAGGAGGAACATCTCCTCACGGCTCCTGAAATTTCTCCTACCACTCCTGTTCCTGGCAAGCCACATGCGGCAACCGGAGAGGATGAAGAACTCTTGGACTATGGGGAATATGGGTATTCACCTGGTAGGGGAGTCCGAATTCCTTAGACATTCACGTGTTTATCTAGTGATCGCTATCTTATCATCACTGTCATTTCCTTTTTAGGTACGCATGTGGCTAATATCGAGACGAGCGCTGCCCCCTCTATAGATCGTCACTCTGCTATACCAATGGCTTCACCACGGATTTCTTTGGTTCCTCCGGTGGCACCAAAAAGTGTGGCCCGTGAAATTGTATTTCCTATCGAGGCTAATGATTTACCGACTCCTACTACCAGAGACTCGAGCACAGAAGTAGAAGCACCTTCTCTTGCTGACATGTTGGAAGCTGGTACTTCTGCAACCCCAAAAGTTCCCTCACTTGTTGGTCATACCTCTGCGCCAGGTATATATGTTAATTTGAAGAGCCGCTAATCCTTCATCTCACGTTGTTTACTCTAACTTTATCTCTCATTCATGTTATATGAATTCTTCTCTGTAGCGGGGTGGCCAGCTCTGAATCTGTGGTCACTGCCTCTGAGCTACCATTTCCCTCAAAGATTCCCGTTCACAAAATGCTTCTGATGAAGAATTCTTTGTCAACAATAGTTCATATCTTCAAAGATCCTGAGCAATGGCCAGACCTGGACATTGCCATCGAAATTCTGGAAAGTTCTGCAAAGATGGCGAAGATTAATATTTCTGTTTTACGTGATTCCCTCCTCAGATTCTGTGATTCGATAGCTTCTTTGGCATCAACAGAGAATATTACGATTGCTCCGGAAGTTCTGGAATACGGGAGCAGTTAGCTTTGTCTAAGGAGAAAGCTTCACCTATTGCTTCCACCATATCTGAATTAGACCTAGTGCAGTTATCTTTGCAAGAACAGCTGAAGACCCTCACTGATGACAAGGTACTCATTCAAGATCATATTGCGGCTTTAAGAGAAGAGATTTCGCAGCAAGAACTACAAGGTCATGAGAGGGAACTGTCTATACAAGAGGTTAAAGAGAAACTTGATGTCAATATTCAATCTGCTGATGCTGAAAAGTCTAAATTATTCAGTAGCAAGGAAATGATCACATCTTTAGAAGAAAAATTAGCTGGCCTTCCTGATCAAACAAAGATTATTCTTGAAGAGAAATCAAAGCATGATGCAGCTCAGATTCAATTAAAGGAAAACTTGCGACAATATATGAATATAGTAGGCATTACAGAGGAATTATAAGCATGTAATCCCCTTTTTTTATACATACTTTTGCTTCTTCCTTTCTTCTTTTTTTTTTTATATATATTTGAGTGCATGTTCTCCTTTGACTTTCAGTAGTAAATTTCAGTAACTTTTTCATGTGCTTCTACATTATACATTATTCCAGACATATTGACTATATCATAACTTCAACATGAATTTGCTGCATTTTAAACATTACACATAGTTTACCATGACATTCTATGAAAATAATCATAAAGCATCAATATTTTATGCTTGTTAGTACGGGATCTCCTACATGACTTTATTCATTTATATTTTATTGGCGGTGCTAGGTTTTAATTCAGTTAGTTGCTCACACAGTTTAAGCTCTTGAGTAGTAGAGTAAATTTACTTGGCGAATTTACTTGGACTCTAGTCAGAGTCGGGTCTTACGTGATGGTCTCTGTAACTCTCTAGATTTCGCTGGACTTCTCATTACCTAGGGAGTTCACAAACTGTGATCCATTAGAGGGGCCCAGTCAAGCTACCAGGGCCGTGAACTCGGTTGGTTTTATGCACAGGGTTGGCCACTGTAATTCTCTGGAGTTCACAGAGCTCACAAGCCTACCTTTGGGGGTACCAAATCCATGGTTGTCGATCCATCGATGAGTAGGTTCAAGCCCTTCCTCATGGGTTAGTACCAGAATCAAACCACAAATCTGGGGGGTCTTATGCATGGTTGGCCTATCTAAAGTGCACGTTGCAGTCCTCATTTTCTTCGCCTGCAAGGTCGGGCCCATTCACGAGAGGGCATTGTCCTCCATTCCTCATGATGCTGTCGAAAAGCTATACAGACGACATGGGGGTTACGCTGACTGGTCATTTAAGGACTTTTAGCACTTTGGCTTTTAGTCGACTTTTTGGCCTTTTATCTTTTAGTCGTTGAAGACTTTTAGCTCTTGGCTTTTTTGTCAACTTTTGGCCTCTGGCTTTTGGTCATTGACTTCATTAGCTGCCCACATGGGTATGCGTATGATGGACTTCATGGGCTTTTTAGGGCCACTGGCTTCTCGTCGCTGCCCGAATGGCGATCTTCATCGGTCTCATGCACAGCGAGCCATTGGCTTGACTGGGCTGCCTTTTTATAATCATGGGTCTTATGCGTAGTTGGCCATATAGGCTTGGCTGGGATGCCTTTTTATAATCATGGGTCTTATGCGAGTCACCATTTTATTTCGACGAAGAAACAAATGCATTTGCTTTGGGAAGTTGTCTTATTTAAACATAACAGAGAAAGAGTACTAGGAACATTCATCACATTTTATTGATACTGAGTTCATTTACGTCCTCTTTGCATCCCTTGATTCTAAGATAGAACATTTAGAAATAAAGGATTTGTGCTTTAAATATCAAAAGTTCATTTCGACAGCCTTCCGGCGTCTGTTTCAACTATCTCCTAGGACTTAGGAGGAATGTCGATTTGATCGACGAGTCTTCGATGAGACAGAGATTTCAGCAGCATAACAGCGTCTGTTTCAGTCATCCCTAAAACTTAGAGGAAATGTCGATTCGATCGACTGATCTTCTTCCTCTGCACTTGACAATAGGAGGGGAAAAGGTGCTGGAAGAACAAAAGCCTTGCATAGGCATTTCGACGGCATAGCGGCCCTTGAGCTTTACAGACTGCAGGGCAGTCTGGTTGCGCGGACCCACGCAACAGATACTGGTTGTGCGGTCCTGCGCAACTGCCAGGAGACTTCTCTCCTACCTTCTGTCTTCTGCTCCGCTCTGCTCCTCTTGAAAATCTTCAAATTACCCTTAATGAAGGAGGGGAAGGGGTATTTATAGACCCTTGTACATGTGAAAATCCTGATCTTAGTGATGTGGGACTATTTTTCGGTGTTTTAGATCACTCTGGATGAAGCCCTTT